>OY755177.1:11477320-12677320 GCA_963576735.1 Bedellia somnulentella | reverse complement strand
CAGAAAGATCTGACTAGATATACCAATATTATCACCAAAGTAAACATTAAATTTAATTTCGCTTCGAGAGCCACACGTAAAACTTAGTCACAACATTGGCACAATTATTGATTCTATACAATTGTATTATCGAAATACTGAAAGGGAAGACTTGGGGAATAATATATGTTCAGGGATATGTAATAATATTGTTCAGATCATACCTTAAAACTACAGTGCGATATTAATTATATACGGATCATAATATTATAGTTGCTTATTGTTTTTATGTTCATATAATTAACCGGAATACAACATACATGGGTCCAACAAAGTTTGAGTATTGTATATAATAATGTTCCGATTTGATCGTTCACGTTTCTTTTATTTTGGCACTAATTACAATCAGAACAGTTTAAGTAACCGAACCATTTATCAACTGGTCTTAGAATTATCTTAGACTAACATTAACCTAAACGTCTTTTATTTTATTTTTATGTGTTTTTTAAGCTTTTTTGGAAATATATCGATTAGTACAGGACTATTCTTGATCTAATTCTAAAATACATGAGCAGTCTGGAGAGGGTAATAATAAAATAATTTCAATAAACTGTAATACATTACAAGTTACATCATCTATATTTTATAACCCAATAAAATTCAACGAATAATAATATTGTAAAGAACAAAAGTTAACAATCTTTGGCTTTGATCCCTAAACCGATATCGATTTCGGCATATTAATTTAACTGCCGATAATTTATTTTTAAACAAAGAGATCCTCGTAAAATTACACATTGTACTATACATTACTTTGTCAGAAAGACAAAAATACTTTTGGGGAGAAATCGTGAAATTGATTGTATAATACTTTAAGAAGTGCGTCTATAAACCCGCCTAAATAATGAAGGTGACAATAAACACTATCACATCCAGCAACACTAACACTGATTTTGTTAAATTGTCAAGTGAATTTAATGGCGTGTTCACCTAATGTCTCCATTTTAATGTAAGATTTCTTAAAGGATTTGATCCCATCGGTTTCGTATCGCGCCTCCGCGCAACAATGTCTGTTTACGCCTAAAATCCAGGGCTCTATTCATTTACACTAGCATCGTGCGACAGTGTTCTCAACAGAGCTTGACTGTACGATATATTATTTACAAATATTGTCTTTAACCCTCTCAC
This sequence comes from Bedellia somnulentella, assembly GCA_963576735.1. NCBI lineage: Eukaryota > Metazoa > Arthropoda > Insecta > Lepidoptera > Bedelliidae > Bedellia > Bedellia somnulentella. The sequence continues at coordinate 12,676,153 of OY755177.1, read as the reverse complement.
TCTGTTCGCTATACTAAGCTACTCTACATTCAGCGAACGAACGCCGCCACGCGCTAACCTACGACTCACGTCGACGTCCGATTATCAAACCTGGAACTTCCTGGTCACACACCGATCGTAAACGAAACAAACCTAATCGACCAATGACCGCTTAATTCAATAGTAAATTCGATCAGTTCAGTATTCATTCTGAATATATTCTCTGACAGCAACTCATCCATAGACATCAAGTTATCGTGACTTTAAATTTAAAATTTATTAAGTGCGTTTATACGTGATTTGCTGTCCATGGATTTAGTTTTGTTGGCACATAATTTAAACATACTTTCTCGAATACCTAAAACTAATCATTCCGCAACATTCCCTGATTACCTTTCATAGACCAGTACGTAACTAATACTCCAAATATACTTCAATTATAATATGAGTGGAGAATAAATATAAGAATATCTAAAATACTTATAAACTTGTAACAAATGTAAACATACGCTTAGCTAGATTTCTAACGAATTGCCAATATTGCCTTCTCTCTTGATGTTTGGTCTCAGTTGTAGTAGTAGATCGGAGCCAGAGTTCCGTAGTGCGGTTGTCCGTAGTAGAGGAATCTTGGATGGTAGTTGGAATTCTGGCTTGGGAGCCCTATTCAATGAATGGGGGCCTTCACAATGTGGTTGGGAGCGATGTAGTGGTATCCCGGCAGCGGCAGACCCGCTGTCTCCATTGTGATCCTGCAACACCCAACCAATAATTTAACTCTTTTCGTTCATGAAAACCTCATGTTTATATATTACTAATAAATAAAGGAAAGAAAAATTTTTCGACACAGGCGGGAATCGAACCCGCGACCTCGGGTATACGCCCCCGTCGCTCTGCCAATTGAGTTACCGTGTCAATGGCTGCCAGCGCGAAATTTTTCTATCCTTTATTTCTTTTACACGTTTAAGTAGTGTTTGCGTTTCCTACCTCCGAATTTTTACTAATTCGGAAGGCCACTTGTCTACCTTTTCAGATAGAATGCAAATGTTCTAAACGCCTAACTATCACATAATAACCAATACCAATAAATCAATTTTATGATATAAAACTATTAACACAATCCAACACTCATTCATACACATTAAAGAACAGATCTGGAACAAGGATTCGATGATGGTTATACGTTTTTCGGCAGGTACAAAAGGGTGAAAGGTAATTTAGAAAAGTTACACATGCACAGTTAATGCGGATATTCTAGGAATGAGGCTTACAACTTAAAATTTGAAGGAAATCTCTTACCAGGAATATTGGATGATCCGAGCTGTGGGATTGAAGGTCTCGGAGTGTCAGCGATTCGGGCACAGGAATAATTGGTGCCTGGGTGGGCAAAAGGTTTGGCTGGGTTCTTGAATGGGACGGTTAGGCGGACCTTACTTTACCTGCACTTAGCAATTTCAATACATAATGACACGCGAGGAAGGGACAATAAAAAAACAACGCTTACTGAGTGCATTTTTATTAAATACAATACTTAAACTATTTAGTTCAAATTTAGCGACACTATCAAACGTAAAGTACGATTAACTTACAGTTAAACATGATTAAGATTCATTAGAAATAATAGTCGACTAATAACTAAACGCATACGCGAGCTATTCTATGTAGCTAAATCTTAAATTTGGACCTCAATTTTAATCTCAAACTAGCGTCGACTAACTCGACAATATTAAAACAAATAAATCAGTATATTGCTAGGAAATAATTGAAAGATGTGTAAAGCTGGTCAACTAAAACAATGATAAAACATAAAACTTCGGTATACATACCAAAATAAATAGATATAAAATAAGTCAAATTACCAAAACGATCATCTAGTAATGATTTCTTTCATTAACGATTTTATCCATTTAGCTTTTTTGACTACGTGTCATGTGCAGTCAGCATCATAAAGTAACGAATATAATTATAAATCAGCCTATAAGATTATTTTATGAACGACAACGTATGGGTTTAAATAAGGTGTCTAAGCAATAATTATCAATTATCTGTTTGACACTAAGAGAAGAGTTGATAAATCAAAGAATTTAAAACTTTAGTTCGCTCTACTTTTTGATACTGACTACCCAGATTATTTAACTGATTCATAAGTAAGTATCAAAATTTTACTGAAATTCATTAAACCTAGTACTATTTGCTTACGACTACGAATTACTTATAATGTCAACTCAATTTATGAAACACCAACTAAAATTTGGCTTAAGCTTACATTAAGTATGTTGTATACTTAAAAAGAAAACATGAATGAAACTAGATATCTAGTATTATTTTATTTACTTATACTTTGAATAATAAATACGTGGTGAAAATTTTGCTGATCTAGGTGAATATGAACATAACTAAAATAATTACCTTTAAAACACGATCAACGTGTTATTATGTATCGTGTTTGTGAAAGAAATTTATATGTCAGTAATGAAATGTTATGTTTTGTCACGAAGATAAATTGCACGTTATTTAGGCAGTATCTTTTTGTTTAAAAATTAGAGAATTGTTTTAATTTTTTAAATATTTTTTATAAATCATATATGATCGGTTGCAGCTTTAAAATAATTTGGCTTTGAAGTTTAGGGAAACAATAATATTGTATTTATTATTTTGTTGACCCTGTGTTTACGATGTAAATTTGTAAATCGATATACATGATCGTATCAATGTGGTATGAATTCATACAGATTTTTACTTAACACACTTATACTTACAGTGATTTCCTTATCTTATTTTGTCAATTTTATCATACATTATATTATAAATTTTATAAACAAACGGCAAGCAACCATATACTCTTAACGCCAATGTTTAAGCTTATTATTTATACTTCAGAGTATTGTCTCGATCCCTATCCATTGTAATTATTTAACGCTACTACTTTTAATTCTCTCTTTATTTATAAATTATCCTTTAATGCCCAGTAATCGTAATCTTATACGACTTACTCTTTGCTCAATTGTATACACTAATAACTGGCTTTTGATGCAGTTCAAATATTTATGTTGCCAGTGTATAAAATTGAACAACTTCAAGAAAGCATGACTTGAATTAATTTAGTTCGAACATTAGGTACAATATCCAATAGTTGCTTACTCCTGTATCAAGTCACGCTAACTTTTTATATATATCTACAAATACATAAAAGATAACACTTTCTAAAGCACTCTTTATTACGAGAATTCTTATAACTCACCCACTTCAAGTGGCAAACTCAAAGAGAACTGTGTCTTTACGGCATAGAATCTAAACTCGTCGAACCTACTTTGTTTCCTATCTTGATTTTGATTTCCATCAAGTAAAACATGATTTTGCATAAGTTAATTGTCAAATTTTCTACATCTAAATTTCATAAGCCAATCTATATTAGCCTAGCTTAGTTTGGCCAATATTTAAACTGTCAGATAAAAATAAAACATTTAAATAATGTTTCGTTATATATGGCCTCATAAAATAGTAACAGAATATACATTATATTATTTATTTTACCATGTTGTTTGAACTGACATAAACAAATTTACTCCACTCTAAAGTATAGAACGGAGACAAATTATTCCATCACCAAAAGCATAGATGTTGATATAGACGACTGATTACCATATAGTTACCAATACATCTATTTGAACAATTGCTTTCTGAGAAGCAAATGAAACCGAGAAAGATATAACTAATTATTTCTGATGATTATCTGACAGTTTAAAAATTGAATTAGAACCTAAGATCTAAATTTAAATGCCTAATCATCTTCTATAAAAAACATCACTCAATTCACCCGGATGTCTCAACTAAACCGCGCCTAATACGGAGTATACTTTCGTTCTTTCGACGATTTCACTGGCGTATCGTCATCGTTTCGCCTCTGGTTGTAGTTTTTGTGATTTCTGTGTACCCCTGTGGTTTGTACGGGTTGGTTCGAGTTTGTGAGTAAGTCTGTTAGGCCTCCTAAGGCTGATAGAGAGGATAATGCGCCTAAGGCAGCTGGTTTGCTTAATAGTTGTGCGAGAGGGATTGCTGAAGAGAGGGCCCCGCCGCTAGAAGTTCCGCCGGAAGTGGAGCCTCCTTCCAGATTCGCCTTTTGGAGCTCCACACTGTTGGTCCGGGATAGGAACTTTGTCAGGGGTTAGGTTGTACAAGAGACTGTTTTGAAGAGATAGGTTTTTTACTTTAGGGTAGGCCGCAGTTTTATATGTGTTTATTGAAGTGAATTTGCATGTAGAGTTGATTTGAGAATTTCAATACCATTTTTGGAATTTAAGGGGTTAATACAATTAATTTTTATCCACTTTATGTGTATGGTACCCAAAATAATTGTATTGCGATTCAAAAAGCAGCAACCAACTGACTCTATTTCTAATCATGTGTTAATATCAATATTTTTTTATCCGTGCAGTAAATATAAGACCGTCTGTTTTACCTTAACAGTTAAGGACCAAATCATATAATTGACGAAATGTGCCTAGTTACTTTAACATTTAGCTTCAATTTTATTTGAAAAAAACCGCGGCCTTTCATTGTCATAACAAATTAAAAAATAGATAGAGTTATAAAATGACTCAACTTCAAAACAGTCTGAAAAGGTAAATACAAAGGAAAATTGAAAGGATTTATTGTGACGCCACTTATTAGGTATGGATAATATAGATCTGGACAAGTGATATGATGTATGGAAAATTCAAGGGGTGGATTTCAGAATATTTTTGTATCTGTTCTTATGTTAGTTAAAATAGTAATAGTATAGACACTGTGTTTCGATATAAAACAAAAAAAAAGAGAATGGAAATATATGTTCCAAAGAAAAGGATACATTTTCAACTGTTTTTCTGGTTGATATTAAGGAATATTGAATCTAATAAATCTTACAAAAATCTAATGTTGGCTTCTCCATAAAGTATTACACCAACGACTTTTGTTTTTACTTCACCAGACAAACGTATATAAAAAAAAAGCAAATGTTTTAATATTCTACCGAAAAACCTCAGTTAAAAATGCACCAAAAATCAATCCGATGTTTTATTTCTCAACACTTGTTGTGTTAATTCCAAAATAATCTGTAGACACTTACCTCATATTGATGAGGTACTGCGCAAGCGCAACCGCGTCGGGGTTGCCAGTAATCGTGATGGTACGGTCAGTGCTGCCACCCTCGCGCTCTTCGCAGTTGGATATCCGGATCATTGCGCCGGATATTTGTCGGATTTCCGCGATTTTGGTGCCTCCCTGGGTTTTTAGATGAATTTCATTAGTGTTTTTACGATATGCTACCATTGATAGGTAATTCCAGTTGAGGAGCTGGCGAATAAAACCGGATTAGTCCACAAAAATAAATTTTACACAGTGGCTAAAAAATTAATATCAACATATAGCGTTTGAAAATGCACTTTTTAAAGCCTCTTAAGGCCTACTTAGAGCAGGTTTTGATTGAAAATATTAACAGGGATCCACGCAACCGGTCTTAGATATCACGATATAAAAAAAAACTTTTTTTTATTATAGTGGACTTCTCCGGTTTTGTTCGCCAGCTCCTCAGTTGTAAATAATATTTTTTGGGAGTAAATATGTGTTGATAAATTTTGTATCAGCGCATCACACAATTAACCGCATTAAGAATATTTGAGAACATCATAATAAATTTAAAAGGGAATGATGTTTAGCAGCCTATGTCAGCAGTAGGAACAAACCGTTTTTACATAATTATGATGTATGAAAATGTTATCAAGTAAATTAAACCAAAAATATATTAATACATATATAAAATTAACTGCTGTTCGTTAGTCTCGCTAAAGCTCGAGAACGATTGGACCGATTTGGTTGATTTTGCTATTTGAGAAAATCCAGAGAATGTTTAAAAGCTGAATCAATATGAGAATTCTCAGTTTTTTTCTATATTTATTGATTGATGCAGTACGAAGTCTGCCGGGTCAGCTAATAAAAAGACGATCCAAGTTGAAAATCACAAAAAATATTGTCATCATCAACTTTATCAAATTGGCCTTCACCTATGGTATGAGTTCGAAATATATTTTGTACTTGATGAACAAACATCATAAACTCATGTGCAATCAATAATTATCTCATTTTAGTTCACAATATATCCTCACATACATGCACCCACACACTCACGGCTAGAAATCCCTAAAAGGGGTAGCCAGAGCTTCTTCAGGCACTATTGGAAGTGGAATGGGAAAAAGATTGTAAATAAACGTTGTTGGTGATGATAGGTATCCAACCACATCATTTGAAAAGCCCCAATACCCACAGTCGCCTTTTACGAGCACCCACGGTTAGAAATATGGAAGTGCTATTCTAAGCCGACTACAGCTATATCCTCACCTTTCCAATAATGCATCCGATCAGTTCATTTGGAACGGTCATCTCATGCGACTGTTGGTTAGCGGTGGGCTGGTTGCGACCTTGAGCGGTGCGGAGCTGAGAGCCTGCCAATGCTGCTAATGCTGAAAATTACGATCAAAAATTATTATTTTAATTTTAATAATATCATTATTTTTTCTAATCTAAGTTATAAAATATCTGAGCACAGAGTTGTTTCATTGTAAAGTTTTTTGAAAGGTTTGGAAAAATAATTAAAAAACATATACAGGGTGCAACAAAAGAAGAGTAACAAGACACAAGGGGGTTGTTAGGAAGATCATTCTAAACATCTTTTACTATGGGACCAACTTGAAAAGAGTAACTTTAATTTTCTGAGCTTACGTACATTTTGTGACGAGAGCACAGCCGATTTGCAGAGAAGAGGAAAATAATCAAAGAAGAATCAAGTAAGCTTTTGGGTTGTTACCCCCTTTTGTTACATACTTGTATAGTTATCATGAGACATTTTTTCACATGCTAATGCTATATTTAATTTTTATTTCTGGTGTAAATGACTATAATTATCTTATTATCTAACTTACTCTTTGATCAAATATACTCCGTATAATTTTTATTTAAGTTTTTATTTTTTCGCTGCCTTCTCACGTTTTCCCACATTAGATGAAGACCTTTTGCATTGGCAACACTTTCGAAATGACACAATTTAAAATATATGGATCTGATCTTAATATATTACATTAACTTACCTGCTGGGTTTAGTCCTCCGGCATTACCAGGCGCCAATCCCCCTAATCCAAGGGCTGCCAATCCAGCCAACGGTGATTTGGCTAAGCCACCCATCTACAAAACAATGTATAATTATAACTAAAATAATATTTTTAAAATAAAAAAATGCCCAATACAGCAATCCAAAAAATCTGCGTTCAGGCATATCAAATCCATATACTTCTGTCAATTCGCACTTCAATTACGCGCATGAGTACATAAAATATATACGAAGTTAGCGCGAATAATTTAGACTGCAAATTGGCACGAAATTAGAGCTCCAACTGCTTGTTTTCTTCGCCGGGGTAGGATCGCTGGAAGGGATAACCTGGGTAAAAGCTACAATAGGAAAATATTTTCAATTTAGACTCGCTTTACGAAAACAAAGAAAATTCGCTGTATAGGAATTGTATGAAAGAATTCAATTTGAGATTCTAAGTTTAAATAATTATGGAAATAGTGATAGCTAGGATTAAAGATGTAACGGGTAGAAATACTATCCTGGACAAAGGATATAGCAAATTCTCTTCGTTTATAAACTGCGCGAACAACAAATTGTGAGTTCTTGGAATGGTGCTGCCCAAAACAAGTTCGCACCTCGTAGGTTTTATTATTCTGAATAACTTTACTACTTCAAATTCATCCTCGTTAAGCCATGCTTTCATGGTTAATTCCAAAATTAATGATCGCGTGTATACAAAAAATCCAACTCAGGATAAGGCAAGGCAAGGCAAAATAAGGATACAGGTGCAAATTCGACGGGAACTGAAGTAATCTTGTTTCCTGTTGCTCTCGTAGTTGTGCAATAAACTTGAATAATTTAGCATGTGTTCACCGCGGCGTTGCGAGAAAACAAACAGATAAAGCTTTTTATGTATCTAAATTAAATATCTACACTAAAGTTACTGGGTCGTAAATAATAAACTATAATACTACTTATTAAAGGGTAGTCTAAGGATCGTTTACGTTGATGATTTCACAACGCCATAATTCGGCAAAAATAAATCAACAAAAAATTGCATGACGTAAACGAACCATAAATGAGGATTTTATATTATAAGGGGCCACGTGCAAAATACAGGATATAATTTAATATCAAGCATAACAAAATTAAAGGGCTAATAATATATCTGTAGGAAATACTATTAGAACTATTTACATAGTTAATTATCCGCATCCACTACAAGGGAAAGGGTATAGTCAAACCAATCGAAGGATATGGGGCAGCACCAATCACTCAATATGCGAAACGACCTCAAATGAATGGGATGTGTAGAAGTGTACAAGAGTAAGGTATGTTTCTAAATACAATCTATATTATAATGATTTTACATTGGATGATAGTTAATAGCTATAAGATTCTGGTATATGAGAAAAACTGATGATGATGAATAATTGAATACTCAACGTTATATCAATTTAGGAAAACACTATCTTTTCTAACCCTGAAACTTATATTGACTTTATGTTCATTACTCAGGGTGAATTTCGTCTGTAATTGGACCACTTGTAAGATATTTGAGTACATTTTAATTGATGCAGTGTGTGTTTTACATATTGCTAGATTATTTTGCAGAATGATTTTGAAAAACCAATATTTCTGTATTATTTGAGTTGCTATACCGAAAATATAAATTAATTTTTGCAACGCACTTGCTAATAGAATTAATTTTATTGCAATACATTTAGGCATGTAAAACCGCTTACTACCTAATCGTGACTATATGTTTATCGTTACGCACAAGTGCGATTACGTTATAGTTTTTATAGTTCCATTCTTTTGCAATTAAGATATTTTAAACAAAAATGTTATCTTCATTTAAGAGTAAATGAGCGCATGAATAGATAAGTAGACGAATAATGCTCGAGAAATCAAACTATCAAAACAAATTATTGCGCGCGGCTCCTGGTGTCAGAGCATGAAAGTGACAGTGAATGAATGCATACTGAACGAAATGTTCGACCACTTGTGTATACGGAACGTAGGATTGAATAAATGAAAGAGTGAACTGAATCTATCCAATAAAAGATAACTAAATCTAAGCCTCGGACTGAGTAAGAAATCTGGACCAAGTGCGCGAAACATCTTTATGACGCACTTTCCAAGACAACCTATGACACCAAACGGCAACTTAATAAATACAAAAAAAACTTTGCATACCGAATTGATTTAATAAATACGAACTGGCAGCTTCAAAAAGACCCTTTTCAAACTAGCGTTTGGATTTCTTACAAAGTCCAGGCTCTTTAATAAAACAGTCGATGTAAGTATAAGTGTATGTATGTATGTCTGAGGTCGGCCCGCACACACTCACAAGATGGTGTTCGTGCAGCGGCACTAGATGCGCGGGCGGCAGCGCGGCGGCGAGCGGCGGCTTCATCTCCAGCAGGGGGAACATCGGCGCGCACACCGCCTACCATGCACCCATATTAGAAACAACTGATTGTTTTTTTTAACATAACATGTGACCATGTATAAAGAGGTTACTCAAATACTATGGATCGTTGACAATATCATACCAGAATTACTATTACGACGTGTCGACATATAAATGACTATGAATTGACGTTTTTAAAATGAGACAGAGAGTAGTTATAGGACGTAAATTGAACTAAAAACTAGCTTCATTTCCGGCAGGGGGAACATTGGTGCGCACACCGCCTACCATGCACCCAGATTAGAAACAACTGATTGTTTTTGTAACATAATATGTGACCATGTATAAAGAGGTTACTCAAATACTATGGATCGTCGACAATGCTATAATACCAATATTACTATAACCACGTAGATATATATGTATTTACGTTTTAAAAATGAGACACAGAGTAATCATAGCACGTACATTAAAATCAAAACTAGCTTGCTTCATTTTCAGCAAGAGGAACATAGGCGCGCACACCGCCTACCATGCACCCATCTTAGAAATAACTGACTATTTTATATATGACGCGATAAAGAGACCATATTATATCAATATTACTATTACGACGTGTAGACATATATGACTATGTATTTACGTTTTAAAAATGAGAAAGACAGTTGTTATAGGACTTAAATTGAAATTAAAACTAGCTTCATCCCCAGCAGGGGAACATCGGCGCGCAGAGCGCCTACCCATGCACCCATATTAGAAACAACTGACCATACAATTTGTGACGCCATACAGAGATCATATTATATCAATATTATTATTACGACGTGTAGATATATATGACTGCGTATTTACGTTTTAAAAATGAGACAGAGTAATTATAGGACGCAAATTGAAATTAAAACTGGATTCATTTCCATTAGGGGGAACATCGGCGCGCACACCGCCTACCATGCACCCATATCAGAAAGGCGAACTACTGACCTATCAATATGTGACGTCATTAACAAAAGGCCTTTGGTAACCAAGGCCTACCAGCGTGGTCTACCAACTTATAATTTGCACTTATACTTAGCTAGAAAAATATTTTGATACCGCGATGTAGGATTATGAGACGCTGCCAGTGTCTCTGAAGACAGCTAGAGGTCGCTACAGGCCGTTTGATATTATTTATGAATGGTTGACCGTTCTGTGACCATTCTTGCATTCATTGTGCAATATTTTTATCTCTTTCTTCTTTCTTCTGGTGTTGTACGCTTTCTCTATATATTTTTTAATATTATAATCAACAGTTACTTTACCTAGATAGCTCACAACATGCCATTCAATTGTTATGACACTTATAGTTATTTATGACGACATGTCTGCTTTTTCAAAATAAATAGAGAGTAATAATAATAGTACGTGAAATAAAATAATAAATATCGGCGCGCATCCTCGCGCTTTTACAGCGGTCGAATTTGTTACCCTCAGCCGAACCATTATTAATCGTATTTTTTTGTTTTAAGATTTAAAGGTACCTCATTTAATGTAACATTGTATTAAATTGAGACGGGCGTGTTGCCTCGGCTCGCAAGAGACAACGTTTCAGCAATCCAATTAATCAAATTATACGTATGTCACCGTTTTCTCTGGGATTAATTTGATAAAAAGTACCATAATTGAAATGTCGTTACTCATTTCATGCGATGGAGCGTCGGATGTCATCTCGTGTTTGTTTTAACTGGAAGTCGTTATGCCTCAAGCCGATCAGCCGAAACAGCCTTGAGGCTGCTCAAATGGATACGAACTTATTAAGATGAACATAAGGCTGGGCTGGGTTTTGTTTGGTATGTTTGGGAATACACTGGGTGGTTTTCTTTTTAATCATCTTATCACGCTAAAAATAAAATTGTTGTTTCTTTTTCAAAATTCAATAATATTAAATACTTAATTAAAACAGCCAGGCATTCAACAGAGTGTTGAAAAGGTGCGCAGATTAAAATCTACAACTCCTTACTAAATGTCAATAAAATAGTGATAATACAATATAATAAATGTAATTATCTGAAGTTATACAAATAAGCCTATTACCAAAATTTATAAAAAATAATTTAATTGTAACAAAAATGTGTATGCCAAAAACGGCTCATCTCACATGTTCTTTGTAGTTATGTGCAACATTTTTGCTACCGAGTATGCAAGCAAATAAACATATTTAATTTCATCACAACCTCTTTTAAGTTTTTGGTCAGACCGCAAGTGCAGTGTTATGTGTTTGATATCTAATGAAGTCAACTTTACTGTCGTCAACTACTATAGTTTTTAATATTTCTATTAAATTATGACATAAATTCGCATGTTACATTTCAGTATTTCTTTATGAAAGTGGTAGTAGTTGCGTTATACAAAATGGGCTTATAAATAAGCATTTATTATTTTTTTGAAATGTCACGAACTTGTTTCCAAGCTGTTGCTCATTTTGTTGAAGCTCACTAATTTGTAAAAGGCTCTTTATGAATTTAACGAATTTCAATATTAAAAAAACACCTATTAAAAATAGTTATAACAATCAAAACGAAAACAGTGCACAACTGTTAAAAATGAATAGCCTAACTAAGACATTGTACCTGTCATAAAAAAACACCTTTTTTCTACTTCAACTTACAAAAATATATTTTCCATATTAACAATTTATTAAGTTATTCAATAATAACTTTTCAAACTTATAACTTACATCTTGCGCCGGCACTGCATAGTTTCCTTGTATGGTGTACGCTTGCCCGCCGGCCAAGATCACTGGGCCGGGAACATTAGGCTTTGGCCGGTACGGTATGGTAGCGCCTTTTGGTGGACTCTGGAATTTCGAAAAATTGGTTATAGCTTTGTATAACAGATCATGGTTGCATATTTCTAGATTAAGATTAGCGCAAGATGAAAGAATACTTTATTATATTAGTAAAAGAAATAATTGTAGTTTTTGTCGTCGATGCGAGACTTCTATCTATATTTATGTATATATAGATGTATTAGGCAAAATTAGAAATATTTTGGTAGAATATTATTTCTATTTAAATATTTATAAAAAAGAACTAAGTCCATTTCACTCCAAACTAAATTGTTCAGCCCAACAGTTAATATAAATAACTAGCTGACCGGACAAACTTCGTAATGAACATTTGCTTATGCCAAACTTTAGGCGTTTTTTCCGATACTCTGAGTTCAATCAGGCGTGAATATTATATTGGTCAAACTTTCCGGGATAAAAAGTATCCTATGTTATAATTTGAGTCATTATTTAGCATACGGCTTAATTTCATTCATATACATTCTGTAATTAAGAAACCTTTTTACCTCAAACACACAAACTACCAAACATCTAAACTTTCACATTTATAATATGTTAATAGGATTACCTCAAGCATGACACAGCAAATATGGTAGATGCACTGAGTGATGGCATCACATGTCCCGCTTATGGTCACGGCTCGCTCGGTTGAGTTTGGCAACATTTCACTTGCAACCTGTAAAAATTTACGTAAATTTTCAATTATTATAGGTTAAAAAAGTTTAGACAATGCAAGTGTCTAATAAAGATGAATTAAAGTTTAATGGTGTACAAAGGAATGACGAGGTTATGTTAAGGATTACTCAAACGCATATAAAGTAAAAATTAAGAAATACTTATAATTGCATATTTCTTGAAACAGCATGTGTTAGTTACATAGAAATGATAGCACAAGGTTTTACTAAGACCATAAATCTTTAAATACATATACTCACGGCTATAAATCCCTAGAAGGGGTAGCCAGAGCTAAGGAATAAGAAATTCCTCAGCCACTTTTGGAAAGTTGAGTTGGGGAAAGATGGTAAAATAAAGGTTTTTGGTGATGGGTCTCCAACCGCATCGCCTAAAAATCCCTTAAAAGCCCGAATACCGTTAGTCGCCTCTTACGTACACTCACCGGAACAAAATGGGGTAGTGCAATTCTAAGCCGACACTACACAGCTATCTTTAAATAAAGTATGGATAACGTGTAGTAATAGTAATAGTAGTAATTTACTCATCAAAAGAGAAGACGCAAAAATTTCTCAGACAGATCACTCAGAACTTCTGCATTATGGTGAACAATATGCAGCAGCTTTGTCTACCTTTTGATGAATAGTATTGGCTGTTTAATACCATTTGGTAATTTTAATTAAAAAATAAGGAGGTATAACACTAAGTAAAGAACTGCTTGTATTAATTTTAACACAAATATGTGAACCATATTTGTTTTGTAAATTTCACCTATCAAGTAGTGACTTATATAGATGACATCCTTTCCGAGTCATTAATACTCTGTGAAGATTTATTAGGAAATTAATCTAGAGAAATGCCGACCCAGTCATAACCTAATTAAGGTAATGACACATCATTTAAATGCATGTAGATTGCATCTGCATGATAAACGGCACCTAGACCTGAAAATAAAGTAATCATTTGATTTCCGGTTTTGCGCGGCGATAGTTTATCTTCAGGTATTTTACCTTTATGTTTATGACTGCCCCTGATTAAGCTGCGTGATAAATAATGACCAAGATCTATTAACTTCATAAAAATCCACACGGGACAAATTATAACTATATCAAACAGATTTATTTATCATCGTTGATAACGTTGAGCGAGAGCATTATTACTAAACTCACACGGCTAACTGGTACTTAGTTGTCTCTTGTAAATAGCAAACAAGTTCATAACTAGGAAGACTCTACTAAATAATAAAACACCTACAATACTGAGCTGTATATTGGCACCCACCCGTGACATCCCTAATCTCCTTTATCTTAGATCCTCCTTTACTAATGAGCGAGCCGCATTGGGACGCCGGTAAGATAAGCCGTAACGTAGTATTAACTTACCTACATTCGACTGTGTACCAACATATAATTTATATTTATACTTAAAATGAGAAATGATTTTCATTGCGCGATGTAGGATGTGAGAGAGACGTCACTAGTGTGCGAGTGAGTCCGCCGTTGTTTGCGCATGAGTTGAGGATTAGAAGTCGTTACAAATCTATTAAATTACCTACAAAAAATTTCTATAACAATCTCTTTAAACAACACCTATAAAAAAACCTACAAAACTCACCTGTATATTAGCCCCCGTGACATCTCTAATCTCCTTGATCTTAGAGCCACCTTTGCCGATGAGCGATCCGCACTGGGACGCCGGCACGATGAGACGCAAAGTGATGGGAGATCGGGAACCGCCGCCGCCGCCCTCGTTGAACTGGGAGCACCACTGGAACAATTTATATGAGATGAGATTAAGTTTTGAAAGGATAAGGGATAGAAGATTAAATGACTGGTCCTTTTGGAGATCTTTTGGAGGGGGAGATAAAGAGTAAGGAAATGTACAGAACTAAAATGACGGGTCATGGAACTTATGATACTGAGTCTTCTGAATCAAGTCTTGAAAAATAGAGAAATGAGTTTTTTAAAACACTTTCTTTTACTGCCCCTATCTATTATTCCATTCTCTTACTCCGGCAACGATACCAGATGTAAGTAGATATTTTTCGAGCAACTACTATATAGTTAGATTTAATATTGTTTTAAATAGTATAACCTGACAATTCGCGCTTTTGTTATGTCATATGATCAAAGTTATCAGGATTAATGTTGGCTTTGTGAAAAATATGTTTTTAGGATCCTACAACATTTAATTCAATCGACTTACAGCCGGTTTCACATTTGAGCATTCTAGCTCTAATCACTTGAGTTTTTATCAAACTCTAAGTAAGTATTTATATTTAAGATGTTTCACAAAACAAACAATGCTCGTTGCTAGTATGTGATCAACAAAGCATCTGTCAGTTTGTAATCAAGATTTATGAACGTTTCAATTTACGCACAAAAACCGGTAACTTACCGATAAAGTTATATTTCTGTAACTAGGTTGGCATGGGACCGCCGGATGCCAATAAAAGGACCGAAGCGTTGCCTGATTCTCAGATATTACTTATCGTTGAACGATTTATTCTACAAATATCCCAACACGCGTTGCTATGCAATTTGTTATGATTCTTTGAATTTACCTGTTGCACAGTGATTCGCGTAGAACAAGCTAGATGGACAAAATTATTTTTCGACTCGAATGGCTCTATATGTGCTTAATCATACGTATTCTGTACTTTTTTTTACATTTCATGACTTAAGGTAAATGGGAGGGGGGTAGTGTAAATAAAAATACAAAAAATGAAAAAAAATATATTTATATATTAAAATAAATGCAAAAATCATGATTTCTTCCACATTATACATTTTTCTAAACTTAAAACTAATATGAAAAACAAATGTTTACAAGTCAGTTACTTAAAAAATAATATTCTACATATGTTACAATCATTCCCTATCACTATCATCATCTGAAGAATCCGACTCTATGTAATCATTTTCATTACGAGGGATATTTACATAAGGTCGCGAAATGGGCGAATGAATTTTGTGGAAGCACACCTATTATATCTTCTTCCTGTGTTTTTACTAATCTCTCAGCAGTTTTGTCTTAAATCGATTGTAGCTTAATTTCTGCGCGTGTTTCCGTTATAGAAATGTGCTCCGAAGGGGGATAACAGGATAAAAAACACTTACGTATACTATAGTATGATGGTAACACTTTATGTCCCGCCTTCATTTCCCACTTCCTCGTAGCTTTTTACGTGTGACTTGTACACTTAGCGTCCATATAATAGGCACACGCTTCAATATCGGTGAGAAGTCGTCCATTAGGGCAGGCTACATTTTGCTCAACACTTGTTCCATCACTCGCTCGTTTTATAGCTTGGGCAACGTTCCGCTTGCCTTCCGATCTACTAGCTACTTCTGCAGCAATTGCCAACTCTTTTGCACTCCATTCAGAAACGATGCTGTCCACACGTAGTTTTTTGTTTTATATGATGACTCCTCAAAGCTCTTTTGAGGTCTTCCCGGTCGCTGAGCACCCTCAGTAGAAGTGGTGGCAACTGGAGGGTTAACGGACACCTTGAAATGAAAGTCTTTGCCTTCCAGCCATGTTTTATGCATAGAGAGAAACCTTTCCCTAATGCGACTAGCACTATTCCATTTCTGGGCTATTTTCATGCTACTAGCAGCGATGCTCTTGGTGATTTCACGCAAGGATACTTCGGTTATATTTGAGAGATCAAATTTAACCGAAAGAAAATCGAAAATGCGTGAATTTCTGTTTTCTTTATCGTGTTTTATCCACTCTTCGAGAAATTCAATTTTCAAAACACTAAGCACTTGCTCTGTAAAAAAAATAAAAAAAATGTTAGAGCAAAAAAGGAGCATGGAAAGTGATGTTTAATATTAAGTTTAGGCTTAGATCTACGACATATATAAAATCTAACCCGGAGACATGTGGAGACAAAAAGTTGCAGTCTATAAAACATTTAAAAAATATATTTTTCTTTGTGTTTTTCCTACTATCTTTTAGACCGTAAAATTTTATTGGATTTAGTTACCTAGGAGTAAGATTTCTATAAAAATATAATGTTCTTACCTGTACTAATAGGATCCATAGCACAAAACACTGATTCGTTTACTGCACAAGTCATGAGGTGTTGTCGAATATGTGACAAAATTGCAACTGAGACGATTACAAATTAGTAATAATCGTCATTACTTACCCTTTAACACCTCATTAGCAAGCCATAACGGGACTTTGCACAATCAATTTTTGGAAATGAGATAATAGGGTTGTTCTTGACAACATAAAACGATCAATTCCAGGAAATTGGACAATGACTTTTGTCCACCTAGCTTGTTCTACGCGAATCACTGTGTGTTGGTTTACCTAAACGCGTGATTGATTCTACTCAAAACTGCAAAGGAGTTAAAGTCCTGATTTTGGAAAACTTAAATTGTTAACAATTTTTATTGTTGAAAAAAACATACACATATGCGTTTATATAAATTCTATTTTCACGCGCTGGCATTGTTTATGTAATTTTTCCATAGACTGACATTGTAATTTTTTAATGGTGATTATTCCTCCGTGGTACATCCGATTTTTCTCAAAATTGACATAAACCATCTAGACATGGTCCTTGACCACCGTGAAAAATTTCAGAGTTCTGAGTTGAGCCGTTTGGGAGGAGTACGATCACAACGAAATGCAAAAGTCGGGGGTAAATGGAGCTTCGCTCCAATTAAACTTTAATATAAATAGCAATTGAATCTAAGAACTCGATTCAATAATGTTTCATTAGAAGTTTTAATTTATAAGAAGGTTTTGAGACCGTTTGAATAAAAAATAAAAATAAAAAAACAAAAAACTTTGGGAATCGGAACGTATATACGTCAATACCTCTATTCGTCAAGCCAATCACACTCATCAATCGTCAAAATTGTATCAAGTTCTGTTCTGTATGTTTGCTTTGTTTTTATTTCTTTATATGTGTTCGTGTTTAGATTTCTATCATGTATGTTCATAAATGAGAAAAGATATTCACGGATATACGCGGAATCTTTTGTAGTGCGAAACACCGTGGAGGTGGAATAATAATGAAAAAAGAATCTAAAAACTTCGGCGTATTTTGCCTCCGAGGTATCTGCGGCTCCTTTAGTGATGATAATGATGTATCCGAAGATATCTCCACAAAGTTGTCGAAAGCAATGTGTTTACTTCACAAATTTGGAATTGAGCACGGTTTAAGACGCCGTTAATTTGACAACTTAACTCTCACTTTTTCAAATCAGCGATGATTACCGTTTGAGTATTGTCAAACGAATTCAGAAACGCAAATTTCAACATTTATGTCGAATTATTGATTGATGCTCAACATTTTGAGCATACAATCAAAATTTGATTAAATTACAATATTTGGTCAATTCAGAAACGTAATTTTGGTAAGTACGTACTTAAATACAGTTTGAGATGCTTTTATAGTTGAATTCTCAATTGTGAAATCGGCCGTTAATATAAACGCACGCGTAAGTCACCGCACGTGTAGATTTTTCCGTTTGAGAAAGTACTCGATTGAATAAACGTATAACAACCATATGGAATATACTGCGTTCATTAATATATTGAACTGAACACCGCTTTTATCAGTAAAATATTCTTTAGTTACTTTCCTGAAGGTAATTTCATAGCTTGGAAACTTTTTGGGTGTTTGTTGAAACTGTATACAACTCATAGAAATAGATCCGGTTCTTTATATTCAGGGCAATAAGAGACCATAAGTGGACGTCATCACAACAAAATGTATAACATGAATATTCTCACGCTTTCGATTCCATTGAAATCGATGGATGAAATTATATGATTTTAAATAATTATCAACACTATGATAACCGCGTGATTTATCTTTTATAAAGATTGCGTCCCCAAATCTATACCCGAAATGAATCGGTATAAGTTTCCAGCTCTTACAGGTTTGTAATATTAATACGGTTTAAAAAACTCAAAATCAACAAAGAAATAATGTCCCTTTTTAATAACTGGACGACGTAAATTTAAACACATATTTGTTGTATATGCCTGAGAATAAACATCAAATGCCCAAGGAATATAAAATGGTCTTGAGTGACTTTATCTAGAGGAAGAAGACTAGTTTTAGTCTTAATAATTTAAGTTGAAATAAATTTACTGAGATTTATATCAATATATTAAAATAGAAGAGATTTAACAAAACCAACTTACCTCCTCAAACTTTTTGCATATAAGTGTGAATGCTTTGAATATGGCATTTGTGTTGCCAGTGACAGTAACAATGCGCTCTGGACACGATCCATCGGATATATTGATTTTAGCTCCAGACTGTAATACAAAAATAGACTTATGAAATTCCACGTTGGACTTCGATTCTAAACCTGTTTTTAGAACAATTAAGTACTTTTATTGTAGATCGGCTCGAGAGTAGAATGAGTTGCGATTTTTATGACAGAAATAAAGCAAAGCCACTTTAATGGATTTTTACTGTAACATTCGGAATTGGTAGCTTAAATGTAAATTTTAAATAAATATCAAAGTTATATATAACTTTGTTCAATTTATCATTGGCTATCTACGATCATCAGCGAATAGTTAGTATGTATTTTTTGTATTCATCCCAGAATATTCAATCATAATAATATATTACGCTTACCTCTTCTCTAAACCTTTTTACAATTTCGCCTTTCTTTCCAATAATACTTCCCACCTCCTGTAACAGAAAATACAATTACTTACTTAACTGCACCGCTTGAATTTCTTTGTTCTAAGAAAACTACAAATGTCAACGGGTAAAAGATAAGGGTCATCGCATACCAGTGCACTTACATCCAAAAATATCGCTCGTAAGGGATAGGATCACTGGCGAGTATTGTGCAACGCATCTCAACCCTAATTAATGCACTCGCAAGATTTATATCAAGAAAGATTTCCCGTCTGGCAGCCAATAATAGTACGTCTTGCGTCGATTTGGCCGCGATAATAGATGTAATGCATTAGGACAGTTTTAGAGATTGGATTGTTCCTGGCAACAGGGCCTGCTGACTCCCCGACAATGCAAAGTATGCTGGCCGCCTTATGCGTCAACTGCGTACGCCTTTTTAGACGACACAAATAACTTGGTGTCTGATAGATTGTGAAACAATCGCGAGTTCGAAGACCTGTCTTCATTACTAATGTCTTAACTAATGAACACTACAGAACCAACAGAACTAAATTATTTTTAGTACCAGTTTAGTAGATACATAGAAGTAACGCATGATAATTATTCATATCTTACTTACGGCAAATTTCTTATTATAAAGTTTTACAATGAAAAGAAAGTAGCAAGAATACTAATATGAAGACTAAATTATAGCGTGACAAGTTAGAGCTAATACATTGTCGCGCACGGCCAGAAATAAATTAATGTGCATAACACATGTCCATGCTTCCTCTTGAGTCGAATTACAGTTGAGACAAAAAGATTACATACTTTTACAATACGGTCTGGATGTTCAAAATGGCTCATTACTACATCTACTTACTACATCGATATTAACGAAAAAAAACAACTTATCATTTTAACGAAACTTCTGCCAATAATTGGACGCGTGCCAAACACTTTATATTGGATTAAGGCCAATTAAAAGTCAGTGTTAGATGTTTCTTAGGGAGACATTTAATTATAGGAGCTACGAGTATAGGTACTACATTCAACACTAATTAATCAAGCCATCCTAAAATAAACCATTTATAACGTTGTTTTATAAGTTGTTTTTTTTTTCAATATAACATGTGTTGTAACTCGAGTATTTACGATATTGATAAATCCAAAGTGTACCCCGTTGCCCCGAAGAGTTTTCTTTGTGTTAACATTTTTTTGTTTGTATCAAGATGAACAAAATTTCAATACTAAGCGAATTAATTATTAGTTTATGCCTTATTCCTACCATTACTTTCATTTTATAAGACTTGTAGATAATTAAATGAAGAAAGAAAAAATATTCACTTAAAATCAGTCAGAGAGTAAATAATAGGCACAATCGAGGATTCGTATCACTCAATTTAGGTAACTCTATTAAAATATTTTGCGGTAAATCGGAATACCATTATTATAGATTTTGTAGCAACTTTTAGAAGATGAACGTCCTTAAATATCATAACTCATTTTTGCACATTTACTTCGTAGTAATAAATAACATGTGATTTTGCGTAGGGGGGATAGTCTAAAACTTTAATACATAACTCTGACGGGGACAGGGACATTAAACATTTAATTAAAACATCGAGAAACAATGAGCAGAGTGAATGCATTAGAGACGGATTCGTGTCTTTCACCTACTGTGTAGTGTTTTAATTAAAAGATTTACAACATTATCAAATGTGCTTGACATTACTGTTAGTTTTGAAAATCAGTACATGTCTATATTATTATATTCGTAATCATTTGCCTTCTAGTTCTATAAAATATTCATTGTATTTTTTAACACAACGCAAGCAGGCAGTCTAATGTGATGTTAGCGGAAACCTAAGGCTTTAAGGCTTAAATGCCCTCCGAAGCTCGAAAACATCACAATTGTTGGGAAATCAGATGATGCAAGCTTGCACTATCCTACCTACTTAAAATATAAATGGTACGACACAGTGGTAAAACACACAACTACACGACACTAGCCGTTTCAGACACAGACTATTGGAAATGAATAGAATTTGGTATGATTTCAATAATTTCCTTGCTTTAGTTATAAAAATATTAAAATGAAGTACTATCCATACGCAAAACCTCCATTTACGATAAAACCTTACAATAGTTTTTGCTTTACGAAAAAGCTTGCTTCAAGGAAAACATTTATGTTGATCCTTATAATTATTGATAAAAGCTATACAATTAAGACAGATTTACTACTTTCTGTAACAGTTAAAAAAAATCTTGAAAAAATTTACACATTTGTCAATTAATTCTCAATAATACGACAAAAATGTGTAACTATAAAGTAATGGAGTAGGATAGGATGGATACTTGTACAAGGGCTCTAGCCTACCCTAGATAGAAGGGCCATAGTTAACCGCACCACTAGTTTATAACAACTTATAAACCTATAATTCAGTAGAACTCTCATGTATATTATCAGCAATATTACCATTGCAACAATATCTAGTATAAATAATTAAACACACCCTACGAAGCTTTCATAAACAAAAAGATTTTTAGGAAAAATTGGTGGTATTGGTGAATTGAACAACTATCTTTGTAAACTAAAAGAGGTGTGTGACAAAATAGGGAAGGGGATAGATATATTGATTAATAATGCGAAATGAATTGAATTAAGTATTTAAAAAATCAATATTGGTAGAGCTTGCTTTTACTTTAAATACATACATACATATACTCACGGCTATAAATCCCATGAAGGGGTAGCCAGATCTTCAGAGGTAGAAACTTCTCAGCCACATTAGGGAGTTGCATGTGGAAAAGATGGTGAAATAAAGGTTTTTGGTGATGGGTCTATAACCGCATCACCCAAAAATCCCTTAAAAGTCCAAATGGGGAAAATTTGTCCACCGGAAGAAATGGGGTAGTGCTATTCTAAGCCAGCACTACACAGCAAATAAATAAAATTTATATATAAAATAGAATTTATATATCTAGGATCTCTATTTAACATGTAAATTTATAAACACAAAAGAAAGATCATAAAAATATTACATTTAAAGTTACAATTTAACCATGAAGTTATCAATTCCATTCAAAAATACCTATATCTATGCTGAATAATTTATTATTTAGTACATAGAAGATGTAATGTTTAGAGACCATGGGTGTTTTTAATGTGTATATTAAATAATAAATGAATCATAATGGCTCCTATTTTTTTTTAACTTCTATATATGAACTGTGATAAAACATACAGAATGCAAAGGCGGTTGACAATTACCGTTGCAAATTACCACATGAAAGGCACACTGGCCTAGCCACAGGTAATAAGATCTAGTAATGAAAGCATACAAGGGCTTCTCTATACTAACAAGATTTAAATAGCAACTGTCACAAACTAATACTTATAAATAACTATCATGTATTATGACATGTTTATTAAGGTTTAGACCTATGTTTGGAATTGAGTTGCGCTAAGTTTTTTAATGTTTCATGAGAATAGACACATAATATATTTAATAAATTGAGCGTCTCTGTTCATACAGAAAACTAAGACTAACTGAATTTACAAACACTAAATACCAAGATGAACCATATACTAATTCATTTAATTGTTACTGTAGGATGGCCACTGAATTATCTATATTTTAAGTATTGATATTATCTAACTATTGTTGTATGAACAGCAATGTGTGACTGAAATTTATATTGTTGACAACTTGGCAGTGGCTGTCGTTGTGACAAAAGAACTCACTGCTAGCTACATATTCAGGACACCCTTGTTTCTTGCAGGGAGAATATGGAACACATATAGATTCAAATTAAATAAACATTATGAATTAAGAGACACAGGGCTAATAAACAATATATTTAAACACTAGGTGCACTGTCAATATTGAGAAGCAGAAAAGGTTAAGGTGTATAAACATTGAAAAATGTTAGCCAATTATTCCTTAATGTGTACAATAACATAACAATTGCAAGAGAAGCACAAGTGAATGAACTCTTACCTTTCCCTGCATAATCAGTCTGATAGTGAGGGTGACTTTTGAGTCTTCATCAGGGAGAGTTGGGGTTTTATCCAGCAGATCCATACTGGATGAGGAATCCGTTGAGTCTCGTGAAATTTTGGCTGCGTACAGGGCTACTTGTGGGCGGACAGGCAGGGAGCACTGCACTCAATCTAATGGCTGGGACTCTGGGACTCTTGGCACTCACGCAGGCAGGGTAAGCTGGAAGAACAGGCGCACATCTCAAAAGGGATGTCCATAGGTATTGAGCGGTCTAAGGTGAGGGTCATGGATTTACGCCACCATTTAAAGCAAAGCTGATTACCAATTTATTTATTTACAATACGCAGCAGCTGTGTAAACAGGACGCGGACGGCAAATGAAGGTCTAAACGGCTTATATCTAACAGGATCCAGGTGCAACCGGATTCTGCACTTGTTACGCGAGTCGTCCGCACTTCTCGCCGGGACACCGTTATTTGAACTCGACTAGTACGAGACATAACCTCAGTGGAGCGCCTCATGGCTAGCAGACGACCGGGTTTATCGATCTCGCTTGCTTTCAAACAAATCTACCGCTTCGTGAGAGCCGGGTCTCGAGATGATTCCACTTACCTCGTTTGTTTTCCTATTCACAACTATAACATTACAACTATTATCACTAACGTTATCACACAAAACGTGTTTAATTACACTTAACTATCACATTACTTTCTTTGTCGATTTAAAATTAAAAATCCAACAAAATGACGCGTTGGATGAACAGATTGGATTGTTTGATTGAAAAATATGTCAATCAATCATTTTCAAGTCAGTTCTATTTTTTGTACTGTCAATCATGTCAATGTAACGTAGTGTCACTGTCACAAAAACGCCTAATGTTGACATTGTGACGTTTTTGGGGTGACCAACATCTCTATAAAGATAATTGCAGATTTGAATTTTTAAGTGAAATATACTCATGATGATGAAACGATCCCCGAATGAGCGATTGAGCACAATAGGCTGATGAGCTCTATTAAAGTTGGCACTGCCATATGGCCATTGCGTACACACATTGTGTAAAGATTAGTAAATTGTTATCATTTTACAACGGCTGCAGTGCGGTCGAGTAATAGTAAGCAATCAACAAACGTACCATAACCGTAAACCTTTAAAGAATTTCTTTTTCATATCACACATTTTCAAAAACACCAAAGAAAATCATTAGAACAGCTTTTATAATTTATTATTAACATGAGAGTCAAAACATAATGTTCAGAAAAAATAGTACTTCTTCTATCCCTTCGGGGATATACGGCCCATTAAGGATGAGTCGGTCAGGTTTCATTACAACTCGTTTTTCTCTCAGGTTCTTACTCAGCTGAATGTCAAATACAAATAGCCAAGTGCGAGTTCGATTCGCCCGCGGAGGCTTTAGTAGTAGCAAATATAAGTAAGCGAAGCAATATATCGAGAGTAGGTATGCATTTTTTTGAGCTGAAATTACAAATTGATCTTTGTTTTTCGTAGTGGTTGTATGAAATTCAAAGTCACTTTTGAATGTTTACAAAGATACCTATACCTCAAAAACCACTGAATATATTCATTTAATTAATCAACCTAATTGTCATTGTTAGTTTTTATTGAGATCTTATTTCAAAAGTGAGAGATATATTAAACAAAACAACATATTATTATACTTTTGAATTTTGTTTTCATTTTGCAAGGTACTCTTCCCAGTACTCATAACACTTTTTTTTCAACTAGAGAAATAAACTAATTTTTTAAAATAAAATATTGTTAAGATGAAAATTTCATCTTTCGAATAGAACTGAATAGTCTGTCTCAAACATTGAGATATTAAAATAATAAATGGGGTTCAAGAATTTTCGACTGAGAAATGTTCGGAGGCAAACTTTTTCCAATTAGTGCTGAAGTATTGATTCCATATTGACCCAAAGGTAAAGATATTCTTCTATTGGAATTGATAGAGACTAAATATTACATCTCCAATTTAAAAAAAATCCCATTCTAAACCAATATTAATGGGAATCCGAATTCATTTTATGTCAAATACAAAGATTAAGGTTAGATGAAAATAATAAATGAAATTGATATTTTTTTTAATAAACGACATGTAAAATTAGAAATAAAAAATACATCAAATTTAAATTATCGTATAAACAGCTATAACTACAGTGTTCATCTGATATATCATATTTGGATATTAAAAATTATCAAGAGTAAAATATTCGTATAAACGCATGGCAGCAAACTTATTTTTGAATTTTAATTGATACCTTTAAATATAAGGTCACGTAAATATGTTTGCCTTGTGCACTTTGACTGCTTAAACTTAGCCAGGAGAATCATGTATGGAAATTGAGTTTCACTTTCAGAATGGTCAAAGGTTCTTAAAATTTTGGTAGGGATCCATGACTTGCGTTAGAAACGCTGGTTTATGTTTTTTAGGCTCAAAATCCAGAAGTTCGAGTCTGATTCTAGGAGGAGGGATACCATCTCACAAATAACATGTATGATATGATATGCGCTTTGCCAGGAGCACTTTGGTCCCATTTTTTTCTTCCTTCTGTTTTTTTTTTTGTTTTTCTTAATGTATTTGGTCTTAAGAAAGATATAACAAATTAAAAAAAAATAAGAATCAGTGGTACTGAAAATATTATACTTTAAAAAAAGGCTCAGGTGCGGCGGGGCGGCGCTTGGGCCGCTCAAAAGGTTTATTTATTTTATAAAGGTCATGTATTTAGTTGTTATGGTAAATGTTGCTAGTCCTAAAACCATTATTCATAATAAAATTATTACAAAAGTTTTATACGAGTAAAAATAGACCCGCGTTGCCTTGTCGCTCGCGTATAATTGAACTTTTCGTGCGGTATATGTAAAAATAAAACATAATACATATACGAGCGCCATTAGTTCCCATTGGGGTAGGCAGAGATTATTGATAGCTACTTTGTGCGAGCCTGGCAAACATGTAAAAATCAAAACGAGACAAATTTCTATCAATTTTTTTTATATAACATAGTATAGGTATATAAAGTCCTGTGAATGTAAGGCTTGGAACCCTCGCGAAGCACGATTGAATTGCTAGTTTGCCACAATCCGGACAATACAGACAACTAGCTTTATTTTGAGGACAAGCTTTAAACTGATCGTTTCAGAGAGTTTTTTTTTTTAAAAACCCAAAGGCACACCCTGCATGCAAATTATGCTAGGCTGTATTTTAAAAAGAAATAGTCACCATTCTCTTTTTAACCTGACTGTAACTTTCAAGAAGACTATTTCATTTGTCAAATAATGGGGCGTTTTGATTGGTTCACATATACAGCGTGTTAGTTTGACGGCGATTGTTACTTCAATATTAATTCGTATATTAAAGTTTAATGCTTAATATCCACCATATGAAATAAAAAGATTAAAACCGCTTTAGCAGAAAAACTTACTTTCTCCATCAGATGGAAAACTGTGGTTATCTACACTAGCCTAGCGCACACACTCCTACCCGTATAATGTCTCACTCACACCATGGTATACCATCTCATACAAAATGTTTTTAATTACCTCTACGCTCAATAGATGGAGGTAAGATATAGTCGACTTTTAAAATAAAAACTTAAAGTGGCTAATTATCGTTTAAAAAGCCAAAATACAGTTAGATAAATATAACATTGTAATTTATTTTGTCATTTAATACCATAAAACATAAATTATTACAATTATAAGCAAAATATAAAAAAAAGTGTATTTTTGTTTTTATGAAATTGTATTCCCAAATAATTATTGTAGAACTACATCTATTTAACTAAAATGTTTAGTGATTTCAACCACTGACAATAGATGGCGCCAAAATGAGATGGTGTTTACTGACGTATATTACTTGTTTTGATTTGCTTCCATCCAAGTAATCGAATTGGTGATAATTGTCAACTTAAAATAACACTACCCTATAACTACTCGTGGGTGATTGCAAGAGACGACTCACGGGGTATAGGGGCTTTTTAAGTGATTTAAATTTTTTAACGACCTCGGCGTACACGTTTTGACCAAAAAGAGACTGTGCTTAAACAAGTGTCCCAAGTTTGTCAGGGTCGTACAAAGTGGCGATCGATAATCTCTAACTATCCCAATGTGAACTAACGGCGTGAGAATATATATGTAATTTTAATTCCTGCCGCATCGCTCAAAAATAACCTTGTGCCATTTCTTATCACTATTTTTTAGCCGTGTAGTGTCGGCTTAGAATGTCGATACCCCATTTCTTCCGGTGGGTGAACGTAAGAGGCGACTAACGGTATTGGGGCTTTAGGATTTTCGGAGGCCCATCACTAACGATCATTTGTTTATACCATTTTCTCCCCTATCAACTTTTAAATGTGACTAAAGAGTTTCTAGCTCTGAAGCTCTGGCTACCCCTTCATGGGATTTATAGCCGTGAGTATATGTATGTATGTTACTTTTATATCTGTTAGTACTTTGTTGTAGAAAGTTGTTTTTTAGTTTTAGTACCTCTGCCTGCACTACCGTCGGGATTTGCGGTGTGAACGTTTGAATTAATATTAATAACTCAGTGATTGACTTTTTCGAAGCTTTGGCTACCCTTTCTAGGGATTTATAGTCGTAAGTATATTTATGTATGTAATAATGTTTTTTTTAAAAAACAGCCAGGTATACAGCATTTTGCATTATGATTAAACAATGAGATTTATATTTTCTGTTACTCCAACGGTATGAGAAATAATAATATGTATGTCAGTATGTGATGTGGCAAGATTGATAAATACTTTTTACAAATAGGATAAGTATTCTGTACTGTAGGTGTAGCGCGTAGATAGATAAAATAAAATAAGTAGTTTAATGACGACTTGGTAGCTCAGTGGGTAGAATACCGCTTATCTCGCAGACGACTAGTTTTCTAACCCTGGGACATTGTATTTGCACAAAACGGCGATGGGCCTGTCCCCTATCACGTGAGTACACTGTCCGAGCATAACGTGGGTACTCTGAACACCCGGTGACAATGTCACGTAAATATCAGAAGTATTGATACTACTGCCGACCCCGTTCGGGGATATTCGGCGTTAACGTTTGAGTTGGAGTTAAATGTCCGTATGATTGCAGTTGAAACCAGCTATAGATTTTTTTAATATACTTCTCTCATAATACTTTCAACATTTTCAAATTATTAGCCGCTTTATGTGGAGAATAGATTATAAAAGAATCATTAATTTTGGAAATGGGAATTCGAGCCACACATAGAAATATAATTACTATAGAACACGCATTTGCGAGACTCCCGCTTGTGCACAGTGTCGGCGGGTGTGCTATAGCTACTTACGTATATTTATATTGATAAATAAGGATGGGTAATTGTTAAACATTATCAATCTGTGCAACATCGATTTTTTTATCAAAGAAGAGAATCGATACTTTATACAATGATTCCGAACAATATACATGAAATGTGTTAATATTTTCTTTGGTAGCTAGCTAAAAAAACATATATAATTATTCCAGAAATCAAAACTCAATTTTCAAATAGCAAAGTAACATATTCATAAACATATTGATTTTTAGATGTATTAAACAATTACCAAAAAATATATATTTATTATTAACCGATTGTATCGAACGATTAATGGATCGACAATTGAAACATCCTAATGAAAGTACCCCATCTCTAAATCGTTGTGCGTGTGTGCGTGCGTCAAACTTGTCATTCGTAAGAATGATAGATTTCGTCCCCCAACGCCTCCTTCAACCCCGCGAATATAAAATTTTATCACGTAAATTATTAAATAAAACTTACTTACTTGTGAAAAGTCACATTTGATTTTTGTTTGGTGTGTTTTCGCGTATCACTTTTACACGTTTTAACTGCGCATTTCACCATTTTTATTGTAAAAAACAAATAAAAACTTCTGACAAACACTCCTCTAACGCTTTCGATTTGCACTTTTTGACAACTGTTGCGGTTGGCGCTAGATTTGATTTCATGTTCTCATGTGCTCTCAATGTTCACATGTGCATATGCTCGCTCTATAGTAATTATATTTCTATGGAGCCACATAACCCAGTAAAATTAATTATAATGTTTTATATATAATATTAAATGATACCATTTTGAGCTGACATTTTAGGATAGTAATAACCAGAAGTTTGAATGCGACAAACCCACAGATGCTTGTGGAATGTCAGCTTGTGGAAGATACTTTTTTTGATTAAATATTTGTGGTCTATCACCACATCGTCAACCAATCAATGAAATTAAACCCTCCAGCCACAAACTTTATTCTATGCCTCAAACTAAACAACTCAAATCATTTAAATCTTTTTGTTCATGAAAACCTCATGTGGGGATTATAACTAATAAATATAGAATAAATAAAGGAAAGAAAAATCTCGACACAGGCGCTCAATACCTCACTGACGGAATGATGCGGAGTAGTGCTATTATACGCCGCCACTACAGCACGAATACGTCTTGCACGATGTTATTAAATAAATAAATGTGTTTATTCTGTTTATTTTATTTTAATTAACATAATATCATTATTCACACATTTATTTTCGGCTATAAATCCCTAGAAGGGGGAGCCAGAGCTTAGGAATAAAAATTTCGTTCGCCACTTTTGGAACTTGTGTTGGGATAAGATTATAAAACAAAGATTTTTGATGGTGGGTCCCCAACAGAATCGCCTTAAAATCACCCAAAAGCCCCAATACCTTTAGCCGTCTATTACGAACCATTACGGTAAGATGGGGATGGCGGAATGGGGTAGTGCTATTCTAAGCCAACACATAGCAGAGAAGAATATCGACAACGACACTGTTAACATTACAAAGCAAAAATATCTACAAACGGATGTAATACTCGTACGCAATTGGCCTTGTCGACGATTTTGTCCTTGACCATATTTGCAAATTTGCAAATAAACATTTAGTGAAAGAAAGTCATAAAGTAACACTGACCTCCATTATACTATATAAATATAAGTACGCTGGACTAATGATACGTATCAAAATGACAGCTATTTACTGTGCCAATTTGAAGCGCCCCCAATGAAGGAACGAGGAACTAAATATGACGTAAACTGCAAAATGGCCAGTGTTTTTTTTACCATAAATCATAATATATCTATGGTTTTTAGAAACAATTATAAATCAATAGTGCTGTAAAGTTTCGTTTCGATAAAACTTACCCTTTCCTTTAAGCAGAAACATTTTATCGATATATTTTATCTTCCTGTCCCATCTCTTTTATTAGTTTCTTGTTCCTTCACTGCTGCCGTAAGCGCCAAAATGGCGAAAATCAAATCGCCTCACTGTCACCCGGCCTATAATTAGTCCAGCGTACTTATATAGTATAATGGAGGTCAGTGTAAAGTAATAAAATCTGTCTCGCTCGTGTCGTGTTACCGAGGCGACCCGCCCCGCGCGCCCCGCAGCCGCCATTTCCTAATATTAGCCGAGTTCAGATATCGGGTGATATCGGGCTTTGTTATCATTTGGTTTTTGTTTTTAGCGCCATCTGTGACTTTTTGTTGTACTACTACATGCATATTTAGCGTCATCTAGCGAACAATAAAGAACTAGAAAATAGCCCGCCGAATAAGGGTATTTAAGCACATCACATTTCGTTGTATGGGATTGGGTATCTGTACTAGTATAGTATTATATTATCTGTGCCCACACACAGAGAACAGCGGGCGCGTCATGTGACCATCTAGTCTTGCGCACACTTGCTCGTGACCGTATAAACCGCACTATGACAGCAATGCAAATTTTTTTTTAATTTCGCGGCTATGTTTGATTTTTCTTTGAACTTATCGCCGCGCCTGGTGAGGCTGTGGTCTTAGTCGCCTCGTATTTCAATCCAGTATTAAATATGGGGTAGTGTAATTCAAACATTTTCAAGTAAAAAGGTTGATGGATGTAAACAAAGCTAGAGAGGTTTGCCAGGATCGTACGAAGTGGCGATCGATAGTCTCTGCCTACCCCAATGGGAACTAATGGCGTGAGAATATGTATGTAAAAAATGTATCTCTATTAATTAACACCGACGATTATAACAAAACTGTCGTCCTAAATAATCAGCTACCGCTATTTTTGTTTTACTTTACATCTCTGCCTCCCCAAAGGGTAGTAACGGCGTGAGTATGTATGTAATGTATGTACTTCATGAGCGTAAGATAATAAAGTTAAAAACAAATAGAGACCCTCGAAACGATGCATTTACGTGGCATAAAATAAAGTGCGCAAGAGATACCTATTCATTCATTAACCGACATCGAAATTGGAGGAGTTCTTGGTGTTTACTAAACTCTGGGGTGTATCTGTACTCTATCACAGTTAACTAAAGAATACGAATAAAAATAACTCACCCCGTTTTGATTGGCAGTGGCAGATCCGGGCTATCACCTTTATTTGCGCAAAACATTTTGAGAATTAACATTATAAAACACCAACACTGAACTTTGCTGGTTCGTGTACGCCATATTTACTCAACACAATCACAACACAAGATACTAAAACTGAACTCACACTCCGAAAATTAATGCGAAAAATCAAAGTGACCTCCAATCATAAGCGACACAAACACAATGAGCTACTACAAACAACTAACTTAGTTTAGTACTAATACTGTTCCTTTGATAAAATGCCGACAAGCCCGCCCGACTTGATACGTATGCAGATTTTGAATTTCGCGGCGATCGATGTTTACGAATTATGAATTTTTCTCTGAACATACTGCCGCATTCCAACGCAGTATTAACTATGGGGTAGTGTTATTCAAATTTATCACGTCAAATAATAACATGTAAAAAATAAGAAGATATTAGAAGCTAAGTTCGATTGATTACTTTACTGGCCTTGATTTGATTTGGCCGCCGGTTAAGGGTCACGGCGGGTCGCAGCTGTCAGCTGAGTTGCCCGCCTTGTCATCGCGTTTCACGCACACATTGAGCGTGTTGGTGTCAATAGTACTACTTTCTTAGTGCAAATTTTAACAAAATTTGAAAAAAAATAAGTGTGTTTTTTTTCAACGAATTCTGCCTCTATACGTGATAATTAATCATACTTTTCATTGAAAACAGTCGTTACAATTACACCCTGTATACTTTACTGGACCTTTGCATCTTATACAATAATTAAAGCTGTACATTGTCGGTTTGGAACACAATAAAGTGCTATCCTATTTCTGAAGTTATATTGTAGCGGATATTGTATGAGACTAAGGGTATAAGAGTCTTTAATTGATATTTGAGTGATGTAGCTAGAGATTCATCACCATCGATCATTTATTTAAAAATATTTTGTTAGACAATTAAGGCCATAAATCCCATAAAAGGGTACTAGGGTTTCAACACAAAATAAAACCGCTGATATTTTCAAAAATAAACTTTTTAAAACATAACAATTAAAACAACTGTTGATTTTCGGATATTCAATCGCGTGTTTTTACATGGTTTTTAATAGCACAAAATTGTACTATATTCAGATCGATTAATTGCATTTCTAGCGATACATTTTATCAACTTCATGTAGCGTTCATCAGTACGAGTATTTGCGTTGACAGGATTTACTATAGATAGAATGCTAATGTGGTTACATTAATTGAACTGTTGAAATCATTAATTAGAATCTTAATTGTGCTAAAATAATCAGTGTCCGGTCACTCTAGTTTTAGCTGTAAAAAAAATAATTGTAGCAAATTGTGCTCCGAATATTTTCTGCAAAATAAATATATATTTTTCCTCAATCAAAACAAAGTTAGTGTGAAACCAAAAATTAGCGCGATGTACACTATAAATTAAAAAATATATGACCATTCTCAGTTGTTACTTTATTTTTTACTAGTGGATCGTCCCAGCTTCGCACGGGTAGCGTTGTTTTTTAAATATCTGGGGTTTCTTTCTTCAGTCACTGCTCAAGCATTGTGAAATTCAGCGCAATGTTTTCAATTTATTAAATTTATAGCACTCCCTAAACAGTGTAGTTTGGTGATTTTAAATGCGCTTTGATGAACGGTTCAGTATTTCCGTTTAATAGCAAATTTTTAAATAAAACGCTATGAAGTATTTATAACAATCTAAAAAATAAATCATTACGTGATTCAGGATGCAACTACTCGCGCCATCTAGTATGTTATATGTAAATTAGTAAAGATTTGGTTTTCATCACGGGCGCGATGGCTTATTTTATGTATAATTTCAGTGTTTGTCTACCGATTTCTATGATTCTTTTTTTATTGAATAGGTAATAATGTTACCTTTTTTAAATTTGGGATGAGTGAGACGTTTACAAACGTAAGACTAAACAAATGTAATCAGAATGATCCGAACTGCTAAGCTATCAGGAATTACACGTGTTATTGTGAGTCAACCGTAAAAGATAGACATAAACTGTTGAGGATTTTTTTTTAGATAATTTTGTGAAGATTATTTCCGTCATACATGATTTCTATGTAAGTTTAACCATTGAGGCTGCACACGCGACGGAAGCTTAAAAAATAGAGTAACTTCTCCCTTTTTCCCAAAATTACCCAAAATTCCCCTTTACTACTCTGCTGGAAAGTATACAAAAACCTGCGCAGGTGTATGAAGAATAATTGTACCAAGTTTCGTTAAAATCCGTCAAGTAGTTTTTGTTTCCATAAGGAACATACAAACCGACAGACAGACAGACAGACAGACAGACAGACAGACAGACAGACAAAAATTTTACTGATTGCATTTTTGGCATCAGTATCGATCCCTAATCACCACCTGATGGTTATTTTGAAAATATATTTCATGTACAGAATTGACCTCTCTACAGATTTATTATAAGTATAGATTGAGGTCATTGTTTTACCAAAAGTCTTATATGCAAAACCGCTTAAAATACTGCGAATAAATAAATGAAAGTATCTGCTCCTTCATAAATTAATATTCAAATTTTAACATCCTGTACATCACCATGCTTTTTATCAGAGACATGAAACAAAAAGCATTTTGTAAATGCTCAAAACGTCATGAAGCGTAAAACTAATAAAGCTCGAAAAACACGACGAAAAAGCTCGATTACACTTCCTGACTTTTCCAACGTGCAAAACTGCGAGTCCCTACACGGCCATATTAAAAGTTGAAGAGCTTTGTCCCATGCAAATCGGTCCATCGATTTTATTACTCTACAGTGAACTGTGAAACTTGGCTGGGGTTAAATGTTTCTTTCGTAGCTTTATTTTTATGGCCAATGACAAAATTGGGACGAGAAAATATTTTGTTGAAAATAGACTTTTAAAGTGCGTGAAATGAATTCCAAAGTAAAAATAAATAAATAAAGGCTATCCAAAATAAATGGCCAAGCTTAAAGCTAAATTTTTAAGTGACTGTATTTTAGCAATCACAAGACTAATCCAAGCTGCTGGAACTGATTTGCATTTATTTTATTTTATTTTATTATCTTTGGGGGGCTTACAGCTAAATTTACAATATAAAATAATAACATAGGCAGAAATAGGCCAATAACAAGCTCCCACATATGCATAAAAATAAAGAACATCGAAAACAACAGAGAAACAGAATGCTTAACTAAAAATTATGATATATACCTTTAGTATATTTTCAACTAAACTAATGGGGTATTAACCTATGGGCAATATTAGAGATGAAATGTGGTAACCAACATGTTAACCAACTAGCTCTTTGTTAAATCATACTTCTTTTCCTTTCATGTAAATACATTACAAGATTTATATATATATATATATATATATAATTATAATATAATATATATATATATATATATATATATATATATAAATCCCGCGTCTTATTGTGCGTCCATTATGGAGAAATTTGCATTTAATCTGGCGTCCACCTGCTTTTGGCTACCGATATACGGACGTCGAAAAGGACACCACCTCCAACGTCTTCCTTGAGCTGAGGGGAACATGAGAAAATTGGAAAAAAAAAATCAAATTGGACGCCAATTTTGTTTCATTATATCTGCTTCTGATTTTACCTCAGTTCTAGCAATTACCGCCCCAATTTTATGTGGCGCCGCAATCGAATTCCTTTTCTTTTACTAAACCGACTATATTGCGTCCCTAAAAAACCGTTAGATTTTGATCAAATGCGACGTTGCCAAATATGGTGGCGGCAGTGCAACAGACAGCGATGACTGATATAGTTTAAGATTTACTTCAAACAAATCACTTTGCCGTACATACTGTTGCGAGGTGTGTGTATCAGTTTAATAATAACGATACCTAACATAGTCTTTTCCGTGAACTGGTAACATTATGAAGCCGTCTGTGATTGTAAATAAATGAAGATGATTTTTAAATATTCTACTACTATTTATATTAATAATACTCGATATTCGCACGTCCAACAGTCTTTAACGTTCATGTTATGCGTTTTGTGGCGTCCTTGTATGTATTCGTTTCGTTTTATTTGTCAAAATTAACCGAAACGAATACATACGATATTTCCGTTTTTTAGAAAGTTAGTTTCGAATTTTAATTAAATTTTGCTGTAAAGTGTCGGCTTAGAATAACACTACCCCATTTCTGTCGGTTGGTGTACGTAAGAGGCGACTAACGGTATGGAGGCTTTTAAGGGATTTTTGGGCGATGCGGTTGGAGACCCATCACCAACAACCTTTATTTTGCCATCTTTCCTCACTAAACTTTCCAAAAGTGGCTGAGGAACTTCTAGTTCCTTAGCTCTGGCTACGTGAGTATATGTATGATTTAAATAACTAAACCATTACTTTTGTTGATTTTTTTTATAAAAAAATATTATAATGTTAATGTAAGAATTATTTTTATTGATGTAAATCAGTAAATCACCCAATAAAAAGATTGCATTATTATTATTTTTTTATATTGCACCCATTTATTTACCTATAAACCTATACCTTATGGTAGCGTTTCATATGCATGCATAGCATTACATATGATACCGCGTCTTACAAGATTGCTATCCAAATTTTTAGTCATACATACATCATATCATACATATTCTCACGTCTATATGTATCTTTGTCCTTGAAAAGGTAGCCAGAGCAGTCATAAACGATTCGTCAGCCAGGTTTTGCATCTAAAGGGAGAAAAGTTAGTAAAAGAGGGGTTTGTAGCGATGGGTTGGAATCCTCATCGCCCATAACCATATCTAATGCCCCATGTCCTTGGTCAGCTTTTACGACACCCAAGGGTAGTGACATTTTAAAAGTCGGCACTACACGGCAATTTTCATATTTTTCGACAGCAATGTTTCTTTGCTTTAAAACTTAATCATGCAGTTTGTTTTTTTTTTCTAACAAACATACAACGAAGGTACATGCTAATAGATAATAATTTCTAAGGTTTTCAAGATTACACATTTTAATTATAAGTAGCAACTATTGGTTTTAGGATATTTAACTGTGTATTTTTACTACTGTGTAACATGTTTTTAAAGCCCAACGTTTCGATAACTTTTGTGTTATCATGGTTATGGAAAGACTAAGGTGGTATGTTATGTCATTTTATTTTTAAAATGCGTTTAGTTAGTACTTGTACAAAAAAAGCTAATGTTATCTGGAGTCTTGCTAGTGTTCTTCATTTGCTTTGCTAATGATTGGGTTCCAAATGGGTGGTAATTGCCAACCATCAGCTGTTGAAATTCGTATGTTTCTTAATTTCAATGGATTTACGAATCATACTAGGTATCAGCTAGCTCTCTTTTGCTAGGACTGTAGGTTTGTCAAAATGTATGTGTTATGTTGGTTTATCAATTGTGTGTTCACATAAATCCGATTTTCTGGCTTTAAAAAACATGTTATAAATAAGCGTTTAAATATCCGAAAAAGCATAGTTGCTTTAATTGATAGATAATAATTTAAATTGATTTATATCATTTTAAATTATAAATAAAAAGAAGTCATATACTATACACAAGTAGTTTGTTATCTACTGAAAAGCTCACAAGTATAATAAAGTAATCGAAAACAAATTATAATAAAGTAATCAGTTGATAAAATTGTTTAAAATAATATTTTATACTTTACGACGTTGTGATTGGATTGAAATTAGCGCTATCTCCTTTTCTCATTTTTTCTTGAGGGAGACATAAGAATGACGAAGGTAGCCATTACAAAATGACGACACGATAAGATTTTATATAAATTAGAATAATAATACTAACAATAGGTTTAAGTAATTTTCACTATCTACTAACAAATATATGGATGTTGTAACGTCTGAAATAAATAAATAAATAAAATAAATTACATCTAAACATTCGTTACATACATTTTATGCACTGCAAAGTTTGAAATTTTATTTGAAACAATTTAATCAACTGGTAACTTAATTATAAAAAAGCATCTTAAGCAGATAAATCTTGTAAAAAAGTTACGGCAAATATTTAACACGGCTACTGAAATCCTTTTTAGGCAACATTCTATTAAGTCACAAAAAAACTAACTTTGCAGTGATTAAATATCTTAGCAACTATTAAACAAGCAACAAAATACTAGGATCAAAAAACTAAAAAAATGGCTGCTACTGTAAGGTATCAAATATATCAAGCGGGATCAGTGAAAAACTGGTTAAGGTATTATAAAACCTAATGTGGCGACTAATTTTTCCGAGGGGATATCATCCATTCTTCACTGGCAACTATTGGATTTCATTATAAAAATACACATCTGGCAGCGATTTTTAGGTAGCTTTAAAACTGAAAATGGGTATTATAATAATATATTTAGATATTAGAATATTGTTTGCAGATTCGTAAATTCTTTAAAAGGCGGCAAATGCGCTCGCTCGCTTTTTTTATTTTTGTGACTATAATATTGGGTAAATTACATATTATGTGTATTGAAGTAAATATTAATAAAAATAAAATAAATTAGGTTAGGTTAATAGTTGCTTCACCCAGCCTAATGGGCAGATGCAATTATTTTTTTAAGATCTTGTTTGTATTTATTTCAGACCTTGGTCATGTTTATAGACAACCCCATTTTAGAATTTATGAAAGCCTATTTTAACATTTTTATCCGCCAATAGTTTGTCGCCTTAGAAGAAGTTCAATTGCTACTAAAGAAAATTACTGCCAGATTAAATTTAAATAAAACCTCAAAACCCATTAAAAAGCCGCCGCTTTTCTAGTTAAGATGCTACCTCTAATTAGTCGCCAAAGTAGATTATTTACTATCCATTTTCAGTTTTTTTACGACCCGGAATGGTATCAATTTGTCGCCGCGTTAAATACATGCCAAAAGTTACTATGCCATATGTGTTGAGATGTTTAAAATTGATGACGATAGTTTAAAATAGTAATAATATATATCCTGTAAGGCATACATGGGCAACGGCCGGATCCGGCCCGCTTTGGCTTTTGACCCGGCCCGCGACACATTTTGAAATTTTAAACCGAAACTGTGTATGTGTGCTGTATAAAATAGAAAAATAATTTGAAAACTGAAATTAACGACTACTTGTAATATAAATGACAACAACTATTGCTTGTTATGGCTACCTTTAGTTTGTAAAATTCCAGTGGGCGTCCGCAATGAATAGGTAACTCATCGAAAAACGTAATAACATCGCATTATCGTGGTGCGGTCACTAAAAGGTTCAAAGTGTTCACGAATGGGCTTCATTGGAAATTCGGATGAAAAAGCAACTGAATTGAACATTCAGAAAAATGATTTGATACTTTGCATTGCATTAACCACTAACAAAACACCAATGAGTCTTGAAGTAAAGACTATCAATTTTATTCGATCTCGCGCGCTTAATCAGAAGTAAGGTGATTAAGCAAACGAAAAATGTTAAACAAATTTTATGACCTTAAAAAAGAAATTTCAGATTTTATGGGAATCAAGGAAAAATCCATTGTAGAACTTAGAGACCCAAAATGGTTAAGCAATTTAGCATTTCTCATCGATATCACTTCACAGAAATTACAAAAACAGGGTCACCTGGTAAATGAATTATACAGCCACCTAAATCGGTTTCAAACCAAAATTTGCTTATGGTAAACCCAAATGAGGTCTAGAAGCTACCATCATGTTCCGACACTAAGTAGCCATGAAAATGTAGCTTACGATCAGTACGCTGAGGAGCTAAAATTACTATCGGAGCAATTTGATAGCAGGTTTACAAATTTTAAGAAGATGGGAAGAAACTTCAACCTTTTCGCTAGTCCGACCAAAAGTGGAGTAAAAGATGCTCCATTGCAGCTGCAAATGGAAATGATCGAGCTTCGGGAAGACACTAACTTGAAGTCATAATTTGATGACATGGATTTATACGAGTTTTACAATACATATTTCGATGAAGAGAAAAAATACAAACAGCTGAGAGCGATCGCGAGAAGAATTGTTTGCGTTTATGGAAACACGTATAAATGCGAACAATTTTTCTCGATGATGAAGACTAACAAATCGAAATGCCGAAAGAGACTCACAGACGAAAATCTCGAAAACTCTTTTCGCCTCTGTATAAGTGGAATTTGCCCAGACATTAAAAAACTTGTTTCATAAGTTCAAGTACAATTTGCTCATTGATTGTAACAATACATTATCTATTAAAAATTATGGAACAAATATTATTATTATTTTTGTCCTATTCTGTCTGGCCCACGTCTGTATATTTATAATAAGTTTGGCACGCAACATGACAAAGGTTGCCTATACCTGCTGTAAGGTATAATAAAAGGTGAATAATAATACACATGACTTTTAATTTGAAATTGCTTTCGGCCATTTATTGTACAAAAGAGTGAATGTGTCTCAACTCAAACGATTGCACCTCATTTAGTCTACATTAATAATTAGACTTGTCTTATCTTCACATAAACACCTACTTCAGTTTTTCAAATGTGTTATGAAGTCACAGACAATAAACTATAATTGCTTCCGTTCACCACGTAAATTTGGCAACGATGCATAGAAACAAGGACGTAATATAGTCGGTAATAAGTACAAATATTTTGAATATACATCGGATGTCTCATAGAGCTTGTCATGGAAGTGACTTTTAATTGGTTGCAGAGTGCAAGTCTATATACGTATATTTGTATATAGACAGTTTATGTTATTTTTTAAATATGAAGTTGGTTTCGAACCTAGGGTCTGCCTATTATGCCAGTATACGTCGAGAAAATTTGATAATTTCAACGGCATCTGGTGGACGCCCCAATAACGCGAAATAAAAGGATGCCAAATCTGTAGCGTGATGTAAATATATATATATATATATATCCTGCAGCCTATTGTGCGTCCATTATGTCGATTTTTGCATATAATGTGGCGTCCACCTGCTTTTGGCGTCCGATATACGGACGTCGAATGGGAAACACCGAAATTCTTCTTCCCTGTGATCACCTGACTCAGAGAAACTAAGAAAAAAAATTTTTTTTTGGACGCCAATTTTGCATGAATATGCATGTGTCTTATTTGAACGGAGTTCCGGCACTTTCCGTCAACAATTTCGATGGCGCTGTTGTTGAAAACGTTACTTTCATAGGTCCGCGTTTTTGGCATCCCGCGTTTTTTGGAATGAAATGCGATG
Source organism: Bedellia somnulentella (assembly GCA_963576735.1). Lineage (NCBI taxonomy): Eukaryota > Metazoa > Arthropoda > Insecta > Lepidoptera > Bedelliidae > Bedellia > Bedellia somnulentella. Next base: position 12,634,999 of record OY755177.1, on the reverse strand, counting down.
TTGACAAATCTCTTGTAAGCGATACTTTAGTACCTATTCATTTGTGTCATCGCATCGGCGCACGTACGGGTATAATGCTTTAAAAACTGGCCAAAACTAAATAGGTGTTAATTTGGAATAGTTAAGTAACAAAATAGTTTTCAAGCTTTTTATGAATATTTCCTCACTCTTTTTTACGACTTTATAGCATCATTTCATAATATAAAACAAAAAAATGGCATCAAAATACCTATTGTGGCTTGGCATGAAAATGAAAAGCATAAGTGAACTTATAATTCATAATTTATTGATTTATCTTATATCTGTACAGAAACTACAAATATTTTAATCATTTTAAACATATTTTTAGACAATTTTATTGAGTAAAAAGTTTAAAAATTGTTCACAAAAGTAATTAAATAAATAAACTTATTTAAGTATCTACGAGTATTACGTATGATCATTCTTGTCACTTTATTACGAGTAGGTACATGCTCCATTACGGATCACTTCATTACAGACGCGAGGAGATGAATGAATGACTAATTATCATCAGCATCATCACTTTCGTCGTTTTCATGTTCGTCTACATGTTACACTCGTAGAACACTCGTACTCTTCGACTTTTAAAAATCCTAATGCTTCTGATGAGAACGGTTTCTTGTTCTTCTTTGTCATTACTCTGCTACTATAGCTCAAGAAGATATCCGAAGTCAGAAGGAGACGATTCATAACATCTTGGAGGCAGTCCTTTCTTGAAAATTTCCTTGCAAAGTTTTGTTTATAAAGACGAAAATGTTTATTACGTGATTCGGCAGCCTCCTCTGACAGCTGGCCTATCGGAAGGAGAGCATTTTCTATCACCAAAGCCCCATGACATAAAATTTTATGAAGCGTGGGGGTCATTGGGTGCCATTTATACAAATTAACATATTGTTCTGCAGCCATTGTTCATTTGTTTTGCGAAAACGGTCTTCTTTGTAGCTCGCCGCGGTCCATTTACACTTGTAATGATGTCTAAAAGATTTTAAACCATCCCGGAGTAAGTTGATTCGACTAGATGGGCATTTGGTCATTTCTGCTAGTTTTCCCTCAAGAAAGTCCAATTTTTTATCGATATTTTTCATGTTACACTGCTTTATTATGTTGAACATATCCTCTCTCGCAATATCCATCGAAGATTTAATACTGGGATCTGCCGACAATAGATAACGATTTTTTTTATTACGAAACTTAAAATACTTGCGATGATTTTTTCTATAACCTCTTATGTTTGAATGCCCACAAAATACGGGGGCGGAAAGTGGCGGAAGGTTTTTCTCTTGGTAATACAAGTCAAAGGTTCACAGAATATTCATAGATAAGAAATACAGCTTAACTCGATTTAACTGATACTCAAATTCACTCGGCAAACTAATGTTATCGAGAATATTTTGACTAAAAATGGTCATGGCTGTGTATAACATTTCATGAATGAAAAAGTAATTCTAATAGTCAAGTAATGCATTAAAAACCAAGTACATACCCATGTCTGCAGATTCCATCAAAGAAATTTGGGTTGGCACTAAACACAACAGCTTGAAACTGCACAGAAAAGTGATAAAAGAAAGGGAGTGTCGAAAAACAAACGTGTTACTAGTAATACAGATGAGTTCCGACTGACCTAGACGGTTCAGAGAGCGCGTCAGCGTCATTGCTAAACCGGTTCTAAATGAGTTAGGGTGTCCTATTGTCAATGCGTAACAAGGTTTACCTGTATTCTGAATTCTGTGAAATTTACTTACGGCCGGTTTATTAAATATTATACCCGTCCGTGCGGCGGGTTGTTTTATGATTTGTTTATGTGAATGAAAATTTCCGATTATACCGAGGCCTGTGTCGAATTTTTTTTTTCCTTTATTTATTACAAACGACTAGTGTTCAAATCCGGGGGCGGGCCACCAATTTGTCTTTTCTAAAGACATATGTGTGGTTAATTTATCATGGTTGTTAACGGTGAGGGAAAATATCGTGAGGAAACCCACATGGCTGAGTTGTACTTAGTCATGTGACAGTTTATTCGTACAAAAAGGCGATCACGTGAGTACACTGTCCATGCAAAACGTGGGTACTCTGAACACCAGATGACAAAGTCACGTGATGTTCAGAAGTATTAGTACCTCTGCCAACCCCTTCGGGGATATGCGGCGTGAATGTTTATGTTATATTATGTAAATATATTGTGAACGGTAATCCATGTGCTGCTAGTCTTAAAATCTCATATTTATTAGCCTGACAAAGGGTATATTCCATTATTAGGGTAAAGTCGGGTCAGCAATTGAGTATTTTCTTATGTTGTTTATTATAGCATATTATAAAAAAACATTAGATTTAGACATGTTCATCAATGAAAAGTATGCCAATATTGTAACCCTTTGTTTCTTATTTTTTGGCTTAAGTTGGTTATACGATTAGTTGATTATGTGATTTATTACAGATTTTGTTCTAAATTTTATTTGCTATGTAGTGTCGGCTTAGAATTTCTACCCGTGGGTGATCGTAAGAGGCGCCTAAGGGTATAGGGGCTTTTTAAGTGATTTTTGGGTGATGTCACCAAAAACATTTATTATCACCATCTTTTACCCAAACAACTTCCAAAAGTGGCTGAGGAATTTCTCATTCAAAAGCTCTGGCTACCGTGTTAAGGGATTTATAGCCGTGAGTATATGTATGTATGTGTGTATTCTAAATTAGAAGTGTTACTATAAATATGTATGTATGTATGCATGTAAAAGTCCCGTGTAGTGCCGGCTCAGAATGTCACTAACACTTTCTACTCACGGGGTTCTTAAAAGGGGGCTTTTGGGCGATGCGGTTTGAGAACCATCACCAACGATACTTTTTTCTACAAATAAACACAACAGAATGGAACACCCTATCTTCGATTGTTTATACTTTCAGCTGATGATGTAGTTGTAGACCAAAACCAACAAAAATTACCAGTTTCAGTTACACCAGTAAGTATACGGACGTCAGATAGGTAAAATCGAATACATGATGTTTGTTTTGGCGTCCGTATACCTTAATTTTATTTATTTTGTTTCATTCGATATATATTTTACCGCATCATTGTAGTTCCATAATCCTCCTTGCATAATTTTTGATTAATGTTGCCAGATTACCTCTCCACATCATGTTTGATTTAACTTTTGTATACATTTATCTCTTTTTCTTTAAAAAACAAACGCTTTTTGCGTTATATATATACCATATTGGTAAGGTACGCAGTCATGTTTTCAATCATATACTTTTTTAAATATTTTAAGTACGTTTACATGCATAATGACCCGTTTTTAAAAAACAACGTCAATAAAAGGAAGGTCGATACTCATCACGTCCGTATGTAAGCAATTTTAGCTATATTTAAAACAGAAACATATTGTTCATATGGTTGTTTCTTACTGACTGACTTTTGTTTAAGTAAATACTTAATGATTGTAATTTAAAATTGATTCCATATTAAAATTTTATAATAGGTACATACATACATATACTGACGCCATTAATTTCCATTGGGGTAGGCAGAGACTATCGATCGCCACTTCGTACGATCCTGACAAACCTCTCTAGCTTCGTTTACATCCATCAATCTTTTCATACATGCTCTTTTGTTCTTCATACTTCGGACGCCAGCCTCTTTGAGCACACTCTCAATTTGGTCCAAGTGTGTTCTCCGTGGTCGTCCTCTACTAACATTACCATCCACACTAGCTCTATAGATCCCTTTTACCAATTTTCTATCATCCATCCTCTCTATGTGCCCAAACCATCTCAACATTCCTTTTTCTATCTTTCTTACAATATCATCTTTCACACCACACTTTTCACGAATAACATTTAACTATTTCTCACTCGGTCACACAATCTAACATTACAAATTTTTCTGAGGGACCTCATCTCTACTGCATTCACTCTGCTCTCATGCTTCTTCTGCCACACCCAACATTCGCTTCCATACATAAGCGTAGGAACAAGAACAGCATCATGCACAGCCATTCGGGCCTTTTCAGACACCGATTGACAGGTCATTAGGCTATTCATTGCTCCATTTACCGCATTACCCTTTTTCACTCTTCTTTCAATGTCTTCATCACATTTTCCATCCCTTGTAAACAAACTTCCCAGATATACAAACTCCTTCACCTGTTCACATCCTTACCATCAATCGCAATCACGCATTCTGTCACATCTTCCTGTCTCTCAAAAACCATCGTTTTGGTCTTATCCACATTCACCCTCATTCCCTTTCTTACAAAAGACTCACATGCAATATTCATCATCTCTTGCAACTCTTCTGCCGATGATGCAAGTAGCACTTGATCGTCAGCATACAAGAGGCATTTAATGATGAATCCACCCATTCTTAGTCCATAATCACTTTCACGCAACTCTGTCAAACAGTCATCCATGAACAAATTGAAGACCCACGGAGAAGCTACTCCCTGTCGGACACCCCTAGAGATTCCGAACCAGTCAGTGTTTTCCCCGTTTACTCTTACACATGCACTGGAATACTCATAGAGTGATACCAGTGCACGTATAAGTCGACTCCCCAAACCGAACTTGGATAACACCTCCCACAAACACTTTTTTACCACCCTATCATACGCCTTCTCTAAATCAATGAAGGAGCAATACACCTTTTGGTTCTTAGCTATGAACTTTTCAGTGATGCTCCTTAGAGAGAAGATTTGATCCATACACCCCATTCCTTTCCTAAATCCCGCTTGCACATCCCATATTTTCTCATCAGTTTCATTCATCACTCTTTCAATCAGTACCTTAGCATACAATTTACCAACAATGCTGAGTAAGCTGATGCCGCGGTAGTTTTTAGCCTCTTGGTGTGACCCCTTTCTTTTATATAGAGGCACAATCACCGCCTTGCACCAGTCTCGTGGAACTTTGCCACTCGACCAGCATTTTTGGAAAAGGAAGTACAACCAAGAAGCCACCAACCCTTTACCAGCCCTCAGCATTTCGATAGTAATCCTATCATACCCTGCCGCCTTCCCTACTTTCATACTTTTCATTGCATTCATTATTTCTTCAATACTAATCTCAGTGTTACTGAAATCACCCATCTCTTCGTTCCAATCAACATTACTGTCGATTGACGAAGAAATGGATGCATCCTCTTTTACAAACAGTCCCTCAAAATAATTCTTCCATACCCGTTTCATGCTACTTTCATCCGTCGCCAATTCACCCTGTTCATCTCTTATTACACTCATTCTCGTGTTTTGGGAAACTCCCTTTTCCTTCCGGATATACTTCCAGAATAACTTTTGGTTATTCCGGAAATTATAAGAAAGTTTCCTCTCACACCACTCTTGCAAATCCCGCTTTTTTTCTATTTTCTTCTTCACCTCATTCTTAACTCTTTTATATTCATCTTTATATCATAATAATTTTATATAATAGTATCTAACCGATATACGGATGCCATATGTGAAAATAATTTCATAACGTATTGCATTTGGCATCCGCAAATGTGTGAATGTCCATTGTATTGTAATCATTGATTAATAACTAGTAGCGGAATAATAGTTCAATGATTGAAATGTCGTATCTTCCATCTCGTCCAAAGTTCCTACTTCTTATCTTATTATGTTTTCTATGTTTAAGCACAAAGTGCCATTACCGCTTAACTCAGTTTATTATAAAACAGAGATTAAATGATTGTTTTATTTTAAAACACAATGCGTACGGTGCGTACCACAGGCCAACAGACATACAAACCTACATATACATTAAAGTTCATAAAAAAATGATTAATTAAACATTAACACACGCAGAGCCCCTTACTAAAATAATCTTATATTTAGACAAAGCATAAAGCCAGCGAGAAATACAAATGGAAACAAACAGCAATTCTTTTATATTATCAACAAATTAGGAATTCCTTCAAATTAGCAAGGTGCTTTAGCTTTTACATTTTATACGGTTGAATTTATTGTAAAGTTGGCAACGTCGCATAAAAATATGGACGTTAGATGCCTATGAATATAAAATAAATTTGTTATTATACAACGGAGGTCAGGTTAACATTGATGTGGTAGTGGGTTCAGATGGGTTGGACAATGCATGTTAATATACGTATATTTGTATATTAACAATTATGGGTTTATTACAAAATAAATTAGATTAGGGTCCTCAGCAACAATAATTGGATTAGTATATGCTCTAAAATTGAGGCTATGTAAACGTTATCTGGTGGACGTCAAAACGATGCGAAGTGAAAAGACGCCAAATAGGTAGCGGGATTTATATATATATATATATATATATATATATATATATATATATTAATCGTCTAGTGCCAGCTTAGAATGTCACTACCCTATTCTACCCACGGGTGTCGTAAGAGGCGACTAAGGGTAAGGGTAATTTTAAGGTGGGTTTGGGTTTTGGGTTGGTATTTCTACCGTCTTGTGCCCTATCAACTTCCCAATGTGGCTGAGGAGTTTCTTGCTCTGAAGCTCTGGCTACCCCTATTTGGGATTTATGTAGGCGTGAGTATGTGTGTATGTATTGGAAATCCTATAATGATAAATTCAACGTTCGATTTGCCACAAAATCAATCATCAAACTTGCAATGATATGCATTCGTACACATGTGCAATTATTTTTGTCTCCGATGATGTTAAAAGTGTACTAAGCATTTTATTCCACCCATTGTTCAAAAAGCACACAAATTATGCAAGAGACAATATGCGCTGACGTAATAAAGCACAATAGGGTGAGCCCATAATCCCATGACAACGGTCAAACTTAATCTCCGCAATTCATTCATCATACAACAAAATCCCCAACCTCGCATAACAGATGTCAAGGTGTCACTCACGTACTATTTTTTTATCTGATGCTGAATAAAACAAGAGAGGTGCTATAGAACAGCTATGGCATCTAAACTAAAGTTAATGATTTTTTTCGCTTATCAAATCAATTAATTTCATACTTGAGGAATGTAGAAATATTATCCTAAAATAAAATTCAATTATACAAGCAGCTTTAACCACTATTCTAGATGGATTGCTGTCTTCAAATAATAACTGACGAATAATATTCAAATTAAATAACAATAAATATCATTAACTATAAAATATATCCATTTAGTAAAAATAATTTAAAACTAGTAAGGCGCTCACATGCCACGTCCATTCAAAACATTATGAGAGCAGTGTCACACAATCACACATTAAACGGGATTTTAAATAACGTGCATTGTCAAATCTAAGAACGTTAGAGTTTCAGGAAATGAAATAGAAAATTGTTTACATACACCCTATTAAAACACAAAAAATAACATACCGCAAGATATATAGGATAACGTGCCAGGTTAAAAACATTCGGTCCTGAATAATATGATTAAGTATCACGTATAGAGTCGGAATTCGTAAACAAAAAACCCCTCATTTTATTCAAATTTTATTACTTTTTGAATTGAGAAAATAGTACTACTGACACCAACGCGTTATATGTGTGAGTAAAACGCGATGGCAAGGCAGGAGAGTGTGGGTGATGCGTAGACGCAGCTCAAAAGTGCAAATAGCAGTCGGTTAATGAATTAATAGATTTTTCTTGCTTACTTCATTTTTTACCACGTAAATGCATCGTGAGTCGCTTAATGTGTTTTTACTTACTTTACATACTTCAGTCTATCTTACACTCGCGAAGTAATCAATTCATGAATTCGAAGAAACGCAATAATGATTGATGAGTGTTTATTATTTTTACCATTATACACATACTAAGGGATATAAATTCCAAGTTGGGGTAGCCAGAGTAAGTCGCCTCATATGATACTCGCGTGTAATAATGGGTTAGTTATGTTTAAAGCCGACACTTCGTAACTCAGAAAACTTACGTCATAGGTAATGCTAATTAATTTGGAGAATTTTGTTTATTATATAAAGACATTTTTTTGGTATTATGTCCGAAATTGTATTATTTTTTTTAAATTTTGTATACCAATGCTATGTCATAATACTGTTTGTGTGCCAAATAAATAAATCCTAACATTAGTAGAGGACGACCTCGGAGGACACATTTGGATCAAATAGAAAATGTACTCAAAAAGGCAGGTGTCCGCAGTACGAAGAATAAAAGAGCATGTATGAAAAGATTGATGGATGTGAATGAAGCTAGAGAGGTTTGCCAGGATCGTACAAAGTGGCGATCGATAGTCTCTGCCTACCCCAATGGGAACTAACGGCGTGAGCATATGTATGTATGTATGTATGTACAAATCCTACAAAGTATCTTATCAGATTCTTCAATTTCGTGAAAGAAATATCAAACAAAAATAGCGGTAGTTAATTCTTTGGGATGACAGTTGTGCTATTATTGTAGGTGTTTATTAATACAGATATGTTATTATCTGTCGTGAAAAAATTTGAAAAACACTAACCTATAGTTGATACTGGGTTGAAATACGAGGCAAAGAGTACTGCGGCACCCCGAGCGCGGCGGCGGTGTAAGTTCGAAGAAAAAAAAACGGAAACATCGCCGCGAAATTCAAAATAATATTATATACTTGTATGTACATGCATATAGTATGTATTTTTATAGTCGGGGTTTGTGATTGTTGGACGACTCGTTAAAAACTATCACCAGCGGTATTTTATTTTATCATTTATCCCTTCTCGACTTCCGGATATAGCTGAGGAAATGTTTATTTCGAAGCTAATGACTACCTGTTTCTGGGATTGTAGCCGTGAGTAAAGGTAGGCTGGTAATATCTAATAGATAACATGTGTAAGATACGGGATTTTCTATTTGCGTTTTAAATTTTATCTCTTAGCAACTGCTTAGCATCGAAATATTTAAGCTCTTTGCAAATCATTGGCTCTGAAGTGAACAAACTATTTAAGAAGTAGGTACTTTATGCAAAATCAACTATGTCAAAAACAAAATCTGTCGAAAAGTTAATAGCAGAACTTTAACCGTCTTTAGTAGTCGGCCTACTGTATCGGCTAAGAATCTATGGCTATGTCATCTCACTCCGCGGGTTTCATTCTCGGTTATCATTAAGTTTTTTCTCAATTTTATATGCAGGATATTAAGTATTAAACTAAAATAAGGGATTTATTATTGAAGTGATAAACCCCGTTCAACTAACACCCTTATTATAATGCCGTCTTAGCGCGATGGGGTGAATTGACACGCTAATTTATATTGTATTATTTGTTTTTTGGTAGTATAAAACATTAGAATAAAAGGTAACTCGTATAAATGTACATTGATATTGTTATTGATGAATAAATATCAAACAAGCAAAAAATAAGAAATTAATGAGAAGTTAATGAAATTGAAAAACAAGCGCTTCGCGCAAAGTATAGTTCAATATCTTTTGCTTCGCGTAAGTAATTGCAAATTTTTTCTTGTTATTTTCTTGTCATTCATCATGATCTATGATCATATTTTTCTGACATGTTCACATACGGCTCTTGAAATCAAGACCTTTCAGCCTATCTTGAACATAATCTATACTTATAATAAATCTGTAGAGAGGTCAATTCTGTACATGAAATATATTTTCAAAATAACTATTAGGTGATGATTAGGGATCGATACTGATGCCAAAAATGCAATCAGTAAAATTTTTGTCTGTCTGTCTGTCTGTCTGTCTGTCTGTCGGTTTGTATGTTCCTTATGGAAACAAAAACTACTCGACGGATTCTAACGAAACTTGGTACAATTATTCTTCATACTCCTGCGCAGGTTTTTGTATACTTTTCAGCAGAGTAGTAAAGGGGAATTTTGAGGAATTTTGGGAAAACGGGAGAAGTTACTCCATTTTTTAAGCTTCCGTCGCGTGTGCAGCCTTAATGGTTAAACTTACATAGAAATCATGTATGACGGAAAAATTCTGCATAAAATTGTCTAAAAAAAATCCTCAACAGTTTATGTCTATCTTTTACGGTTGACTCACAATAACACGTGTAATTCCTGATAGCTTAGCAGTTCGGAACATTCTGATTATATTTGTTTACTTTTACGTTTGTAAACCTCTCACTCATCCCCAATTTAAAAAAGGTAACATTATAACCTATTCAATAAAAAAAGAATCATAGAAATCGGTAGACAAACACCGAAATTATACATAAAATAAGCCAGCGCGCCCGTGACCAAAACCAGTATGTTGATGGCGCCAGTAGTTGCATCCTACATCACGTAATGATTTATTTTTCAGATTGTTATAAATACTTCATAGCGTTTTATTCCAAAATTTGCTATTTAATGGAAATACTGAACCGTTCATTAAAGCGCATTCAAAATCACCAAACTACACTGTTTAGGGAGTGCTATAAATTAAATAAATTGAAAACATTGCGCTGAATTTCACAATGCTTAAGCAGGGACTGAAGGAAGAAACCTCAGATATTTAAAAAAACAACGCTACCCGTGCGAAGCTGGGACGATCCACTAGTACTAAATATAAAAATAGAAATATAAGTTTGCCTTACCGCTATAAACGGCAACGTCTATACAAACAAAAAAAATATCTTAAAGCATCATTGATAGTAATATTAAATATTTAAAAAGTCAATAACGCTTCTCTGGCGTTCACTTGGATTTAATGAAATACCGCTTCTCAGAGAAAAAGCATCGGCTAACCACTTGATCCTTGAAAAATTTTAAAAAAAACCTTATTGAAAACCTATCCTATATTTTCTGAATAAATGTTTAAAATGAAAGTTTCTTTTATTTTCATGATGATTAGAACCCGATTTTTTGTTTAGTAATAAACATAGTGTCTATCTCCGATAAGAGAACATCACATCCTGAATTTTTTACTACGTACAATGCTTGAATAAGTTGACTGAGTGTTGAGAGCAGTAGTCAAAACATTGATATTATTTACCGCAATATAAGATATATACGGACAGTAAAACTTTCCATCTATAAAAAAAACAAAACTTTAAATTTGGATCAGCAGTTTTGAAGACTATTCATTTCAAGCAAACAAAAGCATTTATAAATCCCTTCATAAAATAATTATACATTAAATATGACTGAAAATATTTCACCACCTAACATTTTAGTCAAATTATAATGTTTAGCTTAAAACTATAACGAAAAGTATTCATATATTTAAAGCTAAACAATTTCTATCGTTACAAATACTCCTCAATAAACCAAGTAATACTTTAATAGCTCAAATAACCATTTATCAAATAGGACCTGTAATATAATAATACCAAGATAAGACATAACAAGAGGACCTCTTTGATATAATCCCACTGGCTCTGTTCTCAGATCAACGTGAGTGTCCGCAACTATCATTTGTCTTGTGCTCGATTACCCACACCATTCGCTTTTAATGATAAATGATATAGAATTGCTCTGACACAAACTATTGCTATTTTTATTTATTAACTACAATGAATTGCTCTTCCCGGCCGAGGGCGAATGAATTTTACCGATTTTTTATTCCCCGGTGTGTGCGAAGTATGAAAAATTAATGCGAACCGTAAATCTTTTCCGATAGCCTATTTGTATTTAGATGCCAAATATTTCAGAATCCTCATTTCGAACATAGACAGAAGTAATAATTTCAACTTTTATCGTTTGGTAATCAGCTTAGCTTAAAATTAAATGCAGTTTTCTAATAGCGAATAACTGTATGTCATTCGCTTGGTCATAATAACTAGGTGTCTATTTAGCTCTTAGAATTCGCATATTTTGTACTTACATTACTTTGTATATACGTAGTTTTTAGTTGACACGGTGAATCTGAAACAATGGAAGTTAAGTTTTAATATTATTTGCGAATCAAACAAGTAAACAAACGAGTACGCCTGGATTTCATTCAATCAAATCTTGTACACTTAAACATTTATCGACATCTTTGAACACACTTTAGTTCTATAAAGGCTCCTTGAAGAGACGATTAGCCGACAATAGCAGATGGTATTGAGGCTTTTCATAATACTATAGAGAGAGCTATGCTCTGTAGTCCATTGTTTGCTTGTATTGGAATTCACGTGAGCAGTCCATGGACATGTGCAATATTGGCGCTATATATGACAAGGCTATGCTATGTAGCGGAAGCTGAATGGTCTGAGCGGTAATAGGTAGTTAATAAATTTAAGTAAGATCAATATAACAGCCTTAGTATAACTATTTAGCTGTAGCGTGGTAAGAAGCTTGATTTGATTTATAGGAGGCAGTTTCTTTTCTTTTCGTGTGTGTAGTGTCGGCTTAGAATAGCACTACCCCATTTCTTCCGGTGGGTGTACGTAAGAGGTGACTAACGGTAACGGTATTGGGGGGTCGAAATTTTTCTTTCCTTTATTTATCCTTTATGAACTCTTGTTAACTGGGGCTTATTATTTGTTGCCAGTATAACAATAATACATGCTATAAAAGCTCTTCGATAAAAGCTGTTTTTTATATTTTCCAATCAAAAAGTAAAATTAGCATACAAGTAACTACGTTTTCATATTTACCAGAATTATATTGTCTTCGTAGAAAATAATATTGAATTTTATGAAGTTCATTCCCTAAAGACATACAAATATACCATTTTTATGTTATGAGCAGCACAAAATGAGATGTAATGTATCACATCAATCACAGTTAACCTTATTGTTTGTATTCTTCATCTTCATTTGTTAACAAAAACCCTCTTTTGCAGAATCACTCATGATTGATAAATTGAGTGATGGATCGTAAATGTTTCCGAGGAAATGTCGAGAAGAAGTCAAATCTATATCAATATATAAAAACCAACTTAGGGTGTATGTTTGTGTTATCATAATGTCTGTTACTTAATTATTATGAGTTTACACACGGTACATATACACAAAAAGTTATTCTTAAAATTATTGTCTGTCTGCTCGTTAGTTTCATCTAATCTCTAATATAGCCGGACTGTCATTAGTCAAAGTAAGTTAGACTATAAGTTTTTTTTCTACTTTCAATACTTTTCTGATTACATTATCATACAATAAAAATCATGATACATTGTCAGCGCAGATTCATGTTATAATATTATTTTTATTTCTACGAAAAAGAATCTTGGAGTGCAACCTATACCTATAGCTATGATCCGTTTATACACTGGATTGTACGCTTTTCTTATGTACAGTCTAAGGGCGACGTGACTCTATATAAGATAATGACTAAAGTAAAATCAAAATAAAAAAAATCGTTTCGATTTTACAACAGTTGCCAAAGAAAAATCGTTACTGACACTTTTAATAGCTGCAGCAGGAGAAAACGATGCGTATGATTCTGAAATTCTCTTAAGCTGTAAAGAGAACAGATTGTGAAACAAAGAATTATGATGAGGAATTTCATGTTTCAACCCAACAGATATATGTAAATATGCAACAAAGGGTTTTCTATTTCATATCTTAGAAATATAAAAGATATAATGAAACTATTGTCAGTTACAATAGAAGGCTTACAACACCTTTAGCCTTTACAAAATGCTCGTATATTACTATGCAGGTTGTTCGCCGCCGGACGGCTTCAGGTGTCCATTCAACCGTTCAACATGAACGATATTGTAGAATACCTCCGGTTTCGATGGTATTGAAACTGTTTGTTTGTATTTACTATTTACCTTTCGGTCCAAACTACGTTCAAGAATCTTGTCACTCGACAATGCGAAAGGACGTTTTAGAAGGGTATTCGGTTTACTTAGGCAGCTTATTGAAAGGTTACTACGAAAAATGTTTTCGGAGAACTGTCTTTGTTTATTGGCTTTACATTGCGTTTTTTTTTTCCTGTGAGGTTATTTAAAAAGCATTTTCCTTTATCTCCTGACAATGTGTATAGTTGTTGCAGAATGTTTATCAAAAATATTTTTTTTTTAATTATATGGTTACAGTTAAAATCTATAAAATCAAATCGTTATAAATCTAGTGTATGTAAAACGCATCGCATCTCAAAAGGTAAGCGCTCCGTATTTCATATCTTTTAAATTTTCAACATGTGTCATTCCTAGTGTATTAAAATCCCTAATGGTTTCGCGACGCGGTCCCTAGCGTTACGAAGCATGTTGGAGCTACCGAAGCTTGCCGACCGTTTAGACATATTTCCCTTGTGAAGGCGTTTGGGTTGTTCTTATCTGGCAATTTGTTATAGGGGAGCTTTGTTACTATTATATTTCAATTGTATCATCTTTCATGTTTCTATTTGAAGTCATTCGCAAAACGACTTTGAATAGAAGAATGAAATGATATACAGTTTTGAGTTCTAGTGTTATTGGTATTGTTTTATGTTACATTGAATTTAAATCTTTTTGTTCATGAAAACCTCATGTGGGGATTATTACTAATAAATAAAGGAAAGAAAAATTTCGACCTTCCGAATTAGTAAAAAATTTCGGAGGTAGGAAACGCAAACACTACTAAAAACGTGTAAAAGAAATAAAGGATAGAAGATTTTCGCGCTGGCAGCCATTGACACGGTAGCTCAATTGGCAAGAGCGACGGGGGCGTATACCCGAGGTCGCGGGTTCGAATCCCGCCTGTGTCGAAATTTTTATTATTTATTTATTTATTACATTGAATTTGTTGAATATTATACCGTGAAGGTAGTTGTTTAGTGTATTTTTTAATGTTATTGTAGCAAATTGACGTAGACCACCTTATATTAAGGTTATATTAGAGATAAATAATGTTGAACGCCAGCTCATAGCCCGTTGATGGTTTGTAAATGGTTTTAAAATAGGGTTCTTTCAATTTAATACGTGGCATATTCTTAAACTAAAACGGAATATATACATCGTTCGTCTAAAACTTTAAAGAAACACAGCAATAATTAAAACAAAATAAACAAAACAATAATTATAATAAACCAAACAAGACACAAGCCGACTAAAATAAACTAACAGCATAAACCTACACGTTGTCTTCTATGGTTTTTAGGGTTCCGTACGTCTGAATACAAAAACGGAACCCTTATAGGATCATTCGTGTGTCTGTCCGTCCGTCGCTTACAGTCAATTATCTCCGAATCTATTAAACCGATTAAGTTGAAATTTGGTACACATATCAATTCCTGTGACGTGAGCAGCGGGTTCGAATCCCGCCTGTGTCGAAATTTTTATTATTTATTTATTTATTACATTGAATTTGTTGAATATTATACCGTGAAGGTAGTTGTTTAGTGTATTTTTTAATGTTATTGTAGCAAATTGACGTAGACCACCTTATATTAAGGTTATATTAGAGATAAATAATGTTGAACGCCAGCTCATAGCCCGTTGATGGTTTGTAAATGGTTTTAAAATAGGGTTCTTTCAATTTAATACGTGGCATATTCTTAAACTAAAACGGAATATATACATCGTTCGTCTAAAACTTTAAAGAAACACAGCAATAATTAAAACAAAATAAACAAAACAATAATTATAATAAACCAAACAAGACACAAGCCGACTAAAATAAACTAACAGCATAAACCTACACGTTGTCTTCTATGGTTTTTAGGGTTCCGTACGTCTGAATACAAAAACGGAACCCTTATAGGATCATTCGTGTGTCTGTCCGTCCGTCGCTTACAGTCAATTATCTCCGAATCTATTAAACCGATTAAGTTGAAATTTGGTACACATATCAATTCCTGTGACGTGAGCAGATGAAATCTGTATATGGGGGGTCCTTTTTGGAGGGGAAGGGGAAAATTAAAAAAATTGAAAACTGCATCGTGTGGCATATCAAATGAAAGGTCTTGTTGAGAAGATCTTAAATGTATTTTTTTGTAATTTTAAAATAAATAGTTTCCAAGTTATTCAAAAAAATAAACGAAAATAGACCATTCCCCCCTCTTATCTCCGAAACTACTGAACCTAAAATTTTGAAAAAAATACAGAAATAAGTTTTCTCCTTATAGATTATAGGAAAACCTATAAGAAGTCCATGATATTAAAATAACATGTTAAATCACTCAATATTGTGCGTACCAACTTTAACATCGTACGGAACCCTCTTCACGCGAGTTCAACTCGCACTTGTCCTCTTTTTTTTAACGTTGCATCTGATATGCATATATCTATTTGTGTAGGAAAATCCAAGATAGTTGTTTTTAAACGGTACCTCACAGGCTCGGTACATAAATCAATACCAATGAGATGCTAAATCTCACAAGTACTTTAATAATAATTACAACTTTATGATCCTTACTTATTTATTTCGCTTCATACTAAGTAGTAAACTGACGCATGTATTTTATTAAAGTTTAAAAGATCATTTGCCATACGAGACGGCGGCGCTGACACGCATGTATATGTTTTATTATCGTGAAATTATTTCAGAAATATTGACATGACGATATTTACGTATTTATATTATTTAATGGTTAAACAGTTGTATTTAACTTCTTAGAACTCAATTTATTGATAACAAGATTATGATGTACATTATAACATTCATAATTACAATATAAGAAGTTTAAGGACAGAAATACCTAAAATCTTAAACAGAGACTCAGTTTTATTTAATGTAACACGGAATGATCAAACTGAAACAAGCCTCCCGCTTCGTTGACCGAATATCATCGCGTGCAGTAATAAAGTTGAGAATGTTTTGATACATGAATACTGCACGACGGAGAACAGCAAGTTTACCTTTGACCATATTTCTCCGGTAACTTTATTAATTACAGTCTTACGCTACGTTTCTGTTTCCATTAGTCAACTAGGCACTTTAATATGAAAATTTGATTTGGACCGTAGGGCGCCTGCCTGACCAATATGGTCTTGAGTGCTCAGATTCTTTAATAAGGTTTATTTAGTAGCAATATAGTTGCAGTTTTGTATGAGTTATATTTAATATTTGCTTTGATATAAGTTTTCACATATTTTTATCCGGTCATGATATTTTGTAGGTGAATATGTGTCTCATATACCAACTCTTTACATACATACATACATATACTTACGCCGATAATTCCCATTGGGGTAGGCTGAGACTATTACTACTTCGTACGATCCTGGAAAACCTCTCTGGCTTCGTCTACATCCATCAATCTTTTCATACATTCTCTTTTATTCTTCATACTTCGGACGCCTGCCTTTTTGAGCACACTCTCAAATCTACCAACTCTTTAAACTTTGTAATACCTAAATATCATGTTTTTTCTACTTACTCGTCCATAAGTATATTACTATAAAAGACTTCATCAGTTAAAGACGGATGTTTTTAGGCAATCTTAGTAAAAACATAATCTCACGATAATCGACTCATTTCTCATGAAATCCAAAACCGATCAACCACTGAAACTACTGGGCATTACATATTACTCTAGGAAAGTGCCGCGGATTGCCCGATAAACGATTACTGCTATAAAATTGAGTAGTTCGACCGAGTTCGGCAATCGAGAAGAGCAATGACGCTGTTAAATTTCACCCGAAACGCCTTTTTAGGTTTAGCGCGTATTGAAAAGAATCTCGGCCTCTGAGCTCCGACATATTTCACTTTGAAATGCACATAGATTTCTACATATATTTTTCAGAGCACTCTTAATGAAGCAAGCTTTTTAGTACTAATAGAGAAAGAGGATTTTTAAAAATATATATCAGAACCTTACCTTGCCGTGTAGTGTCGGCTTAGAATAGCACTACCCCGTGTCTACCGATGGGTGTACGTAAGAAGCGACTAACGGTATTGGGGCTTTTAAGGGATTTTAGGGCGATGCGGCTGGAGACCCATCACCAACAACCTTTACTTTACCATCCTTTCCCCACTCAATTTTCCAAATGTGGCTGAGGAATTTCTAATTCCTTAGCTCTGGCTACCCCTTCTAGGGATTTATAGCCGTGAGTATATGTATGTATGTATGTAACCTTAACAAAATTAATCGTAAATAGTGAAGCTATATTTCTTGTTTGACATTAAAAAACAAATTTGTTTCGTTCTTTTTGATTAAATAAGTGAACAAAGATTATAATGTATGAAACCAAGCTGTATTATGAGCAGATTGATGAACGAAAGCGAATGAAAAGAGTTTTTTAGAATCGTACAAAGTGGTTATAAAGGCTTCTGCCTCATGCAGTTGTAAGCGATCTATTCATATATAAGAACTGTATTGATAACTTGTCTAAGAATATCACCAACGTATTTATACGAAGTAGAAATGATATGGAACAAATCAAATAACTGCGTTCACCATCCCTTGTTTTCATCATTTTAAATCATTGTTGTTTGTTGTTTGTGGTGATGGGTCTGCAACCGCA
The DNA here is from genome assembly GCA_963576735.1 of Bedellia somnulentella. Taxonomy (NCBI): domain Eukaryota; kingdom Metazoa; phylum Arthropoda; class Insecta; order Lepidoptera; family Bedelliidae; genus Bedellia; species Bedellia somnulentella. The sequence continues at coordinate 12,616,785 of OY755177.1, read as the reverse complement.
TCGCCCATTAATTCTTTAAAAGCCCCAATACCGTTAGTCGCCTCTTACGGACACCCACCGGAAAAATTGGGGTAGTGCTATTCTAAGCCGACACTACACGGCACGGCGAAATTGTAAATTACCCAAAAACCAGTAGAACTCTGGTTACATTAATAAAGCTGCAAACAAAATGTTTGTAAGTTTTAATGTAAGTGAGGTCAGTTTTATGGTGAAGCCGTTTTTAAATTAGGATCACTTTTTCATGAATAAAAGATAATAATTTATGATTATGTTAAATTTGGAGTATTTTTTTTATCTTATCGCTGTGTAGAGTCCGCTTAAAATAGTAATAACACATTTCTTCCCGTGGGTGTCCGTTCTTGCCGTGTAGTGCCGGCTTAGAATGTCGCTACCTCTTTCTACGCACGGGTGTCGTAAGAGGCGACTAAGGGTATTGGGGCTATTTATTGGATTTTTGAGCGATGCGGTTGGAGACCCATCACCAAAAACCTTTATTTTACCGCCTTTTCCCCACTCAACTTCCAAAAGTGGCTGAGGAATTTATAATTCCTTGGCTCTGGCTACCCCTTCTAGGGAATTATAGCCGTGAGTATTATGTATGTATGTGTTCGTAAGAGGCGTCTCAGGGTATTGAAGCTTCTTAGATTGCTGAAAGTGAACTTTTATTTTACAACCTATTTCCAAATTGACTTACAAACGTAACGAATGTATTGACTTAAAAAAATAATGAATTTCTAATATTGAAATTCTGGCTACCCATTTTAGAGATTTATAGTCGTGAGTAAATGTATGTGGGTGTGTAAAGTTTAGTCACAACATTATTTTTTTAATTTATAAATTCATGTTATACTAACTAAATTTATTGAAAACAATGCTTGAGAAAATTGTGTTTTCCTGTGTTCTGCCACCATTACCTACTACGTACTCGTAATATTGTTGACACAAAAAGAACTCAAGAAAACTGTTCGATAAAAGTAAAACTTGTTCATGCCAACGAATAAATAAAGCACATTATAAAGGAAACTCTTACAAAGAAAAATGAAGCAAACATGTTGAAGCGCCATTTTAATTTAATATCACGGGGAGCTAACATCCTTGTAAATGTTAGAAACGATTTTAATTCCTACCTTTGTCTAAGAGAAATGAGCCAACACCTCTGCCAAAATGAAAAGACCTCTGATTTACAGCCAACGTTAAACCTCCCTGAATCTTATTAACATTACTTTTTATAACACGTGCAGTGAGAAGCTAAATTGTAACAAGGTAAACTGAAATTTAATTAAAACGTCCAGTTAGTGAGGTGTTAAGCAGCTTCTCAAAATGTATGCACGTTAGTAAAGGCTTGATGAGTTCAGGGTGAATTTGTTATGCGGACATTTCGGGGCTACGTGTTAATCTAAACTTGCTCTCGGTCGCGTTGCGGCAGCGCTTATTAATATTGAATAATGTTATGTTTAGGAGTTTATAATCATTTGTTATGAAGCTTTATATATAAAACAAGCCTATTAAATAACATGTAACTGACTTTGTTTTTAGCTAAGAATATTCAGAATTAGAAATTCCTCCTAATAAAATGGTTAAATTTGAAACTGGCACTCAGTTGAGTTTATTCAGCTGTAAAATTGTAACTTTTATTATTATCATCTTAGTGAAATAACGCTCAATGCTGAATAAAGGCCTTATCTAAAGGTCCTCACAATGGCTGGTCCTACATAGCCATTATACAAAGACTTCCCCCGACCATAATCAAATCATCATTCCATATTAAGGGTAGCCTGCCCCCTGTGCCTACATATACTGTGACGGATTTAGTACACTATAATGAACAGTTTCTGAGAAACTGCTGCATTGCCGTTAGTTATTAGCATTAAAGTTTAAAATGAAAATAACATTTAATAGTCCTATTGCTACATTAATAAAGAGGATTAAGTTTATTCATAACAGTAATATTTACATCGTGAATTATATATTTCATCCTCTAAGCAATAAACTACAAAATGTACTACGCAGAAAACAGTAATAACTTCGGCTTGGTTCCCTAATCCTCGTCTCGTACAAATTTGTGTGTACAAAACATTAGATTGCCGCATTGCGAGATGAGAACTTCCTAATACAGCCACAGGGCTACTACAGCGTTGCGTAATGATCAACAAACACTGTATTATTACGTTACAAACATTATTCGTCAATGATAGCTGAAAATACAAGGGCTTTCGTAATATTAATGATGTATTTTGGCCATTATATTGTGCGTTGTGTAATTATTGAAATATGTTTTATACATATACGCACGTCATTCGTTCCCATTGGGGTAGGCAGAGACTATCAATCGCCACTTTGTACGATCCTGGCAAACCTCTCTAGCTTCGTCTACATCCATCAATCTTTTCATACATGCTCTTTTATTCTTCACACTTCGGACGCCGGCCTTTATGAGCACACACTCTATTTGGTCTAGGTGTGTCCTCCGTGGTCGTCCTCTACTCACATTACCTTCCACGTTGGCTCTATAGATCTCTTTAACCAATTTACTGTCATCCATCCTCTCTATGTGCCGAAACCATCTTAACATTCCTTTCTCTATCTTGCACACTACGTCATCTTTCACACCTAAAGCGAGAATGTATGAATGTAAATTCGTAAAAGAGGTATACAGAGCCAATGTGGATAGTAATATCAATAGATACAAGTAATGTGCTCAGAAAGGCAGGTTTCCAAAGTGTGAAAAATTTAAGAGCATGTAAGAATAAGTAAATCAAGCACAAAATGTTTGGCAGGATATATCAAATTAGCGATATATAGTCTTTGCTTTACCCTTGCTGTGTAGTGCCGGCTTAGAATAGCACTGCCCCACTAACGGTATTGGGGCTTTTAAAGGACTTTTGGGCGATGCAGTTGGAGACCCATCACCAACAACCTTTATTTCAACATCTTCTCCCCACTCAACTGTCCAAATGTGTCTGAGGAATTTCTAATTTCTTAGTTCTGGCTACCCCTTCTAGGGATTTATAGCCGTGAGTATATGTATGTATGTATGTTTACCCAGTAAAAACCATTGGCGTAGGTATATATCTGTATACGAAATCAGACAATTATAATTACGTAATATACGTCAGTTATTTAGGCCTCCAATCAAACTTGTTAAGTACGGAGAGGATCATAATAAACTACCTATTACTGTTCTAAACTGTAATAAAATGTTTGCTGAGACTGAAATTTATACTGGAAATATCGAGATCAAATTTTTATTGAAAGACAGTTTGATCTTAAAAATTTCAAAGGAATTACATTTCAATTCACTGTAAATCGGGAAAGCAGACTATATTGATGTTCAATTTTATTATTTACGAAGGAACGAACAAAAAGTATGAAGACATTGACAAGCAATACGTTTCACGCAAGATAAGGGTCTAGGAAGGCCCGGAAATAAGACAGATGTCCAAGAAATAAATAAAAGGCCGAAATTGGAAAGTTTCTTAGAGGATTGAGTTGAATGAATAAATAAATAGTTTAGTTACTGAGAACTTTGCATAACTTTTAGAATATGAATAAAACAAAGCATTTTGAATTATTATGAGCAAAGTCCTGTTATTTAGCGCAGTTCAGTCTTCATACATACATTCATTCATTCATTCATACGTATCAATTACGCAAAAGGGTAGCCAGAGCTTCAAAATTTGATATTCTTTAGCCACTTTCGGAATTTGTGCAGAGACTTTTTTATAAAGTCAATAATCTTGGTGATGGAAATCAGATAAAAATGCCCTATAACCTGCGGCGTCGCTTCTTACAACACCCGTGGGAAGAAATGGGAAAGTGCTATTCAAAGCCGACACTACACAGTTAATGAAATACTTCAGAAATTATCATTCATTAGTCAAAGTTTTTAACGTAAATGTTTATTCAATAAAAAGAATTTAATGTCTTTGTGAAATTAATAATATCAAACGAGTTAAATTTTGTTATTCTGTGTTGAAATCTATATAAAATAATAATTCTCGTTTATCAGAAACATCTTCTATTGCTCCTTAGAATTTCCGTCCTTGATTCTCATTCATTCTGATTATGCTTTCAGTTTATGAATACTCGTCTCATTTATTAGCTACGAAATAATGAGGCCACTAATCGAAATAAAATTTCGTTCTCTTGCATGAAAAGTATATAAATTTGCGAGTTTTAAAAAATATAGTACGTATTACGTGCAAAATTTATTTGAAATGTGTTTGTTTAGTGATTCTGGGATCCTTGTCTCACATGTTTTAACAAAATCTTTACCCACATAAACAAAAACGCGTATAAATGGTGTCCTTCCTTAACTAAGTCCTTTACAAGGGTTGCAGAATTTAAAAATAAATACTGGGAAGAAATAGGAGTAATATTGTAATCTAATGATAAACGGTAATTTATTATGGTAATATACATACATTGATTAGATATATCTAATCAATGTATGCATATTATAAGTAGGTATCTATTGAATCTTTCACCTATTTTTAGTTTTTCTTATCAAAAGCTAATGTTTTCTCTTTCCACTAAACTATTTAGGAGGAAAATAGTCATCCGTAATCCCTTTGATATTATTAGTATCGTATATATTAACACAGCCAGTCCATTTAGTTTCTCATCAAAGATTCAAGAGGATAATTCATAGAAGAGGATTATTCACATTAGCTACTACTCACATGTATATTATATTTATACATAAAACATTTATTTTATTTTTGTTATGTAGTGTCGGTTTAGAACAGCACTATCCCATATATCCTTGGATGATCGTAAGAGGCGATTTAGGGTATCGGGGATTTTTAAGTGATTTTTGGGTCAATCCTTTCCCCACGTAACTTCCAAAAGTGGCTGGAGAATGTTCTGATTCTAAAGCTCTGGCTTTTTAGGGATTTATAGCCTAGTATATGTTTGTTCGTATGTAAAATATTTAGTTCGGTGTGATTCTGGTTATAAACATAATATTTTTTTCTGGATTAGTGTTATAGTATTATGTACAGTTCTTTCATTGATCTGAAAAGTTGTATGTTGAGTTGGGCGACAGGTTTCTAAAGGTTATCCGTTGCTCTTCAATTTGTTTATTGATAAAAGAAATTATGTACAGAGTTTAGTCAAGTATTACAGAGACGATCAAGTATTAATTACATGAACCATGAATGAGTAGTAGGAGTAAATATAGCTATTTAGTCTTTAGAAAGAAAGGGAATGAGGGTAAATGTGGTCAAAATCAAGGCAATGGTTTATTAAGACAGGAAAGTATGAAATTATGATGGGGCTCGAGTCACATCGCCAACAATCACTTAAAGGTCCTAATATGATAAGTCACCTTTTACCAACTATTCGCTGGAAGCTACGGATTAGTGTTTTTCTGTTCAACGTATATTTGCCAAAAAGTCGGTTGGTTTTTCATTTTGTGACATTATAACATAACATAACATAAACGTTCACGCCGAATATCCCCGAAGGGGTTGGCAGAGGTACTAATACTTCTGAACATCACGTGACTTTGTCACCTGGTGTTCAGAGTACCCACGTTTTGCATGGACAGTGTACTCACGTGATAGGGGGCAGGCCTATCGCCGTTTTGTACGAATACACTGTCACATGACTAAGTACAACTCAGCCATGTGGGTTTCCTCACGATGTTTTCCCTCACCGTTAACAACCATGATAAATTAACCACACATATGTCTTTAGAAAAGACTAATTGGTGTAGGCCCGACCCAGGATTTGAACACTAGTCGTTTGCACAATAACCGAGTGTTCTACCCACTGGGCTATCACGGTTGTCTGTGACATTATGTGACGTCTTATTTCATTTATTATTATTCAAATAATGAAGCTTCATCATTTGGTAAGAACCATCACGCTGATGCCTAATAAGAGTTATGGTAGCTATATACTCTTAAAGTAGCCGGAATGGAGACATCTTTTCATGCCTTTCGAAGCCTGGATTCAAATGTTTTTTTTATAATGGTGATTCAATCCTCAATTAGCCGTGTAGTGCCGGCTTAGAATATCACAACCCCTTTCTACCCGAGGGTGTCGTATGAGGCGACTAAGGGTGTGGGGCTCATTAAGTGGTTTTTGGGCAATGCGGTTGGAGACCCATCACCAACGATACTTTATTTTTTCCATCTTCTCCCCTATTAACTTCCAAATGCGGCTGAGGAGTTCTAGCTCTGAAGCTCTGGCTACCCCTTTTTGGGATTTACGGCCGTGAGTATATGTATGTATGTATGTATGTATGTCAATCCTCAATATAGCTACCAAACTTGGTTGGAACTCCCAAATTCTAAAAGTGATTGTAGCCATATACTAACAGCCAGTTACATCAATAAAAACTAGAATTAAAATGGCTTTACCGTTGCTTCGGACGGTTTGTAAATAAAATAAACGACAAGGAACTGCTAAAACACTAATCTTTGATCGTGTTTCCTTCTTAAGTATATATTACTTATACATAAAGTAACATAAAAGCATAAAAATCATAATACAAATCATGAATAATCCTATCAACGAGTATTATCGAAGTAATAATCAAACCTACTAAACGCATGATGCCAATAAATCACACAACACAAATTCCTAAATAAGTGGGATATTTGAAATCGTAATTGAAACAACTTTTGATTTTCGGATATTTTAATCGCGTATTATTACATTATTTTTAAAGCCCGACGTTTCGAAAACTTTTCAGTTATCATGGTCACGGGAAGACTGAGATGTTATTTGTCATTATACAGTACTATAAAATTATTAATACTAACTACCTTCACAAATTTTTAAAAAAAAAAAAAAAAAAAAAAAAAAAAAAATTGTGAAGGTAGTTAGTATTAATAATTTTATAGTACTGTATAATGACAAATAACATCTCAGTCTTCCCGTGACCATGATAACTGAAAAGTTTTCGAAACGTCGGGCTTTAAAAATAATGTAATAATACGCGATTAAAATATCCGAAAATCAAAAGTTGTTTCAATTATAATGTGCAATCGTGAAAATCTTAGAAAATACTATATTTGAAATCGAACTAATTCGAACACAGTCATCTAGTTCTCAATAACTGTCAGCACAAACGCAGTTGATACTCGTACTCAAATGGCGCGAGAGATTAGTACTAATTGTTTGTTTCGTATACACGGGAATATTGAAACGGGACTTTGATTCCTGGGCTTATTATTTGTAGAGAGAATCCATTATTTTAACTTCTGCAATCTATATATTCAGCCACAAGAGAAGATTCGTTCAGATTTTTGTATTTTTGTTTTTCAGATTCTTTCAGTAGCATTTTTGAGTTTTCATTTCAGCCTTTAAACTCGTATATTATAATGTGGTTTATATGCAATGATTTTAAAAACTTGGACTGTAATATTCATAGCTACTACAAACACTGTCACAAAGTTACCACTGTTTGCATCCATACTATCAATTAAAATATCCTTGCGCAGCAAACAATCCCAGATTCATTTACAAAATCTTTTTTAAGGCTACAACCTTATACCTAAGGGGCCGTAAAATTTTGATAATTCACTTACTGACAAAATTTTACACTTTCCAGACATTTAATATTAAATTATTTAAAGTTGACTGTACTTAATTGGCTTAATAAGGGCAAGTTGTAAAAAAAATATCTTTGTTTTTCTTAATTAAAATATTCGTGAACTCAATAGGTATTTCCAGAAAGCTTTTATAACATCACAAAATTAGCCTCATATATTGCAATAAGCTCATTCCCAAGCCAGCATTTCCAAGCTCTTGAATAAAATAACTATTCGAGGTTCATAGTTTTGCTGACAAATGCCAATAAATGCTAATTTTGTTCCAAGTTTTAGTGCAAAAGTTGAAAGTTCTCGGAGTTAACGAAAAGATAAGCCTCCTTATAAGGCAACATATTTTGAAAGTTTCATTTGGCGTTTATCGCTTGCAAGAAGCAAAAGTTAAGTTGGAAGTTTGTCTTCCGATTTTATGTTTTAATTATGTTTCGGTAATCTATCCACCATATTTAAACCAAACCTTAAGAATTCCTTTTTTGTTTTTTTTTGCATAGATTGTTCTTTGTAATAATCCGTTTTTTATTAGATTAAAAGTAATGGAATAAAAGTAGTTTGCTGCGAAGTGTTGGCTAAGAATAGTACTAAACCACGTCTTCTTGTGAGCGCTGTACAAGGTGTAAGGTGGGTGTTGGGAGAGAAAAATCATCACCATCTAAACTTTATTTGCCAAAATTTTCTACAAGACGTCCAAAAGTGGCTGGATATAAAAGGATACGAGTAGTTTATACTTGATCCAAAAACATGTTTTTTTTCGATCTCCACACTCACTGTCCCCTAAGCGAAAAGAAGAACCGCAACACAAAGCTATTTGAAATTCAATCCAAAAATACTCTACCTATACGTACGTATACTTAATAATGTACAAAGCAATTCGAGACAACAGTACAAATAGAATAATTAACCACACGAGTGGACACGATGTTTAAACCAACATTGCCAGTATTTTTCTGCAAACCACATTCTAAACCTTCCCATTGCCGAAAGCATTACATGAAATGTTCACATTTTGTTAACCTCGTTCAAACGTATAACAGTAAAATATTAAATACAAGCGGAACCGGGAATGAGTAACGATTGTACGTACCGCAAATTACTTGTACTGCAAGTATTACATATGTGAGACGAAATGTGGAAATATATGCATTGCACTCTATCAAATTGATGTTGAAATTCCACAAAACATGAAAACGGAAAATGTACGGCAGGTTCCGTTGACAGAGTTTATGTATGAATAAGTGAGATCGTAGGTGGAATACGATGATTAATGTCATTTGTTTCAATAAATAAGTTGTTAAAATACACGGGAAACGCGAATTATTACTTTATCGTATCAAAATTTTCTACTGTCTTTATTTTACTTAAGGATGTTGTACAGTATAGGTGTGTAGAGTCGGCTTAGAAGAGTACTAGACGTAAGAGGGTTTTAATTATTTAGGTGTCCATTACATAATACGTTGCCGATATAAATATTTTTAATTAAGTTATATGAAAATATAGGTCATCTTTTTAGGAATCTAAGCCAACGGTAAAACTTGGTGTCTGCCTGTGCCCCTGTCACCAGGTCATTTATCATGAAAGGTTGAAATATTCAAAAATAATGTATTTCATATTTTGCGGCTGCAAAAAAAAAACTAAAACAGAAGTAAATAAATCTCAAAGGGATTTCCCAGACAAGAAATGTGGTATTTTATTAAACTCATTATATTTACAGAATATCGAGTAATTAATAAATAAAGAATAAATAAAGGAAAGAAAAATTTCGACACAGGCGGGAATCGAACCCGCGACCTCGGAAATTAAATTAAATTGTATCTGAAAAGGTAGACAAGTGGCCTTCCGAATTAGTTAAAATTCGGAGGTAGGAAACGCAAACACTACTTAAACGTGTAAAAGAAATAAAGGATAGAAGAATTTCGCACTGGCAGCCAATTGACACGGTGACTCAGTTGGCAGAGCGTCGGGGCGTATACCCGAGGTCGCAGGTTCGATTCCCGCCTGTGTCGAAATTTTTCTTTCCTTTATTTATTCTTTATTTATTAGTAATAATCCCCACATGAGGTTTTCATGAACAAAAAGATTTAAATTATATCGAGTAATTATTTATTCTAAAAACATATGTGTGGTTAATTTATCATGGTTGTGAACGGTGAGGGAAAAAATCGTGAGGAAACCCACACGCAAAAAAAAATTGTACTTAGTCATGTGACAGTGTATTCGTACAAAGCGGATATAGGCCTGCCCCCTATCACGTGAGTACACTGTCCATGCAAAACGTGGGTACTCTAAACACCAGGTGACAAAGTCACGTGATGTTCAGAAGTATTAGTACCTCTACCAACCCCTTCGGGGATATTCGGCGTGAACGTTTATGCTATGTTATGTCCCATCCGCAGTTTGATTTTTTTAGGCTGAAATAGCAAAAATCAATATGAATACTCTGCTTGACTCAGATAGTCTACAAAATGACCGTTTAAAATTAATCGTGTGATAAAAAAGAGAAAATTATTCAATGAAACCAAATTAGCTTGAAAATAAAAACATGGGCTAAGTAAAGAGGCAACTCCGAGAGTTCGAGGCTAATGGTAAGGTCAGGCAATTAGCGAACAATTTATCACTGACAGCTTTCTATTCATAACCTGACCTGATGTTGATTTTACCAAAGCAATTGCGAATTCATTTAAATATATATGCGCGGTTACCTTTAAAAGGGTTCGTTGGTTATACAATGATCGTATACTAGATCATTTTATTGCTGTTTGGTTCAAAAAAAAAAAAATAGGATCGCTTCATTTGAACAAACTTGATTAAATTTGTTTTTAAAATCCATTTCATCTCTTATTATTCCAACAAAAGTTGGTTTATTTTTTGAAAATCAAACCTGTTGTTTTGTGTTTATTTAACAAAGCACACTTAAAACACACTTAGCGAAACTCCATTTACATATTGGTGACAGTTCATGCATAAAACTCAGCAAATGTAAGATGTAAATGTGGGCATGAAACTTGTATTTATAGTATGAAAAACAAAATAAAACTGTTACTAATAAATAAAGAATAAATGAAGGAAAGAAAAATTTCGACACAGGCACCTTTTTCCTTTATTTATTAGTAATAATCCCCACATGAGGTTTTCATGAACAAAAAGATTTAAAATAAAACTGTGTCAAAGTGTATGAATTAAAAATAATATCATGTCGCGTCTAATGTGTGATAATCTAATGTGAAAATACCTTAGTGGCGTCAGCGCTCTCTACCTTTACAAATTCGGATCTATCTTTACAGATCGAATGCCAGTGTTGAGAACGCACAAATATCACATAATAAGAATGTTTTGTTCATGAAAACCTCATGTGGGGATTATTACTAATCAATTAATAAAAAAACAAAAATTCGTTACCGGCAGGACTCGAACCCGTCTCTCTCGTCCTTCCGGTCAATGCCCCGGTCGCTCGGCCAATTGAGCTATGGTGTCAAGTGACTACTGATGCGATATTCTTCTTTCCTTTGTTTTCTTAACACCTAAGTGGATGGTGTTGAAAAATTATTCATTGCTTGATTGATTAGTAATAATTCTCACATGAGGTTTTCATGAACATAATATTCTAATTGTTAGAACTTAGTTTTCTGTATTTCTTTAATGAAGCCTATGAGTTTCGCATATTTAACAAAGAACAAATCAATTTACAGCTCAAAGTATTCGTGTCAAGCGTCAAACGAGAGCTAGTAACATGAAACATAGCCAGGTATGTGTACCAGGAAACCAAAGCACCGCAACATCTGAGCCGTGGAAGAGAACAATCGCTGCGGTTTAGAGCAGGCGGTCGCGTGCCCCCGTAATACCACTATTAATCACCTTCCATATATGAACGCCTGGTATTGCTAACACGTAACTATGAAAAACATTGAAATGTGAAGTACATTATGAGTAAGGAAAATAAATTGTCACTCATATCATAATGTAACATCAACGTTTACATAAAATGTTTAAGTTATTAACTGAACCATATGAAGAGGAAAATGACATTATAATTTAGTTTTTTTATGGCACAAGCAAAAGAAAGGTGCATTTCAAAATTACTACTTCGAATCTCTATGCTGTTATTATATTGCTGATTCAAACAAGTTACAAGAGTAATTGACTTGCAAGGTTAAATTAAATTCTCTGCTCTACCACGGTTAGATTTTCAATCGAAAACTATCGAAAACAGTCACATACTACTTTGAGGAACCAATTAAACTTTTCATCGAAGTTGTGAAACTAATTTGGAACAGTTTGCCCGCGTCAGACGTTCGGCTGCTCAGGTAAGCTTGGACTTGCAAGGTAGCCGTTTGACGACTAATTATTATCAACCCTTCATTTCGCGGAAAGTTTTCATAAAATGAGCAATCACCCTATTTTGCGGTAGCAATAATTAAAAAAGGTATTTTAGACTGCATCAGTTTTTTAAATTCCCAACATGTTTATTTGTGATGACAAGTCTTTGTAATCAAATCTTTATTTCCGCGCAATATGACTTAATTTACTAAGCTCAGCTCAAGGATCAAGGATCTCAATCGCATATCGTTGATAACATTATTACCAAATCAACAAACGAAAAATTTCAGAGCTTCAACGCTACATATAAAAACAAATAGCACGAACCCTTTCAAATTTAAATAAACAACCTCTGGCTAGTGTCATTTTTGCAAGTTTTTCAAAACACGTACACAATTCTATTTTAAACATTTAACATCAGTTAAAAATTCCAGAAATACTATTTTCATGGTAAAATTCATCGCAAAACTACTCAGGTACTTATCCCTGAAACAGCAGAGTGCTAAGTTACTAAGATTGACTTACTAAGTTTGAGTGATCCCAACAAGATTGAAAATCTTATTCCATAGTGAACTTGACGGCTGTAAGAGAAGGGTTTGTTTGCAAAAGGAGCTTTTGTTATTCCAACATAATACCACACAATGCAGAACATTGTATCAAGATGTTTGAGAAGTATTGCTTGCTTTTAAAAAGACAATTTATTTGCAATGTTAATACAAACATGGGAAAGAAATAAGTCTACAGATTTTTATAGCATGAAAAACCATTCATTTAGGTTAATTCGGATTTTCGCGTGAGAGTTTCATACTAGAAATTATAGTTAAGGGAAGAGGAGGAAAGATTTCCAGAGTAGCATTGAATATTTTTGAGCATTATTTTTTATTCTATTTATTAATCTTATTTATTTTATTATTCAAACTTTATTAATTTGTCGTAATGTTTTTGTGTTACAGAAGTTATATTTGCGGTTTAAAAATGCCTAAAAACTATTGATTTTAAGAAGACTTACTATAGTGTCTTGTTGTTTTAAATATTTTTTTTTTCTTTTAATATGTTTCTAAACCTCTGTCTTTTCTGTTAAAACATAATTATATGAAGGAGCATAAAAAACTTTTTTAAGATTTTATCAAAGAACAACTCATACTTATGGGTTTCTCAAAAAAAATCTTTTAATCACGACTGACTTCTATGTTTCAAGGTATTACAAATAAATCGTAAAACGATTCACAGAATATATAACCTATCAAGTTTCAATTGCTTTGTCGCAATACTTTCGGAATTTAGTTGCTGTGTCATATGGATAAGGTCAGACAAGCATGACGGATATGTAAGGCATTCGTTTATTGTCTCCGGCAACAAATAACCCAAAAATAGAAATAAATGTAAATATATTGTGAAAAGAAATATAAATGTCACTCTTATTTTGCCGCGTAACTAGGCATACAATAATCTGTTATTAATTGCGTCTTAGATATCTTAATAAAGATTATAGTAGTATATATATATATATTTATAACATGCTGAGTCAGTGACCAAATTCATTGCATAAGGCTGGTTTTTTATGTTTTTTCTGATATTCTTTTGTTGCTATTGTGGAGCGATATTTAATTGTTTTTTTTTGTTTGTTGTGTATTTTCCTGTGCACTGAATAAAGTTTTTTCTTTTCTTTTCTTTTATATGTATATATTATATATATATATATATATAAGGTAAACATTTCTAAAAACGTATTCAAGGTGGGACTTATGTTAGATTTAAGATTGAAGTTTAATTATTCTAAAAATTAAAAAAAATATGGCTTAAAATAAAATTAAATTTCAAACAAAACATATTTTTGTATTTGCACCAATTACTTTACGATACTAAGACGAAAAAATTGTTTTGCCAAAAGCACGTTTGGCCGAAGGATTACTCAACTGTTTGTTCCCCAGCACTTTAGTAACATGAAACATTTATTAAAATGGTTTATTTGATTAAATCCCATTGCTTTTACTTACGGCAGTCAATATTTCGGAAAAAATACCTTTGCCACTTTTAGAAGTTGAATGGGGAAAAGATTTTAAAATAAAGGTTTTTGGTAATGACCGCCAATACCCTCCCTACCGTAAATAGCCCCAATACCCTCAATCACCCCTTACGAACACCCATAAAAAAGTAATATTCTAGAACAACTCAACGCATCTAAATAAAATATGTGTGTTTCTTTTTGTAAGTTACGACCCATATCTATTTTTTCTGATTTTAATCAGCAGTTTAGAAATTATGGTGGAACAGATGATCACACTTATTATTATTTTTTACTACAATACTAAAAAAAACATAAAATAACTTTAATATTTTCATAAAACGTATGTAAGAAGCAGCACAAAATATTTGGTCTCGCATTTACGAGCACGCCTTTGTATTAACGTTTCCACGTAATTTACGTTTACAGTAAATCCTCATTAGTGGCAGGATAGTCTTGCGAGCTTTTTCGAAGAAAGAACTTAATAATTCACGTAAGGAGTACAGATGTATAATTAGGGTATTAATGTTCGTTGTTCATATTTAAATAGTTAATTCAAATATATAGCGCAATATTGTATTTTTTTATAGAAAATGTAAGTTTAGCGAAAATTTGATTATCTACTATATTGATTACTATCTATATTTTGTAAAAGTAAGTCAAAAGTGTAAAGCATTATCAAACATTTTGTTATCAAATTGTTTTACCGTCAACATAAAATTTTGGTAATTTAAACCCATTAAAAATACCGAATAGAATTAACAACTTCCAGTGACACAAAAGATAAATGATTTATGTACTTTACCCACTTGATTAATGTGTACTATTTATTTAACTTTTTTACGTGTGTTTTTTGTTAACGTGTATAGTAAGTATTTGTGATGTAACAAAACATCGATTTTTGTAATCAAAATTACAATCATACGGTACTAATATTAAAGTTATTCAATTTATTAAATTCAGTTTTACATAACTTTCTTCTGATTTTACTCTACATTTTTAAGAAACATGGTGAGTTGTTTGTATTGAAATACCAAATTTTAAAACTGTGATGGGATGAAAGGACATTTGTCTTTACAATAATTAGTATTACTTTCACCCTTTCAAGTAAACAAAGCTGAAAGTATTAAAAGACTGTGGTGCCTACAGATTTCATGTCAACTACATCATGCAAGGCATGCACTATCATTATAAATTTTAATTTTGAATCTTATTCTAACTATCTGAAAAACTGTTGTGGTAACGCTTTTATCAAAGAAAACTCGGACAAACTAATGCTGGAAATAAGGTATTCAATATCAACTAATAAATAGGGCGACAACCGGAAAACTTTACAAATAGAATAAAAGCGAGATAGGCCTTGTCACGGATGCGGGGAGGGTATTGTACGAATCATAACGGTACATAGTCACGGAAAGACTTGTCAGTGTCGGGAGCTGTCATTCAGATAAATGTTGGTCGGAAAACCCGGGATGTTTAACATTGATATGAGACGGTTGGCCGACGTGTGGACTATTTACAACACCCTCGTATCTCAGATGTTATACTTATTGCTTGCTTTACAACTTTATATTTTTTGTTTGACTCGGAATGCGCCTTTGTTGAATGTGAAACTATGGGACGCTTTTAGTGATATCACTTTTGTTTATTGTGGATGCTAAAATTACTGTTTATGCGCTTGTAACATTATTTGGTTTCCAAAACCAAAACAAATTTTTGCTTAAATATCTTTCATTTTAAAATGTTTGCAGATAAATTTGAACTCAAAACAAGATCGAATTAGTTATGCATCAGAAGTTACCCTCTTTGTCACCATTCTTTTCGACCCACAAATGCGTTTCAAGCTTTTATTATTATATAGAAAACTTTGTCAAATTAATAATTTTAATCTCTAAAAGGAACAAAATGCATAAAGAATATTAAAATAATGTTTTAAACTAAGCATACCTACATAAATTCTATCACAAAATTGAAGGCTCCTTAAAGATATCAATATCAGAGTTCTTGCACAATAAAATGGTAAATTAGTAATGCAAATTCTTAAAGCTCCGTGTATTAATGGCTACATCCTTTCAGGGCCCGCTAAATAAACATGAGGGGTCCCATCCTCTCTCTGGAGACCAACTTGTTTGCTACTCACTAAATGCTAATTCAATGCGCCGTTTTGGGAAAACCGATGGATAAAACTGTCCGAAAGTATTTACTTTGGTTAACTATTTCTTCTCTCTAAATTGATTTTGGGCAAGATTTACTTCTAAATGACAAACGATAAGGGTAAATATTTACGAACCTCCGGTGAGATTTTGTGCCTTAGAGTTCTGAAAACATTGTATTTAAATCAAGAAAGTTTTCAATACATAAAATTACATAGAAAGAGAAGCAATGGAATATTTTAAAAAAACCTACCAAACGCATAATCTCACATTGAACGCAAAATCATAGGGCACATGATTTTGGCATTGTTTCTTTCTTGATTTTTAACACTTAAGCTATTTTACGGTTCTGGGGTATCAAAACTACATAGTATTTTTATGGAATAAAAATAACTTACACATTTTCAAATAGAGCAATTTTTTTTTTAAATTTTATTTTTCTGAAGTCATCGCTGACGTAGTGATTAAGGTAAATGTCTAAGGTTTCGTATTTACTTGTAGAGCAATCAAAATTATGTAGAGACTTGTTGAAGCAATTAAAATCGAAGAGCATTTCCCTCGAAATTTAATGAGAATATGAAACTTGATCAATATGCTTTTAACTAACAATGATGCCCCTCGTTACTTCAATTTGTACTAGTTGCTTGAACATTTCTGTTATTCTCTGCCGTCAGACATTTGCAGTGTGTAAAACAATTTTCTCTTCAAATATGGCGAAATCAAACCTAAAACCATTCTATCATTGCAATCATTTGACCATTACAACTTTCTCGTCCAAAGCCTAACGCCACGGTAAGAACCACGGAAGCTGTTATTTATAACAATTAGCATAACGCTATTATAACACTTTATTATGCAATCCTATAATTAACATAGCCAGCTCAAACCTAACCCTTTAAACAAAGAATCAAAATTAACAAACAAAATAAATTCTCAAAATGCAAAAAAGCATCACAGCTATTCGAGATAGCTAAATAATACTGAATGAAAAGCAAAACGCTAGACAGATTGCCTTGCTCAAAAGAAATTCCTATCCTAAAAGGCGTTCTCAACATAAATTCGCGAGT
The DNA here is from genome assembly GCA_963576735.1 of Bedellia somnulentella. Taxonomy (NCBI): domain Eukaryota; kingdom Metazoa; phylum Arthropoda; class Insecta; order Lepidoptera; family Bedelliidae; genus Bedellia; species Bedellia somnulentella. The sequence continues at coordinate 12,599,687 of OY755177.1, read as the reverse complement.
CAAGTTCCATTTGTCTCCAACAATGATTCCTATGTAAATAGACTGCACCGTTGACAACTATAAATATTTTGGTGAATTCAGCGGAACTGCCAAACATTCTTCAACTGGGATTAACTTGCTCAGACGGATGTTTGTCAGTGTTTATTATAATACTGAGTTAAATGTATGATGTTATTTTCATAAGAGGAGTTAGCAGAAATCATGGATGATTTTATTCCATATTGATTACTGTATAGAATAAGCTTTATTTTGAATTATTTTGTTCTTTTTCGCTGATTGTTGAGCTGGGTACCTTTAAAGTGATAGTTGAGCGATATATTTTATAACTTTTTATCTACAATACAAGTTGTATGCTGCTACCTTTTTCTTTTTTATGGCTGTTGAGGCTATGGAGTTGTTGATCCACAGCTTGAGTTACTATTTTTAAGATTGCTTTCATGAGTATACTTATGTGAGTACGACAGAGTATTTAACAGATATATTGTAATTGTATAGTATTAGGCAATAATCTTTTATGTAATTTTAGGCAACCAATACGTTTGTACTATGGTTTGTACCACAAATATAGTAAGTAATTATAGTATCATAATTTTAATATTATTTTATCTTTAAAAACAAAACACAATATTTTCTTAGTCCTTGTTCAAAATAGTTGATTCTCTTCACCGAGACAAAAGGAAATCCAAAACATTCGTTTATTTTCAGAATGTTTCTCGTTTAGAAGATTCACTGAGCATTCTTGGCGAACTTGAATTGTCCAATATTTATTCCGACCGCGTAACTTAGGCAGAGCAATTATCGGGCAAATGTTTAAAGAGTCGAGAGCCACTTGCTTCTTACGCCTCGCAAAGCCAATATGTTGTTACATTGCTCCTAGATTTTTTAGCACGAGTTTTCAGTGTTAATTGAGTGAGACATTTAAGCGGAAATCGGTGCGGAGTAAATATTTGTTTTGTGATCTTATTCCTTGATTTGAGTTTATGTTTGAAAATGGAAAGAATTTTTGTGACTTCTTGCTTACCTATACTCATGAGTTTAACTTTAAATAGGGAAACCAAACGTTTGAAAGGTTTCGGTCAGTAATTTTATAACGATGACGGAATAAGATAACTTACTCAAACGGTGAAAGAAAAAGAAGATCACTTTTTCTTTCATCGTTCTCTTATGCCTCGCAAAGCCAAGATGTTGTTACATTGCTCCTAGATTTTTAACACGAGTTTTCGGTGTTAATTGAGTGAGACATTTAAGCGGAAATCGGTGCGGAGTAAATACTTGTTTTGTGATCTTATTCCTTGATTTGAGTTTATGTTTGAAAATGGAAAGTAATTTCGTGATTTTGTCATGAGTTCAACCTTGAATAGCAAAACCAAATGTTTGAAAGGTCAAGGTCAGTAATTTTTATAGTGATGGCGGAGTAACTTATTCAAGCGGTGTAAAGGAAAAAGTGATCTCTTTTATATATATAGGCGTGTATCCTTTAGATACCATCATCGTTATCAAATTACTAAGAGTCTAAAAGTCTTTAGGTTATTTAGCTATTCCTTGAAAAGTTAAACTCGATAACTAAAGTAAATATCTACTTAATAAAAATTCTGGTAACATTTAGCAAATATTGTGTCATATTTGGTTGGCTTAGAATAGCGTTATTAATGTTGTAAAGGTGATTACAGTATTTGGGGTTTTCAAATAATAAATAAGAGATGAGGCTTAAAAGCCACCTTAAAATTATTTCATTATCTCTTTGAAGAATTTTCAAATAAATGATTGCGAAGTAAACCTCTTTTTTCGCTGTTTAAGAATAAAAGCCGTGAGTGGAAGATGTAAATAAGGAAAATAATATGGCTATAAAATAAATATTGGAGTAACCTATGAACAATAACATCCACAAATCATTCAATACCGTTAATCCTATAAACATTTGGGAATTGCGTAAAAACACGACTGCTGATGTTTCATCAATAAGCCGCCTTGTTCGAATAAAAGCTTCTGGCTTTGCATTTTCTATTAGTACACACTTTCTCTACCTTTACATTCAGCTACTCGTACATCTAAAATCCGGATATGATAGATAATAATCCTATCGAGCATCCTGATTCCTTTTCAAATTGAATACAACATAAAAGCTCAGAGAGCCTCCGTGATTTATTCAAGTAGGGTTGTGTAGCGTCGCGAAAAAGTAATATTTTATCAAATCGACTTATTTGGCAATTCACATTCAGTTATTTGTTAAGTAATGTAGCTCATATTTTATTCTTGGTAGCTCAGAGCACCCCTGAGTTTATTTGAGTCCTAAAACGTGCCTTTAACCCTGTCTTTCCTAATGGTATATGTATAAAATCATTTACTTGTTAACGGTTTATGTACACTTAGTCATTTGACATTTGGTTTTGAGCTTCATGTGAATACACTATTGTGGTAAAATTGAGTACATTGAACACCGGATGACAAAATGTAATTTTCCAACAAAACCTAGTGCGTCTTCTTTTCAAGGGTGTATCACGTAAATACGTAAATTATATGTGCTGTAATATTACACTCTAAACGTATTTAAAAGGTACAAATGGAAACATTTATTAAATTGTAATGAAGTGCGAAAACGGGTGCCCTATCGGCCGACTAACCGAAATTGTCTTACGTGAAATACTCTAAATGTTCGCGTTTACGAAATCACTGTCCCTCGAAAATTTCTTTTGGCCGTCTCCGTCTCCCGGTGCGATCCCGAGGGCGTATTTCATTACTTTTATCTAATTTGGCGGAAAATCAAATCTTTCGATGAGATTATCCTCACGTCCATGGCAATGCCTCGGGTTTTACAGTTCACGTACGGATGGATGACTCGCGACTATATTCGTTTGTAACTTTTTATATGTTTTATAGGTAGATATTAAATATAATTTTTTTAACAAAAGTAAAAGTATATATAGAGTCAACCCAGACAGATATCCCATATGGAGTCAACCCAGAATAGTATTATTACTGCGGTTGCTGTGAATGTCTTAGAAAACAACTATTTATTAATTTATTATAGGAGCCCTATTGGTAAATATCTAAATGGTGGGAATTTTTTTTTTTTAAATTATTGTGTATGATTTTGGGTTGTCTTTGATTATTACGAGTATCATTTCTTTTTATTTAAAACGGAATATTTGTTAAATACTTATTCTTGACATCACTGATTTAATTATGTTAGTTTCATCATAAAATTGTGTATATCTACCACTGGTTTTAGTAAAAAACATGTATCATCGTCGACATATTTTTTGTGGTTTAATCCTTTGTACTAACCGTAAGAACTGAAAATGAAATGTTAATTACGTTGTCAGTTAAACAAGAGGAAACCTCAAAAACTTTCAGCACTTTTAGCCATGAAGGAAATTTAATGGTTCATTCCTAATTTCTGCGGTTGTTTTGACTTTTCTTATCAACGAAAAGGCAAACGGAGCGTTTCAGTCGATTTGACGGAAGTAACTGAAGTTTTCGCGTGTCAATGTAATTACCGGTAGTTCCGTCCGCCGCAGTTAAACTTCCAACCTGACCGCTCTGTTTGCATCTTCAAATCTTGAAATAAAATTTGAGTGCCGTTTTGGTTTATGATAGCTTGGATTGGGGTTGCACTTTCAGGTTTAATTACATATTTTGGGTATACACTTTTTGACATGGACTCCTTTTGCCGGTGACGTCTTAGAAAACACCCATGTATTATTTATTAAAAGAACTGAATTGATTAATAGATATAGGATGGGAAACCCTTTTTATTTAGTTTATTCGGAATGATTCTGCGTTGTCGTCTATTTTTATCATTCTTTCCCGACAACTTTCTTATAAAATTTAAACCGTATGATATATTTTTATTTGAAACTGAATACTAGTCAAATACTTATTTTTGATTCAGTTATGTTAGATAATTATAAAATGGTGGAAGATATGTTCAAGTTAAAAACATGTATCATCATAATCACATATTTTTCCTGTTTAATATTAATTTTTACAAATCGTAGGTACTGAAAATAATGTTAATTACATTGTCAGTAAAACAAGAAGAAACCTCAAAAACTTTTAGCTCCTTTAGCCATGAAGGAAATTTAATTGTTCATTTCTAATTTTTGCGGTCGTTTTGACTTTTCTTATCAACGAAAAGGCAAACGGAGCGTTTCAGTCGGTTTGACGGAATTAATTGAAGTTTTCGCGTGTCAATGGGAAGTAATTACCGGTAGTTCCGTCGGTGACCGCCGCAGTTTAACTTCCAACCTGACCGCTCTGTTTGCATCTTCAAATCTTGAAACAAAATTTGAGTGCCGTTTTCATATTTGAGGGCAGCAATTTCGGTTTTGCTTTAAGGTTTTTGTATTATATTTTAAGTAGAAAGAGAAGTTTAACTTCATATTTCAAGTTGAAACAGTTTTTAACTTGAAATATGAAATCAATATATATTTATAACATAAAATACTCTTCAATTTATTCAAATGTTAATAACCCATGGGGTTTCTCATAGTTTGTGTAATGGTGGCAGACAATATATTTTTATTGATTTGTTTTTTCTCTCAAACTTTGTAATGTATTTTATGTTATGTATGTGAGAAGTTTTCCCTTTGATATACCTCTTAGAAGACCAAAATAGTTCTAGAGGTTAATGTCATATCGAAGACATAAAAGTTTAAGAATTTTCTTGAAAATAATCATTTTGACAATCTTGTTTATTGTCAGATAATTATTTCATATTTTTTAATTTACTCACTTGACATTAGTTTTACCGTGATAGCCCAGTGGGTAGAACACTCGGTTATCGTGCAAACGACTAGTGTTCGAATCCTGGGTCGGGTCTACACCAATTTGTCTTTTCTAAAGACATATGTGTGGTTAATTTATCATGGTTGTTAACGGTGAGGGAAAACATCGTGAGGAAACCCACATGGCTGAGTTGTACTCAGTCATGTGACAGTGTATTCGTACAAAACGGCGATAGGCCTGCCCCCTATCACGTGAGTACGCTGTCCATGCATAACGTGGGTACTCTGAACACCAGGTGACAAAGTCACGTGATGATCAGAAGTATTAGTACCTCTGCCAACCCCTTCGGGGATATTCGGCGTAAACGTTTATGTTATGTTATGTTACATTAGTTTTCTGCAAGAAGGTTGCTAGTGTTAGGTCGTAGCCTTACAATATTAAAAAATACATCTTTATTGTTATTTAATAAAAATATTTAATAAAATAAATTGTAAGGCTACGACCTAATACTAGCAACCTTCTTGCAGAAAACTAATGTCAAGTGAGTAAATTAAAAAATATGAAATAATTATCTGACAATAAACAAGATTGTCAAAATGATTATTTTCAAGAAAATTCTTAAACTTTTATGTCTTCGATATGACATTTACCTCTAGAACTATTTTGGTCTTCTAAGAGGTATATCAAAGGGAAAAACTTCTCACATACATAACACAAAATACACATTACAACTTCCGAAGAAGTAGTTTGTTAAAATAATGAGTAGGTTTACCAATTTTTTTGAAAATATTGTTTAATTGTTATTTCTATCTTTTGTAGATATTTATAAGTCATAGATTAATATAAGTTTATTATTTACCTAATTAATAGACTATTCTAGAAATTCCTAAAGATTCAGTTATATCGATACAAATCAGCGGAGTATACATAGTTGCAGTACGGCAGATCAAAGCTCACCGTATTCAAATTGATAGGATCACTGGAACTCATTTGCATATAATTCATCATGGATCTGGGCCAGCGTTGTTTTCCATAATTTTACTCTGCTGATACCCACAATTCCCTGCATTAAATTTTGATGTATAGGACTGCAGGTTATTATTTTGATATCAAAAAAGGTAAAATCTAAAGTGTGGGAACTAATGTATCTTATAAAAGACGTGAAGAAGAAGCGGTATTTTTAGCTGTGTAATGTTGGCTAATATCTACTTTACTGTAAATTATCTGTGTAGATAACTTTTAAGAAAGCATCAAATCTGGTTCAGCAATGCCTCCCACTTATATAGGTAATACCTTATATTTTGAGTAAAAGCACCCAAAAGCACCCATAGGGTAGTGATGTTTTAACCTATTATTATGAATCTAATATCATAACTGACTTGTAGGTATGCGCTGGTATATATAATACGAGTATGTAAAACAAAAAAGAGTTTGTTTCAAAATTGCTTATATTAGCTTTTCAACGAGCTTTCTCGACACGAAGTTTTAAAAATCAATGAGTTTGCTAATTAAAAGTGAAAGTTGATATTAAGGAAGCGTATCAGCAACGTTTTGATCATAATTAGCACAATTTAATTAAAGTCAAACTTAGGTGGAATATTTTTAGGAACTTTACCATTTTACATTTAACGAGGGCGATTATTAACGTTCGCAATAGCTACATTCCAAAGGAAAATGTTTCTACAAAATATTTGTTTCGGAGTATCAAGTGTTTTGACGTTCAATTTTAATTTGTTTTGTCGAGAATTTTGTATTGCGATGTTTCATAAGAATATTATTTACGAAAAACAAATATGCGTGAAGCAATATTTGTTAATTAGTACTAGAGTTAGGTTTTGTTTTATAATAACTTTGTTTTACTTCCCTGAACAGTCTTAGACCTTGTAAAATTTAACGTAAAAGTAAGTTATCATTTTTTTCTATAATAGATAAACAGGTATGGAGTGTTTTGTTGGGATCAACAGAGCAGCATAGCCTGAGAAGATGTTGACGCGAGTTGGCTTCAGTAATCTATTGGTTAACCAATGTAGTCTTTATATCCTATGTCATTGATTTCCTTAATTCGTTGTACAGAAACAATTGTAAAGCTGATGGAAAAATATCATTTACAGAAGACTATAGTTTAAGTTTATTTTACATTGTGTTTCCAAAGCAAACTGAACTAAAAATACATTATATAGCTACTTTATTGACATCCGTAAACAATTTTAATTCACATATAATTAGAAATATAATTGTTAGCAGTATAAAAAAGACACGATTTTATACAATCTAATGTATTACGTGGTATAACAAAATTGCTTGTTTTTTAAACTAATTGCGACTGATTTTGTTATACGTTCTGAAACACTTAAATATCTTTATGTTTAATAACATTACGTTGAATAACATTGTTTGCTGTGAAGTTGCTTCGGCTTAGAATAGCACTACCTCATTTATTTCCTTGGATATTTGTAACAGGCGGCCTAGGATATTGGGGTTTTGATTGATTTTTTGGCGATGCGGTTTGAGACCCATCACCAAAAACCTTTCTTTTGCAATCTTATCCAGACACACAACATCTACAAGCGCCTAAGGAATTTCTTATTCCAAAGTTCTGGCTACTCTTTCTACCGATATTAGCCATCGATACATACATATGTATGTTTCAAACATTAAAACCTACATAATAAACTTTGTTTGGTCTGATCTGTGTCTAAAGTTAAATATAGTTACCAAACAATGTACGGCATCAAAAATCCACGAAAATAATCTTCCTTTCAGCTGGATTTAAGCGACACACAAACCGGCAAAGCAAGCTAAAATCCGCGCAGTAGAAAATTGCATACCGCTAAGATTAAATTTTTATACGAATAAAAGATACGACACAAAAGAGTTTTGTTATTTACGGGAACGTGCGTGTATAGTGGCCTTATTTTATACAATACAGGGGAGTGAATGCAAAGAGCTTTCTTAACAGCATTTCTCACACTTTGAACTATATAGGTATATATAGTATATTGAGCATTACTTGTTTACTCACGGCTACAAATCTCAGTAAGTGGTAGCCAGAGCTGGGGAATTAGAAATTATTTTTTGCAAGCTAATGAGGATATGATAGAAAGAATAAGGTGCCGTCGGTAATAGTATTCCACATCACCCAACAATTACTTAAAAAGTCCCGTACCCTTCATCACCTCGCACACCTATCACGGGAAGGAATAGGGTAGTGCCCTTGCAAGCCTACACAGTTACTTCATTGTATTTATTTTGCATTTATGAATTTAGGAGTTATTACTTTAATAAGTTATTCAAAAAATAATTATTTTATCTATATAAACATAACATAATATAATAACATAAACGTTCAAGCCGAATATCCCCGAAGGGGTTGGCAGAGGTACTAATACTTCTGAACATTACGTGACTTTGTCACCTGGTGTTCAGCGTACCCACGTTTTGCATGGACAGTGTACTCACGTGATAGGGGGCAGGCCTATCGCCGTTTTGTACGTATAATCTATAAAAAGTATCTAATTAAATTAAACTCATTGGAATTGATTCAGTCAACAATTTAAAACTCGTATGAAACAACAACAATATCTCAAATGTATTTGAAAAGAAACTTAAAACTAAGTCCGCATTGCACCTGATGTTAGAACTTGTATAAAATTCCAGCGATTATAAGTTTTAATAGATATGCCGGCGAGCCCTGGGAAATCTTCCTAGTGAACTGCCAACAATGACGCCGTGAAATATACCATCTAATATTTAAGATGCTGTAATATAATTTACGTAGCTCAACTTTTTTAATGAAATCATTTTAACCTCAACATGATTAATACTTTAATTAGTGTTTCGTTTGAAAGGTAATATTACAAGTAAGTTAATTTCTTTTGTTATATATTTATATTTGAACGTTTGTTACAGAGAAGTTGTTGAAATTCGCTTGTAGGAAATGGTTGTTAAAATATTGTGTGTCGAGTGTAATTTTTTACAAGCTTTCGGTACAAATTAGCGGAATTGATTGGAGATATAATAAAACGTTACATTTTTACGCCAATTAAACGTACCGTGGCTTTCCGGGCTGGTTTCCGAATATTTTATATTCCGATTTTCGTTTTAAGTGCCAACGTAACTGCTGCAAAAACTCGTGTATGTAACATGTGTTGATTTAACTGAAATTTATATCATGTTCAAGCGGTAGAACACATTTTTAAATATTTATTTAATTATATGATGATCAATACGGTTGTGCATCGGTGTTCTTTACATATATTGTAATATTTGTTTTTATAATACATTAGTAATCGTTAGTTGTTGCTGTGAAGTGTCGGCTTAGAATTGCACTACCCTATTTCTTCTGGTGGATGTACGTAAGAGGCGACTAATGGAATTGGGGCTTTTTAGGGATTTTGTGGGCGATGCGGTTGAAGACCCATCACCATCAACCTTTATTTTACCATCTTTTCCCCACTCACATTTACAAAAGTGGCTGAGGAATTTCTAATTAAATTCTAGGGATTTATAGCCGTGAGTATGTATGTATGCATGTAAACGTTAGTCTTCCAGCTCATAATAAGTTAGCCGGATTCACTATGACCAAATCGCTCTGGTCAGTTCAGGCTCGAATCCCTCGATGGGGATCAGATGATGAATAGAGATTATTTTTTCCAAATGGATTTCTATGGCTTCAGACTTCAGTTACTTTAATGGATAATCTAATATATTCTCAAAGCTATAAATCTCAATATAGGGTAACCAGACGTTAAGTATTGGAAATTCCTCTGCCAATTTTAATTGGGAAAAGTATGGTAACCCATTTCGGTCTTCAGCCACATAACCCAACAATAAATACATACATATACGGTAATACACCCAAAAGAGTGTAGCCAGAGCTTCAGAGCTAGAAACTCCTCAGCCACATTTAGAAGTTGATAAGGGAGAAGATTGTAGAAATGAAGTATCGTTGGTGATGGGACTCCAACCGCATCGCCGAAAAACCACTTAAAAAGTCCCATACCCTTAGTCGCTTCTTAAAACACCCATAGGTAGAAAGGGGTAGTGACATTCTCAACCGGTATTAAAAGGTCCAGCCGGCATTACACGGCCTTATGTAACCCAACAATCAGTTAGACATACCAGTATTAGCCTCGTACTACACTCGTGGTACGGAATGGGCTATCCTAGTATAATAAAAATACTATAAAATATGTCATGTCAAATGTTGTTTCATTTTAATTCATAACATAACAAAAACATAAACGTTCACGCCGAATATCCCCAAAGGGGTTGGCAGAGGTACTAATACTTCTGAACATCACGTGACTTTGTCACCTGGTGTTCAGAGTACCCACGTTTTGCATGGACAGTGTACTCACGTGATAGGGGGCAGGCCTATCGCCGTTTTGTACGAATACACTGTCACATGACTAAGTACAACTCAGCCATGTGGGTTTCCTCACGATGTTTTCCCTCACCGTTAACAACCATGATAAATTAACCACACATATGTCTTTAGAAAAGACAAATTGGTGTAGGCCCGACCCAGGATTTGAACACTAGTCGTTTGCACGATAACCGAGTGTTCTACCCACTGGGCTATCACGGTTTATTTTAATTCATGGCACCAAATAATAGTGCTTTTATATGCAGGTCACTCTATTAAGTCTTGTGACAAAGTTACGCGAAGCCAAAGTGGGGTTTAGTGTCACTATGTGTATCTTTGTTTACAAGTTTGACCATAACAAACTTTGTACTTGACTTAATGTTACTCGGCACACTTTAGAGCTTTAATGTCGCGGGGAGTAACAAATCATAAACTCCTAATATTATGTGACTTTGAAACAATGTATTTTGATACTCTTTTGTATTTTACCGAGGTGAAAATGATGGAGATTCGTTCGTTTGTATATTAGCTGCGTAACGCTGGCTTAGAACAGCACTTAACATTTTTTTTTCTCTGGTGTCGTGGTAGTGGGCAAATTAGGGCTGTTTTTAAGTTTTTCGGTAAATTTACTCACAAACATTTTTTCACTCCGTAAAATGGATAAGAAATTTCAAATTCTAAAGCTCTGGCTACGCCTTGTTCGTCTATGAAGCCATAAGTATATGTGTATTTGAATAAGGCCATTCAACAATGTTCAATTTAAGATACTCAGATATGTTTATAGAAAAATGAAAATAAATTTAAAAACTTAAATATCTCATTAACAACATTTCACTTCCATAACCTGGGTTTTTGGTATCAGGCTATCATTGAATTAATAGAGTGCTAATTCATAGCAGTATCACCAGGTGCTATTCGTCTACGACGGATTTTGCTGTAGAATTCAAAGAGCAAGCTAAAACAATACTTACATATTCCCACTGATATTAATCTCAAAAGAGGTAGTAAATAATTCAAATTCTTTAGCAACTTTAAGAAGTTAAAAAAGGAAAAGAATTCTAAAATAAAGGAGGGTTCGCTAACCATATAATCGTACTAAATAAAAGAATATACTAGTATCTATCCATAAAAAACGGGATATGCTGAATAAATCAAGAACAATAGTTACTTACTTTCACAGCGGTGTTTACAAGCGGTTGTAGCTCTTTAATCTGCAAAAGAAAAAAAAACCTAATTAACGTCACAAATCAATGGACAATAATTATCTAATCATTGTAGACGTTTGTAAAACAGCTAAAAGTGATTAATTTATATCTTGGTATTTGTAGCACTAAATTATTAGAAAATCTCTTGTGTATTCTCTTTAACCTAAAATCAAAACCTTTAGCATAATCATGCCTTTCAGCGAAATTATGCGGTGAGTTGTTGCTATCTTAAGAAGCATAGTTTAATCCTTCCAGTAAGCTATTTCCTCAGATCTAATTACCGGGTTCTAAGCAAACCTCTCGACTAACAGAGTGTTTGTGAACAACCCAATAAAGGTGTCTTGTTTCTCTTCCCTTCAGTGATTCTGTTTGTAAAGCCAATTCGGTAGGTAAAGGACTCCTCAGGGAATAATGCCGAAATCGAAAACGCGGTCAATGATATGAAAGATTTCATTAACAAATAAGGGGTTGGATAGTAAATATTTGTATGTGAATTTGATTAAATACGAAATGTTAACGTTCATATGAAAGTTGCGGTATGATTCAACATGGGTTTCTTTTGTGCTGCGCTATTTCCAAGCAATACTCGAGAGAATGTTTGATATATGAGTTTTTGTACGTATGTCACTGTATTTATTTTCAAACTATACTGTAATGTTGGAAAAGTAAAAAGGTAACAGGCTTACCGCAACCATGCATTACCGTAAAGTAAGGCAGCCGGGTGGTCGCTGTAGTGGTGGAGTCATTTTCCATTAAACTTTTATTTTTTATTTTATTTTAAGTTGCTTTTGATAAAACTTATCCATTGATGTATTTTTATGCATTAAATAGCGAACTTTTTTCTTTTTATTATTTTCTTGTTAACTTTAGTCCAAACTTTTCACAATTAGTTGTAGTCCGTCCGCTGTTACACGTACATACCTTGTCTCTTTCAGTTTGAAAATATTTAGTAAGTATATAATTTTAAACTGCATATGGTTGGCATTTAACCATCTTTTATTTTACAAACTTTTCCCCACTCACTCAAAAGTAGCAGAAGAAATTGTATTTCTAAATATTCAGAATCCTTTTAAGTCATTTTGATATGAATGGGAAACTGGGTAAGGAGGTCTATGATTTGAACTAATTATTTTAAATTCATTTTCGAAACAAAAGTAATTATTTTTCTAGAATAGTGCAGCAATAGCAATGTAACTGTTAATATATTTCCGATGTATTGTTTGTTTTTATTAAAACAAACTTAACAGAAAATATAAATTTAGCTTTCGGAATAAACAAATACCAAGCAATTGATGCTATGGATGTAAGTTTACTTACTCGAACGCATAGCACTGAATCAAAGGGATGTAATGAATCATTCTGATGCGAAGTTTGTTTGTTTCATTCATGCATTTTTTTAACTTTGTTTTTATAACGTACTCAATCAATTTTATGAATCAATTGAGACTTAAATGAAAAGATGTTATTTAAACACAGTTAAACTAATTTTCTCGATATGTACAATAACGAGTCTTACCGCTTATTTCAATATGAAAGTAACTCAAATACAAGGTACCTACTACAGGTTCTAATATTTTATTATTTTAGATATCACTATTACATATCTATATTTTTTTATCCCCAAAATTTTTCCATTAATATAGTAGCAAAATATTTGTAAACAAATGTAATGGGAAAGATAATCTTTCCTTAACCTAGAAAAATGATGATAAGTCTTTCACGAAGAGCATCGTTTTTCTAAATTAGATAGATACAAGAGGCCGAGCCCCCATTAGTCGGAGCTGGTTACTCAACTCAAAGACAAATGGGGCGAGTCTAGCCAAGTTAGCCTTTAGTTGTTGAACTCACTCGCAAGATCATTTATTTGAATGGAAAAATAAAGCAACGTTGAGCGAACCCGCTGAAACCAACTTTTAATTGAATACTGTCTCATTTAATTGTTCGAAGTTTTATTTTTCTTTAATTCGAAAAGTCTAAGTGCGATTTTCTTTCGAAATTGTTTACCGAGTATCTTACTTTATTTAATCTGTTACAAAGGGTTTCTGAAGCTTTGCTAAACTAAGACTGTAATCTGTTGTTCTGTTATTTTTGTTTAAGTATCTTTGTTAGAAGTTTGTTTTTAAAAATGTATACTTATTTCCTTATGATGAGAACTTTTCTATCGTAACGTTAGATCTTTGAGAGGTTTTTACATGCAAAACACACGGAGATTACTCGTAGCTTCATAAACAATATTCTTGCAGATTACACATAGAAGATGCTAAAACAAAGTATGAGTATAGTTTGTGTAGATTTCCTCAAATCTTTCCCAATGACATTATAGCCTCATAGATAGAAAAAATTATTTTGCAGAGTTTTGTACTCTAACTGAATGTTTTCTATAATTATTTCCTTTAAAACATTTCTTGGACCGAAATTGATAGCTGAAAATAATCACTAAATAACAACCAAAACATTAATCTATGATAATTGAAAACCGGGAGGCAAGTGTAAGTGTATGTGATAGAGACATCAATATTAAAATAAATTCCAGCTATAATTAATACAGCACTCCGAGCGCAGATCGACGAAAGGTATTACGAAATTTTAATTGAAAATTTGATGAAGCACTATCGGGGAATCGGCAGGCTGTCCTGCTTGTACGCTGCCTAGTGGCGCTGACACGTGTGTGTATACATAGTTGGCGGTATTCTACGAACATCATACAAGGGTCTTAATTATACTCTACTCATTTCATTGCTGTATTCAATGAGTAATATTTATGTATATATTGCGATTTTGAGTTTACATATTTTTGATATCAATATTATTTTGATGGCAATCAATTCCATGATGGAAAAAATATGATGACTAACTATTACACAAAATGAACAAAAAAAAATGGTCGTAGAAACTAAATTGGAATAATGTTTTACAGAAAAATGCAAAGCATCAATATTTTAGCGAGAACTACATGAATCAAAGGGGCGTTTTTTTTATATTTCATTATGTAATTTTTCCCAGTAGATAAACACACTCGCGGGTATGAAAGATAGTATTTGCTTAATCACTATATTATGACCAATATCCAAATATTTAATATGCTTTTATTTAACAAACATAAATTTATACGAGTAAAGTTATAGTGTTAAAGCTGTGTTAAAACATTTAGTTCATTTACACATTTTCAGCGACATGATAGTCCAGTGGGTAGAACACCCACCCGAAAAACAGAAGGGCGTGAGTTCCAATCCTGGGACGGGCCTACACAAATTTGTCTTTTCTAAAGTCATATGTGTGGTTAATTTATCATGATTGCTAACGGTGAGGGAAAACATCGTGAGCAAACCCACATGGCTGAGTTGTACTTAGTCATGTGACAGTGTATTCGTACAAAACGGCGATAGGCCTGCCCCCTATCACGTGAGTACACTATCTAAGCAAAACGTGGGTACCTTCTCTGGAAACTAGATGGCGCTTGCCATGTGAGTTCAGGAGTATTGGTACCTCTGCCAACCCCTTCGGGGATAAACGGCGTGAACGTTTATGTTATGTTTATGTTTCATTTAAAATTTCAGAGAAGTCATTCATCCAGGTAATAAAATAAATCTCCCTTCAGGCATAATGACAAAGATGCCAACACTAAAAAATATAGATCAACAGTTCAAGATATTCTACTTTAACAATAAAATTGAAATGAAGCTGAAAACAATAGATTTTATCATTTCAATCCAACGAATTAGTTTCATTTGAAAGGAAATTCCAAGTGATCTTATTCCTTTAAAGGGTTCGTCGTCTTCCGTTATTCTTAGTCCGAAAACTCCAAAATTCAAGAGTTCTAATAAAGTGAATATTGACTACATCTTTTTCAGTTCATTCGTCTTGAATTCACGATTGAAATCTGGCAGGTTTTATTGAAAATAAGTCGTTTCTCTTTCAGTTGGACCAACAAATAACAGGGTCGCAACATCGAATGAGTTCACATCCTAAGCTAAGTTGAGCCGTATCGTAACTAAACTATTGTATTGTGTAGCTCTCAAAACGTTTCATTCTTAGATTTGCCATGGAAATATTGATCTTACATAGTTGGCTGGCTCAAAGGGAATCTGAAAGAGGTATTAAATAACAAACAGAATACAGTATGAGTGGGAAGGTATTTGTAAGGAAAATATTTTGAGATTATCTATGGTTGTGAATACAATATTTTGCAACAACTGGGTTTTCTTTTTGTTTAATTAGTGAAAATCTAGCCCATGATTTTCGCCATAATTCCGAGGAAGGGGTGGCCAGAGTTTTAATGTTTTTTTTAAACTTTTATTTAGCCGCTTTTGGACTAGGAAAATGTTATTCAATTAGGGGCCAACCGCGTCCATAATGCGTCCATAACCCACACAATAAATAAGATGTGAAAGAGTGATTAAAAAAATATATGATTAGAAAAGTAAATACTGAGCACATACGTCTGGACTGTCGAAATTTATGATAAAAGATTTTATAAAGTTTAGAGTAGTTATTATCAATTTACTTGCACATATTTTTATATATACCTACTTTCTCTTTCCATTTCTTATTCTATCACATAACTTATTATTAACATGTTTTTGATCCCATCACTTACATCATACAAACGTTTTTATTATTAACTCAATAAATAAGTTTATTTTCCTGACTCATACTAACTAACGAGCATAGTAAAACCTTATACCACAGTACACAGTAGCTCTTGAATCTGTCGTGTCAGTGACAAGCATGAAAAATTAAAACTAAAATAAATAAACGTTCAAATGTAACTTGTACCTTTGCGTTTGGTTTGCATTTCTCTCAAAGTAATTATTATGGCACAGTACTTTTAAGTAAAATTTATAACGAGAATAACAAAGGCAACTATAAAGGTTAATTTACATTTTGTCGCTAACAAACCAGTTCATTCACGAGTGGCAAACAACGCGCCAACTAAAATTAAAGTAAATAGAATTAAAACTGTAGCTTTTAGGCTGTTTTTATTTCAATTTCACAGAGATAACACCTATTTGTCACTTGTTAACTATGCAGTTTGTGTTTTAATTTGAATTGGGGAGCTATTAATTTTTTTTGATACGGTATATGGTGTGGTATATGGTGATATTTTATTTGACTATTAGTCAACAATTTTATTTAGACCAGTATATACTATCGATTTCCACTTCGTATAATCCTAGGGGAACATAAAACACCTCGGCTGTGTTAAACTAAAAACAAGTATGTCGTTTTCGGCAAATTTTACAGGAGAGCGAAAAAACATTATTTTTCTTTAAATTTAAATATTTCCTAAAGTGATTGTCGGATCTTGATGATTTTTGGATATGTCCGACGTGATGTAGTTTCCTAATGAAATTTATATATTTTTTAACTTGACCTTTACAGTAACGCCAATGCAGAATGAAAATGCTTTTAGCATAGTGTTACCCTATTATTTTTATCAATAGCGCCTTAAATAAGAAGATATTTTGAGTTTTAATAATGTAGAAATAAGGGTCTTTCTATGACGAATCCAACGGTGTAAAAAAAAGGAAACGCTCAAAAATCGACATACTTGTTTTAAGCTTAGAGCAGCCGACCTGCAATGGAATAAAACGCAGTAGTATCATTCTAATGTGATACTGAATTGATATATACATAATTGTATAACTGTAATAAAATTCACATTTTTAAATCCAAGTTTATGTTTAAGTAAAGACTTTTAAGCAATACTTGTGTAATTCGTGATAAAAATTAATCGCTATTTGGAGTTTCACAGTGAAATCGCATCTAGGCCTTTTAATAGTAAAGGGTAAGTAAGTTATAGTATTCGTAATGTAGGAACAATGATGTTAAAGGATAAATAATGCATATTTCCGAGTTTATAATATAATATACGAGAAGAAATTGATAAATAAGTTGATTCTTTCTTTTTTTGTCTGAGTCTTTCATAAATCCAAAATATAAGAATACCAAGTTTCAGTTGAACATGAAAGATAAATAAGTATGCTCTTTTGATATTTTTTATTCTTCGTCTACCCCTTTGGAGGTACTCTGGGGATTTCTTGAAAGGAACATTAAAAATAATCTCTATTTTCCCGTTACATCATGCTGTGCTTATGAAGTATACAATTTGTTTATGCAATCCAACAAAATGTAACTAAGTTTATTCACGTTTCATGAAAACCAGCATAAATGAGAGATGAGAAATTTTATTTTTTTCACAGCTGTTATGCTACTCTGCAAATTCAAAAACTCATAATTAACGTTAGTATGAGTCGTACTTTTTACACAGTGTAATTTATTTCACATTTTTGTTATTACTCATATTTTATAACTAGAATTTCAGAATGAGACTATCAGCATCATAATAATTTAAACATTCAAAACGTTCACGCCGTAAATCGTCAAAGCGATGGCTGAAGTACTAATACCACGATGACTAAGCACAACTTAGCCATGTGCATCAGGATCTTTTAGCTCATGATAAGTTAACGAAACGTATGAGTTTGGAAAAGACACATTGGTGAAGGCCCGACTCATGATTGAAATCATGATTCTCATGCTGAGAGGCGGTAGTAATTACCACTAAGCTATCACAGTTCACTATTGAATTGCCCACAGTTAATTTTGTTACGCCATAATTGGCATCGGCTTTAAGGGTTCTTGAGTAATGAATAAATTTTCTTTATAATAATTATAATATAGTCAATTTATAATCACGCTAAAATTATGAACAGCAGAAAAGGTAGGATAAATATTGAGAAACGGAAACAATGCACTAGGAAATAAGTTCTTTACGGATTCCACTCTGCGACGTGGTTCAGCTAGTCTTAAATATATTTGAAACACAGACCAAAAGAAAACAGGAAAATCTATGGTGTTTTTATTTATAAAAAAAACAGTTACGTTAAATGTTTAAAGAAAAAAATATAACACTTTTTATATAAATATAGTTTCAAAAACACGTTTTTAAGCATTTCTAACAAAAAAGTGATAAATGATTCCTTATATAAGCTGAAAATGGTAATGATAAAAAAATTTAGTATTTTTGTTGTATATTGTAGTTAGTTGAGATCGCTTTTAGCGATAAGACCGCCGATTGTACCTCACTGTAAACTGTATGATAATTTCTTTTGTAAATTTGTGTTTTATGTACAATAAAGAGTTATTCTATTCTATTGTGAATTAAAAAGATTTTTTGTTTTGTTTTGACTAATATATTTTTTAAATTTTTTGTAGAACCAACATTTTTTTACATCCTGTTGACCCTTATCAGGTTAAAGAGAAAAACATTATGATATTAGTATATGTATTGTCGCTGATTCTTAATATGTGTACAAAGATTAAATTAAATCAGTCAATCAGTTACGCACAAACATACAGGTGGAACTAAAATAAGCGTGTTGAAAAGACGGGGTCCAAAGTGAGAAAATGAGAGATGCGTCAGTATCGTTAATCGTTAATCTCTGACTATCACAACGTGAATTAGTGGAAAACTTAGTACGTACATACATACATATACTCACGGCTATAAATCCCTAAACGGGGTAGCCAGAGCTAAGGTATTAAAAACCCCTCAGCCACTTTTTGAAAATTGAGTGGGGAAAAGATGGTTGGTTGAATAAAGGTTGTTGGTGATGGACCTCCAACCGGATCGCCCAAAAATCCCTTAAAAGTCCCAATACCGTTAGTTGCCTCTTACGTTCACCCACTGGAAGAAATGGGGCTGTGCTATTCTAAGCCGACACTACAAAGTAATAACTTAGTAATTCAGTGAGAAAGAAAATCTATGCTCTAAAAACACAATTCAGATACTGTAAAACACAAACATTGATCAAAAGTATACATAAATTAAGATTCAGCGATTTAAGCATACTTAGTATTACAAAATATATCTCAGTTAGAATGAACAGCAGGTGGGCATTAACTTGACTGTATAAAGCCTCACCCCAATGGCTTTGCTCCGCCAAAATTGAATTTAAAAAATATTACCAACCCGCGAACTGTTGGCTCCTCTCCAGCAGACAATGCCACTTTCGTGTATATTAATTTTAAACAGATACTTGAAGTTTTGTGAGAGTTGAATACACCCTGTTCGTATTCTGCACTACTAAATACAAAGATAACATACTTGCTTGTTCACTCCTGGCGCTAGGGAATTGATCATAGTTGTGAAGCTGAATCGCAATCCCGCAAGAAAAATTGATTTCTGACTATACTTAATTTTGATTGAGACGTTTAAAGAACATACAAAACTGTACTGCTAATATTTGAACATAGTTTAGAAGTGGACTAATAAAATGAGTTCAGTCACATATTATATGGAGTGCTATTTTTTTTAAATTGATACTTATTGTCGCTCATTAACAGATACTGCCTCCATGGTCCAGCGCTGGAATCTTAGGCTCCCAATCCAGAGGTCTCAGGTTCAACTCTGTGAAGGTAACTTTATAATTTATCTTGTGCGATAAAACACCTGACTATCCGAAAACTAAGGTAATTCTGTGCTTCAGAGGGAACATTAAGCTGTCAATTCCTTCTACTATCACGTTAGTAGTAGCAGTCGTTTGTCTCTCAACCACAAATTTACCTTATTTAGATTAGGTTTGAGCCTTTTGGTGGGTTTATACCAACAACGAGAAATTATTGCATTACACTAGGCTCTTACACTATTATAAAGCAACCATATTTTTGTATTTTAATTTATTTACTGACTATAAACAACGACAAACCCAAGAAGTATTGTCGGAGCTTTAGAATTCCAAATTTTAACTAGGTCTGATGTGAATTGGGGTGAAGATGATGAATTAAACTTAAGTGACATGCATGACTTTTAAAATACCAAATACAGGTATACACATAGTTTTAGAAGTGGACTAATAGATGTTTTTTTATTGTTATGAAATACTATAAATATTAAATACTATAAATATGTCTTCAACAAAATGGAACATGAACCGTTTCCGTGTGTAAATATAAACATCTTTTAAAAAACAATTAGACTAACCAAAATGGAGGTTCATAAACAGGCACATCTTAAATAAGGCGCGCTCAAGTGTTTGTCAATATTTCAAACTAAACAAAACAGCATTCGAGAGGCGAAAAACTTTTTACATTACCCGAAGCCAGTCTGTTTGCTCGTACCTGCGACCAAACACCGTCGCAAAACTTGGAGGGCTCATTTTAAAACTCCATGCCCCGGCCAAGCTCGCGGGCAAATTTTAATCATAAAGAGACAATAGAGGCTATGGTATTCATGAAACTTTCCGAGACTAATTTATGCGAGATTTTTCTGCGTTATGTTTGTGTCGGCTAAACCGACTGTTTGATGAAGTGCTGTTTCTGTTTGTTGGGATTTCATTAGCGGAAACTTATTTATTACGTGCCACTCGGGGCCAGGTTATTCAAGATGTAGTCAGACTTGAAGTTCTACAAGTGTTTAATTGGGTTTCATGAAAATTTCTTAGATTAATGTTCTGTTGGATTCAATGCTTTTGAAAACATTATTTCTCAAAAGTGTTATTGTATAGCAGTTGAATTACTTTGAGGAGGGTAGGTAGCAATATTTTTCGGATTCAATTAAGAGGTCTGCCACGGTGGGTTGGCGAATACATTGTTTAATGCCGCGTAGTCCTTGCTTATTTACCTGCATAATGACTACAGTTGCTTTTCTGCGCTGTTCTTTTAATGCATATATAATTCGTTTATTTTTTATACATTAACCTTAAACTTTGTTTTAAGTATATTAATTATTGTTGCTTTAATTTAAAAACACGGGATCGCATTAAAGTGATTGATGCATATGTATTTGGAAAAGTTGATGATATTTATCAATCTATGTGTCTATAAAACTATCTATGAGTTAAAAATATGTGTAAGACGGAACATTTACCAATTCCTACTGTGTTAACAATACGTTCCCACACTCACTGCTCCTAAACAGGGTGCAGAGCTGCAGAATTAGAATTTTTTCAGTCACATGTGGCAGTTGAGTATGAAAAAACGTAAGAAAAAGAAGAAGAAAAATTTAACAAAGAACTTAAAAGACACATAATTCTATACCGGGAACAAATGGGTATGTGCTATTCGAATCCTACCTAAAACCAGTCTAAAATACATCCCCTAAAATATATCATTTAGTTTATGAGACTATTTGCACTATTGTTTCCAAAGTACTTATATTTATAATTCTGCGATGTATGTACGTTTTATGTATTTTTAGCTGGGTAGGGTCGGCTTAGAATAGCACTACCTTTTCCACACTCAACTTCCAAAAGTGACTCTAGCTACCGCGTTTAAGGATTAAAAGCCGTAAATATATGTATTTATGTACTTTTTGTATCGTATATATCAAAGAAAAACCACTGTTCTACCCTCTCGAAGAAATAATGAATATAATAGAAAAATATAGTACCCTAATTTATGAATAAAACTGAAACCATTAAAATTTAATGCAAATTTCAATCGCTCGGTACCACGGAAATCATTTAAGTAATACACGAGGCTTAAGTTAATTGTTCAATAATTCAAGATTTTCAATTTTCGTGAGTCACTGGGTGGTTATGAGATTTCTCGGCTGGTTTATTCGGTAATGAGTTTCCTGGGTAACAGTTTCACGGAAATGGGATGCCTTTGGGGCAGCCTCGCTACTTCATTTCGCGTAATGTCGTTTAGGCTGATTAATTGTGAATAATCTACAAATTGACTTTTTGGAATTTGATATTACTTTGATTCGCTTTGTGCTTTTACTGAGATATTGCGGAAATGATTTCTTGAGGAATTATGCTTTATGATTTTTGAAAAGGCTAAAGAGCGAGTTCTGTTCTAAAAAATTTATTAACCTTTAACTTAAGTGATTGTATTCTAGAGCCAATGTAGAATCCTAGGGATTTAAATTTGTTTAACCTTTAGCTGCCGACCTAGTCTAAACGTAGCACTTACGCCGACGTGACGACTGAGAGACGTCAAAATTCAAGTAAAAAAATAAAAAGTGTCTTTTTGTGCTACTTATTCAAAAAATAAAAAACCTGTCAGCACTTGAATATTTGGTACATTCGCCACGTACGTTCTTCGGAAGCATGCATAATTCAAACCCTTTTTGTCCAGCTCATCCATCTCGCCATAGACAGAATCAGTAATATTGATTTGTTGCACAGAAGATAATAGAAGATAAAAAAACTGTTTTTTAAGCTTAGCCACATAAGACAGAATAGTATTGTCTTAAGTGAATCCATGCAACGAAGAACCAACCACTTTACCTTTGTGAGGCTAAAAGTCTGGTGGGATCTCCCTCTTTATAGTACCCAAGTAAGTAAACCCACGATCTTGTTCTATTCTCTAACGCTTAGCGTTTATCATCTCGCACATCTCTTTTGTGTTCTTTATCTTCGTAATTAATGTTGATTTCTCCGTGGTAAACTCCCTCAACATGGGGACATCAAATATCTCTTTATTTTTTAAACACTGATCCTGTTTTTGGTGTTTCGTTCACTTATCGGAATCAGAACCGTCATCATTTGCATGGTTTTTCTGCTCACTAGACGTGATGTTTCTTTTTTTAAGCTTTCATCAATTGATAGTACACTTTTAAAACCGATGTGACATCAATCAGACACTATAATCTAACTCACATTAACACCGAGGTGACGATCAAGAGACGTACAAATTTGTATACATAAACTACGTACTTACGTCTGTGAGACGTCGATTGCTTCGATACGAGGATTTGTGCTATTGCCATGGACGCGGTGTCAAGGAAGGAAGGTAGCAAGGGGGTCAGCGCCGAAGGTGGCCTAATTTTTTAATTACTTTAAAATTAAAAGTTGTTACGTCTGTGAGACGTATAGGTCGGTAGTTCAAGGTTAAGTTAAAATTAAATTGTTTTGAAAACAATAAAAACGAAATATATAATAAAATACTACTAAATATACACGCAAACATGCATATACGTAAACTATTTGTTCCTATTCGGGTATCGAAAACCAGTTTTTTGTTAATTACGAAGACAAATTAGACACAAAAAATTCAACGTTTACTTCTGCTAAAACGACGAAATCACAAAAGATTCTGGATCCGGTGTCACGAGTTCGATCCCTACCCAAGGCAAGCATTTGTATGGTCAATATACATTTTTTTTGCATTAATTTATATGCTTATAGTAGATTATATTACGTAATACATTAAATCAATAATTAGGTCATAATTGAAATTTTCTAGGGGCCACACTTTGATAAAATTATTAAATCAATGTCTGCAGTTACCGCATACATTTATGATAACTATTCAATATAGATTATTCAGATAGAAAACTACTCAAAACATTCGTGTAGAGGAAAAAAGTAACAAAGTTTGTAAGGCCTATAGCTCGTTTGATTTATTGAAGCTTGAATTTTTCAGTTTAAATGGTTCCCCATTACAATGTGTGTATTCTAGCGAAATAAATTGAAGAGATCTGTAAGAAGCGTAACTATCTAGCTCAATAAATCCTCGACCGTATTTGTGGTTGCTGATGTATCGAGGAATTAAGCTTCCCTTAAGACTCAAACGCTCACGCCGCCGTACATCCCAGAAGGTGTTGGTAGAGGTGCTAATACTTCTGAAATCACGTGCCATTGTCACCTGGTGTTCAGAGATCCCACGTTTTGTTTAAACAGTGTAGTCACGGAATAGGGTGAAGGCCTATTTCCGTTTGTACGCAGTCACTGTTTCATGGCGAAGTACAACTTAGCCATGTGAGTTTTCTTACAATGATTTACCTCACGGTTAACAACCATGGTAAATTAACCATATGTATGAATTTATAAAAAAACCAATGGGTGTACGCCCGACTAGGGATTTGAACTCAGGCCTGTCTGCATGAGAGGCAGTCGATCTACCCACTGAGCTATCATGGTTGTTTTAAATTAATTTTTTATACGTAACATTCAGTTCATATTCTTGAAACCACAAAATTATGTACCTTTCAGACACCAATTACAAAGTATTGATCGAAAAGATAAGATCGTAAGTCCTTGCTTGCTTACTATTGATCGATTATTATCTTTTGTGAAACGAGGCACATTTTCATCAAGTTCGCTCACGATGAACCTTAACTTATATTGACAACGAATAAATTGCTTTTGCCCCAGTGATTTGTTTCAAAAGAGGCATTATGCGTTTAATTATCGAGAGGTTTCAAAGATCTTGACGAGTTTGTTCCTTGAACGTTTAAAATTAGAAATTTAATAGTTTATGATGTTGATATAGCTTTATTTTTAACCGATTTAAAAAAGGTGGTTCTCTATTATTTAGTGTATTTTTTATTAAAATGAGATGGATCAGTAATTTGAGTAACATTATTAGAAAATATTATAATCAACGAGTTTAATTATAGGATATTATGTTATATTACCTTTTAGGAATACTTTTAATATATACTAAATTAACATAAAATTACAAAAGCCTTTTATAAAATTACTTGATATTTTAATATCCTCGGATCACAAAGTAATAAAGTAAATCTATGATAGTTTGTACAGGAAAAACCAATTACAGCTAAGACGCCGCATTGAGTATGAAAATCTAATATTTATATTCCATCACCGACCGTAATAATATTTTATAACCACTATTATTGGGTAGGGACCGCTTTGACTGTTATCGTTTATAGGTTTCACGGATTATTGTATCAATTAATTTAGAAAACCTATTCGAAGCTTTCTCTTTTGAGTTGCAGGTGCAAAAATCTATACTGTTGTTATAACTGTTTAATAATTTATTATATTAATGATTAATAAAGAAGGTAGCTGGGCCTGAAGATAGTAGATTTGATTCCTACAAAAGAAACACCATAATAACAATGTTTTTTTTTATGAAAATTGCATGTGGGGATTTTTACTAAAAAATAAAGGAAAGAAAAAAAGAATTCGAAACCAGTGGGGACACTTGACACTGTGGCTCAATTGGCTGAGTGACGGGGGCGTATACCCGGAGGTCATGGGTTCGATCCCTGTTGGTGTCGTAAATTTTTCTTTTCTTTATTTATAAGTTTTATAATTTTATACGATGAAAAACTGCGATAACTAAGTAGGGAACATCATCACCTCTCAAGCATAGAGGAGGCTTGTGTTCAAACCCTTAGTCCAGTCGACACCAATATAAATGTATATGCGTGTATATTTAGCCCCCTGATGTTGAGTATTAGAACACCGGCCACCCATTCCGGGATATAGAATAGAATAGAATAGAATAACTCTTTATTGCACATCAAACACAAATTTACAAAAATAATAATATGATCAAACAGTTTACAGTGAGGTACAATTGGAGGTCTTATCGCTAAAAGCGATCTCTTCCAGACAACCTTTGGAAAGTGAGATCGATAAATTAATTATTTGGGTAGATGCACAAAACAAGGCCAAAAAAAACATGATAATCTATTAAGCTTACTTAAAACTAACTTATTTAATTTAAATAACAATATAAATATGAATCATACAAAATATTATAAATATATAACGAATATGAACACATACATATATAACTACATACTTTTATATATACAAGCAATACAAATACCTAAATAAAATACACATATACGTTTTAGAAATATAATTAAATTAGAAATATAGGGTTAACGTTTGATATTGTATTTAATTTACAAAAGTTAAGAAAAAGAATATCTTGTGTCATGTTAAAAACTGCTATCTGTTAATTAACTTTAGTTAGTTCTCGTTTTGGTTTTCTATTCCTTTTGGCCACTCCGTATTTCGGTAAAATCATAGTCCATTATGTTCTAAATTTTGCATACAAGTGGACGGATAGATATAAATATGCCGTGTAGTGCCGACTGAAAAGTTCACAACCCCTTTCCTCCCACGGCTGTCGTAAGAGGCGACATGTCGTATATGGGGCTTTTTAATTGGTTTTTTGGCGATGCGATGAGACTAATCACCAACGATACTTTATTTCTGCATCTTCTTCCCTATCAACTTCAAAATGTGGCTGAGGAGTTTCTAGCTCTAAAGCTCTGGCTACCCGTTTTTTGGGATTTATGGCCATGAGTATACATATACATACATATACTCACGGCTATATTTCCCTAGAAGGGGTAACCAGAGCTAAGGAATTATAAATTCCTCAGCCACTTTTGGAAGTTGATTGGGGAAAAGATGGTAATAAAAAATGTTTTTGGTGACGGGTCCCCAACCACATCGCCCAAAAATCACTTAATAAGCCCCTATACCCTTAGTCGCCTCTTACGATCACCCACGGGTAGTAATGGGGTAGTGTTATTCTAAGCCGACACTACACGGTATATACATATATTTTGTGTATATTTACTATTTTCAAAAAAAAAACATGATAATTGACTTAACCTAAGAAGGAAAATAGACCAATGGAAACAACTAAAACCCTGATGAAATGCGGACCAGATAAGCCAACAAAACAATCCTATTCATAGTCAATTTCCAGCTCATTCCGAAATCCAGTCTAAATTTGTGGAACCAGTTTGGCTTCTCATTTTCGTTCGCGGTTTCGACTTTAACTAGAATCACGACAATTTGTACTATTCTCCGTTATTTTCAAGGAAACAAGGAACTTAATCTTTTTCGATACAACAATACTTGAATATATTTTGCGATGCTGTGTAGTTTCGGCTTAGAATAGTGCTACCCCATTTTACAGGTGGGTATAGGTAAGAGGCGACTAACGGTATTGGACTTTTTAAGGGAAGATTGGACGATGTTGTTGGACAGACCCATCACTAACAACCTTTATTTTACGATTTTTCCTCGCTCAACTTTCCAAAAGTGGCTGAGTAATTTCTAATTCCTTAGCTCTGGCTACCCCTTCTAGGGATTTATAGTCGTGAGTATATGTATGTATGTATGTAAGTATTTTGCTAATTTTTCCAAATTACACGAATCGTTTTAAAAGTCAATATGGCTTTGCATGTTGAACGAACAATTTGTTTGGAGTTTTTTAAGAATTGTATGGCACTAACAAGTACTAAATTCCTCCTTGTGAGGGTCTCAATATTATTTCTAAGAGAAACCATACGAAAGAAAAACATTTAGTCGTATGAGATCCTCGTTTTAAACTGTGAAAAACATTAACATTTCTTATCTCAACCGCAGATTGTTTTGAAAATTGTGAAAATTATTTAATAAGTGTACGGTCTCGTCATCATAACAACTTTGATGTTTCATTTTGGGGCGAAATTTTGTCGCTGGAAGGCGTCCAAATAGCTGTACCTTTCAGTGAGACTTTTCGAATTCAATTTGTTCTCAGGCCGCTCCTGTATTTTGTTTAATGTACTGCTGTATGTGCTTCCACTCGAGTTATTGTTTCGTTTGATATTACGATACAATTTTGTTTCAATAAAATATGTTTCTAGAGCAGAAATGGTACAGTTTCAGTAAATCAAATAACGTTAAATATGCATAAAAGCAAAGTGGAGTTTGTTTTGTATTGTTGAAATAACTGTACGGAGTTCATATACTTGTTGACGTTACGGATATTAATCCAAAAAGGATAGCCAGTCCATATGATCTACCTATTCTTAAGCCACTATTGCAAGTTGAGAGCGAAGAAAGGGTTTGTTGTTTTAGAACAGTATGGTTAAAGTTCGTAGATACAATATTTTATTTATTTAAAGTAACTTCACTTCCTATTTAATATTCTAATTAAAATATAAGTTATAATACTATAACTGATGGTTTTTCTTCCACACGCAACTTCCAAAAGTGGCTGAGGAATGTCTTATTTCCTAGCTCTGGCTACCCCTTCAAGGGATATATAGCCGTGAGTATGTGAATGTGTATGATGGTTTTTCTAAAATTCAATTCAGATTAGAACTAGAAATAGAATTCCTAGAAACTTGAGAGTTATAGTGCAGAAATCTTGAGCTTAACGAGGAAATTTCTTGCTCGCCGAAAAAGACTGATGCAGTGATATCCACAACAGTCTATTGTTTCTTTGTTTGTTCCAGCATGCTTCTGAATCGGACATATTTATATTCGATCTTTTCGATCATACGTAAAATAAAATTAATTAGTTAATAATGATGTTTTATTGAAATTTGACTACAGATTTTAAAGATAAAAAAGTGTATGTGTCAAGTCAAATACAGGTTAGTGTATCACTTTTTTCATGGGTTTTAATACTTTGTATACTTAACTTACTAAAAATGTTCTGGGCTAGGTGCATATTAACTATGAATGTGCAAAATTTCATTGTCCACTGTCTAAGCAATTTACCAACAAGGTTTCTAAAGTTTAAAGGTTTTTAATATATAGATTTATAAAATTCTTTTGCCAAATATGCTGTCGGTTTTAAATAGCACCACCCTATTAGTTAGAGGCGGCTAAGGGCATTAATTAAGTGATTTTTGGGTATCACGAAAAGATTTTGATTTACAATCTTATCCCCACACAACTTTCAAAAGTGGCCGAGAATTTCTTATTCCGTAGCAATGGGTAACCCTTCTAGGGATTTATAGCCGAGAGTATATGTATGTAGGTAATCACCTCAATGTAAATAATCAATACTAAGATTTTCATAGTATTATTGCTAACATGATGTATTGATACAAATCAAACAAAATTTCCTAAAGGAAATTAAGGGTTGTGATACGATCAGATTCGCCAATTGAGTGGGATAAAAAAGGTAACGCAGCGTTTGAAATTCATTTAATTATGTCAACAAAGCGCGGATGATGCGAAAAGATAATTCTGGAAAATAATAACTGTTTTGTTAGTATGTAATTTTGTTGTAATAATAATATGAAAATAATAAGAGTTTTGTTTTTTATTTACAGCTTCATTCGTTTTCTTGTATAGTAAAAAATACTTGAGTTAATAATTGCCCAAAAGAGAGGAGTATGTAGTGCTGTTTGGTTTATTGATCGTTTGCCGACCGACATAATACTTTGGCTTTATATTGTATCTAATAAAACAGGCAAATTCTTTCATACAGAATTTCGAGTATATATCATATGGACCAGGTGATTAATGCGGGCATTATTTATAATTATTTAAATGCTTGCTGTGTAGTGTCGGTTTAGAATAGCACTACCCTATTTCTTCCGGTGGGTGTACGTAAGAGGCGACTAACGGTATTGGGGGCTTTTAAGGGATTTTCGGGCGATGCGGTTGGAGACCCATCACCAACAACCTTTATTTCACCATCTTCTCCCCACGCAACTTTCCAAAAGTAGCTGAGGAATTTTTAATTCCCTAGCTCTGGCTACCCCTTCACGGGATCTATAGCCGTAAGTATATGTATGTATTATCAATAATATTTAATTTAAAAACCTTTGCCTAAAAAATATATTGTGTGTTTTACAATACAAGACGAATAATCGAAGTTAACCAAATTAATACTGTAGGCTATCTTGACAAATGTAATTATTCAAATCATGCCCAATGCTATGCCACGCGTGAATTTCACAACCACTGGGTTAGGTGAACGTAGATGTATTTGCCACATACTAAATATATCCCTACCATTATCAGTGGAGATTAATCCCGGAAACTTAGTTTTTAAAACTCACTTTCATAATAACATTTAACATTTTATTGAGATCAATGTCAATAGTTTATGCTGTGTCGGGCCTTCAAATAGTACTAACGCATATTTTCATAAATATATTCACGGCCATAAATCCCAACAAAGGGTAGTCAGAGCTTTAATGCTAGATACTTCTCACTCCTCCTCCTTTTTTTCTGAGTGTGTGGTGAAAACACATGTGTCTTTATTAATTAATTTATACCGTTCTGGTTCCGTTGTTTAGCAAATATTAACATTATTAGGTTAAAAAAAAGATAAAATTTCCTAATAACTTTTTGTCTGTAAACCATGTACCTTTTACACTTAAGTAGCCACTTGAATATTCATTATAGGATACTCAAATCTTTTAGCTCAGCCATACATCATAAAAGAACGTCTACTCTCGACCAAAATGCTTATTACGCATAAAGCCGATAATGCACATGCATTAGAGCGACTACCACACAACGACGTAGACATATTAAAAGCGTATTCACATAAAAACACCGCACCTAAGTGAAGCTGTAGGGTTGTACAACGCGGTACATTTGGTTTGGACCTTGTTTAATTTATTATAATAGATTTGGTGAAGTAATATTTTTAGTTATTGCCATTGTTTTTAATCTTTGGTAGTAAATAACGATACATATTTTAGGTTAAAATCCAATTTACGTTTTATTTGGTTAAATTGAGAAGATCTTCGCCATTATATGCAAATTAATAATTAAAACTGTGAAATACTAAGATTCCCTAAAAAGCTTTAGTTAGTATGTTAAAAAGTTCCTCATTAGCTGTGTTCAACACTTGAATTAAGTTCAAACTCTTCTATTTTAAAAAAGATAGAGTCTCCCCCTCAGAAAGTACCCTTGCTTTGTTTAAATTTGAATATTTAATTTAATTTTAACTATCAAAACACACATGTAAATGTCGAAAAAAATAAAAAAAGCATTTGTATTTCACTCTGGATGCATTGAAATTTAACAACCTATGATTTGTATTTCAATATTTACAAACAAATTTTATTTATTTACAATTCGAAAATGGTATCGCAACAGTACTCATTTGATACCTGTATGTTACCTATGAATATGTGAGTTATATCATGTAGAATTATTATTTATTTATTATTATTAATGTATTTGCTGTGTAGTGTCGACTTAGAATAGCACTACCCCATTTCTTCCGGTGGGTGTACGTAAGAGGCGTCTAACGGTATTGGGGGCTTTTAAGGGATTATTGAGCGATGCGGTGGGAGACCCATCACCAACAACCTTTATTTTACCACCTTTTCCCCACACAACTTTCCAAAAGTGGCTGAGGAATCTCTTATTCCTTAGGTCTGGCTACCCCTTCTAGGGATTTATAGCCGTGAGTATTATGTATGTATGTATATCATATAGAAGGTTTAATGAAGCACGGTCATAATTTAAAAGTTTGGACACTTATACTAAATTCCAGTTAGTTAAAATGCCATCAAAAATAAACATTACATAATGATAGCCATGTTCTCTATATGTTAATATTATAAAAAGACAAAGGTACTGTTCTAAATTATAAAGACGTAAAAGTCTTTAACAAGATAACAGCCACTAAATCTAAACGTAAACATATTTTCGTGATTTATTCTTTGGAGACAATCTAACAATATCTAGAATAGAGATTGATAATATAGATCTTAATTCAAGATCAACTTAATAAAGAAATGTGCTCTCGAAATTCGATCAGATCAGAACTTTAATTATATTACTTGTCTCAAGAACCTTGTTCGAAATTCAATATCAGGATTCCCTCTATGATACGTTAACAACTATCAAGGAGCGAAGGTCAATGATTTTAGAGTGCTACTTACGGACGACAGAAAGCACTTGAGCAACAAGGAACAATAGCCTAGGTATTTCCCGCTCTTCGCCAAACCGAACGCCCATCCAATGAAATTGCCATCCGCTCCCTCATTACCTAGTGAGCCAACCACGGGATCTGTTATTCCACTGCACGTGACTAAAGGAAATTGAAATCTCTATCGCTTAATCGAAATATTCAATGGGACTTCCTAAAATTGAGTTCCAATTAAAAATCGCAAACACTTTTGTTAAATGGACGCTCTTTTAATGTGCGTTCTCCCTAAAATGGAGTTTTGTCCAACATTTTTAATAAGCTTATTGCGTATAAAAGCTCTTTATTCAGTAAATTATGATTGCGTTCTGTTTATGTAAGCAAATCTTTGGAGGTTTTCATGATAGTACGTTTGTTTTTTTACTTAAAAGTATTTCTCATTTTTATAATTAGTTAAATAGGATACATTTACTAATATTTTCAACATTGGAAGATGAATATAGATCATTCCTTAAATGAGAACAATTATCTTTGCAATACAGTGTCGGATTCAACTACCGAATATTAATTATTCATTCAGTAAAATTCTGATAAAAAATTAAAAAGACTTGTTTGTACGATGTTTAAGTTACGTTTCCTTTGTTATCTGACTAAATTTGAAATACAATTCAAATAAAACACATCATCATGATTCAATTTAATTATCGGAGGATATCATACAAAATAAATATATACTTGTAACAAAGGTTTCAGCGCACATTGTTAGTAGCAAAATAGGGTTGAATTTAATGATATCTCGAACAATGGAACCGTTTTACTCAAGTGAATCTCGCTACTCCACTGCACTGTATCGATACGAAAATCAGGATGTAGTTCATTCTTGTTATATTTTATATTTTGTCTTTTCGGTTAGGATATTGAGTTTTTACTATTATAGATACAATTAAAAGTATGATGGAGGTTTTCATATTAACAAGAACACAGTTTATTATTTGAAAATAAATCTTTAGTCATTGAAATTGATTCGTAGCAAGATAAGAAGTTATATTGTTACTAAGTTATTGACTTTCTCACAATTATTTTATTAAAAACACTCCCATGTTAGAGTTTACGGATTAAATAGTATAGTTACAATATATATAAGGGTATGAAAAGGACAACAATGACCTATGGTAAGGAATGCTAACTCAACAATATGTTAAAAACAATAAAATATACATAAAAAGACCATCCAAAACGAAGATACAAACATTTCTATTCATCATATAAATACCCTCAGCGGGATATGAATCCGCAATTATTTCTGTATCTTATCATATCTCAGTAATAATCGTGAAATAATCAATCTCCATACTCAAAAGATAGTCCTACCAAATCACCCACGAACGTCACCGAAGGGATTCTAAACAACCAACATATTGAACTAATTAGATCAGCATACAAAATACGGCGCATACCAATTGAATTGTAAGGGTTAGTGTGATAAGATAACTTTGGAGGGCACAGCTTACAGACCTTGGTAATTATTATGAGGGATCACGGTTTGCCACTCGAACACGTCTGCGTCTTCAATCTGAACAAGTCCTTTATTGTGTTTCCATTTTTCTCCTGCTTCCATATTAGTCGTATTTAGAGTTTCTTTGCATTGAAGATTAATTTTGTACCTTCCGTTTCATAAGAAAATCTTTATTCGAATCCTATATTACTCTTAAGTCATTTTCAGAAGAAGTTTGTAGGTTAATATCCAGCTTTATAATTGTTGAGACAGCTACGAAGGTATTTGAGTGAACATGAAAGAAAAAGCTGTGTAATGTCGGCTTAAAATAGCACAAAGCTATTGGTTGCTGCGGCTGTCCGATAAAGTGACTTAGGGTTTTGGAGTTTTCAATGTAATTTTCAAACTCTGGATACTCTTTTATGGTTTTTAATGCCGTGTGTAATAATATTATGCAGGTAAAGTATAAAAAAATACTTTTTTAAATATATAAATAAAATAAATAATATACGGCCATTTTGTACACAGATCAAGTAAGCCCCAAATTAAGTAAGACTTGTATTATGGAATACTAACTCAAATTTACCATTACATAATATACACATAAATAACGTCCAAGACTAAGAAACAATCATTGTTACTCATCACATAAATGTTGCTCTCAGCGGGGCTCGAACCCGCAACCTCCGGACCGAAAAGCTTGTCACCTATTTACTTCGCTATGGACGTCGTCAAGTCAAATCAAGTCTTTTTTAAACAAAAAGTCACCATGATTCCAAAGGTGTCAAGTAAAAGGACATCTATATACTCGTCTATGATACTACAAACCATTAAAAATTAACTCTGAATTTCTACTTGGTTCTAATTTAAAGTTACTCGTGATCTAGGAGTTAATTGAGCTGTCTTGCATGACGGGGGTGTTGGTTAAGCAAATTCGTCAATTTATATGCGAATCAGACGCTTAGTAGAACCCGTTTATAGACGTCGTCACTAACCGTCTCGAAAATTCCATTAGTTTTCTGTTAAACTACGAGCACGAAGGGATGCTGAGATAGATTCAAATTTTATGATGTAAAGCGTTTAGCTTAAAATTGGCTTCCTTTACAACTTTCGCGGCGACGTATAAAAGTAATATACACTTTTAAATTTTGGTCTAGTTAATAAATAACTTAAATAATATATAAGACATAGGTAATGAACTTTAAAAAATATATTTTAATGTTAAATTATCAATTGATTAATCAGTGTAAAACATCTACCTTTACTCAAGTAGCTACATAATTTAAACACTTATTCTCAAATCTAAAAGAAATAGCTTATTCTTAGCTGGCTTTTTCGAGATTTATTTTAGTTGGTATGTGTCCAATTTTATGTACTTTCACATGTAGTTGATCAAAGTTGAGACATTAGCTTGTATTACTATGTGCGAGTGTATTAAAATGAAGGTATCGGAGTAAACATGAAATAATAATGACGGTGTTAAATAGTATAATAAAGTCTTATTACGAAGGTAGCGTCGTGGTTCATTAAAATCTTTTTATTTTCCCGTAGCTCGGGTTTAATTATCCGTATGCTTTGTTCTTTAGTCGAAGGCCAGTGGCGTTAATCTGTATTTCTGCCCTCAACTTCAAATATTCCATCTTTTATGAGCAATAAGTGCGTAATTAATTACTTAATTTTGTGTTTATTTACTAAGCAATTTTCGAACAGATTGTTTGAAATTAAGTTTGGAATTTAAGTCAAAATAATGGCCTTTATGGCTGATGAAGATTGCAAGGACATATTTAAAAAATGATATTCCCTAAATGGTGTAGCCAGAGCTTTGGAATGGAAAATTTCTCATCCACTTTTGGAACTTATGTGGAGAACAGATGGTAATAAATATTTCTTGTTAATGGGTCTCCAACCACATCGCCGAAAAACTCTTAAAAGACCCTATATCCTAAGTCGCCTCTTACGGTCAACCACGGCCAGGAATGGGGTAGTGCTATTCTAAGCCGACACACAGCCAAAAAAATAGTTTATATTAATATGTCTTGATGACAATCGGCGTCTTTAGTTTATTGTTTCAATTAATAATAATAAAGTAAGCTAATAAATCAGATCATTAAAAGATATATAATTTTAAGATTTAAACTACTCAGTATTGCTAATAAGGTAATAATTATTTCAAATTTCTTGAAATGTGCAATCTTTCAAAAAAGTGAATGTTTGCGGCCGTTTTCGTAGTGTTTTATGTGATGAAAAGGCTTTATGTGTATAAACTTAATCTGCTTAAATTCAGAAATCAGTCACTAATGATCCCTCATTTTAAAATATATTTTAAGAACCAGTGTTTAAACAGTCAATAACTCGCAGTTAAGAAGTAAAAAACAGTTCAAAAAGGACGGTTAGTGGTAAGTTGCCAGGACCAATAACGTCTCCTTTTCATAATTTTAAAAGCACTAAACCACCGAGACTTTACTGCACTGAATATCTTAGCACTCAAGGAAAAAGATGACTTAGTGCTTTTCTAATGGAAAATGACAACTGATAACCGCCAAAACCGACGGCCGTTGAGGCTACATTTTGGTCACGGGAAGCCGATCGATGAGGAGTGGCTTTTAGAGAGGCCTATGTCCTGTAGTGGCCGTCTTGGCAACGGGGTCAATCAACTTTTAAGCAGACAATTTCATGGGTGGGTTAACATTTTTCATGAAATAAAAAATATTAAATTTTTCCCTAAAATGTTAAAGATTTGTGTATAAAAACTATTAAACTATTGAATTGCAAAAGGGGCGCGACCTAGGATTATGGACTATCGATTAATTTGATAAAATTTTACCTTAGGTCACAATTTGAGTCTCTTGCGTTACCAACTGTCTTCTTCATAATAAAACATGATTGAAAAGTTTTTAAATATTATTTATTAAATAAACTACTTATGACTAATTAAACAATTAACTTTTGTAATCAGTTCTTTTAGTAATAATTTTAAAAAGAAAGGTAGATGTCACTTGAATTACCGCAGGTCAAAATGAATAACATTTTTTTGCAAAAACTATGAAGATGTCTATTTAAAGTGGCGGTGAGCAGTGGTTTCCACAAAATTTAAAAGTGCTTATTCTTTTCACAGTAAAAGTTATAACAATATATATTATTTTGTTTACATATTAAGGGAAACAAAAGATAAAAACTGGGGACAAAAAGTAACGCCAAAGACATTTTGGTAACTCCAAATACAACACTTACCACAATACAACAAGAATAGTAGGTAACCTATAAACAATCAACAGACTTAAACATTAAACAACAAACATTTCACACATTGAGATCAAAATTAAGATAGTGAGATCCATTTCAGGTTTCTCGTTAAGTATAGTTAAGAAATAAATCATATTTATTTTTCAAAAACATCGACTGGAGATTCAAACTTGTACAGCATTCTGTTTCCCCTCCTTTCTTCAACAGGAGCTGCTAGAAATTTGATAATGTCTTCATAGGGTACTGAATATACATCGGCCTTTTCTAATCTAAATGTTTGCGCATCTTTACCCACAATCTTTGCAAACATTACCCAAAGTTCATCCAAATCATCATCATGAGCCAACACTTTGCAGACGTAAGAATACATCTTCTTAGTTTTGTCACCTCCGTGAACGCGAACATGCAAGAAATCTCCACAAGCCACAGAATTCCGAGAAACACCACTAGTCGATGGTTGTGGTTCAGATATCTCGCTAGTAAAATCTCTGGATGGAGGCATATTTTCTTCGCCCAGTATCTGGCAATCCTCATCATCATCAGAGGAGCCATATACCTTGCGGTATATGCTACCACGTGAAGGCACATTTTGCATTTCTTTAAGGACCATAGAGCGGGCGGTTATTAGTGAAATAGTAGTAAGAACAGTGTAATTCTGAGTGTTATTCGATGAACTGTCTGTGCAATTTCCGTAAAGTGTCAAGTAAATACCTCTTCTGTACTTTTTCGCCACCTCTAGTTATGGTTTCCTTTTTTCCTGCTGATGTCCTTGAAACATCGTCTCTTACAAAAAACTCCTGAATTTTTTTCTGCAGTATGGTAGTACCTTGAGCGTTATCTATACCTGAATGCCTATACTCTCGTTTGATACCCAGAGCTTCACGAAACAGTTGTATCTTCTGTCTGGATGCTGCAACTTGGGAACTGTCAAAGACACTTTTTATGAGCCGTTTATCTTTTTTTGATTTAATCTTAGCATAGCGTTCTTTGATTGCATTTGTATATCTTGTACCTTCACCTAGCTTTAGTTTTATCCTGTGTTTTGTTTTTTTGCATTGCTTCGTTTACTTCTTGTTATTATTTTTTTGTACTTTTCAACTTTCCGTGTTAATTTTGATATTTCAGTCTTTAGTTTCTGGTTTTCTCGGTAAACTTTGCTTCTTTCCTTCTTCACTTTACGGCGTCCACGGGTTTTAGGAGATGCAGCTGGGGGACTGGCAGGTGGCACGTCACGATTACTCTCACTCATCATTGAAGCAGGGGAACTAGGAGGAGTGCAAATTGAATGCAGGGACTTTTTCTTTTTCCGGTATTCTCTTTGTCTAAGTTTCCATATCACATTAGCATTATTTTTTTCCTTTGGGGTTAAATCTTTGACTAGACGTTTAACTTTGTGATAGTGTTCCCTGTGTTTTGCTTTACTTTCTTCGTATTTAGTAAGATTTTGCTTCAATTTCTCCCGGTAGCGTTTTTGTTTTTCAGCAGCAGTAAGCGGCATTTTCGCATTGAAAAGTCTGGAACAATAGAATAGGTATTTCCTTTCAGTTTTGCAATAACATGGAGAAAAAAAATTTTGCAATTTCAAAATGTACAAATGAACACAAGTGACAACACTATTGACTATTATGTTGTCAAAATACAGCTCAGGGCATTAATTAAAGTGGCTACTTACTTACATAAAGAATCTTAATGTGGACATGTCTCTGGCGTTACCTTACTGTCTTTGGAGTTACCACCAAAGTAACTCAGTATACACGTAACTCAGGATACAAAAGAAGAGGTATCCCTAAATAAAACACTTTAAAAATAATTACCACAATACTGCTCTTTATAATTCAAGTGGCTGACCCATTACCCATCACCCAATTAATAAGAGATGTAAGGAAAGAGCGTACTTACTGGTAAAAAGTCGGTCACTCCGCGGACGGCGAATAAAGGTACGTGCACTCCCGCGCTGCTCGTTGGTGACTCACGTAACACACAGGCGGAGCACAGGGCCGAGATTGGTCAGGAGAGAATGAGATAGGAACATACTTCGGCTAGTAACCCGCGCTAACTTCACGCCACACATTTTGATCTCGTAACGGTCAGTAACTCAGTATACATCGAAAACAAATATTACCAATGGACAGACAGTTTTAATTTTTTTGTGAGAATTAGAGAAATCATATTTTGTTTTGAATGGTTTTACTTACACTTTGAAAAATAAATAACTAACATCAGATCATTCATTAACCTGTTTTAGAAGTAAAATTAATATTAACTTTCATCGAACTGCGCCGCAGCGATCACGGGGACACACGTATTTTTACTAGGTGTTTGCATTATATCCAAATCGTGTACTGAGTTACCACACTTTTGAATAAAATTTCAGTGTATTCATTAAAACTTTAAATGTGACATCATAGATTTGTGTTCTATTAGTACTACGGTATACT
Organism: Bedellia somnulentella; assembly: GCA_963576735.1. Taxonomy (NCBI): domain Eukaryota; kingdom Metazoa; phylum Arthropoda; class Insecta; order Lepidoptera; family Bedelliidae; genus Bedellia; species Bedellia somnulentella. The sequence continues at coordinate 12,560,867 of OY755177.1, read as the reverse complement.
CATTTTGAATAAATTCAAAATAGTTACCTCAGGATTAATTTTTTTTCTGGGGGGACATAAAAATGTTGGTTTAAAAGTTGATTGACCCAACGACGATTAGTGCTTTTCTTAACTGAAACTTACATTTAAACAAAAAAATAAAAACAATATTCCTAATTATACAAAATACTTAGGTAGATGGCTTTACGTACTGATATGGTGAAAATAATTTATAAAATCAATATTTATATCATCAGTTAACTAAATTAATAAGCAATTTTTATTTAATACAACACCACAAAAATATAAATTCTAATGAATCCCTAATTACACTGCTAAATAGCGTACTAAAAACTATATAAATATTTATTTGCGTTTTGAATTCAAAATTGAATAAAAACTGTAGCTTCAAACAAGCTTCGTTTAAAAATTAGTTTGCAATTTCAATAAATATAACTTTTATATTCATTCATTAATCAAACTGAAACGAATCAGTATTCATTGAATATCGAAATTGCTAGAATTACTTCCCGTTTCAATCTATTCATTCCGATTTTACGAAAATGATTAAAAAATAGTGAAAAGAGTAAACAACCGATACGTGATGAAGAATTTCAAATTGTAATTACCATAACTCGCAATCGCCTGCGAAATTGTTTCTAACAACAGCTCCACAGAATTGAAAATATTTAAAAGGAATGACTTCACGTAACGTTCTACAAAAGAATTGCGGGAAAAATCTACTACCGTATAATAAAAACCCCTTTATATTGTGTTTACGTTACTCAACCCTGACTTAAAAGAAAAACATTAAAGAGATCCCTCGGATTTCAGAGGTCAAGATTTCGAATAATAATGCGAATCCAAAACTCATTGTTTTTAAATAACAATATGAGAATAGAGAATTCCTCCGTTATTATAGAAATGTCTGTCATCTTGCAACTAGTGTGAGAATTAGGAGGTTTTTAAAGTCTGATGCGTCAGAATAGGAGTAAAAAATCTAATACTCATACTCCAGGAGTAGCAGCGGGAGTAAATACTTGAATTTTAACATTTTCATCTAGTATAATTCATAAAGAACTCACTCACTTCATTTTGCTATTTCATCGGAATAATTTTTATTTATATTCGCACTTTTCTTTTAAACACGTTTTCTATACGAATTTGACAAGTAGACTGACTCACTCGTGCCTTCAGCAGTTCAGATTCATGGATGCGCAAAAACTAAAACGCATTTTCGCGCAAGCGCCCTGCGCCGCGAAACGACACAGCAGGCGCAGGCATACATTTTCAAAAGAATATAGATAGAAAGAGAGGGAGATACTTCCTCTCCTTCACCGCGCCAACGGTCTACTGTCCCTCTGTCTAATGATTTTTTGCAGGTCACGTGTTTCAAAGACCTGATGGCAGGTTTCACATTTTTACCCATCACAAAAAGTGCAAATACCATTAATATGTGAAGAAAATGATTGTGAATTTAAGCGCAGGTTCTTAGGTGTTCATGTTCATATCCCCATTTTTTTAATGCTTTGGACAACATCTATGGCAAGATAACGTAAAATCCTTAGACTTGTAAATAATGGAATGTCTCATATATTTTATACTAAGATATTTTCTTAGAGAAATGGGACAGCAAATCTTATTCCGCAAATATTAATGGCCTAAAATTACCTAATGAGTAAGACGAATAACTGCCATAACCACTCACACATAAAAATGTAAAGGTAGTTGTTCCATATTTCATATAAGCCTAGTGAAGGCAGACGCTTGTTACTTCGCCAAATGTAATAAAGTAAATGGACCTCGAAATTAATGTCTGCTTCGCGGGTCTACGTAATTTTGCGCGTAGCCGGAATTTCGTATGTTGGGCCTTCTTCGCTTTGATCGTATCTAATATCATTTATAGTTTAAATAATTTTGGGTCGAACGCACAATGAATGCAAATGATTTCAACACGATTAGTTTACTGGATTTATACTTGAATAGTAGCGTTAGTATTGGTTTAGAACAGCATTTTGCCGAAACAACTATTGATTTTCGGATATTTTAATCGCGTGTTATTACATTACTTTTAATAATGTAATAACACGTGAAAATCAATAGTTGTTTCAATTATAATGTGCAATCGTGAAAATCTTAAAAAATAGCATTTTGCCGTTTGTCCAGTAAGTTTCATACAAGATCGTTAAGACATTCTAACCGAGAAATGGATTATTCAAAGATATTTTTATTGTATATGTGTGTGCAGCAGCTTGGATTATGTAAGATAATAAACATATTAAATGCATATATATATATATATATATATTCAAGCGAGTTAAATATATTTTAAGTGACAAATGTTTTACATTAGCCCGTTTCATCACCAGTCTTCCTACCTAGGATAGCAAGTCAACAATACAACTAAAAATCATTTTATAAACGCAAAAAGTTTACAAAATTTGTGTCGTTAAACTATTTCAATAGAAAAACCGCACAACTTAGTGCCACTGAAACCACAGCTGATAAAAAGAGAAAAAAGTAAAGACTTGACGCAAAGAAAACCACCGCTTCTCAAACCAATTCAAAGCCCCAACTAAGTGATTTACTGTGTCGCAAGTTGCGGTCAATCGCACTAACTTTTCGTTTCTTTTACGCCTCTTAAAACTATCGCTTGCTTTGCTTATAAATAAAGATTTGAACTGTCTTCCGATTTGGATCGTGAAACTAAAAATGTATGTGGTTTGAAAACCATTGTAGTCACTAAGATTTTTTGTATTCATTGTTTTGTTGAACTTCAACTGAGAAGCTACTGTTTAAATCACCATGTTAATTAATAAATCATTTATTTCTTAACTTTTATGTAAAATACCAAGATTTAATTTGAAATTAAATCTTAGTAACTTTTGTCATTTTCCCATTGTAAATAAACTTATGCTATATTTTCACCACTAAAATCTATGAGAAATTTCGTTAGAATATACATATGCTTCAATTTCTTTTCTTAACAAAAAAAGTAATAATAAGAGTGTAAATTTAACTCTACAAACCCTTAAACAAATGTACCTCATATTTTAAAGTATCATGTATCTCGCTGACCTATAACAAGCCGTATCCTATTCATGTCGTAATGTAAATGGAGTGAACATTGTTGTAAAGTGGAAATAAGCTGAAAAAGACTCCTGTTACATGCCGCAAGACGAGAGCACATTTCTCTGAAATACTATTCTTTCTTAACACTGAGTCTATTTTGTTGTATGGAAATTTGCTACATTCTTAACTTGTATATTATTTTGGGGTATAAAATACTGTTGACATAGATACATACATATAAAAATGGCTATAAATCCCTAGAAAGGATAGCTAGAGCTTTGGAATAAGAAATTCCTCAGCCACTTTAGAAAGTTGAGTGATTGTAAAGTAAATGTTTTTGGTGATGGGTCCAACAACCTCATACATATTCTCACGCCGTTAGCCTCCAACCACATCGCTCAAACACAAACCAAAAAACCCCAATACACCTAGCCGCCTTTTACAAACACCCACGGGAAGGAATTGGATAGTGCTATTCTAAGACGACACTGCATCGCATTGTATTGATACATAATAGGTAATTTTATCGAACCAAATTCTGAAAATAGTTGCGTAAGTAATTCAGTAGAAATAATGTAATTTACACATATTGTAAGACCGAAATAATAAATTTAAAACGATAAAGTTAAAAGGTAAAGTAATGTTGCAAATTAAACAGCACACCTATCTAAATACCGCAAAATGTTATTCTTGGGACGTAAACATTATTCGCATAGGAACTCGGGGTGTTATGGCTTCAACATTAAATTTCTAATGGGCAAACTTTTTGGACCCCAGCGATAAAATCTAGCTTTTGACACCACAGAAACCTCACTACTAAATGAAAATATTTACTCGGGGCGTATGAATTCACAGCTCATTCTGAACACGATGTTAGCATCAAAATGTTCACTTTGACGCTTCAACTGCATGAAATAATATGTGATAAATTAATTCGTTGTTTTGTCAGCGTAGTAAACACAAGTATTAAATCAGTTTTCAAATGTACCTACATACATTTACACACACACATTTCCAATGTGAAGCTGATTTTTTTGATTTCGAAGCTTAAAATTCATTTCTTGCTCGGCCAATTCTAGTTCGTCAGTTTTCTAAATACGTTAGTGCTTAATAAGAAAAACGTATAAATTACAATTAACGTGTTATAAAGGTAGCGGCTTTATGCGGATTTTATCAGACAAGTCATATAAAAATAAATTTTAATAAAATACCGCCAAAAAAATGAGGATATATTTTTGTTGTACCTACACTAAGCGTTAAAGTAATAAAAAATGTACCTGGGTAATTCTGAGATGGCTTTTTCGAATACAGGCTGCTCATGTACTTACATTTAACACTGGTTTAAAAATCTTCTAATTACCTGCAACAAAAGTAGTAATAACTGTTTAAAAAATATTTTAAACTTGTGGTCCGCCCCGGCCCTGCACGGATGGTGTTAAATATTTCTTACTGCTTACCTCCTACGATATTTAGCGTCATGATAAATGTTCTATGTCCTTCTCCCGGTTCTTAGCTAACTCTGTACCAATTTTTAGCCAAATCCGTTAAGCCTTTCTTGAGTTATAAATAGTGTAACTAACATGACTTTCTTTTATATATATAGATATACACTCTTTCGCTGCCTTAATAGTGTATATGTTACAGCCAAAGTGATAAAATTTGGATATTATATATATTTTCTAGCCATTATGTATAATGTCTATTCAATTTAGATAGAGTGATAAATGACACAAAATCAATCACATTAACTAGCTATTTTATATAATATCTTCAAAGGCTTGGATAATGTAATAAAACAGGTAGATATTTGGGGTCCATATTGGCTCACATGAAATTCTAAATCGTATTCGTTGTCTTGCTAACGATTTGTGTTCATAATAATCACTCTTCTAATAATTTATTTATGAATACATTTTTAATACTACCAACGGAGGTCATAACAGTTAATCATCATATTTTTTTATTAATAATATAACTACCTAGTTTTTTTTTAAAACTAAAATTTTATTCAGCAATTTTCCTCTTAATAACATTCAATGATCATATTGTTTTAATTAATAATATTGTTATTAGGATAATATTGTCTGTTGTGTTGAATAAGAATAATATTATTTATGTAAAATAATTTTCCATATATTTAAATTACAGATTATGCATTTAAGGTGTTCGCTCCGCTGCGCTTAGATCGCTCGTTTTATACATAACCTAACCTAACCTAGCTATATGTGACCTAACTTTTCTTCGCCTGCAGGGAGCTTTCTTGCAATAAGACTCTTTTTCTTGGAAACGTTTTTTTATTTCATCGTCGGCTAGACCGTACTATTACTTTTGCTGACTTTGACACGCTATTATGATCTAATTAATGTACCGATAAAGTGATTAATTTGTTACTTTGTCTATTGAATTTGTCTTTTATATATAATGACCAGTCATTATTTATATTATCTATTTAATTACTATGACTGTAACATATATACGATACCAAATGAATTCGTATAACCACTTTGTGCACACAACGACACACTATTACATGAACAAGAAGTGTAAATCAGTCATGTGGGTTTCTTTTCAAAGTATTCCCGCATCTCAACTTTTTTTCTTTCATGACCCCATACTATGACTTCAGTTAGTGCTTACTATAAATATATAACAAATACGCAACCACAGTTGCTAAAATAATGTGGTAAAGTATTTGCGTTGTACTAATAACTATCCCAATCATTACAAAACTTGTCAGTTAACTTTGATGTGATTTGCCAGCGGTGATCAAACAGTAATTTTAATTAGCAAAATAGTACCGTAACCTGTAATACGCAGCTATAATACTTCATCAAATATAATCCACACATATCGCGGTCGCTTTGGAATTTGACACTGGCATACATGCTAAGTACCTTATTATACATAACTTAGAATAGGTATGGAACTCTGAAACGCATAAACCTAGCTTACGTATAATAATATTGATTTGACTGGGTTCGGAATGTAGCCATCTAGCAATAGTTGTGTTAATTTACAAACAACTGTGCATATTGTATGAACGGTACATATGTACGGTTTCCTTCGAACAAATGCTTTAGTTGATTTGAAGTACAGACTACAGTTACAAACAAATCTAGAAGATTTTTTTTGATATAATAAATAGTTATTTATCCCGAGCGTTTCGTGTAGTATTTTTACAGCACTTATTTTGCTTTAGCAATCAATTGATTGATTGTTGTTTTTATGCTTTTATGCTAACGAACTGTTACGTGTTTTTAATACACTTAGAATGACCTACATACTCGGCAATGGATATCAAACGACTATGTCCTCAACAATGTATTGGGGATTTTAAAGTGATTTTTGAGAAATGCGGTTGGAGACTCATCGCCAAAAACTTTAATTTTACAATCTTTTTCCCACTCAACTTGTAAATGTGGCTGAGAAATTTCTTTAACTGAAGCTCACTTCTCTTTGAAGGAATTTATGGGCGTCAGTATACAAATACTCAAATATGTAAAAATGAGCTACCTTAGCTTTTATTTTGTATTCAAACGCAAATATATGAGCGATGAAAAAGTCTGGAATTAGTAACTCAAACACCATTGTAGACTTTTAGTTGTGTTTCTCCGTTGGTTAGTGAGTAATCCTCATAGCCTTAATATTTTACTACAGTTTTACCATTCTAAACATATCTCTGTTTTTGGGTGGGGAGAGCAAATCTTATTATTTATGATGAGTTCATTAAAATAAAATAAAAACGAAAATCATTAGGCTAATTTCACATTGTAACAAATGTACAGTAATAGATATATTATCTAACAACTGTAAGCAAGCACATAATAAACATTCTCATTTCAACTTAATCCTTTAACGATTCCCACAGATGGAATGCATAATTTACAGCATATTTTGTTAATAAATGCCACAATAGGAGTTCCGACACGAGCACGTCTCACTTCCTTTCACGTTAAATTTGAACATTTTACTGGAAAATACGTCAAGAATGAGTTGACGCGCCTCATTCCCGACTTCCCAGCTTGTCAGACGCAAAATGGGGCGGAGGCACTGCCTTTTGTACTTGAAGGCTTTGTGTGCAAAGTAAGCTTACTCTAGCCGACGCATCAACGCGCTGATGAAACTTGCCAGACTTGCTTTAAAAGCGCACTTTTTGTCGCGAATTAAAACTTTACAAGGGAGAATTAAACGTCTGAAAAATGTTGTTCCTCATACTTCGCGTGAAAGCGACGCAGTTGAGAATGCGTATGGTTCCGGTGACGCTTACGATTTATTTATTTTTATAAAGGAATAGGCGTTCTAGCACCAAAATTAATAATCCATGGATCCTGTTTTTTTATAACTGTACGACCAAAGAAATATTTAGGGAAATTGTACATTGTTTTAAAACCCGTAGACATTTCAATTTTGATTTTTTGACATTAAATAATTAAACTGTCATTTACAATAATTTTGCCGAAACTTTCGTTCACTTTTCACTTGAAAACAATAAAATGTGACTGTTTAAATTCACATCTTGCTCGTATAATTCATTAGGGTTTTCATTAAACGTTTGTCATCTTAAGTATGATAAGTGACAATTAGTTTTAACTGCTTTTTATTTATAGGACTATCAATTTAAAGGACAGCATATCCCACACTAAAAGCTTTGGCACTGCCCAACGCACCTGCCTAGTGATTAAATTCTGTTGTAAATACTTTTTGAGTGATTCTAATTACACACTCAATCTGTGATTGATGCTTGTAACACAAACTTTGGCCATGATAAAAGAAAATCCAAAACCAATGTTCTTTATGAAAGAGAAATAATCGTATTCTTGTTAGTCCTCTCTATTCTATTTCTTAACTTTGAATAAACATTTATAAATAATTTCATACTTAAAAAAGATTGATAAAGCCAAAATAATAGTTATAAAAATACTACATATAATCTCAAGACATATGAAATATAACAAATATCGTTACTTTTAAGCATCTATATTTTGCTCTCGTCAGTATAGGAGCTCCTTTAACATTTATTCTATTTTTCCGTTTTTCCTATTTACCCCTTTAAGGCAAACCAATAGTCTACCCAGCAACAAAGCTGAAGCCTTAAGAAATAGAAGAATTTATATCAAGTTTGTAATCCAAAATGGCGGTTTACATCCGTCAACCCGTTTTCAGTCCATATAAAGTCACAATACGCTCCTGAGAAGTTTCTAAGCAATAGCTAAATGAGGAACATAAAACGGTACAGAACAACTGTATAATTCGAACGTTATGCGGTTCTTAAAAACTCGAGAAACGACTTTTTTAGTACTCTTGGAATGTGATGAAGCTGTTCCGTTTTATAGTATTTATTAAGTACCATCCATTTAAGTATCGCTGTAAGTCTGTAACTACCTTGATCGGCACAAGAATTTCTATGAGCGAATGAATTTTGAGTGAATCATCCAATTGTGTTTTTATAAAACAAAAAATAATGGTAACCTGTTTATAATAATACATACATACATACATATATTCACGGCTATAAATCCCTTAACGGGGTAGCCATAGCTTTGGAATGAAAAATTCCTCAGCCACTTTTGGAAGTTGATTGGGGAAAAGATGGTAATAATAAATGTTTTTAGTGACGGGTCTCCAACCACATCGCCCAAAAATCACTTAATAAGCCCCTATACCCTTAGTCGCCTCCTACGATCACCCACGGGTAGAAATAGGGAAGTGTTATTCTAAGCCGACACTACACGGCTTAGAACCGTATTAAACAACCTTAACAGTATACATAAAGTTGTCCAAAGCAACCAAAAGAAAAACAAAAGTGTGTATGATTCTGTTTTTATTTGAAGAAGTTATATTAATTATATTTAATATTTAAACATCAGCGAAGAATTATAGCCAATTAGTCTGTATGTATACACATTAAAAAATATTCATTATAACACGTATGTGTAAGTAAAACTGAGCAAAGCAACGTAACATTTGCATATAATATCTTGGTTCGCTGACGAAAATCACAAGCGCTTTACATGTCAAATCAAACCACAAAAGGTATGTGTATAATGCTGAAACCATTTTCGTCGTCAAAACAGATTGTAGACGCTCACATGTCTGATAAATCCAACGCTCTGTTGTAACTTCACGTTATTATTTTGGCAATAATATCATACTGTTACAGTCGAGATCCCTCCCGTTCTCGTTGGCAAACGAATCACTCCTGTCGCACAGAAATAGTATTAGAAATTCTAAGTCTATTCTATTATTGAGCGGGTACTTTCGTATTTAGAACATCGCTCTGTATATCTACGTTTCAACTGCGTACGGTGACTTTACGACAACGTATAGCAAAATATTACATATAATTTTACGTATAAAAGGAATGTTTGTTTTATAGCAACATTTATAGCAGCCTTAAACGCGTCGACTTGAAGTAATGTGACGTATCGAGAGGATGCGATGCAGTTTTTAAACGACCTTTTCTATGGATTGTAAAATTTTGCTCATCGTTTTATTATGCTTTTAAAGATTCAATAGAGGTTGCAGTTTATTATATCCATTAGATATTAAGTTTTAATGCCCGTTAAATTTATTTCTGATCTTCACGCTAGGAATTGAAGTATGAAAAAGGTTAAGATTTATTAATTTGGGCATTATTTTTTATGGTACAATTATTTCTAACTTCGAATATTTATGTGAAGTGTAAGTTCTAAAATGGTTGCGGTAAAAAAACCTGGAAGCATAATCGTGAGATGACATAGCTGGCACAATAGCGAAGGGCCAAAAAATGCATGGAGAATATTTGACAATAGTCTTTAGCTTCGAGTTTTATTGTTGGGAGAAGGTTCACTTGTTTTTTTTGTAATTTTACATTTATTGCAAAAATATTTTATTTAGTCGAATAAAATAAGCTGAATATAAAAACATGAGTCGGAAAACTCATGCACATCATGGCACAAAAGGCAGGCGTACGAATTCTGAAGAATAAAAGAGCATGTACGAGAAGATTGATGCATGTAAACGGATCTAGAGAGGTTTGTCAGGATCGTACAAAGTGACGATCGATTGTCTATGCCTACCCCAATGGGAACTAATGTATGTATGTATAATATTAACAAATATATAGGAACTAATGCCTTGTAATAATAAAATAAACAAATAAAAATAAAATAAAGCTATATACCGTGTAGTGCCGGCTAAGAATGTCGCTACCCTTTTCTACCCACGGGTGTCATAAGAGGCGACTAAGGGTATTGGGGCTTTTTATTGGATTTTTGGGCGATGCGGTTGGAGACCCATCACCAAAAACCGGTTAAAAAATAATTTACGATCTTTTCCTTACTCAACTTCCAAAAGTGGCTGAGGAATTTATAATTCCTTAGCTCTGGCTACCCCTTCTAGGGAATTATATCCGTGAATATATGTATGTATGTATAGGTCAAGGCGAATTTTACTCTTCTAGGTGCTCCAATCTTTTCAGAGGGTGTACCGGGTGTTATTCTTTCGAAAATGAATCTTTTGGCAGACACGAAACAACATTTAAAACAGCTTTCTGCTCATGTAGCTTTGACAATTTTGCGTAGTTGCCTATCTATTCCTCGACTAACTTACACTCTTCGTACCGCTCCAGTCTGGCTTCATGTTGAATTATCGCAGAGATATGACGACACCCTTAGAGTATTGCTCGAACATGTTTTAAATATAGAGTTATCAGACTTTCAGTTGTGTCAGGCTGCTTTGCCAATCAGACATGGAGGTTTGGGTATTCGCTGTCTTCGAGACACAGGATTGCCGGCTTTTTTGGCTTCCTCGCGTGGGGTTTTGGATCTAGTCACTACCATATTATGTATTAATGGTGATGGATTCCGGATTCCTTTTGTTGAGGAGGCTTTAAGAATTTGGCGTGTTCGATGTCCAAACAGTGATTTGCCAGACCAGCCTAGTCGGCAGCGTGCTTGGGACGAGGAGCTTTGTCAGGTTGCATTGCAGGATATGGTGGAGCAATGTTCTGGTGCAGAGTTGGCACGTTTTAGGGCTGTGTCTCATCTAAACTCTGGTTGTTGGCTGTATGCTTTACCCTCTCCGCAGCTTGGGACCCTATTGGACAACAATTCTCTGCGGATTGCAGTGGCACTTCGCTTAGGATGCAACATTTGTCAACTACATCGCTGTGTCTGTGGGGCGCAGGTGGATTCTTTGGGTCGACATGGGCTTCATTGTGTCCGTAGTGCAGGCAGAATCTCACGGCACCAGTCTATTAATGATATCGTTCTTCATCTGCTGACATCCCTGCAGTTCTCGAGCCTCAGGGATTATTCAGGAGTGACGGTAAGCGCCCGGATGGTTTGACCTTGGTTCCGTGGGAGAGAGGTCGTTGCCTGATTTGGGATGCCACTTGCGTCTGCACATTTGCACCTTCCCATGTAGGATCTACCTCTGCAGCTCCGGGGGCTGCTGCTGAAACGGCTGCAAGACATAAGCTTTCTAAATATAGTCAGCTTATGTCTTCTTTTTTCTTTGTGCCTCTCGCTGTAGAAACTACCGGAGTCTGGGGTTTGGAAGGGAAATCTTTTATAAAAGAGATAGGTCGTCGCCTGAGGAACCGTGGCTGGGACTAACGTTCTGGGGCATTTTTGATGCAGAGGATCTCCCTAGCTGTTCAGCGGGGTAACGCTGCCAGCGTAATGGGGACCTTTGGGTCGGAAATGTCTCGGAGCGGTTTGTTTAATTGACCTTTTTTTTATTATATTTGTTTAATTTTATTGTTAAATTATTTTTAGTTTTAAGTTAGTTGTAAGGTGCTTGTAATGTTGTATGATATGTATAGGAACTAACTTTTCTACATAACCTCCATAAGTTCATATTCGTGATTGAAAGCGTCACAAACATTGCGGTCCTGTTCCATTCGTTTTGGAAGAGCGCCAAGTTATGTCTCTATCATGTTTCCTTGTAACGAAAGTATTGCACCTTTGCATTACTTACTATTCTGCTGTATTTCTCATACAGTTGTAGGCTGATTCAGCGTTTTATGCTGATCTGTCGTATTACAAGATTCGATTTGCCTGGAAGGGGTTTTGGTTGTGTATATTTTTGTTTCGTATTTATATTTCTTGATCAAATCAAAATAAAGGCACTCAGAAACTTTAACGACCGATTTTTGGATTGAGTATTCCAGCTGAGAACAACTTAAGTGTCGTTCTGTCGCATTGAAATCTTAACAACTGAATGAGACAAAACGACACTTAAGTCGTTCTCAGCTTGAATACTCAATTCAGAAATCGGGCGTTAGTAACCTACTCTTTGTGGAAAATGAATGGATACTAAAATAAGGTTTACTGTGTCAACCGTGACTATATCGCTAGAAACGCTTGCTGGTTGACGACAGAGCGTTTGTGAAACCCACTACCTTTGAACTCTCCTTTAAACCCACCAAAAAAACGGGCGGTTAGAAAAAGTCCCAGTTCGGTAATAAAAGGTTTCACATGCCTAAATTCAGTTCGAGAAACGTCAAATTCCACAAAAACAGGTTTGTTGCAAAATATATAACGAACGCTATTCACTATTCAAAGTGTTATTTCTTATTTCGTTTCAAAATATTTATTCAAAGAAAGTACTGTAAACATCTGAAATCACTTATTTCCCCTGAAATCTTTGTTTGCCATTAAAATGAATTCTATTACCCAGTGTATCGTACAAAGACTTGGACAACGCAAATAGGTCACTAACAAAGGAATAAAGTATTCATTTATCCAGGAGGCGACAGACGGTACAGGGGTGAGAGGGGGCTGAGGGGGCTGAGGGGCTCGACGGAAGCGTATTGTTCGGCGCACGCTTCGTTTATGAATACGGATCCTGGCTGAGCACATACCCATCAGACTACGATGTTTGAATAGATTTTAAATCAATATTTTGAATGCAATATGTTTCTGGAGTATTTCCCTGCACGTATTTTAAAATGGCTTTTATAACTTATCACATACTTTGCTATCAAAATAACACGCCACGCCGCGGAAGTTCCTGATTATTTTGAATGACTCATCTACTTTATAGTATAGCAGAAATGATAATTATCAGCATTGCTTATCAAGTATTGGGTTCGAAATGAGGTAGGTGACTTAGATCATAAATTATAATAGTGATATATTTTATCAAAGCTTATTTATGGTCCCTCAAAAGTCAAGCCTACCTAAACTAAATAGGAATTTTGCATTCTCCACCACTTTGGCCTGGTGCGGGTGGGCAGACTAACAATTAGTGCATATATAATAGACGGGATCAAATGATTTACGTGTAATTTGAAGCGCGGAATATCCGATAATAAGCTGATGCCTGCTAATTGCAATATATAAACATTTGGAGTGAGTCAATATATTTATGTAAATTTACAATCTGAGTTTTTGCAAATTTCGAACTCAGCATTCACGCTTTATGTCCCTGAAAGGGTGGCAGACCACTGCCAATTATCAATACTTAAGAATACTAATTCTTAAGTAAAATTTTGAAAATCTTGTTACATTTTGTTTTGTAGTGTTCGGAGTAGGTTTTCTTTGGACAATGCAATCATGTGATCGGGGCAGGCCTATCGCCGTTTTGTGCGTATATCCTGTCGCAAGACTAAGCACAACTTAGCCACGTGATTTTCCTCACGATGATTTCCGTTACTATTAACAACCTTGACATGTTCACCCATATAGGGAACTTCTTTAAAAAGACACATTGGTGTCGGCCCGCCTCAAATTTTAACTCACGATTTTTACATTAGAAGCCGTGGTTTTCTCAGAGAACTATTGAAATTGCCCTTAGACCACAAAGATCATTCTAGTGAATGTATGTAGGTGTCTCTCGTAAGTTATCTTACGATAGTTACCTACATACTTATTCTCACCAAACAAATAACCCTGATCAGCCCTAACCCTGTTAAGGTAGAATGTATGAAGAAGTATACCTTATAGTTTGGGAATCAATTTCAACATCAGGCTTTAAATGTGATTACAAAAGCTAGACATCCCTTCTACAATAGAAAGAGATGAAAGAGTGAAACCTTATTAGGATCTAAAATCTAAATATCTTCAAAAGAGTTCAAGCTACATCATTTTTAAAATGCTTATGTTTTGATAAATTAGATATAAAAATTGCAAAATAAAATGGAACTAAAAATATATTCATAATTTTACTTTATTTGAAACAGTTAGATTCTACTGCAACATTATTACTGGATATCCTATACTCAAACATATATGAATTGTTTGATCGTTTTATATTCAATATTAACTAAAAAGCACCTATTTGATTTCGCCAACATTGAAAACGTATAAATTTTGCATTTTCTCTTGTAATATTAAATTAAGTTTACTGTGATTGGTTTTCATAATAACTGGGTTCATTGAATATTTCATTGAATGTTGTGTCGAAACACACGTTTTGTGATACAAGTTCATCAGTCTGTTTGCTCAGCATTATGCACTAGTCATTTCTAAATTTAGTGGAAATAGCACGGCCGTTTTTTTTAACAAACGTAATCTGTTTTTTCTTCCTTTTTAGTTTTTTAGGGTTACGTATCTAAAGGTAAAGGGACCCTATTACTAAGCCTCCGCTGCTTGTCTGTCGGTGTCCAGGCTGTATCTCATAAACGTGATAGCTTGAAAGCTGAAATTTTTACAAATGATGTATTGCCATTGCCGGTATGATAACCAGTGGTCGGAGTAGGTATATTGATTTTAGATACTTGCGTCATGATATCATAACGTGGACATGCATTTCTTCCGGAATGTACCGGAGTTTCCAACCATTTTTTACTATTAAATTCTGGTCGTCTACGCCACTAGCAGCATAGCGTTGAGAGTATTGATACATTTTTAACTAGTTTCATGTAATAATTTCGATGTTTCGGTATTTTTATCATAATAATCCGGAAACTCGGAGGCGTATCCATATTAACATATACGTTGGATGTCAGTGACCTTATTTCAATATACCTACTCCGACCACTGATGATAACAAATACAACAATTAATAAAATAAGGGGGCCCCATACCATAAACGTGTCTTTTTGTATTTTTTGCTTAATATTAAAAACGAAAATAATATTAAAAAGATTGATGGATGTGAATGAAGCTAGAGAGGTTTGTCAGGATTGTACAAAGTGGCGATCGATATTCTCTGCCTACCCCAATGGGAACTAACTATAATGAATATGATAATAGAATATGTATGTATGTATTAAAAACGGTAACAATTAGACGCTTTAAATTTTCATACAATATTTACTTGTGTATTACCATTTAAAATAGATATTATTAGATATTTAGATATTTAGTTACCATTTAACGGTTAATAGTAGTTAGTTATTTTTAAATATAATAATGTTTTTTTTTTATTATTATGTGAATGTTATTTTTTTATAAGTTAACATATTAAATTTAATATTTTTTAATAATATAATAATAATGAAAAATATATAAATTAATAATATTATATATTTTTTTAGAAAGAAAAAAAAATATTTAAATAAATATAAAAGGGTGTTTTCAATGTCAATTAAAATTTACACTTACTATCCGCTTTGTTTTGGTGTTTAACTAGACTAAGGTATCTTAAACTCGAAAGAGCACATAGTATGCTTGTTAGATCGGTTTTGAGCAATAAGAGCGCCGTTCACACGCTTAATGAAATTCTATCGCTCTACGGATTGAACACAAACTTAATTCTGTCTTATATTTTCTTGTAGAAAATGGTGATGGATTTTCTCTGCCTACCCCAACGGGAACTAACGGCGTAAGTATATGTATTTATGTATGTTTAATCCTGTCATAACTCATTCATTTCATGAGCTACTGAAAACAAAACCTTTCTTAGCTTCTGTTGAATACTAATAAAATTTTCCATTAAGCACTAAAAACCTGCAGCAAATAAACTAATATTTGTAAAGCAAAACTATACAAAAAAATCTTTAGTGGGGTAAAACTTTTTTACCAGATTTTTAACCAACTCAGCCGCTCAGCCTTATTCTCGCAAGCAAGTAAAACTCGCTAAGTCAATATCACAAAATTACTTACTTACTTTTCCTTGTTTGCTGTTACTTTTATTTCATTAGTTCTTTGGTGACTTGCCACCAATTAGAAATTTATTAGCTTAATGATATCATATTACTTCGATGCAATCTGATCAAACTTTGTTCGATGAGAGACAACTTTGTGCATAAATTAAGTATATGAGCGTCTATGTGATCATATATGCGTGTTTTTCGTCCTGAGTAATATTATTTGTACACTTTCTTTAAATTCCAGATTTTTATTAAAATATGTCATAACACAGACTAAATATTTTATAACATTTATAAAAAGCCTTTATTATTATTTCCTACACATTGCCCAAAAAGTCACCTATCTTGATATTTTTATTATTCTAAAACCCTTAATGCCTATCCATTTTGGCTGAATTCCCGAAACGAATGTTTATAAGCAGTTTATTTTATTTCCATGAAGATCGACGATCAGAAAGCGATTTACTCATGCAATGAAATAAAAAGTAAGCAAATAAAAAGTTTTCGCATTTTGCAAAGCCGTGTTCCATAAATTTCCAAGTTAGAAGTAACTTTTTGAAATACTCCTAATTTTAAGCAAAAAAAATCTTGAAGAGTCTTACCGTTGTAGAAATTTTCAATACTTAGTGTAATTTGTAAACGTATGTTTTGTTAGTTATATATAACTTATTAAATATGGGATTGGTACAAAATATTTCCTCAATTATATAAAGTTAAGAATTCATTACTATATTATATTTGAATATGTCAGTCTTAAAATAAAGCTATTTTTAAATAGCATTTGGAATAAACTATTAATTTACCAACCTTCCTTCATTATAGCTTCATGGCTAAAATCCCACACTTTAAAAGGTTGTCATACATAAAGGTCTACGTTTTACCAAATGTCGCAAGCTCGACGCACGCGAGCTCGAAAAAATATTTAAGTGAGCTCGAAAGTACACGTATTCAAAAGGCGACTATTGGTTAAACGTATGACACCCACTTTGAAACAAAGTTCTCAGATACTTTTTTAAGTTAAAAGGTTAAAACAATTGGTAGGTTAAACGATAGGCAATTGAATGAAAACGCGGTAAAATAAATAGCAAAACTATGACCAGGCATTGACAAAAATCTACCTCAAATGGTCACCCCGTAACCGTATTATATTAGCCATAAGCAAATACATTCCGAAACATATCCGTACATCAACAAGATTGCAAACAGCATGTTTCGTAACAAAGATACAGCACTAACATCATTGTAGTGGCATAGTTTGTGACTTACTGTGGGAAGGGTAGTCTTAACATTCGCATAGCAAGCCCTCTCGTATACAAGCAGTACTTGACACCGAGCCGAATGTAGAAACTGTGCTCTGTTGTTACTTCTCTCAACTCACTGATACCACTTGGCATAATTATAAAGTTGGTTCTGCTATGACAAGCTTAGTCTAAGGCTGAGGATATTTTATATTCTAAAGCTCTGGATACTCCATTTAGGGATTTAGAGCCGTGAGTATATGTATGTATCATGGAAATATAAATGTTGAGAAATTAAACGTCTCAGTTTAGTACAAAACCTAGGCAT
This sequence comes from Bedellia somnulentella, assembly GCA_963576735.1. Taxonomy (NCBI): domain Eukaryota; kingdom Metazoa; phylum Arthropoda; class Insecta; order Lepidoptera; family Bedelliidae; genus Bedellia; species Bedellia somnulentella. The sequence goes on along the minus strand of OY755177.1, from coordinate 12,543,229 downwards.
AAAATAGCTCACTTACTTAGCCTAGATGCATGTAGAAACTGCGATCGTTTGCTTCTTTCAACTGTCTGATACGACTTGGTATAATTGTAAAGTTAGTTATGTTCATAAATAAAATTATATTATTAAATAGCAACCGTGATAGCCTAGTGGGTAGAACACTCGGTTATCGTGCAAACGACTAGTGTTCAAATCCTGGGTCGGGCCTACACCAATTTGTCTTTTCTAGAGACAAATGTGTGGTTAATTTATCATGGTTGTTAACGGTGAGGGAAAACATCGTGAGGAAACCCACATGGCTGAGTTGTACTTAGTCATGTGACACTGTATTCGTACAAAACGGCGATAGGCCTGCCCCCTATCACGTGAGTACACTGTCCATGCAAAACGTGGGTACTCTGAACACCGGGTGACAAAGTCACGTGATGTTCAGAAGTATTAGTACCTCTGCCAACCCCTTCGGGGATATTCGGCGTGAACGTTTATGTTTATGTTATTTTATGTTATTATTAAATATTCATAAACAAAATTAATGAATAGTGACCACAAAACCTTGGCAAAAATAACTACAGATTTATATGTACTTAAAAGTTAGTAAAGATAGAGATACGGTTTACCTACTAAAAAGAAGGTAATAGTTATAGTAAAAGAGACGAACAAACAAAAATATGATAACTGGCATAACAAAGATGAGAAGTGTTTTGATCATGATTATATTCTTGTTTTATTAATACGATGTCAATACGGTTACCACAGTCCATATACTGCAAACTAAAAAAAAGTTTTCTTTAGTTATATTGATTTCTGTGGTCAGTTTGATAATAAAAAAAACATACATACATACATACATATTCTCACGCCGTTAGTTCCCATTGGGGTAAGCAGAGACTATCGATCGCCACTTTGTACGATCCTGGCAAACCTCTCTAACTTCATTCACATCCATCAATCTTTTCATACATGCTCTTTATTCTTCGTACTACGGACACCTGCCTTTTTGAGTCTATTTTATGCAAATGTGTCCTCCAAGGTCGTCCTCTACTAACATTACCTTCCACATTACTTCATAAAAAAATACTCCGAGCATATAGCAATTACTGTCAAAATATGAGTAATTCGGAAAACTTTTATTTCTCATAAACACTCGATATAACGACACGTTTCACGATTCGATGTATCTATCTCTCTTCCACTGTATCGGAAAAGACGATTCGGGTTGTGGGCATACCAGTCTTGCTCATATGGGTCAATCCACGATTGAGTACCTCACTACCTACTCAAGACCTTTTTTATCAACTTTCTTTTAAGTCTCTTTTCTTATGACGTTACATTACTGTTATATTATTTGTCTTAAATTTTATCCTTTCCACTGGAAACGATACACTCATTTTCCATTTGTAATTTACATTCGTTAACACACGGTTGCTCTTACGTTGACTGGAGATAAAAAACATTTCATAACTTTAAATGTAATTGAAAAATATTATTTGAGACAAAAAATAACTGCTTATTATTATTACATTTGATTTGCTAAGTATTTGAACTTTACTTGCAGTAAAAGGTAAGTATTTTGCATGTATACGTTTTTGATTATTTTTCTCTCTGAGATGATTTAGCCTACCTTTTTCAGAATGAGTACTGTAGATTCAGAAACTGCGAAAACTATGTAAAGGTGCATATATTTTCTTACAGGTATTACGTTTATTATAGTATTTTCTAAGATTTTCACGATTGCACATTATAATTGAAACAACTTTTGATTTTCGGATATTTTAATCGGCTTTAAAAATAATGTAATAATACGCGATTAAAATATCCGAAAATCAAAAGTTGTTTCAATTATTACGTTTATTAGTATTGCACAAAGAGGAAGGCGACAGTATTGAGGGAAGTACTCCAAAGGGAAAAAATATTTTAAGTGAAGGTAATGGCGAAATACACTTTTACCTTGTAACAAACATATAATATTTACTCGCAAGACAAACTCGTTTTTAGATCATCCAGCAAGGACAAGTAGCAGGATTAAAATTGATTGGAAGACTTCGCTGATATATTGTATTTCTTATAATACACCGTCTACTTCATACTAAAACCGTATTGTTTGTAAATATTTATTTTTAGAATGAACATTAAATTGTTTTCTACCCTGTTATATAATCAGCAGAAAGTGACGTAAAGCAGACAATGTTGTATTTTGCTTCAATAACAACATTGTACAACACAAATTTACAGGACAATAAATATTATTTACATTCCGATACGATGAGCAAGCATGATAGAATAACAGGAAAATGTTTGCTTTTTAATATGATTTAAATTGAAAAATGTAAAAGCTATGAAACATCTAGAGTATTACAAAGGATTCATTCACTGAGCGCAGAAAATAATCCTGCATTTATACATCAACAATTTCTTTTTACACTTGTAACATCCTCTTGAAATGGGTTCCAATTTATTCTCAAAGAAAAATTTAATACAAGTTTCATAAAAATGAAAAGGAAATATCATAATCACAGCCGTGCTCCAAGTTAAGTGGATTCAGAGCCTTTCAAGCTAAATTATTACAGATTTAAAATATAAGTAAAGTTTATTTCTATTGTATAAATTTATTTGTAATGTATATTATTTTGTATTCATATTTGTTTCCGACCTTGAATAGCACTACTCATTTATTACATTGGATTTTTTATGACTGGACTAAGGATTTAGGCGATCAGACTAGAAACCTATTATCAACAATATTTTACTTTAGCGCAATTTCTTTTCTCGTCTTACGTTAGCGGCTACAGCAACTAAAAGTTTGTAGCAAAAAACATGGATTGGAAATGGTCTGTAAATAATCTCAATATATAATTATATACGTAAACGATATGCATATATTTATACATATAAGCAGATTCCTCAAAAGAAATTGTGTTAATTTTATAGTTTGTGAATATTATAGTAGCAGTTATCGAGATATCTGCCTACCCAACACAAAGTAATGGCGTGAGAATACATGAAAGCAAGTAATTTCCTGTTACTAAGTAATACAGACACTGTTGGCGTGTTTTACATTCTTAACCACATTTTGTGCACTTCTGCTAAATGGGCCGGCAATTTACGCAACGCTTAAACAAACAGCTTAGCCCAAAGGCTTGGCAAAGTGTGCTGTTAAGGAACATGCTACGATGCTCACTAAGGAACGGTGTTTTATACTTTAAGTATCAAGATGTATTTTTAGTATCAAATAAGTATTTTTATCGTCAATCTTTTTGAGGTGCTAAAAAACTTTCAAGTTAGTCAAATCTGCTATGGTGATTAGAAAATTGCAAATGATATATGTACTCTATTTTACTTAAGACGAAGAAAATATTTTCTTTGAAACATATTAATGATTCTAATGTAATATGAATATTGCTAGTTGTCAGAGAGCTATAGAATGATATATTTCAAGACTGCAATTCAATAACTTCAACAAATGTCGAATTAGAAACCACTTGATATATTTGATTTCCTCAAAACTTCCCATTCAAATGTATTTAAGTTATAAACAGCTAATAAATTGTGTAGTGTCGGCTATGAATAGCACTTTCTTTTGGCGTTTTCTAAGTATTTATTGGTTAGCAATTTGGGTGAAGACTCAAAATTCAAAATTCACAAGTCGTTGAGAAACTTGTAATACTGAAGCTCTGGCTACTCCATTTTGGATTTATAGTCGTGAGTATAGATTATTGGTAGGTATCTTATAATTTAAGTTATTGCAGAAAGTAATATTAACTTAACATATTTCCATTGGGGTATTCCTACTATCGATCGCCACTTCGTACGATCCTGGGACACCTTTCTAGCTTCGTTTGCATCAAATACTAATATATATCAATTAGCCCTAACCAAATTAACTATTACGACAGTGGATGATGGAGTAGCCTAATGACATGAGTGTGGACCCGCCAATTTATCAAATGCATTAGATATCAATATTTTAGGACTAAACTATGAGGGAGAATTTCATCCGAGGCATGGGGTTGCAGAAAAACATAATAAATGTTTCTAGCACTGACGTCGTGCTTTTTCAAAATGACTACAGTTTCTACTATTTAACATTGTACAGAAATATTGGTGGCTCCATACCTTAAAGTAAATCGACGTCCGTGGCCGAGTTGATAAGTGACTAGCTTCTCGATCTGGAGTCTGCGGATTCGCTTTCCGCTGAGAACAACATTTATGTGATGAGCATAAATGATTGTTTTTTAGAGTTCGATGTTATTTCTATGTGTATTATATAATATAAAATTTATCGTTAGTATATTAGTATCCCATAGTACAAGTTAAACTTAGTTTGGAGCTAACTTGATATGTGTATAATGTGTCCGTATATATTTATTTATTATTACCCCAATTTTAATTAATAACCAAGGTTAAGGTAAAATAAGTCAAGAGAACACAAATCATTTATGCAGCTGTTTCAGCTTACAGCTAAAACAGACTTAGACAACTTCTATATTTATAACAATATATGGATTAGAAGTAAATATATTTGTACATAATTAATACAACCAACACAATGCTTGGAAAGTTGCCATCGTTATGCAACGATACTGTTGGATTGATATTTATTATTTTGAATACGTGCATAAGAATGCAAACGTGTTAATTTAAATTTTGATTACATCACTACTATTCTAACCCATTAATTATAATGTAATTGTTTCTTCCCCCCACGATAAAGGTTTTACCTAGTGTAGTGGACACCGATCGGTACGAGTATTAAAAGTCTCTCACCTAAAACCTACCTATTGAGTAAAATTTAAAATGTACTTACATAAGTGTCTGTAAGATTTTAATGGGCGTAAATAAATTATTTGTTCATTTCAATATTTCTTCCCGATGGTGTACTTATTAGTGACTCATGGCTTTCTGGCTTTTAAGAGATTGTCGTTTTTTTTGCAAGGATATTTTTCACAAACCATTTTTAGTTTCGTTATTTCTTCACCATTTAATTTCCGAAAATGGTATACTCGTACAAATTCTTAAGTTCTAGCTACCCCTTTTTGTGTGAAAAGACGTGATTATACGTGTATGTATGTTTTTTGTCTTTTAATCGAAAATCCGTACATTTGACAAAGTACCAAATGATAAAGTACCATAAACAAAGGATTTGCCAAATTTTACGGTACATACAATTTAAAATTTAACAGGTTGTACTATTTCCGGGATTTTTTGTATGGAACAGAATACTTGTATTGATATACTCAACCTGATCCGATCTAAAGGTTAAAACTTAATTAAATTATGACAAAACACTTTACTTACAAACCCAATAAACTTTACTAATTTCGAAAATAAGCGTGAGGTTAACCAAATGCAAATTGCAAAACTCGTTTACAAAATACTTCATCTTGAACGTTATAAGGTGGAAAAGCTGAGTTGGGAAGCATCGATTTTTAATTTAACCCATTACAACGAGCCTGTCTGCCTGATTGCTTCATCAGTCGAGTAATGCGTTTGCACTCTAGCCCTATTAATTTATTATTATACTACACAACATTACTTTGTGTTATGACTGAAAAACTCATATCCTATATCCTGTTTATCCAGAACTTTTATAAAACAAGACTCAAAGCTAGGGGCTGTTTGCATTAGTTGAAATGCTGATTGAAACCGATGGGCTTTGGCAGTGTAAACGCAATTTTAGCATTGTATGTTTTTCTGCGTATGTGAATGTTATGTTTTGACTTTTTCTATTGATTTATTTGGTTTTGGCAGAAATAGAAAAAAGTGAATTCTATTTACAGTCAACACAAACCATCTATTTTAATTAGTATTATTTATTATTTGGACACTTTATTGCATACAAATACAATGTTTTTATATAGGTACAGATCATTAGGACTAAGTTTTTTAATAGTTGTAATAAATATTTACACTTTATGATGTTCACATGTTCATTAAAAACATACCACTTCAATTGTAATTGTCGCGTTTCAAACATTTACATAGGTTAATAAATGAATGAAAGCACGAGGAAAACTGAATAATGTCTTTTTAAAAGCACTCGCTAAAATTACACGCTTCCGTAAATTGCCACTGCATCAAGGGAGATCCATGTGCATACGAGCTTCCCCTATAACGATATACATATCTATACAGCTATTAAGACGCATACTCCGGTTACCTCTGTGATGCTTGGGTCAGTAAGCAATTTGATATGCATTATCACCCTGTATTTAGTTGGCTTTGTAATAATGATGAGTAATAAATACCAAATACAAATTTTTTATTCATAAATTGGCTTTTGATTTCAAATATTTGTTTGGTCCCGTTGTCTATGGCAGGTGAGAGATAAATTTAAATGATGAAAATGGATGTAGGTTTCTTTAACTGCTAAATGTCAAGTTTGTAGGTAGTAAATGAATTTTATTGCTAATCAGTAAGTAAAAATTCGCTTTTATACTTGTAGAATAAATTAAAAGTGGAGTCATTTGAAATTAGTTTCTTATTTGTTACAATATTATTGATAGAATAAAACTCCTTTCTGAAGAAGAAAGCTTTATTACGGAAAAATACTGTATATTGTAGGCTTAGAATATCACCAGTTAACTTTTTCCCGCGAGTGTCATAAGACATGACTCAAGTTGAATAAATCCTTCGATTATTATATTATTACAGGCTAAATAGCAGCAATAGACTTCTACTTATCACAAGGTTATACTTTCGAGTTGAAGTATGAATATTATGAACACAAAATGACAAAATAATTGCACATTTCAGAAGTGTGAGAACGACAATATTTGACAGTGAAATTTGCGCGAGGAAACTATTCCAATATCAGTTATAATTTCGTGACAAACCAACCCATATTCATCAACTAGCAGACTCCTAAATAGAGCGTTTCACGTTAGATTAACTGAAATGCTAATTAGATTTCAGGTCATGGATAGTTTGCGAACTAATCTAAAAACTATTTAACAAACACCGCATTCACTAAATTCGCTCTGAGCCGAAACTGAAAATTTAATAGCTTCATAAAGTGATTATGCAAGAACCGAACTCATTTTACTCGATGCATGTAAGTTCGGAAACTTAGTGTTCTCATTATAATAATAAGCAGGATGCTTCATACTAACTTGTGTTTAAACGTGTTTCAGTTGGATCAAGCTCCATTGAACAAGTCGAGACGTATTACACACAAAGAAAGATGTCGAACGATACTGAAATATAGTCGCTGTGCTAAGGCGGAGCTTATTTAACTTAACCTTGTTTAATAAATCTATTATCTTTAAGCTAAAGATGTATACCATAAATACCAAGTTAGGTTATTCTAAAATAAGCGGTATCAATTTGACCGTACATAAAATAAACTATATAATGAATATTAAAAAGCGTTTAGTGAAGATTGTAACAGAACTTTCGGATTTCGTGGTAGAAAGGAGTTGGAAGGTATTTTCCGTTTAGTATGTGTTGCGCTTATTAAAACTTATAATTTGAATACTACATTATAATAAAATTGCTGTGTAGTATCGGCTTAGAATAGCACTACCCCATTTCTTCCGGTGGGTGTACGTAAGAGGCGACTAACGGTATCGGGGCTTTTAAGGGATTTTTGGGCGATGCGGTTGGAGACCCATCACCAACAACCTTTATTTTACCATCTTTTCCCCACTCAACTTCTAAAAGTGGCTGAGGAATTTCTAATTCCTTAGCTCTGGCTACCCCTTCTAGGGATTAATAGCCGTGAGTATATGTATGTATGTATGTATAATATTTTTTTTATTTCAAATCAACTGATGTTTGCTAAACCAATTTCCAACGTTTATTAAAATTGCACATGTTATTTCGAGAAATCTGGATCAAGCTCAAGGCAATCATATCAGTTAACTTCCAAATGTATTTTTAATGCAGTGTTTAAACAGCTTCAGCCTTTTGCTTCATATCGATGCACTTTTTAACTATACACTCGGATAATTATCTAGTCTTCACATCGTGACCATAAAAGCCCTAGTCTTATGAGATCAATGGCCTTTAGCGCAGCTCTAAGCTTCGATACAGCTTGCCGAGTATGGTGACATTCTTTAGAAAATACTTAACGGTGAAAAAAGGCGCCCTTCATGTGTTATTGCAAATACTACTTTTTTCTATTCATAGAGAGGATAAGTTTTTACTTGTACTGACGCCATTAGTAGTAATTGTAGGCAGTGACCATTTAGGTATATATATTGCAGATACCTACCACATTTTGTGTTTTTATTTTTACTTTTGGGTGAATGTTTAATGAGTAAAGAAATTAGATTGAATTATGTATATTTATTTTCCTGTAGTAATTATGTTCTATTTTAACTATCTACTTTCGTAGTATAGCAGTAAAATTATCTAATGGTAATTCGAAGGCTTCGATCCATTCTCAATCCTAAAGAAGTGACAAATTTACTATGAAGGGTCATTCCAGTTTTAGAGGATATTGTAGGCTTGAAACAGCTGATTATCCAAAATTAGGACAGTTCCGTGTTTTAGAGCGTGCATTAGGCCGGACTTTTATCACGGCAGTAGTCGTTAGTGGGAAAACTATGGCCAAATCATTCTATAAATGCATCATATATATGATGGTGACATATATGAGCTGTGTTGCCAGTGATGAACAAAAATATATGGCCGAAGCATCTGTAATCTGTACAAAAACACCAAATACAACAATAATAATCAACTCTTAAAACAGAAGGTGTGTAAACAGAATTGAAAAGAATATCTTTTTATAAAATACCAAGATACAAGAATATTTAAAAATATGATAATATAACACAGTTTTATTATAAAGTACAACTGCCGATTCTCTTTTGAGTTTCTTCTTTCAATTAATTAAAATAACATACTACATAATTTTCACTTAATCTCAAACAAGAGGTTTTAAATTGAGAAAACAATAGCATTTGCAACAAAATTTGCTCACGAAACTCCAGTTAGCTGTTCAGGGAAAACCAAGCGAGATGCCACGACAACGGTTCGTGATAAATCTATTTTCAACTTTTATAAGTTTTACAGTCGACTCTAGATTTATATGCTCACGGAATAAAACAATCTCCTTGTTGAAGATTGTTTGAGCGTAGCGCTCCGGTACTGTTTGATTTTTTTCTTTACAAGGAATACGTCTTTAGTTTGGTAGTTTAGAAGATAATTTTGTCACAATTTAGTTTAACAATATGTTTTTTTGACAAGATAAACGAAAAAAACATATTGTGTTACATTTTTGATGATTGAGAGTCAAGAGAGATATGCATTTGACAATACAACTATTGGCATCTAAAGAAGTAAAATATATGGCAAATAAAATAGTTTTAGAGCATCATTCATCACTTCAATTCAACGTTTGTGCTATAGATAGCACGTTTGTACACTAAGCCGCCTCTAAAAACATTTTCTTAAAAAACGGGTTATTGCTATGTTAAACTGACACCAAACAGCAGAAAACAGAATTAGTAGTTACATTAAAAAAGCTTATAAACTTTAAAAACCATGAATAACTAACTAACTACCACAAATATAAATTACCTACCACATTTTTTTTTATAGGACCCTATTTTAATTTCCTATACTTTTATGTCAAATAAAGTTACTTACGACCGCCCGTCAGTTATGTAGGTAATCCAAACCAATTTTCATAATGGATTTCCCTTTATAAAATCTGTAGCTTTACTCCGACTATAATTCTGCGAATCGATGGCCAGTAACTGCTGATCTTTGAGAGTAACAAATTTCGTGATAATAAAACTAAGGGAAGGAGGTCTTTATACACCGGTATAATAACTAAGAGCAGTCCTTTTAAGCGTTCTTTTGATGTTGCTCTCTTTTGAGTATTTCGAAAAGAGGCCGGCAAATGATTACTTTTTTCTAAAACGGTACTGTAACTGACGGATCGTTATGTTTTTTATAGCACTAACATGTACAGCGCAAAGAATTTGTGTCCTATAGAGTGTTATTACATCGCATGTAACTTAAGCACAACAATGATCGGAAGAAACGATATTTCGCTCATTATTCGCTTTGATATACATTAAGTTTCATTTACGCAACTTCAAACAGATATCCAAAAGTGCAAGATAATCTGTATAATTGTATTTTTTGTATTAATATTTTGATGTATTTTTTGTGTACTTTGTCCACTGGTAACCGGAATGACATGATAAAAGAAGAGTTTTTTGTAAGTAAGTAAGTAAAATGTTTATTTGGTATTAAAAAAAAATTACAAACAGTATTTAAAAAATAGATACAACATGTAATGATACCAAAAAGGTCTTGGCTCAGCATCAAATTTCATTTTTCTAATAACATTGCTCAGCTACCATTTAAATTTGACTCGTAACACTACTACCAGCGATAATATTATACTAAAACTCTAACGTTCACGCCTTGTACTGAGAGGGTTAGCGAAGGTAATAATAGATCTAAACATTATGTGACATTGTCACCTGGTGTTCAGAGTACCCACGTTTTGCTTAGACAGTGTACTCACGTAATAGGGGGCTGGCCTATCGCCGTTTTGTACGAATACACTGTCACATGACTAAATGCAACTCAGCCATGTGGGTTTCCTCACGATGTTTTCCCTCGCCGTTAACAACCATGATAAATTAACCACACATTGTCTTAAGAAAAGAAAAAATGGTGTAGGCTCGACCCAGGGATTTTAACCCTCCTTATCTGAACGATAAGCGGTGTTCTACCCACTGTGCTTGCACGGTTGCTTATTATGATATTACACATCTTTTATTTTGCATATAGCACATAAACCTTGATAGATTACATCTACCTGAACAAACGAGAAATTTTATTTATCCATCACAACGTAATTTGCTATCCAACACGCCTCACCGACGAATATTGAATTTATTTCAACGTGTTACGCATAAATTGGTTACCCTTATTTTCCTCGATATTACGATCCCTTAAAATGAATTAAACCCTATGAAGCACCCCTTAAATTTTGTTTATTTATGAAACTGATCATATTTCACATTGTCATTACTCATAATACTGTCAAAAGTGGTTTTAAATGACCATCATTTCAATTTACCTAATCCATACCGATGCGATTTTAGAATCTTCTTATTTATATTATCCATGCTTTTAAGTTGCGAAAAATTCTATTGTATGTCTTTCATCATTTGAACAAACCAGCTCTTTTGCCCCGCCCCGCTTTAATATCGCAGAAGTGGCTAGATAATTTGATTAACCCTTTTTGGAAAATAATAATATAATAATTAAAATAAATATAATCTATTTTATATTCGATGTTTAGTCTCTTATAAAATTATCACTATAAGTAACAATAAATACATATCATATTCACTAAAAGATTTATCCAATAGAATTAGTAAAGTTATCGAAATATTCAAATAATTTCTATAATCACACATATTAATTAAGACTTAATTATATCACCACAAATCGAATTTCTGGCTCAATTATCAATGTGAATCGACACTTAGGAAGTTAATATGAAACGTCAATCAATGTGGTAAACTGCTTTACTGTTAAATACGGTCAAATCACCTTTACATGTCACTAGCAGGTGACGAACACTTGCATTTACCTATTCCATACTCATAGCTGAAATACCATTAAGCAATGTCCAGGAAATGAAAGTTAAAAACAAATGACCCAATTTTGTTATATAAGATAGGGTTTTGTATAGTAAAGAAAAAAGTTATATCGTTTCTTTTTTCAGAGCTACATTGCCTTAAACACACAATTCTCAAAATCTTTCAACAATATAAACTCTGAAATATACAGTAGTGCTATTATGAATTGGGATTAAAGGTAGATATTTTGTTAGATAGTGTTGTAGCAATTAACTGATTGATGACCAAAGCTCTGCGACCTCTGTTAGGAATAGATATTCGTAAAACTAGTAATGTTATAATGAATGCGAATTTATTAATGAGTATGGTGCAGCTAAAGTTTGAAGGTAGCTCGTATACCAAAAATATGAGCAAGTCAAGAAGTAGAGACGGTAATGTCACCAAATGCACACTAAGTTGATGCAAATTAATTTGGAGTCGGTAGCAGGTGCAAAACGGATGAAAGTTTGAGACGCAGAACAACTTCACTTATTTACTTCGCTGCGCTGTTGCTGTCAATACGTGAGGATTCATAACAACTTTTGTATTGCCATTTTATTTACGCTTCGTACGGTTTGCAAGCAAAATTTATTTGTACCGTTCACTTTACATTGACTTATTTTCTTAAATGTTTCTTTTGAGAGAAAAAACACGTAAAAGAGAGGGAGACCAATGGGTAGCAGCTAATGAAATTATTAAATTTAAATAGGAAATCATAGAAATCTTGCACCTTCAGTAACATTTCCTGTTTTACAAACACAATAGGAAATTATTTATACGAATATTCCATTCCACTATATTGTTTTACATATCAGAACAGTATGATTTGTTGCGTATGGTTGGCTAACTTTCTTTCTCTTCCCGTTTTTGTCAGTCGGCTAAGATTATAGAAGAGTAATTTATGTAATTGTAAGGCAATGTGATTGTTAGAAATTAGAAACCCACCACCAACAATCCATCATATAGGTAACCATCTTTCCCTCCAAGGTAGGTGTGCTTGGAAACAAATATGTTAGACAATGAAATATAAGAGATGACTCTCATGCAAGCCAAATAGTTACCATTTTAAAATGTGCTAGTCACCAAAAGTAGTGAGCTGTGGCAGTACAGCGGAGTTCCATTACTGTGCGGCGACACTCACCGAAACTGAGCTCGATCGCGAGCCAAATTAGGATTGACGCAGACAGGTTTTGTAAAAGCATTGCACTGTTGAATTATTAAGGCTTCTCCGGACAGCTCTATAAGCGTACACGCTCTGCACGTAGATAATAGTCCGTTTACGGAACGAAGCAGTTCATTGCAGATTCTGACAAGCGAACAAACTTAGCCGAGAGTGCCCGCCACTCTGACATTCATTAAGAACTATTTTAATTCGCATTAAATATTTTCGTGCTGTGTTCAATTTAAACTGTCTGTTTGTTTTTGTACGGGAATACCTTAGAGTGAGTTTTGTAATTCAGTACGTCACCACTTCTGTTCTTTAGGTTGTATAGTTCAAATTTATACTTTATGGAATTCAGGGGGGTTGACATAGATATTTACAGACGTTTGTGTTGTTTTTTAAATTATACTTTTAATACTTAATGAGTGAGGCACTTTTTAAATTATAGTAGTGTTTAATTAAATGTGAGAAAAAACACCATCAGTTTTTGGATGTAACGAATTAATCTGATTTTTATAGCAAACCATGCATTGTGTATTGTATTACTATATACTATTGTGCAAATATGTATTACTTTAACGTTAAATAAATCTCATAATTTCTTCATACTCATATTAAATTTAACAGACATTTTATATAACTAAACCGCTTATTGTATAACATTAAAAAAGATCTTTGAGAAGAAACATAATATATTAGAACTTATGATTTTTTCGTCTCCAACTATGAAAAAGAAATTGCTACAGGTCACATAAAATTCATCTTCAATAGATTTTTTTTGGACACACAACATATACAGTTGATTTTTTGTAAAATTGGTTGTTATCAAAGTTATTGAGATAGTAATTTCGTTTTGTTCAAATCCCGATTGTACACAAAACACCATAAATTAATATGAATTGGTATAAAAATAAATTGCTGTGTAGTGTCGGCTTAGAATAGCACTACCCCATTTCTTCCGGTGTCCGTAAGAGGCAATTAACGGTATTGGGGCTTTTAAGGTATTTTTGGGCGATGCGGTTGGAGACCCATCACCAACAACCTTTCTTTTACCATCTTTTCCCTACTCACATTTCCAAAAAAGGCTGAGAAATTTCTAATTCCTTAGCTCTGGCTACCCCTTTTAGGGATTTATATCCGTGAGTATATGTATGTATAAAAGTTAATAAATGGCCTATTCTAGTATAAATTAGAGTAGTTGAACCGATACTAAATCATAAACGAATCCCACAACTTAACCTATGTGTAAACTCACAACACCGTAACTTCGATATCTGATTTAACATAAAATGATTGATGGTTGTTTGCAAGACTATTCATAATTGTTATTTTCATTTTGTTTTTTATCACATATATTTCACTTAATACATACATACATACATATACTCACGCCATTAGTTCCCATTGGGGTAGGCAGAGATAATCGATCGCCACTTTGTACGATCCTGACAAACCTCTCTAGCTTCGTTTACATCCATCAATCTTTTCATACATGCTCTTTTATTCTTCATACTTCGGACGCCAGCCTTTTTGAGCACACTCTCAATTTGGTCCAAGTGTGTTCTCCAAGTGTGTTTCACTTAATCTACTTCGTATATAATAATTATTTTAAAAAGATAAATTAAATTAAAAGGAGACAGGTTAAATTGCGCAAAAGCATTTTATTTGTACACCGATACGGTAACTTTTCCAGTACTTTCTTGATGTTGATAAAGTGATGTAGATTTTAGAAGCTGCTCTGTAATTTTAATGATCTCGCGAACTTTGCCAGCAGCCTGAAGATGTCAAACTTACTTTATAGTACAACGAAAATAGAAATTTCGGAGAGGAAATTTATTAAGCTTGCTGGAATGCAAACTTTGGAAACAAAGAATTTTATAATCAATTTCTATGCAACTTTAAAATACCATAAATAAATACATATACACTCGTGTCATGAATTCTGCGTGGCGTAAGCACATACCACTTGGAAAAATTCTAGCAAACATCTTTATCTAGAGTTACATTCATAAATTTAGTCCTAAACGTGGTCTTATACTTTTTAAATTTCGAATCTATTTAAAATTGATATTTACAATTGTATTCAATAATCAACCTAACAAATGTTAATTATAATAGTAACTTCCACAGAAAATTGTGATTATAAATTATATAACTGCTGAAATAACAATTAGAAAAACACTTTATAATCATAATCAATGAACAAATCTACATTGAATATCGTTAAACAAATCAAAATCCATTTGACTATTGTTTCCGAGACGATTGTTTCAATCGGCTCTCAGGCTGCTGAGCCAATCGTGTAATTGAAAATGTCAGAAAAATATTTGTTTCCCCGCCATAAAGCACTTTCATGTGCTTCACTGAAAAATAATTTAGTTTTTAATATGATTTAACAACATATCTAATTGTATTTAGTTACGTCAATTTATTATTGTATATATCAGGTTGTTTTTAAAAGAATAACAGACTAAGTTTTATTTAGTATTTGGTATTAATATTCTGCTCTGCTGTTTTTTTATAGTTTGAATAAAAAAAAACGCTCATTAATAATACTTGACGTTAAGTCATCCAGTATAACAGGTCAACATCCACAGCAACGATGCAGCCACATGGGTAGTTTGCCAGGTAAAATCTATCTCGTTTCCTCTGACAGCACACAGTTAAGAGTAAAAAGGTAGGCTTAAATCCCGAGACCATGAATCAATAACCTGGTACACTCACACAGTGACGTCTCGCATAGCATTTAGCTTCGAGCTGTAGACGATATTTTGACGGGGGCCTGAACGCTCCGACATACGATTGTTTCGCAAATTACAAGGTACACTGCACGCCCCTGCTAAATTGAAATCTCTTTTTTCTTACTTTGCGTTCATATTTAAAACACAAAATGCAAATATTGTCTGCTTTCATAAATTCACAAAGATGTGTTTTACAACAAAAAATGTGATTGTCAAGTTGAAAAACAAGCTAAACATTCCATCACAAAGAACAATGAGGTCCTTTCAGAAATCATGCCCAAACGCTAAAAGTTTGAAATCAGGATAAGCGCTTAGAAAACCACTTAGCACCGCTCAAAAACAATCTTGGATGAGTTCAAAGAAACTGCGAAACATATTTCCATCAGAACCGCGACGAGACGCCTCTTCAAAATATTCAAAATCGATTAACGTCTTCACGTTTGTACACAAATTAAATTTTATATTCATTTTTTATTCTTTCTCCTGTGATACTTTTTCTTTGCATATCACATAATAATCATCGCTTTAATAATCATTATAGTGATGTTATTTTCTGAAAATGGATCTTATATTGTATTCATAGAAGTTACAGTATTTTGCCCGACATAGAATTCAAACAAAATTTACATTTAAGTTCATTCAAAGGTTAATTAATATTTGAAAATGAGAACATCTTCGTTAATGATATTCTTGTCATGCTCTTCAACTAATGTGTTGGTGTTTGTTTTGTCACAAAGAGAAACTTATAATAATAAATTACAAATTAAAACTTTGAGGTACGTAAAAGTAGACTAATATTGTAAGTCTAACTAAGTCATTGATTAAAAATATAAATGAACTTAGTTATTATATTGTAACTGACAAGAAAAATACGGACAAGGAAGCGAAAGCTCATGAACGATAATAATCTCTGTATATTGGTGATTAATAATTATTGGAACTGATATAGTAGGATATTAATAATAATATCTGTCATAAGTAGTGCATAAAAATATATTATGTAAAACAAAACATAAACAAATAAAATTTAAATGCCAGTTAAATGTTTTGCTACCTAAACTCATTGACCTTAAAAATTACAATTACCATATTCAGTTTTGTATCGTTATGAGAAACCAATATTTAAAAGATAATAAGGAGCATATCTGTTGGAGGGTGGGATCGAAAATAATGAAGAACATCAATTTATTATTATTATTATAATACAATTTGCCGTGTAGTGTCGGCTTAGAATAGCACTACCCCATTTCTACCCGTGGGTGATCGTAAGAGGCGACTAAGGGTATAGGGGCTTTTTAAGTGATTTTTGGGCGATGTGGTTGGAGACCCATCACCAAAAACGTTTATTATTATCATCTTTTCCCCAATCAACTTCCAAAAGTGGCTGAGGAATTTATCATTCCAAAGCTCTGGCTACCCCGTTTAGGGATTTATAGCCGTGAGTATATGTATGTATGTATCAATTTATCATGGCTGTTAACTGTGAGAGAAAACATTGTCGGGAAACCCACATCGCTAAGTTCCACTAAGCATGTATGGGACAGTGTATTCATACGGAACAGCGCGTCGTAGTAATAGGCCTGCCCCTTATTACGTAAGAACACTGTCCAAGAAACGCAGATACCCTGACCACCACGTGAGAATGCCAACATATTGAGCCTTAGAATCGTTTGGATACTTAAATTTAGTGTAAAATAGATTGTGCTATAAACATGTGTTATATTTTGCTTCTTTAAAACGTTGTGAAACTCCTTTTTCTTGTTTTTTTAACGAACGTATGTTAAAAATGTAAAAAAACTTATCACAACAAACAATCGTTATTTTTCTTTTATTCGCATGGAAATCAAAATGGAAGTCATATTGTCATAATGAGAAAATGTCGTTCTATTTTTTTGATAAAGAACACTTTAATAATTCGGCAATATCGACAAATACAAACAAATGCTTAAAATAAATGTCAGTTTATCGCTTCAAATTGATAACAAAATAGTCTCGGGCGCGACGTGATGTCATGTTCATTGGTTTGGAAAAGAGAAGTCTTCGCGACGTGCAAAGCTTCTTGCGTTTTCATATTTCAATGTGTCCTCGTCATTCGTACTCTACTCTCAGCTCATTCCCGCCAAGAGCGCGCAGAACCACAAACTCGAGCTGACAGTTGATCGAGTATTCGATAGACGCATCAAAATAAACCCACATCAAACTAGGAGACAGAATCGACTGAATCGAGGAATTCAGCTTTTCAATATTTCCTCTTGATATTCGATTGCGAGCGCTGTAAACATAGGCTTTGACGATTATCTTGAACGTCAATCGAATAGAGCTTTTGATATTTCAATGATACACATTTATTAGGTTCCACTGTCGTTGTTATTTGTTTGACTTTAAAAGCCTATGTTTGCTGAATGCCACTTTATTGACTGTTTCATTCGGTGAAATACTAATTTATTAACATGAAATTCCGATCATACTTTGAAAACATTAAAAGTTGGATTCATACAACTATTGGTCAGCACATGAATTGTTTATTGCACAAGATGAAAGCAATTTTTAGAATAGTACAACTTTTAAGAACAATAGCGGTCTTATTACTATAAACGATCTCTTATTGAAAATCTTAATTTCTATAGAAATATTCTTTGGAGAGGCTGAACAATCACCCTATTTACGGCAATAGTACCCTTAATACTTCTGTTGTGAGGTCAGGAACTTACCAAAGATGTGGAGAAGCAGTATTCTTAGTTAACACAGCATGTTTACATTAAAAAAACTCATGAACATAAGTCTAATGTTGTAGATAACACATTGTGCACTATATTCACAAAATATAGTTTTGAAATTTTATAATCAAAACAATTATTACTACTCCCATGTTTAAGAACAGAGTTCATGATAAACCTAAAAGTACGTATACTATTAAATCGTGATTTGGGTTCTTCGTAGCTTTTAGGATTATTTTTTGTCATAAAACTTATAAATCTACATTGTGAACTTATTATTATTACATCAATTCCTAGCACACTGAAAAATAAAACGATTATACCGTTTTTTTTTTAAAACTTTATTATATATAAGGTTCATTAAAACCAAACCGTACCACAATGTTTATGAGTGTTAAATATTTCATCATACATAGACAAAAAAAGTCCAATCCAATATAAAGCTGTCTTCTAAGCTATCTTCATACTTTACCCAGCCGAAAACCTTAACTAAACTAAAATTGAGTACTTTCGAATAATTCATGCAGAGGTTCAGGAAACATTTATCTACATAAGGTGTAATATATTGCGACAGTCCGTACCGTACTCAAATGTATTAGCAAAACAGCCATTGACTTAAAACATTAACTTGTAGCAAAACCTTGCGAAACTTTGGCGAACGATGCAGCTGACCAAAAAGTTTGTCAAATTATCATAATTGATTACCCAGTTTGACAAATATTCGAATGACGAATTCGAATTCGAATGAATGTTTGACGAATATACCGAATCAAAAAAGTTATTAACAAAAGACTAGAAAAAATGTAAGCTAGTAAAAACATCATGAAGTTATTCAAAGCAAGGTCCGTTTTCATAATATTTGAACAATAAAATCAACATGACGGATACCTGCAAATACAAATATATAGTGGTCTATACATATATACATTTACTCACGCCATTATTTCCCATTAGGGTAAGCAGAAACTATTGACTAATCGCCACTTTATACGATGTGCTGTGTAGCTTAGAATAGCACTACCCCATTTCTTCCGGTGGGTGTACGTAAGAGGCGACTAACGGTATGGGGCTTTTAAGGGATTTTTGGGCGATGCGGTTGGAGACCCATCACCAACAACCTTTATCTCACCATCTATTCTCCACTCAACTTTCCAAACGTGGCTGAGGAATTTCTAATTCCTTAGCTCTGGCTATCCCATCTAGGCATTAATAGCCGTGAGTATATGTATGTATGAATGTTTATACGATACTGGGAAATCTCTCTAGCTTCGTTTACTTTCATCAATCTTTTCATACATGCTCTTTTATTCTTCATACTTCGGACGCCTGCCTTTGAGCACTATAGATGTCTATAATAAACACAAAATAAATGCTGAAAGCAGAAGAAGATTAGTAGGCTGTTTGTTCAGCAATCAGATGTGATTTTTTAAATAAAGATAGAAATGGTTGAAGGTGTAGTTAAGTAATTAAATGAAATAAGCTTTAAACTTTTTGAAGACAGCCGTGGCCGAGTGGATAGATGACTAGCTTCTCGGTCCGGAGGTTGCGGGTTCGATCCCCACTGAGGGCATCATTTATGTGATGATGATGATGATTGCTGCGTAGTGTCGGCTTAGAATAGCACTACCCCCATTTCTGCCGGTGGGTGTACGTCAGAGGCGACTAACGGTGTTGGGGCTTTTAAGGGATTTTTGGGCGATGCGGTTGGAGACCCATCACCAACAACCTTTATTTTGCCATCTTTTTCCCACTCAACTTTCCAAAAGTGGCTGAAGAACTTCTAGTTCCTTAGTTCTGGCTACTCCTGCTAGGGATTTATAGCCGTGAGTATATTTGTATATATATGTATGCATAAATGATTGTTTCTTAGTCTTGGGTGTTATTAATATTTATATGTGTATTATATTAAATATAACGTTGAGTTAGTATCCCATAATACAAGTTTTACTTAGTTTGGGGCTAATTGATTAAATACTTGATCTGTGTATAATATGTCCATCCATATATGCTTATTTATTTATTATTTATTAATAATACAGAGTTTCTGATAACGATAGTATGTATGAAAACTTGCAAGTTTAGTTCAGACGAAGTTTGCTTACTCTCCGTATATTTGGCTTAGTAAATAAACAAAAAAAATTACCTTTACTAAAACAATACTGCATTTTTTAAAAGTCCAATATAATAATGGCTGAGGTCTTGCCTCACCTGCGGCTGCCAGGCGTGGAACAAAGTTTCGCATAATATTCAAAGTTTGGTAAAAACTCATTAGTGTTACGCTAATCCTTTCAAAATAAATGAATAATTTAGAAGTGAAGTTTGTAAATACCAAATAGTGACTACAATTACTTTGTGCACTTTTTATTTGAGCTATGTCCAATTATATATTTATTTCTATTTTAATTATATGAAAACTTAACGACGCTGATAGCTTCAACACTATTTTTTTATTGAAAACTAGTGGATCGTCCCAGCTTCGCACGGGTAGCGTTGTTTTTTTAAATATCTGAGGTTTCTTTCTTCAGTCACTGCTCAAGCATTGTGAAATTCAGCGTAATGTTTTCAATTTATTAAATTTATAGCACTCCCTTAAAAGTGTAGTTTGGTGATTTTGAATGCGCTTTAATGAACGGTTCAGTATTTCCGTTTATTAGCTAATTTTGGAATAAAACGCCATGAAGTATTTATAACAATCTAAAAAATAAATCATTGCGTTATATAGGATGCAACTACTGGCGCCATCTAGTATGTTATATGTAAATTAGTAAAGATTTGGTTTTGATCACTGGCGCGATGGCTTATTTTATGTATAATTTAGGTGTTTGTCTACCGATTTCTATGATTCTTTTTTTATTGAATAGGTAATAATGTTACTTTTTTTAAATTAGGGATGAGTGAGAGGTTTACAAACGTAAGAGTAAACAAATATAATCAGGATGGTCCGAACTGCTAAGCTATCAGGAATTACACGTGTTATTGTGAGTCAACCGTAAAAGATAGACATATACTGTTGAGGATTTTTTTTTAGCTAATTTTATGAAGAATATTTCCGCCACACATGATTTCTATGTAAGTTTAACCATTAAGGCTGCACACGCGACGGAAGCTTAAAAAATGGAGTAACTTCTCCCGTTTTCCCAAAATTTCCCAAAATTCCCCTTTACTTCTCTGCTGGAAAGTATACAAAAACCTGCGCAGGAGTATGAAGAATAATTGTACCAAGTTTCGTTAAAATCCGTCGAGTAGTTTTTGTTTCCATAAGGAACATACAAACCGACAGACAGACAGACAGACAGACAGACAGACAGACAGACAAAAATTTTACTGATTGCATTTTTGGCATCAGTATCGATCCCTAATCACCACCTGATAGTTATTTTGAAAATATATTTCATGTACAGAATTGACCTCTCTACAGATTTATTATAAGTATAGATAACCATCTAAATATGTTAAATCATTTATTATTTTTATTAAAATTTATTACAATCATGTTAAATATTATTAATTACAGAAAAATCAGAACAAATAAACAACTATAACATATACAACTTAAAAGGGTACACGTAAACAATATTATCATGTGAGTCAGGTATAAGGTGGCGCGCTATTTCGGTCACGTATTCGCCTTCAAGCCGGTCATAGGGTCAAGGGGGTTGACCCTTCTCTAGATATTAAGAAGGTGCAGTTCCAAATGCAGTAAACTACAAAACTCTTATTAGAGAAAAGTCACTCGTAAGTGTTTTATGGCAGTTCTTTTATGATAGTTCTTTTGGTGATGTAACTTTTTAATGTTTTATGAGTTTTATACTTGCTGTGAAGGTGCTAAAATATGGAGCAATAAAATTTTTATTGCTCCATAGGAGATTTGTTGTTTTTGTTTAAATGTTGATATTCATTTTTTGTGCACAATGAAAAAAAAATTCAAGACTCAGCTGGTCGTAAACTAGGCTCATCGCCCGTATCTTAGGATACAGCTTTTTGTTCCTTTCATAATATATTTTTAACCAATATGAAAAAATGCACATTTGAATTATATACAATTTTTAAATGTCTGGGGGCTTCCTTAGAAAAAAATTACGAATTTTCGTAAAATAATATCTGAAACCTGATATAAATAAAATCAAGTTGAAGATTTAAAGTTAAATGTAATACAACAATATTTTAGTTAAAGCAATACGATAATGATTCCAAGAATTCAAATTGATTAAAAACAAAGTTGTGAACTTAAACACAACCAACAAACAATGTCTATTTCTGTGTCAGTTACAGATATCAGAAAATTTAGCTTCACAGCCCTTAATTTATAATTTCAAGTCGGGTAAACACTTCACCGTACCCCGAATATGTAATACAAATTGTCTGAAGGGGCTCACCAAATGCAGCCGGATTAAGGCTTGATTGAGATTAGTATTTGTGTGAGAGTTGGCCTGAAACTCTGACATGGGTCCAGGTTACGAAACATTTCAACAAACTCCTGAAAACACGCTCGTATTTACATTTACCTTCCGTTTTGTTCCATCGACTGAAATGTGGAATAAAATTGGTCTCTATCCATCAGGAGAAACCCGAGACTTTTTTTTAATGACTGTCATTCGAAGCATTTGATGACTGCGTGTAATTTCAGAAAAAAGAAGTTTGTATTGTATTGCAGTGCCATTATTGATGAATTTGCTATAAATAAATCTAGTTTGTGAATTATGATAGAAGTTAGCAAAATTAGTCATTTTAGTCGAGGTGGGTTCTAAGCTCTTGAGCCGAATATACAATAGAAAATTTACTATTAAGTTGCGAAATGATTTGAATTCAGCAACTACAATGAACAACTATCTAAATTTTTTTTAAATATTTGTACCTTTGTTATAGTAGCAAAACCGTTGAATTAAAAAAATATATCATTGTTTAAAGTAGTGACTGTTTCGGTGAACAGAGGTTTTATGTGCCTTAATGTTTTATGTCTTAGAAAGATATTTTACTTTTAATTACATTTAAGGCTGGCTGCAAGTTATTCAATTCAAAATATTTTAATGTCTATAACATTTTTTGTGAAATACATACATACATACATATTCTCACGCCGTTAGTTCCCATTGGGGTAGGCAGAGACTATCGATAGCCACTTTGTACGATCCTGGCAAACCTCTCTGGCTTCGTTTACATCCATCAATCTTTTCATACATGCTCTTTTATTCTTCATACTGCGGACACCTGCCTTTTGCCTTTAATGTAAAATAATTTATTATAAATCAAAATTATGACAAATCAGACTAATAACTCCGAGTTATAAGACTTGAACATGGATTTATACTAGTACGAGTAAGATTAACTCATCTGATGTTGTAACTATACGATTAGTTAGTGGAGATAGAACTTTAGCACTGAAAACTATAATATTGCGCGAAGTGTAAGCAAAAACGCTCAGAACAGATAACCCTGAGAAAACTTTATAATCCTCAAAGAGATTAAACTAAACTTGGTATTATTAACACTAAATAATGTTTTAATATTTTGAAACATTCGTCCTAAACATCTACCATTTATTAATCTTTTGTAATTTTATTTTCGTAACGTTTACTCAGACCATAACAGCTCAGGAGGCAATAATAATCAACGCATACATAATAGTTGTGTAGTGTCATTTTAGATTAGCACTACCCCATTTATTCGCATGGGTGTTCGTAAAAGGTGGCTTTTATAAGTGATTTTTGGGCGATGCGGTTGGAGACTTATCACCAAAATCCTTCGGTTTTTCAATCTTATCCCCAAACAACCTCCAAAATTGGTTAAAGAATTTCTTATTTTGATACTCTGGCTACCTCTTCTAGGGATTTATAGCTGTGAGTATATGTATACAAAATTGACATACATATAGCCTTAAACTTTACTTTTGCTGTAGCAGTTGGCTTAAAATGCCAATAATGCATATAAAAACATTTCATTTACTATATTTATAATCATTATAGTGAGTGTATCGGCAAACAAGATACGTGTACTCTTGTAAATCCGATCCTAAGAGGATAGTACATTAAATCCTAATAAAACTCACTAAACACTATATTTACGAATGTAGAGAAGAAAATTGGTTAGAAGTTTCACGCCATTAAGCTTAAGCTATTTAATGGTATCGAACACATTAGGGTTGTCGATTTGTAGTGAGAGATTTTTGGAAAAAATTATTGGTTTATCTGTCCATCTGCTTATGAGTGGAATTTAACGTGATATAATCAGAAGGACATTCATAAAAAAATTGGTAATTTCATACATCATGCTCACGCCATTAGTTCCTGGTTCCCATTGGGATAGGCAGAGACTATGGATCGCCACATTGAACAGTCCTGGCGTACATGCCCTTTAATTTTTTAGTTTCGGAATTGCCTAATTACTTTTTTGAGAACATTCTCATTTTGATCTAAATATGTCCTCCGTCGCCGTCCTCTACTGACATTACCATTCACTTGGGCTCTATTTATATCTTTCACCAATTTTATTTCAGCCGTCCTCTCTATGTTAACAACTTGATAACAATATTAAGTTTTTTATTGATAACAAATACATTTTTTTACTGTCTTTGTCATTGTTTTGTATAATAAATAAAAATATAAACTGCAACTTTTATAAAATAATATAAATGTTTATTTCACTCTCTTTCAGAACTTTTCAAAATTATTTAAACTTTTAATATGACAGTACAGACCGACCTCAATTGCTCTCATCGGCAAATTGCAAGTTATTTTCATATGGGTGAAGGTTGAGTCAATACTTTAAATATCATTAATAGAAAACTAGACATATACGGGATTTGATTGGAGACCAATTTTATCAACTATCCTTTATTTTATAATATTTTGCCTAATCAATTTCCAAAAGAACATAATGTAGTTAGATCCTCTTTTTGTGTGATGTTTTGATGAATGGTAATGAATAAACATTATAAATATATTTTTTCAATTTGATTTGTAATTTTTGAGCATTAACTTGACTTGTTAGATATAATAATAATATACTATACTGAATGATGGGAATGTATGTGAGTTAACAACCCTAAAAAGAACGCCAGAGATTCCTACGAGCTTGAGGATAGGTGGTTCCAATTTCGATCTTACCACGTGACTGCACATTACTTTTCTTTTTTCTTAAATAATATTTTAGAAAAACGCTACTGCCTCAATTTTTTTTAATTAAAGTAGAAACTGAGTGCCTAAATTTACTGCATTTTGAATTATTGTACAAAATTCTAATTAAAATAACTATCAACACATATAATCTATAATAAACATACATACATACATATACTCACGGCTATAGATCCCTAGAAGGGGTAGCCAGAGCTTAGGAATTAAAAATTCCTTAGCCACTTTTGGAAATTTTAGTGGGGAAAAGATGGTAATATAAAGGTTGTTGGTAATGGGTCTCCAACCGCATCGCCCAAAAATCCTTTAAAAGCCCCAATACCAATAATATTGTTCCTACATGGTACGGCTTTCTTTTTACTCAATAAAATGTAGGAGTTGGCGCATCTTTGCCTTGTACCAAATGATATGATTAAAAAAAAACAACTCATTCATTTGAAAAGGTTTACATTATAATACTTGAATGTAATAATAATGCATAAAATATTATCATCATCCTAGTCTATTTATATCAAGCTCGTGGCTCATCAAGCTGGCCTAGTGCACGTTAGGAAACTAACAACGTTTGCTATGACAAGTATCGGGAACGAAGACGGCTTAGGGGCCCTACACAGCGCCAAATCATATTAATTTTCGGGTATTCTAATGATCAATCCTGTAATATTATCTTACAAATTTGGGAACAATCGTATATTTTTTATAATTTACTATCCCCCTCGTGACACAACCCGAAACCAGATTATAAGCCAAACCTTTACCGCTAGACTTCGAAAGAATTTATAAAAGTTTATACATAAATTATTTCAAAAATACGAATTGAAAATCTTTTGGTGCACTCAAGCAGAGCAAACGCGATTTTTATTTATAGAAAACAGCTTCTAATAAAGAAAGCACTAATGGCTCCTTTTATTTATTCCTTCTCTTTTATTTCCACTCTTTAACGTAAAAAGACTCTTAAAGCATAGTGCTTTGGAGAGGAGAGAAATCATGGAACGCTTGTTTTAAAAAGGTATCTTTTTGATATACTTTAAACAATAGTGAAGTTTCAAGACAAAAAGACCTATTTGCTCAGGGTAAACAGTAGCAAAACAAAAAAAACTCATATCTTGGAAAAGTTAACATTTTACTTTACTAAATTACATTAATAAAAGCTCATGTTTCAAGCTTTCCGGCGGAAAAGAATATTGCTGTAGCTGTATGCTGCTAAGTGCTCAGCGGGGACTCTGAATTTTCATATGCTGTTTGTTTTGTGAACCTATTTCTTATTTCATTTTTATAAGCGAATGGCAAACATATCTTGGGTTTGTATCTACGATATTTTTTACTATTGAAATGGATTTGATAGCTAAGTTGGATATATTTAGATTTTTTTCATGTTAAAATGTCATTGATATATTATTGTATTTGTAATCACTAATAAATTAGGGGTTTAGGGCCTTCAAAGCAATAATAGGACAATGTGGCTCATCACAACTAATACCTTATTTAGGGTTACATACTGTATATCCGAAACTTTTAAACCCGAATATTATTTTACCGAAAACTAATCGACTTTTTTTTATTGCCATAATATTGTTTCACCGAAATTTCAAATACCATATTCTTACATTCCAGATTATCGATTGACTTTTTTTTTCTTTACTATCATTATGATTAACCACTAGAACGGATTCCCACAGAATCAAAAACCAGATATACCCTAATTATAATAATCACTATTCCAAAAACTCATTTTCCATACATTTGAAATACAGATGTATTGAATGATACCTACTGCTATGAATAATTCTGCAGGCATATTTTATGTAAGTAGTATACCCCGCCCCCCGTCTCCTATATGTAGCAAGCATGCAAGCAAGCTGCAAGCAAGCAAGTATGCATATAGGCATGCATCAGGCATTTAGGTGCTCGCTCCGCTGCGCTACGCTCGCTCGTTTTATACATAATCTAACCTAACCTAACCTAACTAAATGTGACCTAACTTTTTTTCTAACATAAATAATATCTAGTTAGAGAGATTTACGATTTGTAAGACAATAGATAAAGTTACTTCGGTCTTTTAAACCTTTGGAATAATGAGATTATAGTAAAAGATATAGTTGGTAAAAGCAAAAAATTCATTTTAACAATCTGGTTTTAGTTTTTCTGGGAAGTGATACTTCTAGAAAATGTATTTATGTACTAATGAAGTTGTGGAAAATAAAGCATCTGTGATACGTAAATTATGTGAACAGTTTTCTAAATAGTGAATTTCGGATTTGAAATATTCGAATTTTCGAGATGATACCCTTATTTAGCAATCTTTTCCTCATTTTTTAAGTACATACATACATACATATTCTCACGCCGTTAGTTCCCATTGGGGTAGGCAGAGACTATCGATCGCCACTTTGTACGATCCTGGCAAACCTCTCTGGCTTCGTTTACATCCATCAATCTTTTCATACATGCTCTATCTTTCTCTCAAGAATACTTCATACTGCGGACACCTGCCTTTTTAAGTGTGTTTGAGAAATAATGAATCCTAAAGTTCCTAAGCCTTGTTGGAATTTTAGCCGTCATTATAGATAATGGTTAATTTATGTCTATTAATTTATGTATATCGAAAAGGAAACAAATATTCATTCGCGATCAATCATAAATAAATGTAAAATATATCTTAGTTTTTATGAATAAATTTTGCTTTAATTGAAGATGGCAAGAATGAATTCTTTTCAAACCGTTAAAAGGTTTTGGTCGATAAACAGTTAGAAAACCCAACTTCAAACACCCATGCAACGATAAAAAACCGCACATTAATTCATACAGTAGAAGTCCTAAAATAAAGTACAAATACTTTTTAACCTACGACGTATCACTATTTCCTTTTAGACTCACGTGAATGAACATCACTAAAACAATATTAAAATAGAATCGAACAGGATAAACACAACCCATCAGAAAATGAACAAAAGTCAGATAGTCCCTAAAGATTTCCTTTTTCGTATTGTATTTGTATCCGAAACTAAAGTCAGACCCAACTTCCCTTGACAGGCCGAATAAATAATTCGCTCTCGTGACGTTATCCGCAAAAATGTTAGTTTAATATTGTTACTACGGAAATCGATACAAGACGCTTTGGATCATCCAAAAAGGAAAGTCTTCTATTTTATAAAAATCAATCAGATTTCTGTGTTAATTAAAAATGTTCTCATGTACAGTACATTATAATCTTTAATAATTAAGATTTTTTTATTTCTCTCGTTTTATAAAGAGTTCCACATCCACATAACAAATTTATTCTTGTTTATGTGACTAGTAAAATATAATGTTTATAATATATCAATGAATAGAGTAGAAAGTTTGTATATTTTCGCTTTTAAAAACTTGAAAAAACACAAGAAAATGATCTTACCTTAAAATGAGCGCCCGAGTGATATCAGAATTCTGCAACAAAGAAAATATACCAATCAGAATAGTATTCAAATTTTACCAAAAGAACTTTAATGAAACCCTTCCACTGGATTAACACTTTAACAATTTAGAATAAATAGTTTGAATGACTTTTAACTAAAAAATGCAATAAAACTGCAGTTTTAAAAAAGCTAAAATATTGTGCTCCTATAGCTTCTAAGACATTAATTTTCAACCTTAAAAGTCGATTTTACTATAATTTAAACGTCAATCTAAAAAAATATACGTAAACTATATTCAAAACTCGTAATAACGACGTCTTTAGAAATGGCACATCTGAGGCAACGATTCCGCCAAATAATAGACTCCGGGAAAATCTGAGTCTCGCAGTATAGTTCTCGCACAACGATACGAAACAACTATAACCGACGTGCGAGTAAGAGATAAACGATGAGAACTTAAACAATAGAAAGAGACGAACATGCTCCACTAATGAGGTAGAGTCTGACAATTGACGAGTGCAGATGTTGTTAGTGAGATACACCCTTACTTTGTTCGTAAGGGTGAGGGTGGCTTACAAAAGTTTAACAAATTCATAAAAGTTACAGTGTGTGTCTAACTCAGAATAAAGGGTATATTAAAGGATGAAGTGAGGCGCGAAAATCTAATGAGGAATTATCACTACGGAAACGTGCATTGTTAGAATTCAGTTTCTAATCTAAATTATAGATATTATTATATAAATTAACTATTTTTATTAGTATTATCACAATTAAAACGGATGAGATCTATATCAGTCAAAAGTAGAAAATCCTTAATTTATCCTTAATCCAAAAGGATAGATCCAAAAGGATAGATAGAAGGGTTTTAATAACACAGCGATGCAATTGAAACATCACATAACCGCTAACCGTTTATTTTTCAGTATTGCTCTAATTCAAACTCATAGAAGTGATTTAAATCTTTTTGTTCATGAAAACCTCGTGTGGGAATTATCTATATCTATACTTATAATAAATCTGTAGAGAGGTCAATTCTGTACATGAAATATATTTTCAAAATAACTATCAGGTGGTGATTAGGGATCGATACTGATGCCAAAAATGCAATCAGTAAAATTTTTGTCTGTCTGTCTGTCTGTCTGTCTATCTGTCTGTCTGTCGGTTTGTATGTTCCTTATGGAAACAAAAACTACTCGACGGATTTTGACGAAACTTGGTACAATTATTCTCTATACTCCTGGGCAGGTTTTTGTATACTTTTCAGCAGAGTAGTAAAGGGGGATTTTGGGAAATTTTGGGAAAACGGGAGAAGTTCCTACATTTTTTAATCTTCCGTCGCGTGTGCAGCCTTAATGGTTAAACTTACATAGAAATCATGTATGACGGAAATATTTTTCATAAAATTATCTAAAAAAAAATCCTCAACAGTTTATTTCTATCTTTTACGGTTGACTCACAATAACACGTGTAATTCCTGATAGCTTAGCAGTTCGGAACATTCTGATTATATTTGTTTACTCTTACGTTTGTAAACCTCTCACTCATCCCTAATTTAAAAAAGATAACATTATTACCTATTCAATAAAAAAAGAATCATAGAAATCGGTAGAGAAACACCGAAGTTATACATAAAATAAGCCACAATAACATATAACATACTAGATGGCGCCAGTAGTTACATCCTACAACACGTAATGATTTATTTTTTAGATTGTTATAAATACTTCATAGCGTTTTATTCCAAAATTTGCTATTAAACGGAAATACTGAACCGTTCATTAAAGCGCATTAAAAATCACCAAACTACACTGTTTAGGGAGTGCTATAAATTTAATAAATTGAAAACATTGCGCTGAATTTCACAATGCTTGAGCAGTGACTAAAGAAAGAAACCTCAGATATTTAAAAAACAACGCTACCCGTGCGAAGCTGGGACGATCCACTAGTTACTAATAAATAAAGGAAAGAAAAATTTCGACACAGGCGGGAATCGAACCCGCGACCTCGGGTATACGCCCCCGTCGCTCTGCCAATTCAGCTACCGTGTCAATGGCTGCCAGCGTGAAATTCTTCTATCCTTTATTTCTTTTACACGTTTGAGTAGTGTTTGCGTTTCCTACCTCCGAATTTTTTTTTACTAATTCGGAAGGCCACTTGTCTACCTTTTCAGATAGAATGCAAATGTTGAAAACGCCTAACTATCACATAATTTAAATCTTTTTTTTCATGAAAACCTCATGAGGGGATTATTACTAATAAATAAAGAATAAATAAAGGAATAAATAAATAGAGGTCGCGGGTTCGATTCCCGCCTGTGTCGAAATTTTTCTTTCCTTTATTTAACACTTATAAAAGTGACTAACTTAATATTGATTAGAAAATATATGGAAAAGATAACTATCTTTTCCAAAATTAAGCTGTAAATATAGTTTAACATGTTGAAAAAATTAAAGATATGTATTGATTTCCAATAGACCCGAACCCAACCCTGTCAAATGTTCTAATTACCGTTTCATGGTTGCTCGCACTGCTAAGCATTGGCACTGTTTACTTAATTTAATTATTGTTTCCGCAGGAAATTCTAACATTGCTTTTATGGAACAGAAGAGCAAAATAAAAGCTATTATGATTTATTTGACATAGGTATTGAAGATTGATAAAAGGATAGAAAACTTTTGATTACAACTCATACCAGAAAAAAAAAGATTTATCTATTTATAAACGGTTTTCTTACTTAAAGCTATCTCTTCTATGTTACTTTTAAATGACATAGGTACTTAGTAAAATAAACTAGGTAGATTAATATCACATTTCATTCAATTAGATAATGTACTATAAAACCAGCCATCTAAAATGTTAGAATAAAAGGGCATAAAGATTAAAGAATTTAAATGGAGAACGAAATACATTTTATGGCTTTAGAAATTTTTTATGTTCTATAAACACTGTCATGTATGTACATACTGTATGTATGAAAGCATAATAAAATGATTTAGGTCTATTCCTTTTAGTTAATTACTTGTTAGAACAGAAAATCCAATGAAATAATACCCGTTTAATCATAGCAATACCATGCAAAATAGCACACTCTGAGTTAATTAACAGAAATAAACGTTGTTCTATAGTGAAGCGACAAACACGGTCGCTGAAGAGCTTTACACCGTAAATGCAAATATGCCGACAGCACAAAACTAGCAATCTACTTATTGTGTCGTAAAACAGAGCTGATAGGCAGGTTTATTGCTTTTGAAGCTGAGTATCGTAACATTTGCATAGCCCGATATAACATGGGACGGTGCTGACAGTATCCATTTTTACGATCATTACGCGTGCCATTCTCTAGGGGCTATTTGCTTATTATGAGTTAAGTGCAAGAAGCGGGAAGCAGCTTTACCTTTATTAGTCATTTAATAAGCTATAGGGCCGTGGAAAATATAAGGACGTGTGTGTTAGTTTTATGTAGGGGTAAAGATTTTAGAACCTAACACAGTTTCTGCTTTCAAAGCTCAGTGGTGACGCTCTAGATGCTGAGAGTATTGGGCACAATTTAGAATTGGACCTATGAGCCTATAAAGGTTTTTATGTGTAAATATATAGTAAAACGTAGTAAGCACGTATTTAAGAAAACTACATAAACGGATTTACAGGTGACTATCATTATAATTTTATCATGGTTGTTAACGGTGAGGGAAAACATCGTGAGGAAACCCACATGGCTGAGTTGTACTTAGCCATGTGACAGTGTATTCGTACAAAACGGCGATAGGCCTGCCCCCTATCACGTGAGTACACTGTCCATGCAAAACGTGGGTACTCTGAACACCAGGTGACAAAGTTACGTGATGTTCAGAAGTATTAGTACCTCTGCCAACCCCTTCGGGGATATTCGGCGTGAACATTTATGTTATGTTATGTTTATCATTATTAATGTCTTAGATTAAGTAAACTCCTTTAGCCTACTTTCACAGTCAATTTTGCCGATACGTAGTAGGTACACTTCAAAACCATTTTAGAAAGTCAAAAGTTAAGTTAAAAATTAGTGAATAGTTGGGGGAATTCTGCCGGACATATCAAATAAGTAAAATTACCTTTAGAATACAGAAATTTCCACGCCATTAATTTCCATTGGGGTAGGTAGAGACTATCGATCGCCACTTCGTACAATCCTGACTGACTCTCTAGCTTCGTTTACATCCATCAATCTTTTCATACATGCTCTTTTTGAGCACACTCTCAATTCACAGAAAAGTTTATTTAGAATATATTTTATAGACCAATCACGGCTGTTGAAATAGCAAATAAAATCACATTGATTGTTGATACATCCGTAAGGTGACATTAAAGCCCTTAAGATTCTGGCTGAAAAATAGTTATAAAGGCAAGCACGCCTTTATTATTAGCTTAGACAGAAACCATTTCCTGCCTCAGATAGTTTTGTTAAACAATGTTTAGTGTTAGTTTGTTATTAATTTCTATGTGATTTTTTTATGTTGTTTTTTTTAGTCGAAGTAATATTTTTGTATAAAATAAGTTTATATTTGTCTTGTTTCTTTCTAAATTTTCAATCTTCCAATCGGCAGTAAATCGTGAGTAAAATGCATGGTCTTATATTGCTTTTTTAAATAATTACACAGCGTTAGCAATACCTTTTGCAGAATATTTCCATAAAATTATTTTGCTTTACAGCTAAGTTTACAAAATGTGCACAAAATATAAGGAAAAGTAGAAAGAAGTGAAAATTATAAGATTAATAATTAACAAGTCCGCGATTTAATTATAAATCAACATCCAACTGAGGCGGAAGCGAGAAAAAAAAATTAGATTCATAAAAGAATAACAGAAAGGCACTTTCGTAACATTCAAAACATTCTTAAAGAAAGTTTAAATTTATTCACAATGAATTTTCTTTACAAATCCCTCGGGAACAATAATCTCTGTTTTACGTTTGATTGAATACCACTTTAATTTGTTTAATTCGTTATTTGAAAGACACGTTTCATTGCCGGTAATAAAGTTATGAACAGCTTTGTCTAAATTTGTGAATCATTTGTTAGAATTAAGGCGAAATTAAAATAAATTCATGATTAAAATGGTTAGAACATCGGTAAGAAAATTATTAGAATGGTTAGATCTGAATATTGATGTAGCTTTTTATGATTAAATTGATTCTATAGATTCCTTTTATTTATGACTTAAAACTACACTTGTGATGAGAAATCGAATTAAGAAGAATGTACTCATTTGTGTTATTTATAACAAACAATGTTATTTATGACTGCCTCCGTGGTCTCGCGGTTAAGGGCTTTGTATCAAGTACGAAAGTCTCGGGTTCGACCCCCTGGGGGTGGTTACCTTACAAATTTAATTTGTAAGATTTAACCCAATTTTGGAGGATATTGCGGGCTTGAATCACCTGATTATCCGAAAATTAAGATGATTCCGTGCTTTGAAGGGAACGTTAAGCCGTTGGTCCCGGCTACTATTACGGTAGTAGTCGTTAGTCTGTCAACCTGCAATTGGCCAGCGTGGTGTACTATGGCTAAATCGCCCTATATAGGGTGGGATCGAGCCCCTTGGTGGGGACATATATGGGCTGTGAGGATAACAAACAAAAAGGGTTTTAAGTTAACTTTCGTAATGAAGTGGGTGAATTATATTTATTAAAATAATTATTTAAGATTTATCGATCTATATAGTATTCTGGACAGTTCTTGTTTGTCATAAGCAAATTTTCTGTTCCGCACATGTTCTTTTTGTAAAATCATAACCAAGGCAAACAAAAAATGATCTTATACAAATTAAATTACCAACAAATCCTCAATCCAGAGCCCTTATGCGTTTTACCAGAAACTTCTTGGTTTCAATAAACAGACTTGTATTGGTCATTGGTAGGAGGTAATCTTAATCCTCAGTATTGAACATACTATATGTTCAACTTAATATGCGCAAAATACGTGTCAATTTATGAGAAATCAAAAATCTCTAAGATTTTAGTTAAACAATAAAATATTACCTATCATAAGATTGAAGTGGTTATCAAGCTCATAATATTATTTGATTTGGGCAATCGGGACAGGTCACACTGGCTTTTGAAAAAAAAATGCACACGGCCCTACCATCTACCATTTATGATAACGTACGAGTAACAATTTAAACAAATTGACGACGTCCGTGGCGTGGTTAGGTGACTAGCTCGTGACTAGGTTTTGGGTCCGCAGGTCGCGGGTTGAAACCATTGAAACCATTTTATTGTCATGATTGCGGATACAACAAAAGATGTTACATAAATTTATAGTATTCGATCCCCGCTGAGGGCAACATTTATGTGACGAGCATAAATAGTGTTTCTTAGTCTTGGATGTTATTTACATGTGTACATTATATTAAATGTATCGTTGAGTTAGTATCCCATACCACAAGTCATTAAGTTGTACTGATCTGTCTCGTATGTCCGTAAATATTTATTTATTTATTTTATTTAAATAACACACACAATTATCCTATTAAATTGTAATTGTAATTGTAATATTTAATAGGTGAAATACGGTTATTATGAACCCTTATCTATACTTATAATAAATCTGTAGTGAGGTCAATTCTGTACATGAAATATATTTTCAAAATAACCATCAGGTGGTGATTAGGGATCGATACTGATGCCAAAAATGCAATCAGTAAAATTTTTGTCTGTCTGTCTGTCTGTCTGTCTGTCGGTTTGTATGTTCCTTATGGAAACAAAAACTACTCGACGAATTTTAACGAAACTTGGTACAATTATTCTTCATACACCTGCGCAGGTTTTTGTATACTTTCCAGCAGAGTAGTAAAGGGGAATTTTGGGAAATTTTGGGAAAACGGGAGAAATTACTCCATTTTTTAAGCTTCCGTCGCGTGTGCAGCCTCAATGGTTAAACTTACAGAGAAATCATGTGTGACGGAAATATTCTTCATAAAATTATCTAAAAAAAAATCTTCAACAGTTTATGTCTATCTTTTACGGTTGACTCACAATAACACGTATAATTCCTGATAGCTTAGCAGTTCGGAACATTTTGATTATGTTTGTATACTCTTACGTTTGTAAACCTCTCACTCATCCCTAATTTAAAAAAGGTAACATTATTACCTATACAATAGAAAAAAAATCATAGAAATCGGTAGACAAACACCGAAATTATACATAAAATAAGCCATCTCGCCCGTGATTAAAACCAAATCTTTACTAATTTACATATAACATACTAGATGGCGCCAGTAGTTGCATCCTACATCACGTAATGATTTATTTTTTAGATTGTTATAAATACTTCATAGCGTTTTATTCCAAAATTTGCTATTCAACGGAAATACTGAAACGTTCATCAAAGCGCATTTAAAATTATCAAACTACACTGTTTAGGGAGTGCTATAAATTTAATAAATTGAAAACATTGCGCTGAATTTCACAATACTTGAGCAGTGACTGAAGAAAGAAACCTCAGATATTTAAAAAAACAATGCTATCCGTGCGAAGCTGGGACGATCCACTAGTAGTAAATAATGCCGACATCGTGCCGTCTGTGCAAGGACATAAAATGATCTGAAGAGGATCAGAATTATGATTAAAATTGTTCCAAATATTAAAGGGACTCAAAAGTATATTTATTATTAATTTCAAAGACACTTAAATTATAGAAACAAAACGTTACGTCACGGCATACACATTAAGCAAATAATTTTTGGACAACATCTGAATTCGTAATGTTGAGAGTCGCATTTTCTTTATTTATTTGTTCCCATTTTTGAGCTTATGTTTTACTTTGTTTCAGTCGTAAACGAATAGATGAATTTTAAGTAATACCTTAAGCTAAATAAAAGAAATTTCAGTTACTTTAGCACTCCATTTAAATGAAAATAAGGCCACTTACAAACAATAATGGTTTACTTTTGAAATGAAGAATTGATTAATTTTCTGCTTATTATATCGTCAGCTATTATAAAAATGGTTCTATCATCAAATATGCATGCTTAGTTAATGCAAACATATATATCTTTATGTATTAATCTTTTCTGAATTAGCAACCAATGGTAGCCATTTAAAATACTTATAATAACTAAATGGAAATATTTAGAGCAGAGTTCTATATAGAGATAACTAAGTTCTCTTACAATTCAACAAAAAAGTATCTAGTTTGTTTTTAAAACAAGTCATAAATTCTACATCAACTTTTAAATTATAATTTACTTATCACGGAATTCAGTGCCAATTCTTAACTAATTTATAACTTTACCTAATTAGAAACTAGTTAGTTGGAGTCTCCAAAAACTTCCAAATAAGTCATATATGATATTTGGGCAAAGTTAGTTGAATGAAACTCAGTAACTGTATGTAAAGTGTTTATGCGTTAGTGACGCCCAAGTCTTTAGATGTGAGAAATCAAGTTTTAGTAAGTTCACGTCTTGGAAGCAACTTTGTTACCAGCTTGTTGCTGTATTAAACTGATTTTGACAGTTGTAAATGGTTGTGGAATACAACAAATCTGAATTATGTTTGTTCAACGCCACTGTTTTGAATATGAGAAGTAAGATTTATTGTTTGCTTACAAAACAACATTGCTGTTGTTCGGAAGTTGGACAGCTAAGTGACACTTATCATTTGTCCCGTGTTCCGAGTGTCAGTTTTCGTTTACTTACGCGTGAACAACTTTTAATTAGACATGTTACTTTAAATATATATTTTTAAACTTCAATTAGTTTTTTATTAAATTCAGCATGCATAAAAAACAGGCTAGTTTTAAAATCCACAAAAATGTTTTATAAACATACATACATACATATACTCACGGCTATATTTCCCTAGAAGGGGTAACCAGAGCTACGGAATTATAAATTCCTCAGCCACTTTTGGAAGTTAAGTGGGGTGGGTTAAGATGGTAAAAATAAAGGTTTTTGGTGATGGGTCTCCAACCGCATCGCCCAAAAATCCAATAAAAAGCCCCAATACCCTTCTGTTTTATAAAGTTATTGAAAATGACACAATGTTTTATGTTTTTATGTACAATACTAAGTTAGATTAGTTATATAACTTTACGGAAAAATAATGACGTTTCAGTTAATCTTTAACAGTTGTAAGAATGTCAATGAGGCAAAAGAGATTTGTCATGAAAAAAGTGGCTAATGATAGTCTCTGATTACCTTAATAGAAATAACAGGCGTCAGCATAAGTATTTGACTTTCATTACGATCGTATATCGTTTTGAGGAATACTTATTTTATATTACTATTACAAAATAATATAAAAAAGCTCTCCCGTCGTGAAAAAGGGTAAGTTCGTCAATACTCGATTAAGAAATTGAACATTTATAGAGTCTTGAGGTCGCAACGGAGTAGTTTTATCAAATAATTCCAATATAAAACGGGTTTGAAACACCTGAAAAGAGTCGCAGGTAGGTCGGAAGTGTGCAGTGCGGGTAAACTTGATCAAATATGGATGAAGAATTCTGCCGCCTGAAACCATCCTTTGCTGCCGCTACTGAAAATTTCTCTGATAACTGCGGGTCTTCTAAGAAAATAAAGATTTAACTTTATGGGCACCTGAATGTTTTTATGCTTTTTTAGAATAAATTAAATTTAAAGTTTTTTTTCGAACTTTATATGTCTTGCATAAGTATAATTTTTATAATAAACTTAGCCACTCATAAGTATGTATATCTATCCAAAATGTTCCGTAGCCATTTTCAAAACATTTCATTTGATAATGGAGCTGCAAACGCCAAGCAAAATCAAATAAATCGAATGCTATTACTCTGCGAAAATTCTATGAGATTTGAGTACGGCATCGTACACGCTGCGTCACGAGTCATTTGCTCGAGCGAATATTCAAGACGTATTTGAGTGTGGCGCGGTGCAGTGCAGTAAGTCATTTAATATTGATAGAACTGGAAGTGTGTTCTCTGACTTGCTGTCGTTCTGCTAAGTGTAACACAGACTTGACCAAAACCATATGTGCAATTCTACTGTACAGTGTACAATTTAGCTTTATTGATTAATCGAAGGAGTAGTTTTACATTCAACTTTCATATATGGTTTGTTATAGCTTTGTAGTTTAGTTCAAAGGATATTTTTGAATACCTCTTAATGAAAATTTGTTCATTAGAAAATTATTACAGTATTATTATAGTCAAAGGATTTTGATAATCAAAATCAAAGAAGAATTTAGTAATACTCAAATAAAAATATGAATTTATAAGAATATCCTAAATGAACTTAATATGAAGTAGAAAATATATAATACATGATATAGTCTATTCCTAATATTCCTAAATGAATATAAGCCCTTTGGGAAGCCGTTCTATAAAGGCAGCTCATTATCAGTTATTTTCGAGATTTTTGGGCGAGATTTATGTCCAGCAATAGATTTCTATGAGCTGATGGTGATATTGGGATAATTGTTTGTCACAAACGCGGACATCGTGTATCTCCGGTAAAAATGATCACAACTACAAACTTTAGCGCTAGCCAGAACTGAAGCGCTAGAAATTTTTCAGCCACATTTGGAAGTTGATGGGGGACAAGATGATAGAAATAAAGTATCTTTGGGGATGAATGTCCAACTGCATCGTTCAAAAACCACTTGAAAAGTCTCATACTTATGAAACCCGTGGGTAAAAGGGGTAGTGACATTCTAAGCCGGCACTACTCCGATATAGAAAAAAATAAGACTTATACAATAAGTTAACATAGCAATCTGTCTCATATATTTGACTCTGAATTACTCTCTTATTTTCCAAATTCCTGTTTTATTTGTGTTACTCGAAACACGGAATTGAGGCTCCATACAGTGTTGTTGATGTTTTACTGTACTGCAATATTGATGGCTAAATTACCACTCGAGCTTAGCTCCTGTACTGAACAAATAAACCTACTGAAGGGATCCATGTTTGTTATTGTGATTACCGCAACAGATATCTCTGTGTCAAATGTATGTAGTTTTATATGGTATTTACTAAATTATTATATTCTGACTTGTTCGTTTGTTTTGTTTCATGCTGTGTAGACATGTTTGGCATAGAATAAAATAAACCTACTACTACAAGCGGGTATCTTAATAGGCGACTCACAGTTTTTGGGCGTATTAAGTGATTTTTAGGCGATGTGGCAAGAGACCCAAGACCAACCTATAATTTTAAAACAATATTGTCCCCTCAAATTCTAAAATTGTCTTTGGAATTTTCAAATTGAAAGCTCTAGTTACCTTTTTTCTTGTCGTTATGAGTATTAACGCCAAGAAAAAAGCCGCCTTCGTAAAGCCGATTACACTAAACTTCTGCTAAAGGAAAATCTTATGTTGCTTTGTTTTTAATAGCCAATAAATGAGAAATATATACAAAAAATTACACTTTTATTTTCCATAAAAATATGCACAACAAGGGATTTTTTAATTTAGTTATAATTTATTAAAAAAGTTATGATAATGTCAATAATTTATAATATTGAAGTACAAACCCGTCGATTTTGCCTACTATGTTATGATACATGTAAGTCTGCCAATCTTTACAAGGCTAGCGGCACAGTGGTGGATTATTATGGCTCAAGTATATAGTTGGGTTGTCCCCGACACGATGATTTGTCATGATAAAATTTATAAAGGACATTATAGAATCATAGACAAAAGCTAAACTCCCTCCGTAATCTAGTGGTAAAGCGTTTAGTTTCAGAAACGTAGCTTTCAGGTTCTTACAAGGTAAACTCACAAATTAAATTTGAAATATTTGATTATGTTAGCAAAATATGCAGCCTTGAATTAGCTGATTATATAAATATATAATTTTGTGTTTCAGAGGGCACGTTAACCGTCGATCCCGGCTATTATCCCACTAGTAGTCTTTGTTTGGATAACCACATCACGCCATTATGGTAAACTATGTTCATATCACTCTAGGCACGAAAAGCTCCAAGCCCTTGTTGAGAATATTACAGAATTGGTATTAGACAAAGGCTAGTTTTTGAAACAGGTCTACCACACATTTTATTTTTATTTTCAGAAACAGTTTTCAATTTAGTTATACCGAAACATCAATGTATTGTATGACCTGTATTCCTCGAATTTGGGATTAATTGCGAGCAGCGAAAAATTCGCGGATAAATTTAAAATCTTTTCTCCGAAATAATTCTGTTGAAATCCAGGCCTGAGCTCTTATTTATCTCAGTTCAATATGGTTTTATACCCTTTCAGATGAAGCTTTACATCGGAATTATGTTGTTGAATATTATTTTAAATTTCATGAAATGATCTTTACAATTGACGAAGGTATTGTTTGAAACATAATTAGCTGTGTTAAGTACGATATTTGGGTTTATTCCTTATCTTAGGCATTTATTATATCTGTGTGTTATTTCAAAGCGTTAATCAGTAATTAATATGTTTAATCTCAACTTTCGCTTGTGACTGAATTAAAAGTGTTTCCATTTAAAACCTCCGGCTGCCCCTCTTTTGGATTCATAATGTAATATTTTTTTAAATGCGAATTTGCTAATATTATTTATGTCCTTTATAAAACCAGCTGTCTTTCAATTTGGTAATAATGAATAATACAGATTTTTTGACCTAGCAGATTATACTGTTGTTCATACTCGTACCAATTCTAATAAAAACAAGTATTACACCTAATGGTGGAATAAATCTATTAAGTTACCAACACGGGATTTACCTTTATCATATCAGGTATCAGCTATATCCAATACCAATATTTCCCATGAGTGTCGTAAACTATTACAAACATATATATCCTAGATACTGACAACAGTATTCAGTGAGCCTTGATATTAATTGGATTTACTTTTAGTGGTAGCCCAGTGGAAGTTTTGATCGATTTGCCAATTCATCAATAAATTGGCTTTTAATGATCAAAACACACTTCTTTACATTTATCATATAGTATAATATACAATACATATTATGGCAATGCTGTATAGTGTCAGCTAAAAACCGTACTATTCGACTATTTAACACTCCGTGTAGTGTCGGCTTAGAATAGCACTACCCCGTTTCTACCGATGGGTGTACGTAAGAGGCGACTAACGGTATTAGGGCTTTTAAGGGACTTTTGGGCGATGCAGTTGGAAACCCATCACCAACAACCTTAACTTTACCATTTTTTCCCCACTCAATTTTCCAAAAGTGGCTGAGGAATTTATAATTCCTTTGCTCTGGCTACCCCTTTTAGGGATTTATAGCCGGGAGTATATGTATGTATGTATGTATGTGGCTGGAAACCCATGAACATACTCAAATTTTAAAAGAGACTAAGAAGTTTCTAACCCTGAAGTTATAGCTACTCCTTATTGGGGTTTATAGCGTTGAGTATTCGAATAATAATAAAATATATAGTTATTTATTAATGTTATGTATTACATGACACAATAACTTACCAGCCCCAAATATTATAACCGAATAAAAAGGTACACTTTATTGGTTATCCGCAACCAACTCTTTGTTAAAACAAATTTATTCAAAAACCATGTCTACACACGCAATGTAATAAGATTTAGAATTTGCCATTACTGAAATACAAGACGGCTGGGAAATAAGATCGTACAAAAATAATTTTGAAATATATTGAATATTTTTCATCCATTTCCTGATCCGATAGTAATGTGAAGGTATATAATCTTTATAGACTCCACAAACCTTTAAAATATTCAATTCTATGAAAGCAAAGATAATAAAAAAGCTTAAGTATAAATTATTTAAAATTTACCCTCTCATGATATAATAAATTATATAACAGTGAATAATAAAGATAATAACTTCTGTGACAATAGAGCTAACAGTTTTGATTTATTTATTGAAAATACAAGTAAAAATAATATGAAGTTTTTCATGATTCAGTTTCTGTTTCAAAGTTGTGCGAATATATATTTTTTCATTTGGAATTTGGGTCTACAGTGACTAATAAAATAAGAATATTAATATTCAACTAGAAAAGACATAGGTATGCATATTTATATATTTAAGTACATAACTTTTACAGGGCATCTTCTTACACTTACTCACACGACATAAATAATAAAAAGCTGATTCTAAGCTTAGTTTACTAGTTTGAGAGAGAAAAATAAATACTCCATCCACTGATAGATTTAAATTTTGTGCATCCATACTAATATTATAAATGGGAAAGTGAGTTTGTTTGTTTGTTTGTTCCGCTTTCACGCCGTAAATACTAACCCGATTGCTTTGAAATTTTTCAGACGTGTAGTTAGAAGTCTAAATTAAATAATAGGATACTTTTTATCCCGGAAAAAATATGTTCCCACGGGAAACCAAAAATATTGTTTGCTTGCTGGATGCATTGGAGATGGCGCTGTGTATCGTTTAAAACAACGTAAAATATTGTAAACTAATATAAAAATCAAAATTTAGAAGCTTAATGGTACGGTAATGGATCCCCGAAAATAAGGAACTCCCGAGGGATGATGTACTATTGTTTTATCGTATACATTTTTTTTACATCTACTTATATTGCAAACGAATGTTAACATGTAAATTTAGAAGCTAAATGAAACGACGACGATGCCTTGAAACTAAGGAATCCGCAAGAGTTCTCATAGGAACATCAAAAAACCTTAACTCATATATGGCTCAAAATATTGCAGCGATTATTTTTATCATAACATAACATAACATAAACGTTCACGCCGTTTATCCCCGAAGGGGTTGGCAGAGGTACCAATACTCCTGAACTCACAAGGCAAGCGCCATCTAGTTTCCAGAGAAGGTACCCACGTTTTGCTTAGACAGTGTACTCACGTGATAGGGGGCAGGCCTATCGCCGTTTTGTACGAATACACTGTCACATGACTAAGTACAACTCAGCCATGTGGGTTTCCTCACGATGTTTTTCCTCACCGTTAGCAACCATGATAAATTAACCACACATATGACTTTAGAAAAGACAAATTGGTGTAGGCCCGTCCCAGGATTGGAACTCACGCCCTTCTGTTTTTCGGGCGGGTGTTCTATCCACTGGACTATCATGTCGCTAATACTAATACTACTGTACTAATACAGTAGTATTAGTACAGTGAAAAATGAATTAATGATTAGTATAATATTTAATATTTAATATTAGATTTCAAATAAATTAAGCCAACAATTCGGTATGCAAAGTTTTACAAAAGTGGTGCTGATTACGAAACCATTTCGAGATATTATGTTTCTAAAACATATTTTCTTGAAATGAAATCAAACAAAGCTA
Source organism: Bedellia somnulentella (assembly GCA_963576735.1). Classification (NCBI taxonomy): domain Eukaryota; kingdom Metazoa; phylum Arthropoda; class Insecta; order Lepidoptera; family Bedelliidae; genus Bedellia; species Bedellia somnulentella. Next base: position 12,499,257 of record OY755177.1, on the reverse strand, counting down.
AGATGACCGTTATTTTAACAAAATTGGTTTAGTATCAAATCGTAATAATTTCATTTGAGATCACAAATTCGTGAAATGTTTTGCAATCAGCAACATTTTTATTGATTGATTTTTATCATCGATGGAATTCACATCAGACACTTTGTTAATGTTCATTTTGGAAAGATGAAGGGGTTTTATCAATTTAAATGACACATTTGTTTATCAATAGTAAGACTAATATGAAATAAAGCGTAATAAAAATTTGACACCGCCCCGGTAACGTCTCCGTGGCGTAGCGGTATAACTAACTACTATGAATATTTAATTAGAACTATTATGAATCAATCGTCTCGGGTTCGTATCTCAGGTAATTCAAGCTTTTTGTAAAAAAACTTTGTTAGCTTAAACATAACATAACATAACATAAACGTTCACGCCGTTTATCCCCGAAGGGGTTGGCAGAGGTACCAATACTCCTGAACTCACATGGCAAGCGCCATCTAGTTTTCAGAGAAGGTACCCACGTTTTGCTTAGACAGTGTACTCACGTGATAGGGGGCAGGCCTATCGCCGTTTTGTACGAATACACTGTCACATGACTAAGTACAACTCAGCCATGTGGGTTTCCTCACGATGTTTTCCCTCACCGTTAACAACCATGATAAATTAACCACACATATGTCTTTAGAAAAGACAAATTGGTGTAGGCCCGACCCAGGATTCGAACACTAGTCGCTTGCACGATAACCAAGTGTTCTACCCACTGGGCTATCACGGTTGTCTTAAAATAACACTATATATAATAATAACAAGCACTATCCCTTCAATTTAGCGATTATTTTGGAAGGAGATCCACCACTAATCATCCCTATATTGCCGAGCAATCGCTGCAAGCTCTCCCACTATCACCAACGGTCAGTGTAGGGGGCAGCACCGGGCCGTCGCCGCAGCGCCAAACTACTATCCGTATCTGTACTTACTAAAGATATTCTCATTTCTGAACATAAAAACTTGGAATATTTGTTTCATGATTCTTATGAACAATTAAAAAGGAATTTTCGGAACTCAACCCCTAACGGGTTGATATAGCAAATGAAAGTTAATATAGAGTTTTTTTTAATTTTATAATAAAACTTGGTGCGATTGAATTTATGAAATCCATCTATCAATCATTCATGAATATATGCTAACAACCATAAATTCCATAAAAGGGTAGCCATAGCTTCGGAGATACTAATTCTTCATCCAATTTTGGAAATATATTGATAAAAGATAGGTTAATAAAGGTTGTTAGTGATGGGTCACAAACTGCATCGCCCAACAATCACTTAAAAAGCCTCAATATCCTTTATGTCATTTACAACGCCCGCGGGATTATAAATATAAAAAACAGAAGTTGAGATAGTGTTTCGGTATTTTGGTATTATGTAAACTGGATGCAAAAAATGAAGTCCACGCGGACGAAGTCGCGGGGCAAAAAGCTAGTTGTTAATAAAGTATAAAATTTTTCGAAAAAATATATTATTAAGAGACCATACAAGTTCTTATCCTTACTTGGATACGGAAAACTTTTTGTTTATCGTTATTTTCATGGCGTTAATTACAAAACTGCTATAAATCTTATAGCAATTATGGAGGTGTTAACTCATTAGTGTAGCAATATTTGCGGGGCAGACTTAAGAGATTTAGGTCACATTAAGTCTGCAGAAAGGACATTATCGTGTAACCGAACCCTGGTCACGTAGATCTGACTGACCATTAGTTTGCTACGGGAGGGATAAGCAAAGTCATATTCACGCCGCTGAAATGTATATTTTAAAACTTTTTACCGTTTACTTTTATACTTTAAACTTTCAACGTTTGTAAAGATTGTATACATTTTTATTAAGAGATAAAATGACCCATATTTTAAAAGCGGCCATAAATCACGGTAAATACTAATTATTTATTTATTCATAAATATAACCATTACAGATTTTTATAACCCAATTCGGCTTCATTTCACATTAAGACAATATATTCATAAGCTTACAAACAAAGAAAGAATAACATAACATAACATAAACATAAACGTCCACGCCGAATATCCCCGAAGGGTTTGGCAGAGGTACTAATACTTCTGAACATCACGTGACTTTGTCACTTGGTGTTCAGAGTACCTACCCACGTTTTGCATGGACAGTGTAATCACGTGATAGGGGGCAGGCCTATCACCGTTTTGTACGAATACACTGTCACATGACTAAGTACAACTCAGCCATGTGGGTTTCCTCAGGATGTTTTCCCTCACCGTTAACAACCATGATAAATAATAAACAAAGAAAGAAAACCATATTACACACAAATCTAATTTTACATACAGATTACTGTATTAACAAAAAATAAGTAAAGTAAGCCAAGGACAAGAAAATAAATCTGTTTGTTCGGCAATGGAATAGTGATGTAACAATATTGTATAGAGGTATCAGTTCAATGATAGAAATTTGACGAAAGATTTCAATTTGATAATACAAACTTATTTTCAAATAATTAAGAGACATACGAGAGGCTCCAGCAACTTTGTTGAAGCATCATAGAATGAAGTACCCATAGATTTTTAAATATCTTATATATACTATGTAATACGTAGAAATGTAATGTAAAAGAAATTCATACCCGTTCAACGCTTTTATTATGGCCGATCCAAAAATAACTATTTAATAATTTTAATCTTTTTGTTCATGAAAACCTCATGTGGGGATTATTAGTAATAAATAAAGAATTCTTTATTTATTAACTATTTAATAAATTGTTAACTTTAATAAACCTGCACTTCGTGTACACACTCGTAAAATGTAGAAAAGTCAATTAGTCGAAGCGTACATAAATTGCGTATTTTCAGAGAGTATCCCCTTCCTGGGATTTATAGCCGTGAGTATATGTATGTATGTTTCAGAGAGTTGACTAGAAACTATATATTTTTTTAAAACAAAACGAATAAAATAATCATTTCATCAATTTTATTCTGTAGTAAACAACTCAAGCAAACTAATAACAATGGTAGAAAAATGGTTTCATTCTGTTTGCATTCAAAATACTCTTAATTAAAAATATAATGAAAACTGATTTTAATTCTGCTTTAGATTTTTAAAGAACAAGGATATGCTTTTATCGTGACAAACTAAGTGTTGTTTTAAACTCATTAAATTTCTAAAAACAAGGCAAACTGAGGCAACAAGATGTCCTTTATAATTTGTATTTTAACACGTCCCCGCCCCTTGTGTGTGGCAACGCGAAACACCTACAAAATATGTCGGACCCTGAAATCCTTTTGTGGTACTAATGAATTTAATCTCGCATACAATTAGTTTCTGTGACTTGTAAGGGTTCTTATTTAATAAAGGCTCTTTAGTCACGACGCAACCTAATGGGGATTGTTTTAACGAGCATTTTGATAAAATGTTCTAGTTTAATGGTGTAAAGCACTCAGGGTTGCTGTATGCAGCAAGATATATGTGTTAAACGCTGCGCAAAGTTTATTTGTGCTTCTTCAATGATTGCTGTGTAGTGTCGGCTTAGAATAGCACTACCCCAATTCTTCCGGCGGGTGTACGTAAGAGGCGACTAACGGTATTGGGGCTGTAAGGGATTTTTGGGCGATGCGGTTGGAGACCCATCACCAACAACCTTTATTTTACCATCTTTTCCCCATTTAACTTTCCAAAAGTGGCGGAGGAATTTCTAATTCCTTAGCTCTGGCTACCCCATCTAGGGATATATAGCCGTGAGTATATGTATGTATGTTCAATGATTTTTAAGAACTTTTGTTTAGTAGTAGTTAAAATGGAAAGTTGTATTAAGCTTATAATAAAATGTGTAAGTAGTTAATTTTAATATTATTTGTTTGAATACTAGGATATTTAGATTCAACGTTTGCTTTTCATTTAGTTTTATTTTGAAACTTATTTAAGGTTCGTTGGAAATATGAAAGGGAACTACATACACATATGAGTCTAATACTTTATATGCAATACACATACTGGGTAATAAATACAAAAACATGTATTCGCATTTCCATTCCCATAAATATTAAAATTATAATTTAAATGCAACGTGCTGTTTGTAAAGAAATTGAAAATCTAAAATATTGACTGTGGTATTGCGCTCTTCTTACAAAATGACTCTCAGTGCATGCCTTTTGAAGACCCCTCGGCGCCATTCAATGAAAGCCTTACGAACGTTACCTTCGCGCTGAAAATTAATAACCTTTTCATTTCTTGTAGGCCCAGAAGGAAAATGAAAATTATGATTTATTTACACTTAATGAAATTCCCCATTGCTTTAATTTTACTTAAAGTATTTTGCTCGACCTGGAATATTAATTATGGATTCCAGGAGATGAAGTGATATTTTATACTGAATCTATACCGTTTTTTTTATTCAAAAGTGTCGTAGCAGCCATACACCGATCTTGTAATAAATTTATTATATTTATTCAAAACTAATTAAGCCTTTAAAACGAAACCCGTACAAAAAGATGTTCATTTTCGTAATTTATACAGGCCCGTTACTTTGGTTTGCAAAGGTAAATGTGATTTATATACTCGTATTACAGAGTAACAAAGATGAGTTGGGATTCGGGACAGACACATTGTTTGCCTAACCTTTGCCTGATTATAGCCTATGAATTCATACGAGCAATTTCATTCAGCGGAATGGTCGTAAAGCCAAATTTCGTGTGCAAATTTAATCAGGTCCCAAACTTAATGACGTAGGTGCGGCGAACGCACATTATCTCAGCAGGAGCGAAACCAACAGTGGTTTATATGAAAATGTGGAAACACATGGAAATGTGACATCATTAATATAAATTGCACTTAGTTCAGGACCCGGGAAAATCCGTAGCTGCATGTAAAACGGAAAGAGTTAATGAATACGCCTGACAAAGTATGATGTTCTAGAAGCATCTTATTTCCAAGTTTCAAACAGTTTAAAGGCTCTTTTTACAACTGGAATACAGCCATTAGTGCCAATGAGATTTTAATTTAATGTTCATAAAGTTAACAATTCAGATTATCTTTGTACTTTAGCTGGTGGATTCAATTAAGACACTCAGAGCTCGTTGGATTGTAGTGAATTAACTCTGTCAAATTTTATAATAGCTTTGAAGATTTTTAATTAAAATTAAAAGTTTAATAATTTGGTTTTACAAAGGTAAGAAGTGATAATTTTACTGTTTGTTTTAAACAAAATTTAAAACTACTCTCATTATTTACGTAACTCTAAATTAATGTAATGATTATAATGAACTTGTGCCGTGTAGTGCCGGCTTAGAATGTCGCTACCCCTTTCTACCCACGGGTGTCGTAAGAGGCGACTGAGGGTATTGGGGCTTTCTATTGGATTTTTGGGCGATGCGGTTGGAGACCCATCACCAAAAACCTTTATTTTTACCATCTTTTCCCCACTCAACTTCCAAAAGTGGCTGAGGAATTTATAATTCCTTAGCTCTGGCTACCCCTTCTAGGAAAATATAGCCGTGAGTATATGTATAATGAACTTAAAAAATAACATTAAAAAGTATAGTAAAGGCTTTAGAATAAATTACTATGGGCTAATATTGACAGTGAAAAATTCAACCTTGGAAGCTCGGTAGGAGAAAAACCGTCTCATATGCTTCTGCATAAAAAAATCTTTTTAGTCGAAAGCCGTGGGTTTAAATTCTGAATCGAGCCTTAACTAATAACAGTTTTTTTTAATAAATTAAGACTGGCTTAAAATTGCTCTAATCCATTTGTTACCGAACTTGATGCATTTTTGTATTAATTGTACCAAAATTGGAAGGAAATTAAGTAACATTTTATGCAAAGAAACATATACTCACACCATTATTCTAATTGGGGTAGGACGAACCGATCGCCATATTGTCAAACCTCTCCAGTTTCGTTTATATCCATCAATATTTTCATACATGCTCTTATCATATGCTCTACTAATATTTCACAAAACATTGTAATATAATCAATTGTAATGTTACGTTGTTTATAATGCGTGTCATTTTAATCAGTATATCGACTGCATCAGGTTCCCGTGCCGGCGACCGCAGCCGCAAAACCACGACCCCGCTTATAATATCTATTCAATATTTTGATACATTCGTTTTTAATGAGACTAGTATTGACAGCCATGATAGCTCAGAGGGTAGAACACCGCTTATCGTGCAAACGATGAAGGTTCAAATCCCGGGTCAGGCCTACACCAATTTTTCTATTCTAAAGACGTATGTGGTTAATTTATCACGGTTGTTAACGGTAAGGGAAAACATCGTGAGAAAATCCACATGGCTAAGTTATAGTGTCAGTCCATAATAACATTCATTTCCTTTTTTAATGTAACAGTCTTTATTTAATAGGAAACAAAATTATACAAACAAATTAAAATTGAATATTTTTGAATAATGGATGGACGGAGGGTTATTTATGATTTTATATGTGCATTTATAAGAATAGAAAATATTGCAAACAGGTTAATAAGGAAGCAAGAATATTAAATTATTTGACGATAGTAAAAATAGACTGTCAGATGATATTTTCTGCGGGAAAACAAAGTCCATTAACGCCTGTCATCAAATTTGGCTTAAAATATAAATTCATTATCTTTTGCTAAGTGATAATGAAGACGTCATTTCTTAGGATCAATTTGTATTAAGGGTGAGCTTTCTGATGTCGACAAAGAAAAAATGTGAACATTTAAAATGAAGAGATGTCCCCTAATCCCTTAAGTAGATAACATTATTTAGTTTAAATTGGATGGATTGGATCTAGTCCCCTATCAACCTCCAAACGTGGCAGAGGAGGAGGAGGTTATCATTTATGGCCGTGAGTAAATGTACGTACATACATACATATACTCAGGGCCATAAATCCCTAGAAGGGGTAGCCAGAGCTAAGGAATTAGAAATTCCTCAACCACTTTGGAAATGTGAGTGGAGAAAAGATAGTAAAATAAAGGTCTCAAAAATCCCTTAAAAGCCCCGACACCTTTAGTCGTCTCTTACGTTAACCCACCGGAAGAAATGGGGTAGTGCTATTCTAAGCCGACACTACACAGCAAAGTGTTGTACGTATGTTTGTAAATTGGATGAAAATGGCGACGAAAGTTTTATTGGTTTAGAATAACACTACGCCATGTTCAGTCGTAGGGGATGACTTATGGGGTACTCAGAAGTAATCGGTTTACGATTGGATATGAAATGGAAACCCATCACCAATTTTGCTGTGTAGTGTCGGCTTAGAATAGCACTACCCCATTTCTTCCGGTGGGTGTACGTAAGAGGCGACTAACGGTATTGGGGCTTTTAAGGGATTTTTGGGCGATGCGGTTGGAGACCCATCACCAACAACCTTTATTTTACCATCTTTTCCCCACTTAACTTTCCAAACGTGGCTGAGGAATTTCGAATTCCTTAGCTCTGGCTACCCCTTCTAGGGATTTAAAGCCGTGAGTATATGTATGTATGTATCACCAATTTTTCTACATAAGAAACATTTTCCTCCCTTGATTTCACAAATGGCTCGAGAATTACTTGAGACTAAAGCTCTTGTTACTCCTTCGTATCATTATTATATTGTGAGTATAATATAGATGGGTATTCATCATTTAATAAATGATTTCATCAGACATTTCAAAAGAAAATCATCTATGGTTTGTTTATATAAATCTTTGGTGAGGTCCCAGTTGGAAAGTTGGAAAGGTTTCAAAGTACTCCAATAAGATAGAATGCATACAGAAAAAAGCCCTTAAAGCCATACACTACAAACTTCATCTTTCCAGAAAGTCTTACACTAAACTACTTAAAAAATACAACCTAAAATCACTGACAGACAGATGACAACTTATTGACCAAATGACGCTCCATAACATATGTTTTAACCATTACGATTGCATTCCCCTGTCCAACGAAATAGGCTAACGCGTCCCGCGTCGGCCCGCCAGCCGGCTGCCGCACACAGCCGTGTTCGCGGTGGAGCCCGTCCGCACGGTGGCTGGCGAGCGCGCCCCTCTTCGTAGGATTTGTGAATCACATAATAAAAACTACAGCTCTATAGACATATTTAATTCGTCTAAACTCCAGCTCAAGCGAAACATACTGATAAATGATACCATTAAATGATCAATTCTAGTATATGACACACACACCCATACATACACACCCACACACCCTCACATACACGCACACAAACACACACACACACACGCATAAACTTGTACAAACACAATCCCATTTAATAGATGTATTATTAGTAATAAGCTTTATAATGTTTAAATGCTGATTATATATTTTATACAAAGTGCAGTTTCATATAAGTTTTTAAAATATGTTTATAATGATAAGATAAATAGAATAATAAAAGAAATGTAAAAATTCTGTGATGAACAGTTCTGGATACAGACTGATTTCACCATGTAATTTAATTAGAAATAATTTATTTAGTCTGTGCCTGTTGTTTGTCCAAAATAAATAAATAAATAATAATATTATTATTGCATTTTTCATAATTTATTTTAAAAAAATCATAAATATTTCAATTATGTATCAGGATAATCACACGTTCAAAGACACACAATATGGTATTCATATAATACACGTCGTTGTCAGACTATCAAACCATTTTATCTGCCAAGCTACATATGGCGGCTTTTCGAAAACAGAAAAAGGGGAAAATAACTGAAGCCGCACTCGCGTTAACAATGAACCAAGTTTTTGCCGAGCAAATATTCAATATGTTTGCTGCCTGAATCGTATGACACAACACAATGCACGTCAGTTAGTTGGAATTTTGGTTTTTAGTTTCACATTCGCGAAGTTTCAAATACAAAACTGGGAGAAACTTTAATTTGATATCTGTATTAAGTTTATACTTCCGATATTTTTCGAGTGAAAAAGATTAATATTATATTTAGATATGTAGTGTCAGTTTAGAAAAGCACTAACCAATTTTCTCCCACCGGATGTTGTACTCGTGAAATGCGAATTAGAGCTTCGTGAGCAGGTTCTGGGCTAGAAAGCTATTACATTTTATTTTATTTTACATTAAAACTAAGCTTCCAAAAAAATATTTAACAAAGGTATTTCCATGATCTGAATGTTTTTGACATGAAAACCTCATGTGGGGATTATTACTAATAAATGAAAGACAAATAAAGGAAAGACAATTCCTGAAAGGTATTTCCAATTTTAAACCAAACCATGTGAGCACCTCAACTTTTTTGGCAAAACTTTACTTATTTCAGCATCTATTAAGTGTTTTATAGCTTTCCCCAGTAGTATGAGTCAATGAGGTATGCGTATCAAATTACGTATAAATTGCATGACATACCTACAACGAGAGTGCATTACCTTTGAGATTCGTAAATTTTGCTTAGAAAGAAAAAATTACAATGGCCTCTTTTCTGCAGTCGTAAGAACTAAGTTGTGTTACTGTAATTCAAAGAAAACTTCCAGAAAACTGTAAAAGGCGTTGTTCTATTGAGTTGAATTCTTATCAAAGAAAGTTGTGGATCAACTGGAATAACTTTTAAAAGTAAAAACAACAAAGTTATTATTCTTCGATTCTGCTTGATAAATTTAGATGTAGGTACCTAACACTACTATTGGTCTGCTTCAAACTTTATTAATTGCCAAAATAAACAATTAGAAAAGACGTGTGCTTGTGAGTTTTTTCATACAATAACACACCTTACAAATCCAAAATATATAAAAAAAGAAAGAATTTTTTTCTTTTGAAATCAGGCATGTTTTTTTCTTTTTTTTAACCCTTGTCAAATATAAATAATAATTGATTTTCCGACTTTCTTGTGTGTCATGTAAAGTTTGCTATTAGGTTCTAAAAATTTCACAGAGAAAACAGTAACATAAAGGTCAGTCAAATAAAATACATCCCAGGTTATTTGGGGTTTATGCCAATGTGTTCTGACCTGGTTTATTTATCTGCCTAAACAAAATGTTACGCTAGTTTTTTCAGTGCTATGTTTTTGATTGGCCGGTTATCAATTTATTAAGTGTGTGGTTTTTCTAAACACTCTTTCAATTGTAAAAGTAACAGTACTAATTAACAAACGTTTGTAACATTTATTTTTTCAATGTTCTATATATATGACAATTGCTTTAATGTTATGTTACTTTTTAGATTTTTATTTATTAAACAGACTTAACTTTTTTTAGAACTGTTGTATCAGTAAAACTTCGTTTGTTATTTCCGAGTTTTATACAGTTAATATTATAATATTTTATATAGTAATATTTACTTATACTCATAGATTGAAGGTGTTGTATGTATATTTAGATGATATTAGATTTTTGAGTATTAAAAAGCATATTACTGTATAAAAAATAAGTAAAATAGTATTTGTAAAAATATTCTTTAGCAATTGAAAGATATTTTAACAAAGTTAACAGCAGTCAAAAGCAATTAAAAGTTGGCTCCAAAGTATTTCAATCCATCCGTAACAGGTAAGAATTAATTTTGAGACAGATTTGTATTTGAATTATTTTTGAATTGTTATTATTGTTGTGTATAAAAAAGCTTAGTGGTTAAACATCGATAGATTGTTTTTATATTATTGGCAATAATTGGATTTTGCATGCAAGGTGTGGTATTATAACATAACATAACATAACATAAACGTTCACGCCGTTTATCCCCGAAGGGGTTGGCAGAGGTACCAATACTTCTGAACTCACATGGCAGCGCCATCTAGTGTCCAGAGAAGGTACCCACGTTTTGCTTAGACAGTGTACTCACGTGATAGGGGGCAGGCCTATCGCCGTTTTGTACGAATACACTGTCACATGACTAAGTACAAATCAGCCATGTGGGTTTCCTCACGATGTTTTTCCTCACCGTTAACAACCATGATAAATTAACCACACATATGTCTTTAGAAAAGACAAATTGGTGTAGGCCCGATCCAGGATTGATACTCACACCCTTCTGTTTTTCGGGCGGGTGTTCTATCCACTGGACTATCATGTCGCTTATATGTCGCTTAGTGGTATTATAATTAAGTATTATTACACAATTTAGTGGCTGTGTAGTATTAAAGCTGGCTTGGGCGATGTGATCGGAGGCCCAGCACTAAAAACCTTTACTTTACAATCTTTTCCCTACTCAACTTCCAAAAGTGGCATAGGAATTTCTTATTCTGAAGCTCTGGCTACCCCTTCTAGTGATTTATAGACGTGATTTTATGTATGTATTATTAATAAAACTATGATTACTAGAAAATCACTTTATTTTGGATTATTTTTATATAAATAAAGCTTTCCAGCTATATTCTTATCTTATCACTAAAATCTCCCGACCACTTGCAAAATACTTTTGGGAACAGATAGAGTATAGTTATTTTAGTCCAGCATCAAATAACTAAAACCGATTTGTCAATAATCTTTGCAATGATTTCTCTGGACGGGATCTCAATGTCGTGCTCGTAGCATCTAGACAGCAGAAAGGATTGTTAGCAGAAACTAATCCAAAGTTATCTTTCCCAAGTGTAGCAACAATTGTTCAACTACTTCAAGATCCGACCAAGTGCTCACTGTTCGTTCATTGTTTGCCAACATCCTGAACTCTCGTTCTTATACACGATTCAATTTCATTCTGTTTTGTTTGTCTTGCACCGACTTGTTTATTTGCCTATTGAATGTTTTTGAACAACTTAAAATGTGATTACTTTTGTTTTTTACTTCAAAATTTCTACCGCAGGTATATTTGAAAGCATGTGAAAATGAGTAAAGGGCCCTTTTATCTATTATTACAATTAAAAAATCCGATGAAAAATAGAGTTAAAGTGACTAGAGAGAATGGTTAAATATTACAGTGTAGTTGTGACTTAGAATAGAACTATGGTAATTTTTCACGCGGGTCTCATAAGCTTATGAAGGGTAGATGGTTGATGCCTCTGGAGTGTATATACATAGCCAACCATCATATACCTCTTTCATTTATGTTTTGATTTCTGACTTTACCTCCCAGGAATTATCCCTTAGACTTTTTTAAAGAACGGCCTTATTGTTGAACCAAGAGTTGAGCTAGCGAAGCAATACCATCCCTTAATTGCCCAGCGTGACGTTGACACAGAATTAACATGAACCAACGTTACAAAGCTTCACCAATAGTCAATACACATAAGGCAGGTGATGAACATCCAACACAGCTTAGTGGAACAATCGAACGCACAACGTAGGCAAACGCCGCGGCCTTCCATCAAAACGGATTACCAGTTAATTGTGATGTTCACTGCACTCCGCCGACGTTTAATTAACCGCCTCTGTTAGCTGTTTGTCCTAAACACGTGCTTTTACTGCCAAAGCATGCATGCGGCTTAACTAATAACATTTTGAATATTTAGCAAGCGGGCAATGGCTTCATGCAGCGCTGCATATAAAAATATTGTTAATGATGTGATGCTTGTTTTATACAAAGATATATAAAAAGATTAACATCAAGAAAGAAAAACAGGATATTTTCAGGTACTATTTTCTTAATCTTCTTATTTATAGTTTTGTGTATAATCTATAAAAAAATATTATATAAATATCGAATATAACAAGCGTTTATTTTACACATATTGTATGGCTTTGAACTAAGAAACGCAAATGTTTGAAAGGTAATGAGACTCCAACCCTATTGACCGTGAAATACTTAAAAACCTAATCTTTACTCGTTTTGTAAGACAATACCGGTTACAGGAATATAGGTAGGGAATAAATACTGAATAAATAATAAATACGGAATACTGCTAGTCTAAGACTGTTTTAAGTAAGAAATAATTGAATAATCCAAACCAGCCAAACCAGTCTTGCCAAAAAGTATTTCATAAGAGTTATTGGATACCTTATCAAAGTAACTTAATAAAAATTGTTACTATGAAGAGAGCTAACGAGTAGAAAACCTTTACTTTGATCTACAAAGCAACCGTTTGTCATTGTTTGAGAGGCGATCTATGTTCTTCAAGCCAATTTGTTCTTCTTTAGTATGCGTTTTGAATGTCTTTTGTACTCTGCGTAATACTATCTTAATTAACTTTATAGAAATCTGGGTAAATGCCGTATTTTCTACGGTACTGTTTGTAAGAGTTCTCCGTTTATTATTATCTGAACTTATTCTGTTGAGGAGTACTTCTACTTTCAAACCGTCTACATTGTATTTTTTCAATGCCAACAGTAAGAAAATAAACTAACCTATTACAATTTCCTTAAAAAAAACTTATGTCCTAAACTCTCACTGTTTGCGACATAAATTGCATTTTACGTTTGGATATGTCATGTGACGTCCACAATAAGCATATAATAAGCTTTTATCAATGCTTTGAAAACATTTGGTGTGGTATTTATATTGTACAGTTTTCCATATCGGTTTAATAAACTATCACATACATTGCGTCAGTAATTAAATTTTAGTGTATTTTTTCGTTGTTTAGTTTATATTTTACTACTTATTTCTTACTTAGTAATTCAGCGATTAAATTTAATTTAAAAGTTCAAGTATTCTCATTTATATAGTAACGAACAGTTGAGGCGGCTGTCAAAAAATTCATATTAAAAAAGTCGCAAATTTTCCAGTGACTTGAAACACACTTTGTTGCAATAAAAGTCATAAGGCTAAAGAATTTTACGTCTCGCTTTGTGAGTGATTCTAGTTGTCGTAAAACAGAGCAAGTGCATTCTATTGTTTTCCGATGCTATGTGACGTGTGATAGATGGTTGTACAAGCCAGTGTTAATGTTACTCCGATTCAAACCTATATTTTTCGAGCTTTTATTAATTGAACTGATTTTTCAATTGCTTTTTTTCTAGGACTAAGTCATTGTTGTTTTATTTCGATGCCTTATAGCGATGGTTTTAAGTAACTGTTGAAAAATGCAACTTTTTTCGTGTTCCACATTGCAAACTGAACTTTACAAAGATATAGAAAAGTATTAATTGTGTTGTATAGTGGTAAAAATATTAGTAATATCACTAGTATAACTAAGAAACTAAAACTGGTTGGATCGTAGGAAAACCTGAAAAATAAAGTGGTAATTCCATAGGTAATTGTGTTATATTTGTTTTATAATTTTGTAACATTATTTCTAGCCATTTCTTTTCAATCTCTTCGTAAAGCGATGCAACGTTAGAGTAATCTATACTTATAATAAATCTGTAGAAAGGTCAATTCTGTACATGAAATATATTTTCAAAATAACTATCAGGGGGTGATTAGGGATCGATACTGATGCCAAAAATGCAATCAGTAAAATTTTTGTCTGTCTGTCTGTCTGTCTGTCGGTTTGTATGTGCCTTATAGAAACAAAAACTACTCGACGGATTTGAACAAAACTTGGCACAATTATTCTTCATACTCCTAGGCAGGTTTTTGTATACTTTCCAGCAGAGTAGTAAAGGGGAATTTTGGGAAATTTTGGGAAAACGGGAGAAGTTACTCCATTTTTTATATTCCGTCGCGTGTGCAGCCTTAATGGTGAAACTCACATAGAAATCATGTATTAGGGAAATATTCTTCATAATTTTATCTAAAAAAAAAAACCTCAACAGTTTATGTCTATCTTTTACGGTTGACTCACTATAACGTGTAATTCCTGATAGCTTAGCAATTCGGAACATTCTAATTATATTTGTTTACTCTTACGTTTGTAAACCTCTCATTCATCTCTAATTTAAAAAAGTTAACATTATTTCCTATTCAATAAAAAAAGAATTATAGAAATCGGTAGAGAAACACCGAAATTATACATAAAATAAGCCATCGCGCCCGTGACCAAAACCAAATCTTTACTAATTTACATATAACATACTAGATGGCGCCAGTAGTAGCATCCTACATCACGTAATGTTTTTTTTCAGATTGTTATAAATACTTCATAGCGATTTATTCCAAAATTTGCTTTTAAACGGAAATACTGAACCGTTCATAAAAGCGCATTCAAAATCACCAAACTACACTGTTTAGGGAGTGCTATAAATTTAATAAATTGAAAACATTGCGCTAAATTCCACAATGCTTGCGCAGTGACTGAAGAAAGAAACCTCAGATATTTAAAAAACAACGCTACCCGTGCGAAACTGGGCCGATCCACTAGTAAAAAATAAAATCCATTTACATATCAAATTTTTAAAATTGAATGTTTAAGTTTTTGATGTTATGGCTTGATATCGAGTATAAACATAAATAATTACGGACCCAAACAGCAACTTGAGCATCAAAATTATATTGTAACTAAATTGAATATCGAAGCACTCATAAATCCACGTGAATGTTTACCAAACAAACTCCGCTGTCAGTATTTGATACATTTTCGTGTTTCGAGGTGTACACTACACGTATGTTTTCAATTTTGTCGAGTTTGTTGCTGAGAAAAGTTTTAGATGTTCCGCTCAGGCAGGATTTTATAGCTCCAATCTCAATACCTTGTTGATTCTACTTATAACACATCATTGAATTTATAAACGAGTTCATTTAGTAATAAAGTTTTATGTTGCTTTTAATTTTCACATCGAAGAAGGCTGGTACTGAAAAATGGTTATCAGCTAAGCGAGTTTGTTACATTATTTTTTTTAGTTAAATTCCTAGTTTTACAAGTTAAAGACTAAGATAATTTCTAGAAATGTTTTATTAAGTTTAATAATTCAAAATAAAAGTGAAGTTTAGTTTAAAAAGTCGATTATGAAACGTTACTAGTTATAATGAAAAATATTTGAAATGTTTAAGGCTGTCCAAAAGCTATTTTCTAGCTAAAAAGAAATATGACATCATTCAGGTAAGCGATAATCAATTTGTGCATGGCCATACGGAGACCTAATCCATCAAAAATGGGACCTCAACCGGCGTTACCATTAATCAATTCCCAATTGATTAATCTCCTCTCGACGACAAATTTACTTTATATCGACCTATAACGGCATCCTTGTTTTGTAAAGATACATCTCAACTCAAAATCAAACATACATAGATATACTCACGGCTATAAATCCCTGGAAGGGGTAGCCAGGGCTAAGGAATTAGAAATTCCTCAGCCACTTTTGGAAAGTTGAGTGGGGAAAAGATGGTAAAATAAGGGTTTTTGGTGATGGGTCTCCAACCGCATCGCCCAAAAATTCCTTAGGAGCCCCTATACCGTTAGTTGCCTCTTACGAACACCCACCGGAAGAAATGGGGTAGTGCTATTCTAAGCCGACACTACACGGCAAAGCCGACACTACACGGTAAACGTTCAAAATCAAACGTTCACGCCGAACCTCCCCGAAGGGTTTGGCAGAGAGACTAATACTTCTGAACATCACTTAAAGTTGTCACCTGGCACTTTTTTGTGTTAATGTATTACTAAAATCTATTTTTATACAAATAATTACTTTGTTAAAATAATGATAAACAAATAAATTGTCATAAAATACGAGCTCAAGGCAGAAAGTTGACGCTTATAATAAGAGTAGATAAAAGTATTATTTAATTTGAACCCTCATCTTAAGGTCTATATTTGGCTTTGACATCGTAAAGATGTTTGACAAGGGTGTCATATCAGACAAATAAGGGTGCTTCGAGAGTGGTTTTTATTACCATGACTTGCGATAGTCGCTGTTGTTACATTGTGAAGTAGCTTATCCATTTTGAGGCAGGTTGTTTCGTTTGCTCTAATATTTTTGAAATAATGTGTCGAATTAAAAGATATAACCATAGTCGTTTTTGTTTAAATTGTTACTGTTTTGGTGGTACAGTGTTGTTTTGATATTTCTCACAAAAGTATACTACAGTCTAAAATAATTCCCTTAAGAAGGAGTTTTGATTTTATTTAGCTATTCTTGTTTTTTTTCTCTCTGGAGCGTGGAAAGTGTATTGTATTGATCTAGATAATAATATTGCCTGAAAGATCTCCTCGTGTTTGTTAAACTTTCAGAAAAAAACCGTAACTTTCTTTCTGGGGAATATCATTGTTGGAAAATATCTACCAATAGCCAATTAGTTAACTTCTTTTTTTATCTTTTTTTCCCTTAGTTCGTTTCATCTTTGTATAAATTAAAAGTTTAAGTATATTTGGCTTCGTTCATTACTTTTCATCATTTTATTTAATGGCAATTGATTAAAAGATTGATGGACGTAAACGAAGCCAGAGAGGTTTGCCAGGATCGTACAAAGTGGCGATCGATAGTCTCTGCCTACCCCAATGGGAACTAATGGCGTGAGAATATGTTTGTATGTATGTATGTTATTTAATGGCCCTTATTAAAATCACATTAAGCTTTGTATCCCATCTCTCACCCTTGTAATGTAATGGTTCATTCAAAATACGGGTAAGTATAAGTTTAATCAACATAATAAAAGACTTTCCTAATTACACCTGAATAAACAAACTTGAAACTTGTTTTGTGTAGATTCAGTTGTTCATGAAACTTGGCTTACTCAAAGTTCAAGTAAGAAATTGCTTACGTTCTGTTTGCAAGTTACCTTTCCGAGTTAAGTGAAATGAGACCACACATTTATACCAACTTTTAGTGCTCAAATGTTCAAAATTGCCTCCATTAGGTTTGATTAAAATAATACATCAAAAGGTTTATGTATGATTAATTACTATTACTAAAAACAGAATGACTAATTGACTATTTCAATATTATAGTTAATAAAAGTACATTGCGAGTAAATTTAAATCATTTAAATGTTAATTATGTTTATTTAGTTTAGCTATATTAATCAGATAGTTTTATTATATTATATAGTTATATGCACTTCACTTTATAACCAAATATACACAAACATAGCCCAAAATTATATCCAAATTAGACTATTATCTGGTTAATAAATATTTCCAATTTCGTTTACTTTATATGAATACAATTATTCTGAAATACATACATACATACATATACTCACGGCTATAAATCCCTAGAAGGGGTAGCCAGAGCTAAGGAATTAGAAATTCCTCAGCCACTTTTGGAAGTTAAGTGGTAAAAAGATCGTAAAATTATGGTTGTTGGTGATGGGTCTCCAACCGCATAGCCCAATAATCCATTACAAAGCCCCAATACCCTTAGTCGCCTCTTACGACACCCGTGGGTAGAAAGGGGTAGTGATATTCTAAGCCGGCACATCTGAAATAAGAAATTTAAAAAAGTGTGATAGTAATTTATTCAAATACAATATTCATGATGACATTATGTAAAAACTTATCTTCGTCTTTTCTATCAATCGAATTCGAAATACTAACAAGTAAAACTGCACAGTGAGTTTGTGCAATTAATCTAAACTGTTTAGTATTAAATTGTAGATCCTAGTTGTACGAAGTTAACAGAGTTAAAGAGATACAAATTGTTGCGAGCAGCTGCCAAAACACGTTCCAATGTATTTAGTTTGTTTCGATTGTGTTTTTAGTTGTCTGTTGTTGGATTTGATACTAGGATTTATTCATTTGCAATGTCAGCAAAATATTTCTTATTGGCATTTGGTCCAATTGATAACAAAGTAATGAATTATAGCTTCCCTTGATTGATAACGAAATACACGAAGAACAATATAATAATAATAATAATAATAAATAGGCGTAGGGATGTGACGACCCCACCGCCCATTGTTGGAATGGCAGGATGATATGTTTGCCATTCCGGCTTTGCAAATAGTCTGCGCTTGAGTTTGTAGGTGTTGACCGTGTCTACAAACTGGTCCCAGCGCTGAATAGGGTGACAACGGTCTCCCCGGGGTAAGTGAGTGAAACCCCGGGTGAATCTTCGCTCATCATAATGGCAGACTGTAATAATGATGAGCGTATAGGGCCGCTTCCCTTGGGTGATCGAAGGGGCACGTCTGGAGCTGGGGCTGGACGTGGCAGCATGCGGTCCCCCAGCCGCCGCAGACCGGCCCGACCACCTGGCCGGTCTGCGCGACCACCTCAGCCACCAGATGGCTTGGCATCGGTTGGGACGGGGGCAACTCAGTCCCAGCAGTCGGTGCCCGCCGCTGGTGGAACAAGGCGCCGCATGGCATGGACGGTCGAAATGAATAGAAATGCCATGCGGGCCTATATTAGGGCCTCGGGTTCAAGAACTGGACGGACGGGTTATCGGGCAGCAATGTACCGCGAAATTCTGCGGCTGGAGCCCAATTTGACCGTCACAGAACAAAACCTGGCGGATCGAGTTCGGTACATACAGCGCTCAGAACTTTTTAGCACTACCGAACTCGAACAATTGCGACGCGAGGCTGTTCCCCCGCTAGACGAAGAGCCACCTTTGCAGGTTCTCCCTCCAGTCCGTGAACGGGAAGTACGGAGGGAGCCAATTGCTAACCTGCCGGATGTGGGTGGTGCGGAAAGCGATTGGGGAACAGTCTCCCTGGATTTGGATTTGGTGAGGAGCGCACTCGAAGAGACGATCCTGGAATATCGCCAAGTGCCTCTGGAAAGGAGGCCAAGGCTGCCCCGAGTTCCTCTCAGCATCAAGGTTCGGGATGTCGTTGAGGCCGTCAATAACATGCTGCCCTCATTTTTAGAGAGCAGCATGGACCTTTGGGATACGGATTCAATTCTCTTTGGCGCCGCAATGACAGTTTGTCAATTTGTCGGCGTCAGGATGCCGCCAACAAGAGCTGGTGGCTCCCGCCAGGCTGGCAGTACTAGTCCCAGGACTAGAACTAGACCAGCCTGGATGAGGCGGATTGAAAGCCGTATCACAAGGGCCAGGGTCCTCATCGGCAAACTGACCAGCTTCAGATCAGGCAACAATAGGCCGAGGGTGGTGCGCTTCGTCAGGGAGGCATTCCCTGGTGAGAATGTCTTTGACAACTCACCGGAGTTTGCCTGTAGACTGGTGGAGCGCATCGATGATCTGAAGCAAAAGATCGCTGCTTGGGGTAAGCGAATTAGGCGATATTCTGAAAGGGTAAAGAGGTACCAACAGAATCGTCTCTTCATGAGTGACCAGAAGAAGTTCTACAGAACTTTGGAGCGTCCCGATGTGGTTTCGACAGGTCAGCGACCGGAAAAAGCCGATGTAGTTGCCTTTTGGCGTGGGCTTTGGTCGCTGCCTGTTGATCACGAAGAGGGCCGATGGTTCGAGGCGGTCGAGGGAGCGTGCGAGCCCATAGCGCCCATGAACCCCGTCAACATATCCGAGGAGGATGTGGTGGCTGCGATCCGTAAGGCTCCGAACTGGAAAAGTCCGGGGCCGGACGGATTGCACCATTACTGGTTGAAGGGGTTCACGCGCTGTCACGCTACTCTCGCCCGTCAGTTCCAAAGCGCCCTCGAGAGTGGGACGCTCCCGAACTTCTTAACTACTGGGGTCACTCATTTAGCTCCAAAGAGCGATGCTACCGCGGATCCATCACAATACCGCCCCATTACTTGTCTTTGTACAATTTACAAGACCTTGACATCCGTTCTGAGCTCCAAGATTACTCAACACATTGTTGATAACAATGTGATATCTGGAGCTCAGAACGGATGTAGGGGCGGTAGTCGCGGTAGCAAGGAGCTACTCCTCATCGATGCGGTCGTAGGCCAACTGGTCAAACGCAACCGTCGGAACTTCTCCGCTGGCTGGATAGACTACAGGAAGGCGTTCGATTCGGTACCTCATACATGGCTCATGAGGGTCCTCGAGCTGTACAAAATTGATAGTGCAGTTCGACACTTCCTCGGGCAATGTATGGGGTGCTGGAGAACGATCCTGAGTTTAGACGGTCAGCGGATGACGGATGCGGATGACCAAATTGATATAAGGCGAGGGATTTTCCAGGGCGATTGCCTGAGTCCAGTTTGGTTTTGCTTGGCCCTGAATCCTCTAAGTACACTCTTGGAGAATTCGGGGACAGGCTTTCAGTTTCGGAGAGGCGGACCACGCTTGCCTCATCTCCTTTACATGGATGACCTGAAGCTTTACGCCCCCACGGCTGACAGATTGGCGGAGCTACTGACGATCACTAATGATTTCAGTGGTTCCGTCAAGATGGAGCTCGGGGTCGATAAGTGTGCGGTCATTCATGTTGAGAAGGGGCATGTCGTGCACTCTGATGGTGTCGATGTCGGCACCAATCATTTCAGGGCACTCTCCGAGGCTGAAACATACCGGTATCTGGGCATGTCACAAACCATCGGTGTGAAGGTGGCAGACGTGAAACAGGGTGTTGCGAGGAGTTTTGTGAACGCCTGAAAAGTGTGCTTAATAGCTACTTGTCAGGCGTTAATAAAATCCGAGCCATTAACTCCTGGGTCATGCCTGTACTGATGTACACGTTTGGCGTGCTCAGATGGACTCAGTCCGAACTAGACGCTCTGGACAGACGAGTCCGCACGACGATGACCTCTCATCGAATGCATCATCCGAGGTCGTCGGTTATGAGATTGTATATCCCGCGGAAGTGTGGTGGTCGAGGCCTCTTGAGTGCCAAAACCATGCACAACCGCGAGGTATGCAACCTCAGAAACTATTTTTTGACGATGACGGATGATAGTATTCGGGGAGAGGTGGTCGCTAGTGATAAAGGACTGACTCCCTTATCGTTGGCCTCACAGGATTGGCGAACCCCGGAGGTACTTAGCACCTCTGATCGGGAGTCCGTATGGAAAGAGAAGGAGCTGCACGGGAGGTTTTACAAGGTACTTCACGAACCTTTCGTGGACCGTAAAGCCTCCCTGCATTGGCTGCGTTTCGGGGACCTCTTTGGGGAAACCGAAGGTTTTGTCTGTGCAATACAAGACCAGGTTATCAAGACGCGGAACTATCGGAGATACATCCTAAAGGACGGTACCACAGACGTTTGTCGAGCATGTGGCCGTCCCGGAGAGTCACTTAGGCATGTTATTTCCGGTTGTTCGGCTCTTGCTAACACTGAGTACTTGCACAGACACAACCAAGCAGCCAAAATCCTGCATCAGGAGCTCGCTCTGAAATACGGACTCTTGCAACAGAGGCTGCCGTATTACAAGTATCTGCCGGAGCCAATCCTAGAAAATGACCGTGCCAAAATCTATTGGGACCGATCCGTTATCACGGACAGGACTATTCTAGCGAATAAGCCTGATATCGTGGTATGGGATCGGTCGCAGTCGAGGGTATTTCTAGTGGATGTCACTATCCCTCATGACGAGGGTCTCGTGAAAGCCGACACCGAGAAGCGTCGGAAATATCTCGATCTGGCTCACGAGATCACCGACATGTGGGGTGTGACTTCGACAGAAATAATCCCAATTGTTTTGTCCGCGAACGGGTTAATTCCAACCAGCCTCGCGACCAACTTGAGGCGGTTGGATTTCTGTGGCGTGTCGGTTCCAGCACAAATGCAGAAAGCGGTGCTGCTCGATATGGCTCGGATCGTCCGTCGGTTCTTGAACCTGACTCCCTGACCCCGACCGACTGTGCTCTTGTCGGGGAGTACCGCCTCTCCCATTTAAAATTTTAATTTTCTGTTTCGGCCATGGGAGAGGCGAGGAACTAAAGGTATTCCGAATAATAATAATAAAAAAAAATAAAATAAAAAAAAAAACTTTATTTCGGATATACAAGATCAACAATGATAATGAATAATGATTTGATAATAATAATTTAATATATAATGAATCAACAATGTCTATCAAAGTTTTCAAATAAAAATTGTTACTAATATCATTTTGTTCAGTAAAACAAACTAATAATACGTAAAGACACTTAATAATGTGCACTGTCTGTTCTTAATAAAGTCCATAAAATTACTTATAGAAAAGGATCACAAAAAAGTCTTTATATTAGTCATAAATTAAAAGTTCCTTAAAGCTTACTTATCAGTAAGTAATTCAATTAAAAATAAATGTAAATCTCTTCTTACACAGCGTTTAACTATACTTGTATCGTATTTTGTGAATCGTGAAATAAACTTTGTAACTTCGAAACGGGGAAAACGTCTCTTTATTGCTTCTGTAAGTGTGCAAATGATTGCCAGATCCATTAAAGTTGTACCTAACATAAACTTAGTGACGTTTCGAGTGTAAACTCCTTAAATTGTAACTGAAATCTGCATATTTGTTACGTCCGTTGGTAGCCCCTTTGTTGAGTAGTTTATGTTCGTTTACAAATTAAAGCTGTTAAGTTTAAAATGTATTTATTTCATTGTTTACTTTGAAACTGTAGAAATCGATAAAATAAATGCTGCTGGGTTCAATGAATATTAGTTTATAATTTGATATAACTCTGAACAAGCCAAAAAGTATAAATGGTAAAAGAATGATACGATTCGCTATTGAAAGAAGTTGCTTTATCTTATATACAACACGAATATAATGTACAAATGTTTTTTTCTTTATCATATAATAATCATTATTCTTTTTGTGTTTTTGACAATTTTATATTTTACAACTAAAATGATTCTATTGTTATTATCTAAATATAGATATAAATATCTCGTGTATCTAGGACAGGTTGGCAAATTATATGTACTGGCAACCAAGCATGTACATAATGTAACATTTTCAAATCGGCATCATTTAAATATTGCCTATGACTGACTGGTCTTAAGCTTTTACTTAGTCTAAGAAATGTACAGTAGAGTAACGACCCGAAATAAGTATCAAAACACAAACGGAACGCCACGAACAAAATTTATGATTGCCGAGAACATATTTTACAAGACCCTTAAATAAATAACGCCACGGCCAGCCCCAAGTGTAAAAAATAAATCCACTTGCAGATAAAGTGTGCGTGCTATTTCATTACAGACGTATTCATGCCATTAGATTGTAATAGGTTTACGAATAACAATTAGGAGGATTAATCATCTATGTTTGCAAATTTAATTTTACATTTGGGTCTTAAATTCGTTTTATCTTTTAAACACATTTTGAAACGGTTACATTAAAAAAAAATATAAAAGTGTATCAAACTGAAACGTTCTCGGCATATATGCCCGAAGGGGTAGGTAGAGTTATTAATACTCCCAAACATCACATAACGTGGTCATTTGCAGTCCCGAGTACCCAGATTTCTTGAGCATTATACTCACGTTATAGTAGGCAGGCCTATCACCGTTTTGTACAAATACACATGACTAAGTACAATTTAGCCATGTCAGTTTCCACACGATGTTTTCCTTCCCCTCCAACAACCATGATAAATCAAATACACATTTGACTTTAGAAAAGACAAATTGGTTTAATCCCGATCCGGGGTTTGAACCCACGCCTAGCTGCAAGAAAGGCGGTGTTCTACCCTTTGAGCTATCTCGTTGTCTCGGGAGCCTAAAATGTATCCCGCTATTATTGTATATAGGGGTAGGCAGAGTTTATTAATCATATCTTTGTACATTTTTGGCATATCTCCAAGTCTACAAGGTTTTTAATTTATAGAGCCAATATTCATACCAATTACATAAATAAAATCTAAAAAATCACGCATCCGAAGTTCTGAAAAACAATGAGGATGTATGAAAATATTGATTGATTAAAGCGCTGTAGGTTTGCCGGGATCGTATGTACAACGTAGAAATTGTTCAAAAAGAACTATTCTATTTGCTGAACTAAGCTTATAACAGAAGCTAACAAAAGTATTCCAAGTTGAATACAGTACGATACGCCAAACTATTCAGCAGGGATTAAGTGATTTTTAATTCACTGATTCCAGTCGGATTCCAGGTACTTTGTTTCTCATTTGTTATACAAAGGTATCTCGTAGAACTTTTGTATCTATATTGTGATAAAGTTTGAACAATTTAACCTTTTAGAAATAAATTAAACCGCTAGGTATTTTAGCTTTCAAACGCCTTTAGAATCCTAAAAATGTTATGTACTTTTTAAAGGATTTATTTATTGTTTGTATAGATTTTCTAGATTTAAGCATTAATTTGTCATTCATCATATTGTTGAACATCTACCTCACATTACTGTTATTTATTGATCTTTCCATTAAAAATTTGTCTGGAAGAGATCGCTTTTAGTGATAAGACTGCCAATTGTACTTTTGTTATTGAATTTGTATATGTGTTTCCTTTTTTGATGTGCATTTAATTTTTTTTCTATTCTATTCTATATGATTGTTTTATGAAAATGAAATTTGTACTAGATTCTAAAA
Source organism: Bedellia somnulentella (assembly GCA_963576735.1). Classification (NCBI taxonomy): domain Eukaryota; kingdom Metazoa; phylum Arthropoda; class Insecta; order Lepidoptera; family Bedelliidae; genus Bedellia; species Bedellia somnulentella. The sequence continues at coordinate 12,474,215 of OY755177.1, read as the reverse complement.
ATATATAAAGAATTCATAAGTTTTATTTAAATGTTAACAAATCTGGGTAAAATAAAACGCATTGCTTTACATCATTTGCATGGCACATTTGCCTGTATTTTAATAATTGTATAATAAAAGTAAAGAATATTAAATACTACAAATTAAATTTTCAAGGCTACTTCGTGAACTGATTTTATTAGTTATTCAAGTGTTTCTCAAAATTATTTTTAATACTTCATCCAGAAGAATCTGAATAAAAGTAAAGAAAAAAATATAAATATTTGAGACATAGATTAAATAAATATAAATTTGGTAATAACAGAAACTGAAATGATTGAGTTGTACAGAAATATTTTTATAAAACACTTTACAGTTTAATTTTTCTAAAAATAAATTTGTGGACAGCTTTGATCTATTTGCAAAGGGTACCAAATATTCGAGGTATATTGCTCCCGTACCTTACAATTCATATTACACAACATGGTTAAAAGATAATGATAGGAAGTGGACGTGCAATGTGATAGGTTAAATAAGTCTATGTTAGCTCATACAACTTTATTTATATGTACCTTATTGTGTAGTCCTTACTCAATACATGTATTCGTGCCTCTTAGAAAAATATTTTACGAGCAATGAGCACAGCAGTTAACTGATGCTGCTGAATACATTACTCATTTACTCTGCACCAATGAAATATTAATTTAATCGCAAAGTAATTTAATTCAGTTTATAACTTTTGTAGATACATATTTAATTGTATTTTTTTCTGTAACTATTGTTGCTTATGCTGAGAAATGGTAGTAATAGAGTATTTTATTGAAGCAAGGCCGTTTAAGTTTATCAATTAGCTTTTTGGTAAAAAATATGAACCGGCCAGGTGCGAGTCGGTTTCGCATACTAAGGTTGCTGCAACGTTACCTAAACACGCTGTATATTCCCGAAGGGGTTGGCAGCGGTACTAATACTTCTGGTATAAAATTATAAGACAATACATAATATAAGATACCTGTTGCTGTATAGTGATGACTTAAAATAGCACTAATGCTTTTGCGAGGTTTTTAGGTGATCGATGTGCGTCAGTAGTCCAGTCAAAATAGACATTCCAGTTTGCATTAATTCCCAACAAGCTGAATTTTTGTGTAGGCCTTGAATACTTCATTACAAATGATGTATGTCAAAAGTCCCCATTGATCCCGCTTGTGCGTTGTTTTTTATTCGAGGTCGAAGGTCACAAATTTGCGTTTTTTGCGTATATCTCTGAAACAACGAGAGTTATCGAAAAATGGTTCGAACAAAGTTTGTAGATCGTAAAATTGTCTACAAAAAATATCCCTACACTTTTTCTTGTCTTCTTGACTTTTGACATATCATTTGTAATGACCTATTTAAGGCTCACACAAAAATCCAGCTTGTTGGGAATTAATGCAAACTTGGATCATAATTTAGTCTATTTTGACTGGACTACAGGCTGGATATCCATCACACTCAACTAAAAAAAGTATTTTTAAGGGCGTCCCCCGAAAAATAGGTTGATATTGATTGTTTGGAAATGCTATAAAGTCTGATTTGATGATATTGATATGACATGAATAAAATATATGTTGGTGATTAGTTCATGGTGTTAAAATTTGATGTTTAACATTTTAATAATATGTTTAAAAATATGATGAAAAAAAATTAATTGGAACATGCTTTGTTTTCATAAAAACCGTATAGGCTCCATTGGCATAACATACATGTGAATTCATTATGTGTCTATATACGCGTAGCTTTAAGATCTGTAACTTTGATGTTTAACTTTTCATTTAAACATTATAGTTATTCAATAAAACTAAATAAACAACATTTATCCTGCGCGCGCGTTTTTTCCGTCCCTGTCACTCTCAGTAAATTTGACGTAAGAGTGAGCGCAATAGCTGCAAAATGCGGGGAGGCCCTTAAACCAAATTTGAAACTCTGGTTACCCTGTTTTGGAATCTATAGCCGTTAGTATAAGCTAGAAGAAAATTCAATCTTTTACCAAAATAGTTGGTATATTGTTGGAACATTATGGAAAATATTTGGCCAAATCATTTTGTGAAAGCATTTTCCGGGGTTTATAGATGCGTTGTATTTTCCTGTTACAAATACGAAACATGGAATTTAAATAATTTGCAAAGGACCTACGAAGAATCGGGACATGTGACTCGATCAGTCACGCGTGAACGATTGACAAGTGAGGAAATTCGGTACCAACTGTTTCAAACACTTCAATAAAATATACACAGAATTTTACCGCACATATTTTCCTTTAGTAAAAAAGCAAGCAAAATTTGCGTCGTTTATGCGATGCAGGGACACGGCGCATATTAAACAGAAACCATTATAGTTTATGGAAAATCGCTCGGGTTTGTTGTCGCATACATTTTGTACTTTGTAATTTCGTTATAGAACTTTTAGACAAAAATATTTTGGCCATTACCTAATTCTAAACTTACTGAGAAAATATCCCAAAAAGGGTCTTCAGAAGTCAAATTTTTTTCATTTGTTTTGAGGATAGAGTGAGAAAAAGATAAGAAAATAAAGAAGCGTTGGTGATGGATCTTCAGCTATGTCACCAGAACAATCACTTTAAAAGCGTCGATGGCCAAAGCCCGTGGAAGGATATGGATAAGTTTTACACTAAGCCGACACCTTAAAGGGGTATAACATAATATAATACAAAGAGTTAGTTAATTAAATATTTACTGGCTTTGTAAGTCTTAGTTGGCTTATCATGCTTAGCGTTGAATTGCTAACTGCTGCTTGTTGTGTCACTCCCACTTCTTTGATAAAAGTAGTCATATTTAACACTACACTCCTGATAATCTTTCTTTTCAACCCTTTTACCACCAAAGTTTTCACAATGACTGAGGATGTTTCTATTACGAAGCTCTGGCTATCCCATCCCTTCTAAGGATTTATTGCCGTGAGTATATGTAGGTATGTTTGTACTCCTGAAACACCTCTTTTTAAATCCTAAGTTAGAATGAGTATTTTTTTAAGCTCTATTTAAAATTGCAAAAATAATAATTTACTGCATTAACATACTTACTAGTTCAATGGAGTATTAATTTTTCGGGCACACTGAAGCTTTCTATAAGAATACATAGACGATCTTCTCATATATGCTCATTCCAACTTGCTCTTTATTTTCTCAAAAGGAACTCACTATCACAAAGTGGCGATGAATAGTCTTTGTCTTCCTCAATGTCAATAACACAACGTGACTATGTAGTAGATATGTATTAACTGATGTGTGACTTTGTATTTTTTTATATAAATGACAGAGTAGAAACCAAAATATTATATAGCAAAAACAAACAAGCAAGTTCATCGCGCTGTCTGAATTATGCAAACAAAAAAGTAAGCAACTGCAATCATACGTGAATCAGAGGCGAGTTGTTCTGCATATAGGCTGGCTAAGTTATTTATTATGCACTCGACACGTCAATCAGGCGAAAATGCAATATTCGCCTCGAACGACCGGAAACACAGCCATTTAAATTGTACATTTTTATTTGATCATTTGCAGATTTTTCGTGTGTAGATTTCCTGTGTAGTGTTTTCTCGCAAAGCTCTACCCTATTTCATCTTTTGGTTGTTAGTCAGAGACGACTTAGGATATTGGGGTTATTCAAGTATTTTTTGGGCGATACCGATGGAGACCTATCTTTTTTTATTTTATATTAAAATTTTCCTACTTAACTTCCTGAACTGGCTGATATTTTTTTATTATGAAGCTCTGGTTACCACTTTTAAATAATTATAGCCGTGAGTATATGTATGTATGTCGAAAGCGACACGTCAATCAGGCGAAAATGCAATATACGCCTCGGCCAACCGGAAACGCAGCCATTTAAATTGTACATTTTTATTTGATCATTGGCAGATACTCCGAGGCAGCCATGTTGAAACGGAAATAGGACACTTGTCAATTATTTAAGATTTTTTAATACTTTCCGTTTGCTGAGAATTAAAATAGACATATTTTATTTTGCTTCATTTTATGCATGATTTAAGTTATACATTTTTTATATTTATTATACACAGGGGAGAAGATGGTAGAAATAAAGTATCGTTGGTGATGGGTCTCCAACCGCATCGCACAAAAACCATTAAAAAAAAGCCCCATACCCTTAGTCGCCCCTTACGACACCCGTGGGTAGAAAGGGGTAGTGACATTCTAAGCTGGCACTACACGGCAAAATTTTATAAGTATTTTATTTGTGTTTGTTTAAGTATATACCGTCTATTTTTCACCGGATTTGCGGTGTTATTAATCTTCATTAGTTTAGAATATGCACACGAATCCCTTGTTGACAATTTAGTAATGACAAATGATGCTCTGTGAGCTGTAAAACCTGCATTTTAATTATTATTTTTTAGGGAGCACATTTGTGAATTTAACACATAAACATTTACTGAAAGAGTACAAATCTGACAGTTACTTTTTCTTTCAAACGTTATACTAACCACCTTAAGGCTAAATAGTGGCTTTGACCTTGATAAGGCATAAGTTTTGCCATTTTGCGCGGATACAGTATAACATGACCATATATTAATTACTAATCTTTTCGCTGTCGACTTAGAACAGCACAACCCATTTCATCCTACGTGTATCGTGAGAGGCGAATAAGTAATTTATTCGGTATCCAGTACCAATGTTTTATTAAAAATTTATATTGCAAATACTAAAGAAGCTACGACGATTTAAATAAAATAAATAAATAAAATTGTTTATTGCGCATTTTGAATTACATGGCGATTTTTCCAATGGCCCCTGCACTAGGTAAAACCTGTATTGCGGGTGGCCTTTCTCGATATTTACATTGATTTCTAAACTAAAATTATACACAAACATAATTGTTAAAGAAAAACCTAACACTAAAAAAGTATACAAAATAAGCAGAACTAGGAAAATGATTTATAGAAAAAATATATATATATATATAAACTATTTTACTTGGATGTATAGTGTTTAAGAGAAAGTGTGTGTGAGTGAGTGTGAGGGGGCGTGTGTGTGAGTGTGAGTGAGTGTGTGGGGGCGTGTGGGGGCGTGTGTGTGTTTATGTGAGTGAATGAATGAGTGCGTGAAAAATGCTACTTCTGTCACTGTTGAACAATTAGGATGTCTTCTGTCTCAGAATATGATAATGAGTGCAACCATGTAGCAACCATCTCCTTAGCCTTATGACTACAAACGCTAGAGATATCCAAAATTTTATTAATTTTATTGTAAATAAATCCTGATAGGAACAATGGAAATCTCCCAGAGAATGCCGTTTTAAGTTTCGGGATGTTAAAAACTCTACCAGTATTTCTCAAGTGAGATATTTTTTTTGTTTCAACATCACTTTTACTTTTATGCATTTTTTCTACTTGTCGCAGAATAAATAATTTCCTAACTGACAAAACTTCGGCAACTTTATAGAGCTCAGTTGTTGGATATAAGAATGGTAAACATAAGCCAACTTTTAAAACTGCTCTCTGAGCTCTTTCGAGCTGTAATAGTACGGACCTGCAGCTACCACCCCATGCACCTATGCAGTATGTTAAAATAGACTCACACAATGCGTAATACACTATCTTTAGTGTTTCTTTGTCCATAGCGTGGCGAAGATTTTTAAAAACTGACATTAATTTACGTACTCTTGAAGAAAGCAATTCAATATGGGGCCTAAAAGAAAGTTTATTATCGATAATAACTCCAAGATACTTTATTGTTTCACATTCACTCAATTTAGGACATTGACAATGAACAAGCCCTTCACAACTAGAATTATGAGATACTATAATCAATGGTTCATGTGGCTGTGTGTTTTGTCGAATACTAATAGAAAATAGAAATTTAGTTTTAATAGTATTTAGACTTAACAAGTTAGCTGTCATCCAGTGTGAAACCTTATCAAAACCTTCCTGTGCGTGTTGCCTAGCCTTTTCCCAATTTTCACCCCAAAACAGGAGAGCAGTATCATCAGCGAATGTAAAAACTTCTCCTTGGAGTAGTTTGGTGTTACACAGATCGTTGATGTACATGAGGAAGAGAGTTGGTCCAAGGACGCTTCCCTGGGGTACACCATAGTATATAGGTTGCGGGTCACTAATTATTGAATCCACCTTAACAGACTGGGTCCTATCTGACAAGTAATCCTTAAATAACTGCAACTGTAAGTCTCGTATTCCATAGCACTCAAGTTTGTTTAATAGATTAGAAACATGAACACTATCAAAAGCTTTTGCTAGATCAATAAAAATCCCTATGCATTTTCTACCCTTATCAAGATTATCAGCAACCGTGTTTGTCAAATTTGTGACAGCATCAGTGGTTGAGAAACCCTTACGGAAACCATATTGTTTGCTTGATAATAGTTGTTTCGATTCTAAATAATTAACTAAGCGTTTGTTTATAACTTTCTCAAGAATTTTGGCCATTGTTGGAAGAAGGGATATTGGTCTATAATTTCCAAATATTTTTTTATCACCACTTTTATGTACTGGTATAACAGTTGCATGTTTTAGTACTTTTGGGAAAATCCCAGCTGTAAAAGATAAGTTAATCAAATGTACTATTGGACCAGTAAGTATTTGTTTGTTTTGTTTAAACACAGCAGTAGGTACCATATCATGACCAGAACTTAATTTGTTACTTAAACTATTTATTACTTCTATAACCTCCGTTGAGTCTGTATGAAGCAAAACAAAAGAATCTTTTTGTCTAAGCTTTGGCATTGGAGTAGTGTAGGTACTAGTTTTATTTTTTATAATATCATCAGCCAAGGATTTGCCGACATTTGCAAAATATTTGTTGAGTTCCGTAACCTGGTTTTTGGGATTTTTGTCACCTAATAATAAATCTAGAGATTTTGAATTCTTGGGCTTATAGTTAGTTAGGGAGTTTATCACCTGCCATGTTGCTTTCATATTTATTGCCCTTGCTTTCTGTAATTTAATAAAGTATTATGTATTTATCTATTTCTTAGTGCGAAGACCTTTTTAGGATATGTTGGAAAATACAACGAAAAATTGCGCTTCTAACTTTCTTACCGGTATAACCTATTTACACTGGGGCTGTGTATACAAAAACGAAAGTAGTATAATTTCTGTTTGTATATTTATCTACTATAATTATGTCATGGTACATACGTATACTCACGGCTATAAATCCCTAAAAGGGGTAACCAGACCTTTATAATCAGAAAATTGTACTACCACTTTTGAAAGTTCAGAGGGGAAACTGATATTAATATTTTTGCTGATGGGTCTTCAACCGAATCGCCTAAAAATCACACAAAGCTCCAATACGATCGAGTCAATCTCTTGCGATCACCCATGGGAAAAAATGGGGCAGTGCTATTCTAAGCCGACACTAATGACAATTGTGTTTTCATAATTAGTATTATATTGTTTGTATTGGTCTGTTAATCTTCCAGAGAAAATAAAATAAATAAATAGACAGCAACTTTTCTTGTTGTACATAAATAACCATTCAATAAAATAAAAACAGTCCTACATGAATATTTCTATAGTAATTCCGCGAAGAGTTCAGTGTCATATAACTAGAATAGAAACCTGTTTTACTTGACTTTGCAGGTTGTTGACACTAGACCGCGCTAAGCATTGCAACTGTATCTAAGTGCATTTCGGAACAGAGATCCTTGGAGCTTGGTGCTTTTTGTATCGTACTAAACTTATCTCGTACTAAAACTCAGGGTTATTATTCATGAAAAGAGTAGTCATAGATTTGGGGTCGACTGTTTCTCAATCTGCTTTAAAAGTTCAAAGGAAAATAGCTAGTAAAAATAGTTTTAAAAAAAAGCAAGTTAGTGCAAAAGTGCAAAACGCACATAAATAATATTGAATCGAACACGCGACCTCCAAAAAAGGTTCAAAGGATGTGTTGATTGTCTTCCTCCCCCATCGCCGAATAGTTACTTCAAATGTCTCAGTAACATAAGCTTCTTCATAATTTACCCACGGATATGAAGTAATGCTATTCTAAGATACACTATAAGGATAAATTCCAAATGTTTACATAATAAAGTAGCTTAAAAAGGCATTTTTTTTAAATATTACTGCTTAACTCTGAAATTATAACGGGGGAGTTATAAGGCATTATCTTAAATATATAAGAATACAGTAAAAATATTTAATCGTCAGTAAGAATAGCGAAACACCATAGTTTGTAGTCCAAAAACCAAATCTTGATCATATAAAAAGTAAACTTCGATATGTTCCTACCAGTGCTACCATGTAACATTTAAGCCAGTGTCGTTGATGTTTCTTAGCGTAGCATTAACTAGAAAAATCCAGATTATCCTCAGTATGTAATGCAACACTGTACTGCTTTCATAACTAGTTCCGTCTTATCCTGTTGCACCGGTCCTGTCTGATATACGGCAAGTTTAATTATAAAAACAACTTGGCTTAGAAAAGCTAGAAATACTATTTTAACAAGCTGCAGTATTTTTATAGAACTGATATGTTCTTTGAAAACGTTTTTTAAAGTAGCGGTTTTTACTCAATACGATTGGTATTTAAAGCGCAAGTAAATATTATAGTAATACAATTAATTTAATTAACAAAGATCAAGCTTCGCCGTGTAGTGTCGGCTTAGAATAGCACTACCCCGTTTCTACCGATGGGTGTACGTAAGGGGCGACTAACGGTATTGGGGCTTTTAAGGGATTTTTGGGCGATGCGGTTAGAGACCCATCACCAACAACCTTTATTTTTACCATCTTTTCCCCACTCACATTTCCAAATGTGGCTGAGGAATTTCTAATTCCTTAGCTCTGGCTACCCCTTCTAGGGATTTACAGCCGTGAGTATATGTATGTATGTATGTATCAAGCTTAGTAAACGCAATGAGCTAGGTCAAATTTCATTTTAATTTTATTACGATGAATCATTTTCTCCGACATATTTTTTTAAAACTCTCATTTGCTTCTGATATCAAGATACGAAATGATAGCCACGCATTTGCAGTTTAGTACTTTTAGTGAAATATCTTTACTCTATAAATATCTATCCCATATTTAACTTTAAATCAGAAAATGAAAATAGCTAATGAAACACACCAATGAAAAACCTTCCGCTTTTTCTAATTTGGTAAAAAACAAAACAAAATAAGCATAATAATCACCGGCTAAGTGGCTTTCTGTGTTTGCTAAATGACAGGCAGTTTTTATTCCTTGATGTCTCCTAAATTATTAACCGGGTCAAATAACGTCAAATTACCTTTGTTCGCCGCTTTTGAGGATATGAGAATATTTTTTCATATAAAAGTATAGGAGTATTGTATTATAAGCAATATTATATGGACTTGTCTTATTATAATTAAGAATTCAAATGAACTAGATATATGATGAAAATTTCACTATTTCTCATAGTTTAATTTTATTTCGGTATGGTGTAGTAAATTCTTTATAAATACATTTATTGTATTTTGGAGTTACGCCAATCGCAATTCAATAATGTTTATTTTAAATGAATACATTTAATTAAAGTAGTTTTCCTACGGACGCTTATCCTCAGCAAATATTAATTTGTCTTACTATTTCAATGTCTTTTAATTTTTAAAATTATATTTATTTCTTCTCTTAAGAATAAAAGATAAGATATTAAAATAAATTCTTCGTTTAAATGTTCATATTAAAGTGTCACCATTAAAAAAATGATCATTTAGAATCTCATCCAGAGAAACTAAATTTTACAGATACGTGTAACTAGTAGATTTTCGTAAGGCTTAATCTTTAGGTAACGTTGGAATTAAAGTAACAATGGTAAGAGTACAATCTTACATCAAAGAACGACTCTAAGATTATTATTTGATAAAGACTTAAATTTTCATCATATATGCTTATATAAATATACTCACGACTATAAATCCCTAGGAGGGGAAACCAGAGTTTTGGAATAAGAAATTCCTCTGCCAGTTTTGGAAGAAGTGTGGGGATAAGATTGTAAAAAAAAGGGTTTTGGTGATTGGTCTCCAAACACATCGCCAAAAAAACCAATTAAAAAGACCCAATACCCTTATTCTCCTCTTGTTCGAAAGACCTAAGGGAAGAAATGGGGTAGTGCTATTCTATACCAACACTTCAATACAAATTATAATATTATTATTCACTAGCAGCCCGTCCCGGCTTCGCTCGGGCATAAATTATCAATAACATTTTGTTTTTTATTTTATTACATGTATTATTATTTTAATATATTTTTTTAAGTTTTAAGCTATGTTATATTTTTTTGCTGTGTAGTGTCAGCTTAGAATAGCACTACCCCATTTCTTCCGGTGGGTGTACGTAAGAGGCGACTAACGGTTTTGGGGCTTTTGAGGGATTTTTGGGCGATGCGGTTGGAGACCCATCACCAACAACCTTTATTTCACCATCTTTTCCCCACACAACTTCCAAAAGTGGCTGAGGAATTTCTGATTCCTTAGCTCTGGCTACCCCTTCTAGGGATTTATAGCCGTGAGTATATGTATGTATGTATGTTATATTTTTTTTGTATTTATATTTAGATATATTTTTTTATTTTTTTTATTTTTCATAATGAGTAATTACATAGAATAGCACTACCCCGTTTCTACCGATGGGTGTACGTAAGAGGCGACTAACGGTATTGGGGCTTTTAAGGGATTTTTGGGCGATGCGGCTGGAGACCCATCACCAACAACCTTTACTTTACCATCCTATCCCCACTCAATTTTCCAAATGTGGCTGAGGAATTTCTAATTCTTTAGCTCTGGCTACCCCTTCTAGGGATTTATAGCCGTGAGTATATGTATATATGTATGTATGAGTAATTATATCAAAAGCCATTCAATTTATAGAGTTAGAGCTTCCCTGTAAACAATATTTGACGTTGTTGTATTTTGGGGCAGCAAAATAAATTGATGTTCAGGAGCTCCCACCCGCGACAGGCCAACGTACAGTTGACCGTGAGTAAAACAATTCTTTCGCAGGTCAATCCCTACTAATTTGAAGGTTTGGCCTTGGGACTTATTAATTGTTAAAGCAAAAGATGTTTTAACCGGAAATTGTAGCCGTTTAAATGGAATTGGCAGATCAGTTGCGATCATCGGTATCCTCGGTATATGAGCTAATTGACCGGCTGCTGGGCCAGTGATAATAGTCACTACAATTAAATTTTGCTTTAACTCTTTGATAAGCAGCCTCCCGTACCCCTTCGTGACGCCTGCAACAACTTACTATGCATAGCTAATCGAGCGGAGTTTTATCCATTTTTTTTTAATTCGAGATAACTTTCGAATGGAATGTTCGAATCGAATAATTCAAAAAGTAATATAAGGGTATTGAAGTAGTCTGAAATAATATATACGTTTTTTATAAGGATTAGATAGGTACAAATAAAGAGCCTTTTCTAAAGCAAGATTTTAATTTAATTTTTAAATAATTTTATATAATGACGCTTGTTGTGAGATAACTATAATAGTTAGAGACATGCTGTCGGGGCATTTTTTTTAGATAATGATGTGTTCTATAAAATTGTAGTACATAATTTTATTCTATTGTCAATAGTTTTCGCAGTGCACGCGATGTAAGGATTTTTTTTGGTATTTCTTTAACACCTTGGGTTACAATTTTGAAGTTCACGTAAGGATCCCTAATTTTTTTGAAAATAAAATATAGCTTATGTCACTCGGGAATAGTGTAGCATCAAAACAGTGAAAGAATTTTTCAAATCCGTCCAGTAGTTTTAGAGCCTATTCAATTCAAACAAACAAACAAACAAAAAATCAAACCTTTCCTCTTTATAATATTAGTATAGATATATAAAGTACTAGCAGTTATAAGTTGTTAGATAACCAGTATGTTAATTACTGTCACTGGATTTCCATGGATTGCAAAATAGTTTAAAATAAGTCTGATTATGTAATTTAAAGTAAGATCACCAGTAATGTTACGTAAACCATTATTTTCTACTAGATACTACTTCATGGTGGTAAAACATGAATATGACTATTTGTTAATAAATAAATAAATAGAGATAGTACACAGATCTGGCTAGGTCCAAGGAAGAACTAATAATTACACGTGCTATTGGTTATAACGCGACGATAAAATACAAGCTGTTTTAAAGTTTCAAAGAGATATAAGATAAAATAAACTTTCATTTTAAATATGTTGCCTGTTGCTCGAAAAAGTATTAAATGCTTCAAAAGCTTATCAGAAAATGTATTGGGCCATTTTCCATTAACTCCCAAATAACATTAATGAATGATCAAAGATTTTCGAATTGCTCCTAGTCAAATAAAACGATATTTCCAAACAAAACAAGAATCGATATTTCATTAACATTAATATTGACGGATACAGCTGTCTACCAGTAGAGCGACATTAAAATTAATTAACATTTAGTAAAGGTATTCAATTTAGGTGAAATACCCTATTCATTAATTTAGATTTATATTCGTGATCCTGGAATCGGTCAAGATATTTAATAGAGGGAGCATAACAAGTTTCTATTCAATAATATTATATAAAATATGAATAGAAATGGAGAAGGTAGTTTTCGAGAAGCCCGGGGCATGTAGGTCGGTCGTACAATGCGACTGTGGTCCCAATGGTAGAATATGTCTCCATTTTTGTGGCCTCGGGCGTATATAATTTCAAGCCATAAAGACCCTTTAAGGAAGTTTGCGATATACTTATTTTATTTGAGAAATGAGTTTACAATTTTGCTGACGCGGTGATATATACGGTTCTTTCGAGTTTATTGCTGGAAAATGGCTTCAAACTCACGCAAGGGATTATCACGATTGAGAAAGATGTAACGTGTTTTGTGGCTCCATAAAGTTATACTTATCTCTTTGCTACTCGTTCACATATTTTCCCATAAAACGAGAGTGTCTAAGGATATTCCCATTTATTTTGGTAGATAAAAGGGGTTAACAAAACACAGGTTATAATGAATATGCGCGCTTGAAATGAGAACTCATCCTAAGTAAATAAACTTTTCTATTGCTTGTTTTGTATAGTGTGGAAGAAAAGTATTACAATGTTGATGGCTTTCATGTTTTTTGTAAGTTAATAAACAATTCAGTTTATTGTTTTACTTATACATTAAATGATTAAAAGTAGAAAAAATCTGTCATCAAATTGACAAAAAATATTTATTGAAGAAAGTAATTAATAGTTTTAATGAAATTTTTAAGGAATGTATGCTACCTCTAGTTATATTGAAATATATTTTTAAATATTTGTATACGTATTATGACGGCTGTTAAGCTCTAAAATTAAACATTCCTCAGCCACATTTTAGAAATTGATTATAGAAAAGATGAAAAATATGATGAGATAGTAGTAGTAAAATAGCTTGCAATCAATTTAATATTGCAAGGTATTAAAAATATACAAATTAGACAAAATCATATATTATCAATATAGTTCCTAGAGATGCTTTTACAAAAATGTTGCGGCTAAAATTGAAACAAAATAAAATTACCTGAAGTCAACAACATTTATTTTAATTTGGCAAAACCGAAACGCGATACTCCAGGGATCGTCTTTTCGAGCAATCCTAATTCACGATGAAAATATCACGAAGCAATTACAAGTAAGGAAGCAAGCCCTTGAAGTAATTTCACTCGCTGCTGGGATCCAAATGGCAATCATTAACAATGCTCCCGTTGGATATTTGTACTATAATTCTCTACGGAACCACAACAGACATAATTCAGAGTGTAAATTTTATCTTAATCTGCTTTCAACTATCTTATTGCTCACAATTACAGCTAATATAAATGCACTTTCATTTATTACGTTTCAGTTTAGTTTAGTGTTATTTTAGTTGGATGATGGAAATTGGGACTTAGAATAATAATAAATAAGATTAGACTTAATGAGTGTTTAGGAAAAATGGAAATTGTGTCAGATGTAAGTAACTGTAAGATGAGATATTTATCACAACCCATATGTCATCACCGTGAGGCTTTAGCCTACTCTAACTAAACCTTGAATTTGGCCATAGACCACCACTATGGCCTAGTGCGGGTTCTTCTTGATCTTTTGAATTAAATAGGTGTAAATTAAATAAATTAAATAGCGGTAAATCTACCGCTACTCTACCACAAATAATAATTGGGCGTAAACAATTCGTTAATACCCCACAGTTATTTATATCTATACATGGTATAACGAGGAAATATTTGTTTCTGTGTTTTTCTTAAATAAATAAGCTTGAAGCAACTCAAATTGTTTTAAGAGATATTTCATCTATCCAAACCTAAAACACTTTATTTCATAAGGGGTGAGCATAGATTGAAGAAAAGTCACGGGCTAGAGCGGTTTACTAGTTCTTTTATAAACCGATACAATCACAGATCAAATCATACATACTTACATACATAAACTCACGGCTATAAATCCATTGAAGGGGTAGCCAGAGCTAAAGTATTAAAAATACCTCAGCCACTTTTGGAAAGTTAAATGGGGAAAAGATGGTAAAATAAAGGTTGTTGGTGATGGGTCTCCAACCGCATCGTCCGAAAATCCCTTAATAGGCCCAATACCGTTAGTCGCCTCTTACGTACACCCATCGGAAGAAATGGGGTAGTGCTATTCTAAGCTACACAGCAAATCATCTCCCTTTAATAGTACTCGTAGTAATCAAATTGTCTAGTATTAACAAGGTTTTTTGTAAGCGCTAAAAAACGTTTCAATAGATGTCACTTGTGTCACATGTCAATCAGAGCGTTCACATCCACTGATCAAAAATATTGTAAAACATTATGCATTCACTTGAAAAACTGTCCCAATTTCTTCAAAAATATTAATTTTCCTGTGCGTGTTCGTAAGAGGCAACTACTGGTATAGGTTTTTTTGTGACCTTTTGGCGATGTTGTTGGAGACCCATCACGAACAATATTTATTTTAAAACTTGCCCCTCACTCATCTTGCAAAAATGGTTGGGGTTTCTAATTCTGAAGGAGAAGGGGTGGCCCTTTTCGGGATTAAAAACTATTATCTCCCATTGAGGTGGGCAAAGACTATCGATCGCCACTTTGTACGATCCTAGCAAAACTCTCTTGCTTCGTTTACATCCATCAATCTTTCATACATGCTCTTTTATTCTTCATACTTCGGACGCCTGCTCTTTTGAGCACACTCTCTATTTGGTCTAAATATTTCCTCTGTGGTCGTCCTCTACTAACATTACCTTCCACTGTAGCACTATAGATCTCTTTCAAATATTTAAAAAATATATATATATATATATATATGAAGTCAAAGATGCAATACGGCAGGGATGACTGGCAGCTTTAAATCTGGCACAATATGTTATTGACATAGAATGTTGCCTAGCCTGTGTGATGATAATATTAAATGTGATGTTTTTTATAAGTAAATTAAAATCCAAAATGAAACCTTTGTAAATTTTATCAAAAATATATCATTCAGCTTTAGGAAAAGCAAATTAAGTATAACGATTATACAAAATTTGCTTACCTTATCTGTTTGAAACACAAAGTCCGGAATTCTGACATATTGGTTCCTAAACAAATAACTGACCTACAAGCGAGATTTTCTCAACGATATCGACTTACACCATTTTCAGCAGAGGAAAATCGTTCTTATTTTACGAGAATTAATACGAAATGGTTAGTTTACAGCAAAATGTTTCATCAAACACGACTAAAAACGAGCAGGTAAAAGTTTAATGCAGCCTTATTTATCAGACAGATATATGTATCAACGTATCGATTTCTTGAATTTGATAGAAATAATTCATTAAAAATGAGAAAAAATACATTTTATTACTTAGGTAAAAGAGAAGATACTGGAAGTTGTTATGTTACTTTACAGTAATATAGTTGAGTAGAGCACATTACAAATTAAATTATCGTTGTTATAAAATGTATTTGCAAAAAAAAATATAAATACATTAATACACAAAAAATAAATAATATTCTACAAGGAATCAAAGCACAGCGTTTTTTAATGTATTGTGTACTCAGCGATCTTATTCTCACTAACTTCACCAAGCCTTTTAAAATGTATGTACTCTTTACCATTCGTTGAGTATAGTAAGAAATCAAAGCAAGTATTTTAGGGCGTCCCCGGAAAAATAGGTTGATATTGATTGTTTGGAAATTCTATAAAGTTTGATTTGATGATATTGATATGACATGAATAAAATATATGTTGGTGATTAGTTCATGGTGTTAAAATTAGATGTTTAACATTTTAATAATTTGTTGAAAATTATGATGAAATTAATTAAACTTTTCATTTAAACATTATAGTTATTCAATAAAACTAAGTAAACTGCATTTATCCTGCGCGCGAGTTTTTTCCGTCCCTGTCACTCTCAGTAAATTTGACGTAAGAGTGAGCGCAATAGCTGCAAAATGCGGGGAGGCCCTTGATTCTTATCAAAAATCTCTAGTAAATGCATGCTAGGGATTTATTTACGGATAATGCGGATTTAATGTTTAACATACACGTCGACGTGAATTGAAGGCTTGCGGTAGAACTTTCGGT
This sequence comes from Bedellia somnulentella, assembly GCA_963576735.1. Classification (NCBI taxonomy): domain Eukaryota; kingdom Metazoa; phylum Arthropoda; class Insecta; order Lepidoptera; family Bedelliidae; genus Bedellia; species Bedellia somnulentella. Next base: position 12,457,701 of record OY755177.1, on the reverse strand, counting down.
TTTCTGTTCCAATACAAATGGATTGATCACATTCTATGTAATGTAATTAAATTATTTGAATACAGCACATAGTAAAATACTATGTGCTGTATTCTTGTTAATGGTACTATTAAGGTTTTGTAGCAAAAACGAAACCCTTATAGTTTTGTTCTGTCTGCCTGTCCTTAAGTCCTGTTTACTAGAGATGGAAAGTGTGTTGAAGATATCGAGAGAAGGGTAAAAAAGGGTAATGCGATTAATAGAGAATTAATAATAGAGCACTGGACAGTCTAATGTCAGTCGGTGTCTGAAAAGGCCCGAATGGCTGTGCATGATGCTGTTCTTTTTCCTGCGCTTATGTATGGCAGTGAATGTTGGGTGTGGCAGAAGAAGCATCAAAACAGAGTGAATGCAGTAAAAATGAGGTCCCTCAGAAAAGTTTGCAATGTAAGGTTATGTGATCGTGTGAGGAATGACGTGATTCGTGAAAAGTGAGGTAAAAAAGATGATATTGTAATTAAGATAGAAAAAGGAATGTTGAGATGGTTTGGGCACATAGAGAGGATGGATGTTAGAAAATTGGTAAAAAAGATCTATAGAGCTAGTGTGGATGGTAATGTTAGTAGAAGACGACCACGGAGAACACACTTGGACCAAATTGAGAGTGTGCTCAAAAAGGCTGGCGTCCGAAGTATGAAGAATAAAAGAGCATGTATGAAAAGATTAATGGATGTAGACGAAGCAAGAGAGGTTTGCCAAGATCATTCGAAGTGGCGATCGATAGTCTCTGCCTACCGAGACTATGAAGTTGTAAAATGTATAATTGAATTAAACTGTTAATAGCTTTTCAATTTAATGTCTTAAATAAAAAGATACAATGGGCTAGAGCTCATAAAATAAAAGAAATAAACTCCAAAAGTTCTCGCCCCACCTTAGACTAAGTTAACAGTTTTTGTGATAGAGTACATCTTCAAAAATTTCAACTACATATTTTCGGTCACACAATTCCTATAAAAAGGGTAAATTACATTTCGCTGTTGACTTTAACAAAGTTATATCGAATTAAATTTAAAATCTGGTATTTGCTCAACGTAATCAGCTCATAAAAAAACTCCAAACATTAATAATTAGCTGCGTTACAAAAACCTTTTTTGTTTAATTTTTATTGACTTCATTTGAATTTGTGTTAACATCGAACACATAAAATATTGTAGAAATTAATTACGTTGTAGACATTTAAAAAAAATACAATAAAATGTATTTTTTAAAAGATACAATCAGCATTTTTAGATATATATCAAATTTTATAGAAATGCAAATGTTTTTGGGTGATGCGTTTGGAGACCCATCACAAACGATACTCATACTTTATTTCTACTATCTTGTCCCAATCAATTCCCAATTTGTCTGAGGAGTTTCTAGCTCTAAAGCTCTGGCTACCCCTTTTTGGGATTTATGGCCGTGGTTATATATATGAGTATGTATGCAATGCAAGTAAAGTTTGCATTTTGATTTGGCTTATAAATTTGACTTGCTACTCTTGATTTACGTTATCTCTTACCTTTACTTGCTACTACCAAACCCGTCACAGGCAAGCTGACTTGCACTAGGCAATTTACTTATTTTTATCTCTGGTATGTGTTTCGTGAGATTTTAAATATTTAACATTGCTTAAAATTGTTTTTACCTACAATGATATAATTTTACTTTTAATTTAATTAACTGCGCCTGTTTTATTTATGATAGAGTACCAAAATATAGGGAAGAGCCTTATTTTTTATTATTAGTTTAGAAATGGGTTGCCAAGGGACTAAAATGTAATAAGAGATATCTTTTACCAGTTCCAGAAGGGCAAGCACGAGCCGTGTTTAAACTAGTTATCGCGTGGGATAAAGATGCCATCTCTTACGCACTTACTTAGTATCGTATACTGCCATCTCATTCTAACCGTTATCGTGTCGATAAAATAGCGCTCGTGCTTGCTATACAGCAGTAAACAAGACACTCAAATAAAATGCTGACTGTAACACCCAATAGGACGAGAAGGAATAGTGCTCTTTATCTTAACCCAAGTGTCATATATGAGAACATTTGAATAGTCTGACTTTTAAATAAACATATATTTAACATATTTTTTTATATTTGTTAATGAAAATGATCTCGTATGATTTAAATTTTTTGATTATGCTGTGTAGTGCCGGCTTAGAATGTCACTTTCGTTTTCTACCCATGGTCGTCGTAAGAGGCGACTAAGGGTATGGGGCTGCTTTGAGTGGTTTTTGGGCGATGTGGTTGGAGACCCATTACCAACTTCCAAATGTGGCTGAGGAGTTTCTAGCTCTAAAGCTCTGGCTACCCCTTTTTGGGATTTATGGCCGTGAGTCACTGTTATTATGTCGCTATTATTTCCTATAGAATACATTATACATACATACATATACTCACGGCTATAAATCCCTAAAAGGGGTAGCCAGAGCTGAGAAATCAGAAGTTTCTCAGCCACTTTTGGAAGTTAAGCGGGGAAAAGATGGTAAAATAAAGGTTGTTGGTGATGGGTCTCCAACCACATCGCCCAAAAATCCCTTAAAAAGCCCCAATACCGTTAGTCACCTCTTACGTACACCCACCGGAAGAAATGGGGTAGTGCTATTCTAAGCCGACACTACACAGCTAATATATATATATATATATAAATAAATAGAATACATTATGTTTCCTTGAAAACCTATTAAATTTATAATAATTAATAATACATAAAAAATATTAATCACATTATAATTACAACAGAATCTTAGATCATTAATAAATCTTTAGCAAAAGGGTCTCAAAACAATTTCTCAGAATTATCTCAGTTCAATACATATTAAATTGCTCCTCCTTTTGGAAACTTCCTTTATAAAGTTAAGCTTAAACTAAGTACGTTAATCAAAGTGATCCCACCCAATTAGCAAGAACGGGTTTCTCGGTATGAATACTGAAGTTGCGGCCCGAACAGTTACTTATCAAGTTCAATCTTTCAACTTGACCGATAGACGGTGATCGCCTTTAGATATCTGATTTTAAGTTTTCGAAGCTCGCTGGATAAATTGTAGATTAAGTTAGGATTTTATTTTGGTTTTTATTTTCAATATTTCTTTGAGGTTTCTTTCGGTGTCTTTTTATAATATTGTTTTCTTTTTTTTGCAAATACATCGTTTGAAAAATATTTATACTATATCGTGTTAACTACTTTTTATTTAGTAATATTACGAGTATTAGTATATAAATGAGCATATTTTGAAACTTAGTTGGTAAATATACGGGTTATTAAAAAATATAAGAGTAACTTTTTTTACTGCACCGTTACTCAATGTTTTTTTTAATAGCAAAATAAAAAAAAACAGTGTATTGATCTCTAGCTCAGCGTGTTGCCACAGATTATAAAGTATACAAACGTGTCGTGGATTTTCAGCATATGCCAATATGTGTCAAATTTAAATACAATATTTTTTACAAATACATCGTGTTTGGTTATTATACTTACAAATATTATTGCTAGATAAATAACATATAAAATCTCAATCAATTAGGACGGCGGCAATGTTTGTGTAACAATCACGCTCCGATGAATATTGAAGCCGGTAGACGCTATCAAAGGAGAATTTTCAAGGAGGCTTTAAAATAGCAGACTTGGCAGGTACTTACTCGACAGATGTAAATGAAAGCGCGCTCGTCAGCCGCTCACTCCCTCACTTCCACTTGACTTTCCGCAATCCGACCAAACAACTTTTAGTCTTAAAACTAGTCTTTACAACACGAAAACTTTATTTCTACAACTTAAGTGTACGCTATTATAATACTAAGAATATTTAATGAGTGATTAAAAGAGGATTTTATTATTAAGAAGTCGCGTGGAGGGCGCGTAATTCGCTCGAGTTGCCGGCAGGAGTCGGAGTTCGAATGTGGAGACGGGAAAGGAGCGAACAATCGGCCGTGGAGCGGACTGAGACGTGAGTGACGGCGGGCGGTTGCCTCCCGTCCCGCCCGCCTAGCCCGCCGCCGCCGCCGTCGCCGCCCAGCCACTCTGAGCTATCACCCACGCCAATTTCACCGCTACATCCAGCTCTCGAGAGTTCGCGACACTCCATAGCGACGCTCTATAACCTAGAGAGGAGGGATCTCGGATACGCGACTGAAAAAGAGCATAAGTCCTAATAGTTACCAGCGACTTTAAAATCATAGCAATTAGGTTCAATATGTGTTGACAGACTCAAGATAAACACCTGACGTTAGACATCATATCACAAAACATATGCCCTGCTTGGCGTTGTAGCAAATACCATAACGAATACTTTGGCTGAATACGCTGTGTTATGCAACGTCTAGGTGATGTGTATTGAGCACTTGAGCAGTCACGACAATATTGAAATGATATCATTTCTTCCGCTAAGCCATCTTCACTCACAATTACTGTCACATATTTCCTTTGACTTATTATAATGATATAATAAACTTGTGACAAACGTTACAAGTCATTGATGTTCTTTAATGCAAGTATTAAAAATATGTTATGCATAATACGGTACCAATTGAATAGGTAGAGCGATAAGCAAATTAATTAAGTTAGCAAATCACACTACAGCTTCACCTACTACCACTCTTTTTACCATATCATTATTGATAACCGCTTAAGATGTATACAGGCTCACTGTTTTGACGTTTTGTATTGTTATCAACTTTCTTGAATGTTTGGCTATGTAGATGTCCACTAGTTCGCATGTACTTTTAATATCATCGGGAATTCTTTTTTTACTAAAGAATATACTGAAATCGAAAACCTTTACCAAACAATAATAGGTTTAAAATAGTGAGTATTACTAAGTAATTTATATCAAATATTTTGGAACATCTGGCTATTCTAACATAAATATTTTTTAAAATATTATTGTTTAGTTTTCACAACCGTGAAACATAAAACAATAAATTGTTGTTAATTTTCAAATTTAACAGAAACTTGACATCAGAAGCACTTGCACTATTAATTAAAAACCATTCAACTTCCGCTCGTAGCTCAAATTTTCACTGCAATACAATGCAAATGAAATATTGATTGCAAACATTACGAATACAAACTTTAGAATCTGTAATATAAGTTGCAACTGTATCGGAGGAGCGCCGCCGCCGCCGGAAACCGGAAGTTCGGAGTTTGAAATGCAAGCATGTAAACAAATGCTGGGAACCGCCAAAACATCTATGATAATTATTTTGTTTATTTTTCTTTTTCGATGCATTTGTTTCGTTTCATTGTTTAGAAAAAATATGTTTTTATAAAGAACTTTCGACTGGTAAACAATAATAAATAACACTACCCCATGTTTTCCCGTGGGCGTTTGTAAGATGCGACTAAGGGTGATAGCAAAATTTAAATTGATTTTTGGGCGATGCGGTAGAAGGCACATCACTAAAAACCTTTACTTTATAATCTTTTCCCCACTCAACTTGCTTAAAGTGGCTCAAGAATTTCTTATTCCGAATCTCTGCCTACCCCTTCTAAGGATTTTGAGTCGTCTGTATATGTATGTGGTTATAATCGCATCGCGCCGCGTTGTGTTCGTTACCTTATCGCTCTCTTGAAAGGCCTTTGCCAACTTGACTTGAATCTAGCTATTATTTCATGTTTGTCATTATTTGGTATATCATCTTAATGCACAATGTGAATAAAAACAATGAATCTACGTCTAACAGTAACAATCAATTGAAATAAAAAATAATAAAATATAACACACTATGACAAATGTGTCAACATAAAACGGATATAGTTGTTCCGTCTAGTGCCGGCTTTTACCCCTTTTGACCCACGGGTGTCGTAAGAGGCGACTAAGGGTGTGTGCAAAGAGGTATAATTATACCTCTATGGGTGTGGGGCATTTTTTAATGGGTTTTTGAGCGATGCGGCTGGAGATTCATCACCAAAGATACTTTATTTCTTCCATCTCATCCCCAATCAACTTCCAAATGTGGCTGAGTAGTTTCTAGCTCTGAAGCACTGGCTTCCCTTTTTTGGTATTATTGGTATTTATTAGTATTATGGCTCAAACATATGCACATAACTTATAGCTCGCCGTGAATATATGCATGTAACTTATAGCTCTTTACAAAGCTTATGTTTAAACAAAAGGTCAAATTCTTGTCATATCTCTTCAAATTATGTGTTTCAAACAACGTTAGATGGAAAGATTAGTAAAATATATATTTGAGTTTATGAAAAAATATATATTTATTGAATATATTCAATGTCACACTTTATTTCCGTTGGATTCCACTTTTGAATCCCACTTGAATAAATTTGCTGTTGAGTCCCACAAAATTATTTATGTATTGCCGTTGTATCCCACATTCTTGAAATTTCTTAGTGTGACGTACGTGCCGTTACATTCTTAAATTTTCTGCTTTCCATCTTTGGTTAGAGCTTTAAGACATTCCATTTTACTTGTTCGTTATGGATCTTATAGCCTTTTTAATTTATAATATTCTACCTAATTGTTTTTTTTTATTGTTGCTATGTTGTTACCGAGAACATGACCAATAACTTTGATTAAAACAAAATAGCGGAAGATACGGCACGTACTTATAATCTTCAACTGAAAAGAGGCATATTCACAACTACACAGTACGCACACTCACACAACTATGTTTGTTATTTAACGTTGTACGCTACCGAACGACAGAGACAAACATATTTGATTCGAAAGTAGCGCGAGCGAGACAAGCGCATGCTGCTGTCGTGCGTCTTCGGGATACTTCGGGTCAAATTGTATCAACGACGATACCAGAATTCAAAATGGCGAACAAAGCAATAAGTGAATTTAAAAATATCATATTATTTTTAAGTTTTTATGTACTTACGAGTGAAAAGTGATTTCATGAGATTTGTTTTTTCTTTTGGTATAGTTTGTACAACGCATAAAAGCACATAGAGGCATTATTGGTAACCGCTATCTCGCTTAAAATAATAAAAGTGTTTCTTCGAGTCACACACCTGTTCCTGTCACTTGTCGATTGCGACTGAGCGCAATTAGGCGACGTTAGCCTGATTTAAAGGATCGACGCGCTAGAGGCGAGTCACCTATCTTCCGCTATTTTTGTTTTAATCAAAGACCAATAACGATAAATTTAATTCAACCTGTCAGGTATTTTATTTGCTTTTTAATCATAATTCTTGTTTTGGTTTTTATTTATTTTTTGTATGTACAAACGTCTCTTTTATTTTCTGTATTGTATTTTTAGAAATATAATTTTAACAATAACCATGCATTGTTTTATTTTAAAGTATCTACTGATTTACTGCTATCATTTGAAAAGGCTTAAAATGAAAACAAGTTAGTGACAATCAAAGCATTACTCACACTTATTAAAAATAATGATTGTGTGCCTAATTTAGTAACAACTTTTATCTCAATTGTTACCTAAGAGTCCTATTTATAGGCTTAATAAAACTTATTATGTAGTTGTTTTTATTTGACATTGGGTTAAATTGTAATGTAATTCCGGCTGTAATTCCCTAGAAGGGGTAGCCAATGCTTATGAACTAGAAATTCCTCAGCCACTTTTGGAAAGTTGAGTGGGGATGTTTTTGTTTCCATTCTATTATTTAATTAATATTCTTTACCTGAGAGTATCAGCTTAAATAAATAAATTCTTCGTTACAAAGAAACGTGACTAATTCAATACATTATTAAATAACGTCAAATTCTCCGCCAGTCAACTTGGTAAAGTCAAATGAGTTACATTATTCAAAGCGTATCTAATATTCTAAAGGTAAAGTTCGGGCATAATAGAAATTACAACGTTTCCATTTCAATTAGAGCTTTTATTGTGAGTTTCATCGTTATTCTAATTCGTATAATAGTGAAATTGTAATTAGTAAAGTGGATTTCTGAGTTTGATTGACTCATATAGTAATTATCTGATAAAAGAACTGAACTCAAACGTTCCTGGCGTATATGCTCGAAGGGGTTGGCACGTGACATTGTCACCTAGTGAACATAGTACCCACATAATTTGAATGTTTTTGTTCATGAAAACACTACTGAAAAGTGTAAAAGACACAAATGATAGAAGAATTTCGCACTGGCAGCCATTGACACGGTAGCTCAATTGGCAGAGCGACGGGGGCATATACCCGAGGTCGCGGGTTCGATTCCCGCCTGTGTCGAAATTTTTCTTTCCTTTATTTATCCTTTATTTAATAGTACCCACGTTTTGCTTGGACAGGGTACTCACGTGATAGGAGGCGGGCCTATCACCGTTTTTACGAATACACTGTAACTTGACTTATTTCAACTTAGCCATGTGGGTTTCCTTACGATGTTTTCCCTCACTGTTAACAACCATGATGAATTAACTAAGCATATGACTTTAGAAAAGACAAATTAATCTAGATCCGGGATTTGAACCCTCATCGTCTACACAATAAGCGGTGTTCTAACAATGAACTATCACGATCAAAGAATCTCTATGTAAAATCTCAATGGACAAGAAGTCACGAGTTTTAACATACATACATACATACATATACTCACTGCTATATTTCCCTAGAAGGGGTAGCCAGAACTAAGGAATTATAAATTCCTCAGCCACTTTTGGAAATTGAGTGGGGAAAACATGGTAAAAATAAAGGTTTTTGGTGATGAGTCTCCAACCGCATCGCCCAAAAACCCAATAAAAAGCCCCAATACCCTTAGTCGCTTCTTACGACACCCGTGGGTAGAAAGGGGTAGCAACATTCTAAGCTGGCACTACATGGCTTATGGTTTTAAATTTTATTATTTTACAGGGTTTTATGATCCAACGATCCTGCAAGTTGGGTTCGATGTCTGGTGAAAGCGCAATACACACCAAGCCCGCCGGGCCACCGCGTATGTCGGCAACTTTTAGTCGACGGTCTAGTTTTCATAAACAGGTTAGACATAATTCTTTCAATTTAAGCCGCCGCCGGCTTGTGCCGCCAGGCAATGTCGGTGGCCCGGCGGGCTCAGTATATATTGCGCTTAAGATTAAACTGTGATTTTCTGACTTTATTAGCAATTAAGTTCCGATACTGCAGGCTCGGTGGTTTAGCGGTAAATTGCTCGGCTCTAAGTCCGGAAGTCTTGGGTTTGGTCCCAGGGGGGTAATTTTAATTGTAAGATTAATAGGTTTGGAATGATATTGAATCAACCGAAGATCCGAAAATTAAGATGATAACATACTTCAAAGGGCACGTTTAGCCATGGATCCCGGCTACTACAGTAGTAGTCTATAGACTGCCAACCCACACTTTGCCAACGTGGTGGAACTATGGCCAAATCACTCTATACAAGGTAGGATCGAGCCTCTCGATGGAGATATATATGAGCTGTAAGGAATTGCAGTCTGGATTTGCGGAAAGTAATACGATCCACAATTCTAAGGGATAGGCGTATTTATATCTGATTGTCAATGTCTGCCCACCCGTACCGTACACCCGTACAAGACCAGAGCGTGATGAATAAATGCCTAATAACTCTATTCAACGTAGGTTCTAGCTCTTCAAAGGAGACTGTGTATTGGCTATGGTTATATTAGTGGTTTTCATCAGAAACTAAAATACATTTTAAAGGTGGCAAGGAAGATCAACAAAATGTTATTTCGGATCGTTGTCGTACAAAGCCACTCCGGCACTTATGGATGTATTTTGAATTCGTGGTATATGCTGTTAAAACTCACAATTCGGTATGCAAAGTTTTTTTTGGTATTTATTAAATATTTTTATTGGATAGTAAACACGAAAATAAAAGACTAATTTGAATATCTTCCATTCAAAATGAGTAATTGTAAAGTTATGTTTTTTTAAAGATTGTTCAACTTTTGTACTTAATGACGTCATCGATCGATAATATCACGTAGCGACATGCAAATGAAGCGAAATGTTTTATAAAAATGTTGCTGATTGCAAAACATATCACGAATTTGTGATGTCAAATGAAATTATTACGATATTATACTAAACAAATCTATGATTTTTGATATTTTTATTAATAAACTGCAAAACCGTATGTCTTTGAAACAACATTGAAGGTCTAACACTGTTACAGTTTTTTGATAAAATAACAGTCATCTTAGCTTCAATTGATATAATTCCAAGAAAATATTGTTTATAACCATAATATCTCGAAATGGTTTTGTAATCAGCATCACTTTAGTAAAACTTTGCATACCGAATTAACATCATATAATTAGAATGTTTTTTGTTCATGACAACCTCATGTGGGGATTATTTCTTATAAATAAAGGAAAGAAAAATGTCGCTATATATATCTCTGCTAGTGTCGAAATTTTTCTTTCCTTTATTTATTATCAACATCATGCTTTTGTTTTACCCTCTTCTCTTTCCTATATTATTCCAAGGCTTTGTCTAACCCTTTTCGAAGTTTTGATCAGAAGTAAATAAAAAAATCAGATTAAACACACTATTTATTTTAATCTTCTTAAAATATTCCATACTTATACATGATTAGTGGTAAAATTCTTCTTAGTTGTCTTGTAGATCCTGAATACTTTCTGTTCATCTAATGGTACAAAAAACATAAATAACCTTATCTTCTATTTGTAACACTTTGTATACCATACACATTACATCATATTTATTTGGAGTAGTTAGGTTTCTTCTAATACCACTGTGTGCGATCCTGACAAACCCTAATGTCCAAACAAAGCTCAAAGTACTAAGAATGAAAAGCGATAGTGATTGACATGAGCGTGACCCCGCATGACGGTCGGATATAAGCACCCCGCCTGTATTGATGGTATAAGAGTGATTGAATGTGTGTACATTCCTGTCAAATTTTATAATGAAAATTGAATTTCGTATTTCCCATACGCAGAGAGTGAAAAGGCTTGTTCCTGATCAAATAAGTTTGATGAGGGAAATTTAATTTCGGGTAAAAAAAATTGTATACTCGGTTCTAATGTGAAAAAGAAGTTGGCATCAAATGCTATGGTATGGGTTCAAATCTCATTCCAAACCTTAATTTTATCATATTATACTTGTACATGATAGTATGTCTATACTGTAGGAAGCCAAACAAATGATTTAAGTAACAGCGGAGTATTATTAACCTTTCAGAGATATATACTCACGGCTATATATCTCTTAAAGGGTAACCAGAGCTACAGATTTAGAAATTGAGTGGGGAAAATATTGTAAAATAAAGGTTCTTGGGAATGGGTCTCAAACCACTTCAAACAAATCACTTAAAAAGCCTGAAACCCTTAGTCACCTTCTACGAACACACGCGGGAAGAAAAGGGGTAGTGCTATTATATGCCGAAACAAATAACACTGAGTATATACTTATACATACATACGCACGGCTAAAAAATCCCTTAACGGGGTAGCCAGAGCTTTGGAATGAAAAATTCCTCAGCCACTTTTGGAAGTTGATTGGGAAAAAGATGGTAATAATAAATGTTTTTTGGTGACGGGTCTCCATCGACATCGCCCACAAATCACTTAATAAGCCCCTATACCCTTAGTCGCCTCTTACGATCACCCACGGGTAGAAATGGGGTAGTGTTATTCTAAGCCGACACTACACGGCAGATATATACTAATAATACATAATATAATATTCCATGAAGTTCCTTACGTAAATTAAAGAAAGATTTGTACGATCCTGTTGAAACTCTCGACCTTCGTCTACATTCATCAATATTTTCATACATGCTCTTTTATTCTTCACACTTCGGGCGCCTGCCTTTTTAACACATTCTCTATTAGGCCAAAATATGTCTTTGGTCGTCAAAAAGTCAAAAGTCAAAAAGTTTATTTTTCAAAATTAGGTTAAATACTAAAAATTTTTTAATGGTCAAAATTTTTAAATTTTACATTACTCCGTTGCTTCGGAAGGTGTTCGTATAGAGAAAAAGCAACGGAGGAACTCTTTACATTAATTTTTTCAAAATATGGTTTGAAGTACAATTTCAGTTTATAAACATGTTTGTTACTTTATAAAAGATTTTCTATGCGACCAAACCAAACGCTAGTTTGACATAATTAAAATAAATTGTCCATCACAAAAACCAATCACATAAAGTGAGAAGAAAAATCCTCACCAGACAATTATTCCTAGAAATAATGAGGGAAGATTTATAGCTTTACGGATACGGTCATGTGCATCCTTGTCGTTTAAAAAATCTTGAACGCTGTAGTAAGATTTCTTTAAAAGCATTGCTTTAATTGCCATTTTAAAAGATGCCACAGGCAATTCCAATATGTCAGAATGACGTTTGTTGAACATTTGGGGGGATAGTTCCATAAAAGAGTTACTTACTTTATTAAGTCTCCACTTCGGTACGTTAAGTTTGTCCTTATTTCGAATGTTACCAGTATACCTATAAATAACATTACTAAATTGGCCTATATTATTTTTGGCATACATTAAATTCTCAAATATGTATTGGCAAGGGACAGTTAAAATGCCAATATCTTTAAATTTTTCGGGCAACGAATACCTCGACCTTAACATGTAAATAGATCGGATACTCGCTTTTGTTAGATAAAAACTTAATGAACATCAGCCGCTTTACCCCAAAATAAAATACCGTACGACATAATACTATGAAAATAACTGAAATAAACTGTTTCTATGTCTGCTATTTCTCTAAACTTACGCACGGCATACGTTGCTGAGCTCAGCCTTTTAGAAAGTGTTAGTATATGAGGTTCCCATTGCAACTTAGAATCGATTATTATCCCTAGAAATTTTGTCTGTTTCACTAATTCTACTTTTTCACTGTCTGGGTATTTATAAAATGATTTTTCGGCCTCTACTAATTTTACCTTCCACATCATCCCTCCTCTCTATGTGCTCAACATAGCAAATAAAAAAAAAACTATATACCATTACTAATAAATAAAGAATAAATAAAGGAAAGAAAAATTTCGACACAGGCGGGATTCGAACCCGCGACCTCGGGTATACGCCCCCGTCGCTCTTGCCAATTGAGCTACCGTGTCAATGGCTGCCAGCGCGAAATTCTTCTATCCTTTATTTACCGTACCGTACCGTACCGGGGGCGTATACCCGAGGTCGCGGGTTCGAATCCCGCCTGTGTCGAAATTTTTCTTTCCTTTATTTATTTTTTATTTATTAGTAATAATCCCCACATGAGGTTTTCATGAACAAAAAGATTTAAATTATATGCCATTAGCTGCCTCATAAACGCATACATACATATACTCACGCCTATAGTTCCCTTCGAGGTAGGCAGAGACTATCGATCACCACTTTGTACGAACCTGGCTAACCTCTCGAGCTTCGTTTACATTCATCAATATTAGCATAGCATACACGCTCTTCATAAACATCAATGTATGGGATACACTTCCAGCCCCGCCAAATGCTGCTATTGCTATATCTATTGAAGAAGTATACCTGTCTTATCTGTGTATGTAATCACTGCGAAATTTTCCGAAACTCCAGTAAGCTTTATTCGCATCTGTGTGTATAATCACTTTACGAAGCTCGGGCCTCCGAACTTCGAACCTCATATCCTGTATTCGTAACTATATTTCCTGACATCACTCACCTGCGATAGACAATCCCATTATCTATTGCATATAGCTGAAACTATGTGCTATTTATATTTATATATTGTGCTAATTATATTTATTTTTGCCGTGAAGTGCCGGTTTAGCTTAGTGTTGCCTTAGTGCAAGCAAGAGGCGACTTTTTAAAGTGGTTTTTGGGCTATGTGGTTGGAGACCCAACGATACTTTATTTGTACTATCTATCAACCAACCTATCAACTTCCAAATGTGGCTGAGGAGTTTCTAGCTTCGAAGTTTCTTAGCTTTTAGTTAGTAGTTTCTTAGTTTAGTTTCGAAGCTCTGGCTACCCCTTTTTGGGATTTATGGCCCTGAGTATTTGTATTATTATTTTTCGAAAGGATTGGTTGCTGCTGGCCCTGTGGCCTGTGCGGCTTCACCATGACTTTATGTGTGCCGGGCAGCTGAGGGCCACCCTGGCGGTGCAAAGGAGCGTACCTAAGCTAAATCGGATAGAGGGAGAAAGGAGCCCTAACAAGGGGGAGAAAGGAGCCCTAACAAGAGGGAGAAAGGAGCCCTTACAAGAGGGAGAAAGGAGCCCTAACAAGGAGTATTTGTATGTATGTAACAAATATATTTATAGTGTCAACAGCCTTGACAGCTCGGTTGGGAAACATTGATTTTAATGTAGCGATAGTGAGTTTAAATCCTGAGTCTTGCCTACAGCAATGTACCTTTGTCAGTTCCGTATCTTGGTTATTACTAAAATATTCCCTTCAGTTTCTACACGTTTAATATGCAGTCTTTTTTCTTTTCAATATGAGTAGCAAGAGATTAATATTATTTCCTCTGAATGAAATTATCACGGCATACTATTATGTATCTGCAATAGTTACATTAACTTTATTACGGACCATTCAAAGGAAGATAAGTACAACACATGTAATTTGCAAACAGTTAACAGGTATAAATTCGTGCTTAAATTGACTTACTCATCGCACTGTTCGACAGAAGTATCTAATCCTTCTATAGAAGTATCTACAGTTCACCTATTCCTTGAAAATTGAGATTGACCAAATCATTGAAACTTTTGTTACAAATATAAATTTATTAAGTTTTTTATCTTTTGAAAGAGACCCCATTCGACTGTGTTATAGAAACTGTTACTGTACTACCGGAATCCACGTGAAGGCATCTTATGGTTGGATTCGCATAGAAATTGTAACAAAATTTCAGTGATCCACTGTTAACCAGATACCTACGGTGGGCAGCGCTGATTGAAGTTCACAATAACAGGTTCGTTTGGCTTATCACCCCTTTTGTTTTAAATCATAGAACGGTGTACTTTGTTTTAATTAATACTAATAAATAAAGGATATATCAAGGAAAGAAAAATTACGACACCAGCGGGGATCGAACCCACAACCTCCGGGTATACGCCCCCGTTGCTCTGCCAATTAAGCTATAGTGTCAATGGCTTTTAGTCCCGCTGAAACTTTTGTTAGGTTAAGTGTTATATGAGAGACAAATAATATGGCTCGACTAGGTTTGCTTAAACAATAATCCATTTCACAGTCCAATATTAATGTGAAAGTAAAAAATCACTTTTTATTAAACCAGATAAAAATATAATATAATTCATAAACATATGGACTAAGGCCATATCACCCTATTTAGGGTAGCGAACCCCTTGGTGGGGACATATAGCCTTGAAGATTGAGGAGGACAAATACTATATAGCCCTATTTGAGAGTTTAGTTACGAAATATCATTTTAAGTTTATCGATACAATGAAACCAGGGCTTTCGGAGCATTATTTATTCACTCAATTTTGTTTCAACTTTTTAGATTTATACAACAGTGAAACAATGCGTCTTACAACAATAATAATACAGACTACAATTACAAAACTAATTCCTACTAAAGTCAAAACCACATCTAACATAAGATATTCAGTCCAAGAAATGTTAGCAGTAGCACTTCTTAACAACTTAGCTCCTTTGTGTCTTATAACATACTCTGTCCACCAAACTGCTCGTTCAAGGGGACTCTGGGGCTGGTCATACATCACTTCACTCAGGTGGGCAATATTTTTACGGTAGCTGTGGACAAGAAATTATGTTTTATAATGGTCACTGACTTACGCCAGAAAATTACCATTTATCTAATTACGAATCAAAATGTTCATCTAAAGTAAGGTTTTACGCCGGTGTTATTGGTCATAATGTTTTTCATGCAAGAGAAATTGCAGTGTAGTTTATTATTTTCAAATCAACTCAACGTTTACATCGTGTATCTCCGAAGAAGTACTAACTCTTCTTAACATCGCGTGACTTATTGTTCACCTGGTGTCCAGAACATCCACATTTTGCTTTGTCATTCCATCGACATAATAGATAGCAGGCCTAACGCCGCTTCATACGAATACACCGTGTCATGACTAAAACTTAGCGATGTATGGGTTTCCTCACAATTTTTCCCTTCTCTGTTGTTTCCCGTACATCGCTTCACTGTTAGCAACTTTAATGAAGTGGCATATTTAACTTGAGAAAAGATACATTGCTGTAGACCCACATCGTGATTTGAACATACGTCGCCCGTATGTGTGTAATGTTTCTCCCACTGAGCTTGTGTTACTATTTATTTAGTATTATATTAAACATATTTTTAATGACTTAACCACGAACAGGTTGCTATTGTAAAGTAAATTCACTAGCAATACAGTTAATTTTCCTAGAATAATATTGGTCAGTGAGAATTATGTTTCAACCTGTATCATTTATTTAGGAAATTCTCGGAATATGATAAAGCATTCAGGATATGGTTTTGTTTTAGGAATTACAACATTATACATACAACATTATACGCACATTAAAACTAAATTACTTAAAATTAAGCGACATGATAGTCCAGAAGGGCGTGAGTTCCAATCCTGGGACGGGCCTACACCAATTTGTCTTTTCTAAAGTCATATGTGTGGTTAATTTATCATGGTTGCTAACGGTGAGGGAAAACATCGTGAGGAAACCCACATGGCTGAGTTGTACTTAGTCATGTGACAGTGTATTCGTACAAAACGGCGATAGGCCTGCCCCCTATCACGTGAGTACATTGTCTAAGCAAAACGTGGGTACCTTCTCTGGTAACTAGATGGCGCTTGCCATGTGAGTTCAGGAGTATTGGTACCTCTGCCAACCCCTTCGGGGATAAACGGCGTGAACGTTTATGTTATGTTTATGTTACTTAAAATTAATCTACTTAAAATTTCAACAATAAGTTGTTTCTAAAATTCATACGTTTATATTCAAATAAACTTAAAATACCTTGACTCTTCTATGACTTCTTTAATCGACGTGTACAATGTGTCTTCGTTAATAGTTTCGATATTAAGTTTTTTCCCAATTTTGTGGTATTCGTACATTTCGGCATTAAACCACTGGTCCCCAAGCATTGGAAATGCTATAAGTGGCACTTTCGCAGATATAGATTCATCGGTAGATTGTAATCCACCTTGGGTTATAAACAGCTTTATTTTTGGATGTCCTGCAATATAAAAAAATAATAAATTGCCGTGTAGTGCCGGTTTAGCATGTAACTACCCCTTTCCTCCCAAGGGTGTCGTAAGATGCGACTAAGGGTATAGGACTTTCTTAAAGTGGTTTATCACCAATGATACTTTATTTCTACTATCTTATCCAATATCAACTTCCAAATGTGACTGAGGAGTTTCTAGATCTGAAGCTCTGGTTACCCCTGTATGGCAATTATGGCCGTGAGTATATGTATTTATATTTATGTAATAAATTAACATTGACAACATTTTCAACTTTGCTTAACAAATATATTGGGTGCATCACATATTAATCATAAAATTATCCTACGGGTTTTGAGAAACTGCAAATACACTGAGGCTTGTTTATTTATACTACATAACTCACAGGAGTATATTTTAGAGGTAATGTAGTTTATAATACACGATTATGCAGCGCGGCGATACTAATATTTGCACTCACTCTGTGTTTTGTTTATTCCAAATACTGGTCACAAAATTTACTGGAATTTCATTTGCAAATTGATACATCATCCAAATTACATAACATTTATTATTTAAACACAAACACTACAAATACATGCTGGGAATAATGACCAAAACTGACGGCTATAAATTCCAAAAAGAGGTAGTGAGAGTTTTATGAATAAAAGTTTCTCAGTCTCTTTTGGAAATTGACGGGGAAAAGACAGTAAAATAACAAAATTGTTATTGAGAGGTCTCCAGCCAGATCGCCTAATAATCACTTAAAAACCCTAAAAAACTGCGGGTACAAATGAGTTGGTTCTATTTAAATCCGACAATTTGAATTTCTTTCGAAATTTGTATCCCAAAAAAGGGTAGCCAAAGCTTCAAAATCGGAAAGACATTCAAATCTTAGTGGTTTTCTTGCAGTCAAACAAACTTGTTTTTACAATAATTTAAAATTGTAGTAATCTTTTGAATGTACTTAAGTCTGCAGCTGTCTACTGTAGGTTTAGAATATAGCACTTACGCATTTTTTCAGTGTGACAAATGGTATTGAGGCTTTTTAAGGGACTGCCCTAGCTTCCAAAAGTGGCCGAGGCATTTCTCTGCTAAGCCTATTTTATTTCTTATATCTAAGTGTATATATGCCTGGGTCGTCGTGGATATCTTTAGGGGAGGCCTATGACCCGCAGTGGACGTCTACACTACAGACTGGCTGAATGTTGATGATAATAATCTTTAAATATTCTATTTTTATTGAACTTTCATTAAAAGCAAATGTTCCATGCCCCAAATATTTAACATAAAACTTACTTAATAAATCAGATTGAGGCAGCCATTTTGATATTCTTACGTTGTCTGGTTTGCCTGTCATATTATCCCCGTTCCACTTCCATAGAACATCGTAAGGTAGATTAGAAAACACGTTTTTAAATACTTTTATACGATCAGCCGAGAGCAAAGTAGGATCTACGTTTGTTCCAAAACTCATATATATCACACCATGCTTTGAATTATCGAGGTAAGACTGGAGTTCCTGAAACGTCAAAATTTAGTTTATCAGTTCGGAAGCTAAAGTTTTATTGATTCAACAAAAATAATATTTTGCTAGTAAAAACTCAGTGTTCAAACTAATGGCACTGAAGGAGGGAGGTGAGTTGAATTTGCAAAACAATAAGTATTCATATATATTTTAAGAAAATATCATCATTCAAGAATTGTTAACGATTTTATCTTAGAATCCTTGAAAAGATTCCAACCAGAGCGCTCTTTTGCATCAACGAAGAAAGTCAGATGAGATAATAGTAATAGTCAGATAAATATGTACAAATAAATGAAATAATAAAGACCTGATCAAGATTTATTAAAAGTTTCACTCTTATGTGATGGTATCGGTAGCAAACAAGAAAATGTCCGTATCTTTTTTAAATTTTTATCAAGGGGATATCTAAAAAAGCTCAAAATATTTCTGCGACTATATTGGTTTAGTCGTAAGTTGTAATTGTTGTAAATACGAAACAAAATGTGAACATTGACTTTTGTGTAAGAATCTGTTTTGGTTGATTGCAGCTAAACAATTGCAAGGCGTTCTAACGTTTTATTCAAAAATTAAGACCTATCAAAAAAAAAAAAGTTTGTTGGGTTAAAACAAAATTTTCAGATATAATTCATTTTTTATTAGAGCCATATTTTTTTTTAAATTATTGTCAAGAAGATAGGAAGACGGATATTAAGATGTTTTGGGCATAAAGAGATAATGGATGACTCTAATCTGGTAAAGACATAGACAAGAACGATGATGTCAATGTGGAAGAAAACCACAAAAAATCAATTTAGATCTATAAGGGAAAAAAATAATACTAAAAAACGGGTGTACGAAGTGTGAAGAATAAAATGTACGAAGTGTAATGAAGAGCATGTATGAAATTATTATTAAAAGGAAACTTGAGCAAGCGCTAAGATTGTATAAAATAGGAAGTAATGTCGTAGTCACGCAAATATACTCATATTTATCAAATTAGAAAACCGTGATAGCTTAATGGGTGGAAACAACTCACTGCCAAACAGACAGGCGTGGGTTCAAATCCCGGATCAGGCCACCAATTCACCAATTTATCTTTTTTTATGGTTTTTAACGGAGAGGGAAATTATCGTGAGAAAACCCACATGGCCAAGTTGTACTTAGTCATGAGATAGCGTATTCGTGCAAAAAGACAATTGGTTTGCCCGTGGGTAATCTGGACACCAGGTGACAATGTCACGTGATGTTCAAAAGTATTAGCACCAGCCAATTCGGATATTCGGAGTGAACGTTTGAGTCTTTGAGTCTTTCATTTTATATTTTAGGTATGTTAGAACATGATTATTTACTAATTATTATTATAAGTTTAGTCCTTTGTTACATGATAATTTAGCTATCGGATCGGGAACACACTGAATACCTTTTTTTTAACGTTTTTGTATATTTTAAGTAATAATTAACTAAAACTATTAATTTGAGTATACTGAGAAAATGAGACTGTGTGCCGTGTATACTACAACAACAATTAGATAACTAGATACCTCTTATAGAACTCATTGACCCTTATCAATGAATGTGTGTAATCTAATATCAATAATATGCCAGTAAAACATATCGGGCAATAAGCTTCATACGATGAATGTATACGAAGAATTGAATAATCTCTCCCCTAAGGAGTATATGCATTATTAATTATTTAAATATTATTATTTTTGTTGAGTCGCCCATGAGATTACTTTTAAGATGTGAAAATGCTTTATAAATCGATTAACGCCGAAATTTAAATCATATAAAAGTGTTAGCGCTAGCGAAAAGTAAAACGAAAAATAAATAAAACATAGAATAGCATGAAAATTTCTGTAAACTTCCTTTGTCTGTTTTCTGGTGTAGGTAAGAATCTAACTATATAGCACAGTTTACTTACTTCTGGTAGGGCCTTTGGAGATTTTTTATGCAACGCTCCTAAATAAATAAATCCAGGTGGCACTGGTCGGTTACTGTCCCATAAAGTATAAGCATTCACGAACAACATATCAATGTTATTGCTCAATTCAGTTAAAGTTGGTACTGCAGGCCCAAAGTTTCGTCGGAGCATTTCATTTTCTTCCTTTTCCAAATTCCACATTAACCATCTAAACTTGCAATATATGAGTATCTGTTCCATTTTTTGTAATAAACTAAGTTCATTAAATTTCATACTCATAACTTCTGGATAAAATAGTGGATGAGTCGAAGTACCCATGACAGGAAAGTTAGGATACAAAGCGCCAAATGAACTAACTTGTATAGCCGGAGCATTGAACAAATGTGTCATGATCAAAGCAGGTCTTACACATGCTTCTAGTAGTATAAGATCAAACTTTTTATTATCACTTAGAACTTTTTTAAATTCCTTTGTACTTATCTGCTCTTCGAAAACTTTGTTTAACAGAGGGAATGCAATTTCTATTGAAGTCATCGAGCTTTGTTTTCCATTTATCATACTAACAAAACCCTTGCTCCACATTTCATACGAAACGTCATGAAGATCAATCTCTGTGATATTTTCTGCTGCTTCACCTTTTGCGTATGCCGGATCTGGTGTGATTATTGTAACATCGTGACCACGTCTTGCTAGTTCTTGAGTTAAAGGTCTAAACACTACTTGATGACTAATAGAAGGAGCGGGAAAAAACGCCAAAATTTTAGCACATTCGCTCAAATTCACTAAGGCACTTAAAATTGCAACTGTTACTTTTACCGCAATTTTCATTTTAAACAAATATTTAATGCTGGTGTTGATAATACTTGGATATTTATTCAAATGTGGTTTACCTTATCGTCTGTAATACTAAGCAACCGTTTATCAACTGGAAGGGGTACTCATTTTAGATATAATTGACATGCCTTTATCACGAGGCTGTAATCTACATGTCATGCCGAGTAACAAACGATGCTTTAATAATAGATAATATAATACAATTAATACGTGTATACTAATAAAATATATTATTTATTAAATAAGTACTAAATGATAATAAAACATTTATCTCTCCCTCGCTCGCACAAACGAAATATTCGGAATTCTGCTGATATTATAAAATCCCGCTGCTAAATCTCTACGTTCATTACGTATTGAGTCATACACACATTTTAACATAAGTTTATGAATGGGAGAATACACTGACAAGACGCAGGCAGGCAAAAATGGCCGCAAGTAATTTTTATTTAATAAATGTTTATTATTATTCGAAAAAAAATTCGTTCACTTGTTTTCGAAATATAATATCATCCCCATCATAGCAATGTATATAAAGAATATAAAAATCCATAGGTGCCGTTGCAAATTCGGCTGCAACTACCTCGCAGCCAGGTGTAGTGCTTTTTAACTTATATTTAGTGAGTAATAAGAAATTGTATGAACGAACTGTAATAAAAAATATATTTTTTTCTAATGTGCTATGCGTATATATTTTCTTTCGTGAAAAATAAGACAAAAACAAAATTTTATTTTCATACATACACATTTTTCCTGCTCACTTAATCAATTAACACTTTTTATTTTAAAATAAATGTTTTATTTTTTTAATGATTTTTCATAATATTAATTACGTAAAACGTAAAGGCGGGGGTCCGAAGTGAGAAGAATAAAAGAGCATGTATGAGAATTAATGTAAGGGAAGTAAGAGAAGTTTGTCAAGATGGTACTAAGTGGCGATCAATAGTCTCTGCCTATCCCAATGGGAATAATGTGCGTGAGTATAAATAAGTAAGTAAGTATTTAAAAAAAATATGCTGTTGGTGATGGGTCCGCCACCGCATTGGCCAAAAATTATTTAAAAAGCCCCAATACCCTACCTCGCCTCTTACAAAATTCTACGGGACGAAATGGGATAGTACTTTTCTCAGTAAGTCCATTCTTTTATATATTTTTCATAAAAAAATGCTTACCTTTGGCAGAGTCTGTGGTGTATTTTGGTGCAAACCCCCTAAATAAATGACACTTGATGGTACAGGCCGATTACTGTCCCATAACGGATAAGTATTTAAAAACATCATGTCAACATTGTTGCTCAAGTTTTCTAAAGTTGGTACTGCTGGGCCGAAGTTTCGTCTGAGCATCTCATTTTCTTCTTTTTCAAATCTCCACATCAACCATCTGAACCTTATATATATGTAAACTTGTTCAAATTTTTGTAGCACAGAGAGTTGCATAAACTGCGTTTGCATAAACTCTGGATAAAAAACTGGATGAGATCCCATACCCATGACTGAAAAGTTCGGAACGCTCCCACCAAATGAACTTACTTGTACAACAGGACCCCTAATCAAATACGACACAATCAGAGCCGGTCTTGTACATGCTTCTATTAGTACGAAATCGTAATTATTATCGTTTTTCACAACATTTTTAAAATCTTTTGTATTCATTTGTGCTTCGATAACTTTATTTAACATGACAAATGCAAGTTCCGTTGAACTCAAGGAGCTTTGTTTTCCATCTATTCCACCTACAAAGTTTTCTTTCCACGTATTATAGGACACTTCATACAGGTCAATTACTGTAATATTTGCTGGTGCTGCGCCTTTTGGAAAAGCTGGAAGCGGTGTTATTATTGTGACATCGTGGCCATGTGTTGCTAGTTCCTGAATGAAGGAACTAAACACCCTCTGATGACTGATAGAAGGTACAGGAAAATAACCTAATATTTTGGCGGCGCCGGTAAAATTGAAAAAATTATGAATTATTAAAATCACATTACTTGTTTTCATTTTTAGATGTTTAATTTTTGTCCGGTTACTTTTTATAACAAAATTTGTTAATTTAACTGTTGGTTGTTTGAGTTGGAAGTTAAAACACGTTAACCATTTAAATACTAACTCTCTAATGAAGTTTTTAATTACTCATTTAATTATCATTAATACGACTTTTTTAAATATTAATGGCCTAAACAAGTTTATATCAGCTGCCAGCTGAAATAATCTACATAGCAGATAAATAATTAAAGTATACCTGCTTCTTATTATATGGCAATACGTGCTTCAAAGACTATTCAGAGACTATTCATAAATGACATTTTCTGTTTATTTAAACGTTAATATTAATTAAAGTCTTTAACTGTGAAGTTTCGGCTTAGAATGACACTTTACTATTTCTTCCGTGGGTGTCAAACAAGGCAAGGTCAATGGTATTGAGATATTTTAAGTGTTTTTGGGCGATTTGGCTAAAGTCTAGCAGTGAAGAACCATTCATTATTTCACAATAGTTTCACTTGGCTGAGGAATTTGTTATTCTGAACATCTCGCCACGAAAAAAAATGATTAGATCTCCTGTTAGCTCAGTGGCAACACCAATCAGTTCAATTCCTGAGTTATTCATATGTGTGGTTAATTTTTAAGGATAATAATGTTGAAGGGAAAACTATCGAAGTAATCTAACGTAACTGTTATTCTAGTCATATGACAGTGTGTTCGTACAAGGCAGCAAAAGACCGGGGGCAGTTTACGTGGATGCATTGTCCAAGCATGACGGGTACTTTGACCACCAGTTTCCAAAAATGACACATTGGTTTTATTGAATAAACGTTCAGTTTCAGTTTAAGATTAATTTTAAAGTCTCCACGGTATCTAGAAACAATCCATGTATAACTGTTTTCGTACGTAAGTTTCATGAATGGGAGCTACCATTTTTATTTTTTTGTCAATTAAAAATAACTATTTATTAAAGTAGGGATCAATGGTCTCTGCCTACCCCAATGGAAACTAAAGGCGTAAGTATATGTATGTGTGTATGCTATTCCTTTCGTATTTGTAAACTTTTCAACCTTTGTTAGTAAACTTCCCTAGTAAGCAAGCTCCTCAACTCGTGTCATTTTTAGACTTAGAATATGAAAATATAAATGAAAGTCATATTTTCTACTTTACTTACATACATATATATGTATATAGTCACGGATATAAATCCCGGAACGGGTTAGCCAGAGCTTCAGAGCTAGAAACTTCTAAGCCACATTTGGAAGTTTATAAGATACAAGATGGTAGAAATAAAGTATCGTTGGTGATGGGTCTCCAGCCGCATTGGCCGCAGCCCAATAACCACTTAAAAAAGCCTCATGCCCTTAGCCGCCGCTTACAACACCCGTGGGTAGAAAGGGGTAGTGGCATTCTAAGCCGGCACTACACGGCAAAGTAAATATACCTACAATAGATCAAAATGCATATCATTAAATAATTAATACTGAACATTTTTTAAATGATATAGTTTAAGTAATTTGTCGTGTAATTACATTAATATAGAGTTGCCGACGATACCGTGAACTGGCAAAATACAAAAAAGTAATAATAGCTTTAATTGTATATGTCACGTTACTCAAAACTCAACTCAAACTCAAACGTTCACGCC
This sequence comes from Bedellia somnulentella, assembly GCA_963576735.1. Taxonomy (NCBI): domain Eukaryota; kingdom Metazoa; phylum Arthropoda; class Insecta; order Lepidoptera; family Bedelliidae; genus Bedellia; species Bedellia somnulentella. The sequence continues at coordinate 12,432,753 of OY755177.1, read as the reverse complement.
GTATATCCCCCAGAATGTGGGCAGAGGTACTAATAATTCTGAACATCACGTGACATCGTCACCTAGTGTTTGAAGTACCCACGTTTTGCTTGGACAGTGTTTTGTACGAATACACTGTCACATGACAAAGTACAACTTCTCGTCCAAAGACTCTATTAAAATCTTGACGATGTGTTATTGAACTTACGAATGTATCCCAATTTAACTAACCCAACTTAACCTACAAACTTTTGTAGCGCTGCAGCCTAGTGTAGGAGCCAAGGAAAAGTTTGTAGGTTTCCCTATCGCCGTTTTGTACGAATACACTGTCACATGACAAAGTACAACTTAGCTATGTGGCCACACATATTAATTTAGAAAAGACAAATTGGCGTAGGCCCGACCTGGGATTTGAACCCTCATCGTCTGCACGATAAGCGGTATTCTACCCACTGAGCTATCACGGTTGCTATCACGTGACGTAACGCTAGGCTGCAGCGTTGTAGGTTTGTTTGTAGGTTTGTTTGTAGGTTTGCAGTGCCTCTTGCAGATCCGTGATTAAACATAACATACATAATACATAAACGTTCACGCCGTTTATCCCCGGGGTTGGCCGAGGTACCAATACTTCTGAACTCACATGGCAGCGCCATCTAGTGTCCAGAGAAGGTACCTACATTTTGCTTAGACAGTGTACTCACGTGATAGGGGGCAGGCATACTAAGACTAAGTACAACTCAGCCTTGTGGGTTTCCTCATGATGTTTTCCCTCACCGTTAACAACCATGATAAATTAACCACACATATGACTTTAGAAAAGACAAATTGGTGTAGGCCCGACCCAGGATTGGAACTCACGCCCTTCTGTTTTCGGGCGGGTGTTCTACCCACTGGACTATCATGTCGCCGTGAATAACTAAAGACGGATATTAAGTTGGGATACATTCGTAAGTTCAATAACATATCGTCAAGATTTCAATAGAGTCTTTGGACATTTGCAGAGGTTTTAATAGAAATAAGTACGATGTGTCTTTAAGTCCTCATCAAGTTGACATACGCTACCGAGTCATACTTTTATCATTGTTTTAGTCACTCACTTAATTATTTAAGCGTAAACCCGAGGCAAGAAAAGCTGATTCATATAATGCTTCATAGGTTTTGCTGAAAATATTTTGACAAAGAGTGTTTTGTATTGGAATACTCCGTATCATATTATAAAAATGGCAGCTTATTATGATCAACGTAGTTAGAACGGGTTATTGCCATCGGAAATGACGAAGAGAATAGGGATCTTTTTACATACATATACTCACGGCTATAAATCCCTTAACGGGGTCACCAGAGCTTTGGAATGAGAAATTCCTCAGCCACTTTTGGAAAGTTTAGTGGGAAAAAGATGTTAAATTAAAGGTTGTTGGTGATGGGTCTCCAACCGCATCGCCCGAAAATCCCTTAAAAGCACCAATACCGTTATTCGCCTCTTACGTACACCAACCGGAAGAAATAGGGTAGTTCTATTCTTAGCCGACACTACACAGCAATGGATCTTTTTAAGCAGGTTATTTAAAGAAGTTTTATAAATAAATATAAAATATTAGGATTATTGATGTTTTTTAAATTATAGAATAGAATAGAATAACTCTTTATTGCACATAAAACACAAATTTACAAAAATAATAATATGATCAAACAGTTTACAGTGAGGCACAATTGGCGGTCTTATCGCTAAAAGCGATCTCTTCCAGACAACCTTTGGAAGGTGAGATCGATAAATTATTTATTTGGGTAGATGCACAAAACAAGGCCAAAAAACATAATAATCTATTAAACTTACTTAAAACTAACTTATTCAATTTAAATAACAATATAAATATAAATCATACAAAATAATATAGATATTTAACGAATATGAACACATACATATATATAACTACATACTTTTATATCTATAAGCAATACAATTACCTAAATAAAATACACATATACGTTTTAGAAATATAATAATATATATAGTTCAAAAAGCAACAGTATTATAGATATGGCGGAGTCTCTAATAATCGTGTTAGAATATAAAGAGAACGATTTTTTAATAGTTACATACACATGTAAATATTTGTTTGAATATTAACAAAAATAAATGTGTTCAAGGCTATACATCCATACATACAATAGCTGATCGAATAACATAAAAACAAATCAAATCTTCCTTTCCTTAATAGATGGCGTTTTCCGTATCAAGTTGGTCGGTCTTATATTTATTTATAATGTGAGAATCATATACTCACGCTTATAGTTCCCATTAGGGTAGGCAAAATCTTAGGGAAAATCGACTATTCGACTAATACTTTTGTATTTCCACAGATATTTCCGAACGTGTCGACCACGCAACAGAAAGATTAAATCCCCATCATTTTTACCAGTGAATACTTAAAACGGCTTTAGACGGTTCAATATCTGTATATCTAATTTTTTAATGATCCGGCCTTAACGCTTTTAAACCAAACTCAAAGTTGACGCTGTAAATGCCCGATGGTTGGTAGAGGTGGGGATGTATAATACTTCTAATACATTATTATATAACATACTAGCGACCCGCCCCGGCTTCGCACGGGTGCAATGCAAAATATACCTACTACAGAATGTCCGTTGTACGTTATACACAACGTTCACAGCTTTTTTGTCATTAGCCAATACTCAAAGTCTTAATGGAAGAAATACCAAGAAATATGGTTTTAAGCAAATCCTATCTAACCTAATGTACTTACAATACTACTAATATAATAATAATAATAAAAATTAAAAGATAATCAACAACAAAAGATACTTATTCTATTCAGTTTAATTAATTCTTGATATTTTCCTCGCTAGAGAGCTCCGATAAACGCGTGCGATCGCTGCAAATCATAAAGTGCTGTAAGGCGAAGCGCTTTTTTTTTTTTGTTTACCGGTGGGGAAATCCTCATAGGATCCCCCGTCGCTCTCTCGAGACGGTCGAGACGTCGCTCTGTCGGACTTTTACCGACTAAAACCCCACCGGTTCGGTGCTGCTGGCCCTGCGGCCTATGCGGCGTCACCTTAACTTGTTTTGCCGGGCGGCTGAAGGCCGCCCTGGCGGTGCAAAGGAGTGTACCTAAGCTAAGTCGTATAGGAGGGCGAAGCGCGGCCATCGACGCGCTATTTATAGGCACGCGCCGCCCGGCGTAAACAACTACGACCCTGCATTTTAAATTTGTAATATCTTCGGTAATATTCACTTAAATTACATGCTGTAAAAAGCATATTGATCTATAATGAATGCACAATTTATTTAAGGTACTTAATTGGATAAGGATTAATTCTGTATTGTTTAAAATCACTTCGTAAATAACCATTTTTTAGTAAAGAATAAAAATGGTTATGCTGGGTTATCCCTGAGAGGTAGACATATACCATCGCGGACTTTTTTGTTGAACTTTTTAAGGTGAACAATACTGTAGTACATTATTTTGGTCTATCTCGTAGGGTTCAGCCAGCGTTTGCAATATAAGCGCAAAAAAACGTGCTTATTTACGACATCACATTAGAAACCTTTAAATTTATCAGTGTTTCTCTACTATATTATGCATTTATTATACATACAAACCTTCCTTAAGAATCAATCTATGTATTAAAAAAAACCGCATCAATATCCGTTGCGTAGTTTTAAAGATCTAAGCATACATACGGACATACAGCGAAAGCGACTTTGTTTTATACTATGTATTGATATAGTGACGACGTAATAGCTCAGTGGGTAGAACACCGGTTGACGTGCAAGCAACTTTACTAGTGTTCAAATCCCGGGTCGGGTCTACACCAATTTGTCTTTTCTAAAGACATAAGTGTGGTTAATTTATCATGGTTGCTAACGGTGAGAGAAAACATCGTGAGGAAACCCACATGGCTGAGTTGTACTTAGTCACGTGACAGTGTATTCGTACAAACAGCGATAGGCCTGCCCCCTATCACGTGAGTACACTGTCCATGCAAAACGTGGGCACTCTGAACACCAGGTGACAAAGTCACGTGATGTTCAGAAGTATTAGTCCCTCTGCCAACCCCCTCGGGGATATTCGGCGTGAACGTTTATGTTATGTAATTTTATGTTATGTTATGTATTATATAACAATAACTGAGAACATATCCATGTGGATATAGTCACGATGTTTTTGCTTACCGTTTACAACCTTGATGTTGACAGATCTCCCCTAATGTGATTTTTTTAACGTCACATATGTGGCTGACTTACTGTTAATAACCTTGGTGTTAACGTAAATTAACAGCTAGTATAAAAGTCCGTCTCAGGAATTAATTTCACATTATTTTATTTAAACTGACGGTGGTACACCCATTCATAACCTCAACGCTAACTGTCTTGAGAATGAACCAAACATAAAATATAAGAAAAATTTGGTGGTTTAAGCAATAACATTATTCATCAAAGGCTGAGTCCATTCTTACATACATACATATACTCACGCCATTAGTTCCCATTGGCGTAGGCAGAAACTATCGATCGCCACTTTGTACGATCCTGATAAACCTCTCTAACTTCGCTTACATCCATCGTTCTTCTGAGCCACTAAGGCTGTAGTAGGTATCGGGAAGAAAGTAATACAGAATAATTTGCAATAAGTCCAATATACCTAGTCTAAAATATAATGCATTGTCATAAATGAAGGTGTAAATGCTGTAACACTCAAATTTTTTATCTCAAATCAAAACAACATAACATTGAAAAACCGTTTATTACATCAATCGTAAATTTACTGCTTCTTAATTTTATCATTCTTGCTGAACAGTCGTACACATTTCATAAAAAATATAGTAACTACCAAAGTTGTAATCATAGTTGCACCAATAAGTGCTATAACGACATCTAACATTAGGTACTCAGACCAAGATACATTAAATGCCGCGCACCGTAGATGGCTGCTATCCCCGTGACGTATCACATGTTCTATCCACCAAATAGCTCGATCAAGTGGCCGTTGGGGCTGGTCGTGCATCACATCGCGGAGTTTTGCCATGTTCTTCTGGTAACTGTTGGTAACATGAAAAAAATATAAATTAGTTTTCTAATTAACTACCTACAACAAGAGACCGCAGTGAGAAAAATAAAAGAGCATGTATAGGATTACTTAGGGGAAGCGAGGCTGAAGGAGCTCGAAATCTTATTGAGAGGCAATAATTGTTTTCTACCTACCCCAATGAGAATAAATGGGAATCTGGTACCTACAACAGGTGATCAAGAATAATGAAAAAAGGCCCTTGCAGCAAAAAAGAGAAAAATACTCATTTTTAGTATTAAGTACTTCTTGTGAAATTTGCTTTATGTCATCAAGTGGTTTGAAAATATTTTTTTAAGCTTGGAAAGTGAACTAACGTGGTAGCTATCGCATCATCCCACACAGTGGCACATTTTCCATTTGTTATTGTTCCCGACTTTATTTGTTGAAGATTGTTTTTCGTATTATTAGTGCAATACTAACAATAACCTGACTTGTTTTTATTTACATACAATACATAGACTCATGGGTATAAATCCTGGAGAGTGGTAGCCAGATCATCAGAAGTTGAAAATCCTCAGTCACTTTTGGAAACTGAGTAGCGAAAATAATGGGTCTTTAGCCACATCACCTAAATAAGCTTAGTCGGTTCGTACAACACTGACGGGAAGAAGTCGCGAAGGGTCAGTGCTCTTCTAAGCCGACAAAACGAATATTTCCATAAACAAAAGTAAATTTTCTTACCTTTTGTCTTCTATCAACAATTTTATTGAAGTTTCCAATGTTTCTTCATTTATAGTCTTTATATCATGCATCATACCAATTTTGTAGTGCACATATTTTTCTGCATTGAAACGCTGATCTCCATATATAGGGAAAGCTAACAAGGGCACACCTGCGTGTATTGCTTCATCGGTGGATTGCAGTCCAGCTTGAGTTATAAAAAGTTTTAATTTCGGGTGTCCTGAAGAAAAAGTGAAATGATTGCTGACATAAATAATTAAAAATGATTAAGTTTTAGAAATAAACATTACATTATTAGTACTTTACACACTAGGTTTTCCGTTATTTTAATGTTATGACTAAAACATTTCATCTCAGATCAATCATTATTCAAGGGCGTGTTTGAAAAAAATTATGAGTGTTGATGAAATACAGTAGTTTGCCAAAGTGGCGATTAATAGTCATAAGTAAGATATTGCAAATTTTGACACTCTGAGCTATTCAAACATTTATAGTCGTGAAGGTATTATTAAGTATATCATATAAAAAAACGAAATTTATAAATCAGTTATTTCATATTAGCAGTGTCTTCTTCATTCTTTCGGTCTTTAAAAGCGGCTGGGAAATTTATCATTTCTTACTTCAGCCTCTGAGTACCATTTTTGAATCAATATTTGTGATTAAAGATAGATATATATTCAGAGAATAAATATTTTTACAAAAAAGGAACAACCTTCATAGCTATTTACCAGAAATATAATTATTCTTGCAAATTTCTATAATCAACAGAGAAATCAACGTAGTTATATTGATATTTTGTATTATTTTTATAACCACGCTATCAACCCTCATTAAAATCTAATGGCCCCATAAATATTAAATGGTTTCTGGAAGCATATCCAACAGAACAAAAATCGACTGTAGAAATTGATTGACAAAAAAAAAACATTCAGTAGAATAAGACCCTCCTGTTGTTTAACATAACATAACATATAACATAAACGTTCACGCCGAATATCCCCGAAGGGGTTGGCAGAGGTACTAATACTTCTGAACATCACGTGACTTTTGTCACCTGGTGTTCAGAGTACCCACGTTTTGCATGGACAGTGTACTCACGTGATAGGGAGCAGGCCTATCGCCGTTTTTGTACGAATACACTGTCACATGACTAAGTACAACTCAGCCATGTGGGTTTCCTCACGATGTTTTCCCTCACCGTTAACAACCATGATAAATTAACCACACATATGTCTTTAGAAAAGACAAATTGGTGTAGGCCCGACCCAGGATTTGAACACTAGTCGTTTGCACGATAACCGAGTGTTCTACCCACTGGGCTATCACGGTTGCCTGTTGTTTAAATCGGTGGAAAATACGGTTTTTAATTTCTAGCTTAAATTGCAGTCTATTCCAATCATGTAGATGCAAAAATATATATATATACTGATGATATCTTCATGTGATGAACATATAAGATATTATTTTCAAAACATCATAAACATAAATTCGATGGTTGGTTGGTTAATGATCTTTGTCGCAAATTTAAAATGAAACTTACTTACTTAGTAAATCTGGTTGAGGAACCCATTTCTCCAATCTTACGTTTTCAGGCTTTCCTGGGATGTCTTCTCCATTGTATTTGAAAATTACGTCATAAGGTAATTTGCCAAAAACTTTAATCAAAAGCTGTAGGCGTTCATAAGGTAGTAATGTTGGATCGTAGTTTGTGCCAAAACTCATATATATTACGCCATTTTTTGAGTTATCCATAAACTCCTTCAATTTCTAGAAGATAAATTACAAGCAGATAACTTACTGTGAAGAAGAATAGCTTAGAATAGCAGTCAATCAATTCTTCCCGTGGATGTCATACTACAAGAGTAGGTTATTAGAGATTTTTAAACGACTTTTCGGCATTATGGGTATCGGTTTCATATTTTGGTTTTATAGCTAACGTAACTTTTAAAGGTTAGTATCATAATACCAATTAAATAAACATACACTCACGCCATTATCTCCCACTTTGTTTAGCAGAGACTATTGATTGCGAAGACGTCATAGCACAGTCGGTAGAACACCACTAATCGTGCAGAAGACTAGTGTTCTAATCCCGGATCGGGCCTACAATAATTTGTCTTTTCTAAAGTCATATGTGTGGTTAATGTATCATGGTTGTTAAGGGTGAGGGAAAACATCGTAAGGAAACCCACATGGCCGAGTTATACTTAGCCATGAGACAGTGTATTCGTACAAAATGGCGATAGGCCGACCCCCTATCACGTGAGTACACTGTTCAAGCAAGACGTGGGTACTCTGAACACCAGGTGATAATACTAACTCCGCCAACTCCTTCGGGAATATTTGGCGTGAAAGTTTGAGTTGAGTATCGATAGCCATTATTTACTACCCCGGCAAAACATCCGAATTTCACCTACATTTATCAATATTTTTATGATGCCTTTTTATGATTCTCACTTCGGTTGCCTCCCTTTTCGAGCACATTTTTGGTTTGATTCTATTGTGTCTTCCGCGTAGTTATCATGTACTGCAACATGGTCCTTAGCTACTTACAGAAATTTTATAAAACTCCCTCTCACTCTAGTTTTTGCCGCGTAGTTCCGGCTTAAAAAGGTCAATACCTACCTACACACAAGTGTTATAAGAGGCAATTAAGAGTATGGCTAATGCGGTTGGAGACCCATCACTTACGCTACTTTATTTCTACGATTTTGTCCGCTATAAACTTCCAAATGTGGCTGAGTAGTTTCGTACTCTAAAGCCCTGGCTATCCCTTTTTTCGATTGATGGCCGTGAGTATGTGTATGTATGTCACTTCCATTCAATCTATAATAACTTAGTCTTACCGAAGGCAAGTCTTTCACAGGAGCAATTTGTATGCCACCCATAAATATGACTCCTGGGGGAACAGGGCGATTGCCATCCCAAAATGGATGAATGTTTAATAGAAGCATTTGAACATTATTGGTTAATTCAAATATAGTTGGTGCTTCAGATCCAAAGTTTCGCTTTATTACTTCATTTTCGATCTTTTCAAGCCGGTGTTGCAAATATCTAAATCTGATGTCTTGGTACAAGCCTTCAATTTTTTCTAGAGTAGTTAAATTATAAGTCCTGAGTCTAGTCACTTCAGGGTAATATATTGGATGATATGGTGCCCCCATTACTTGATACATTGGTGGTAAAGCGCCTAATGAATTAATTTGAATTACAGGAGCTTTGAATACATGTGACATAACCAGCGCTATTCTAGCCATGCCTTCTGTAAGTATTAGATCAAACCCTGATTCATTTTTGATAAGATTTTGTATCTCTTTGGTATTGATTTGCATCTCAAATATTTTTATCACAGTTGTTAGGAAAATTTCAACTGTGTCCATATTATCAGAAATTCCTTGATTATTTGCAACAAAATGTTCTTGCCACATTTTATAAGATTCATCATGCATATCTATTTCGGTTACGTTTATAGGTGCTCCTCCTTTTGGGTACGCTGGATCTGTAGCTATAATAACAAGTTCATGGCCTCTTCTAGCAAGTTCATTTGTTATTGCTCTAAATACAACTTGATGACTCACTGATGGAACAGGAAACACACCTAATATTTTAGCTGACTGACTAAAAAGAGTGCAAACAGAAAGTAATCCAAAAATACGTAACAACATTATTTACACTTAAATAACATCAAATAAGATACAACCGGTGTTGTTAAGAGATAAAACAAAACTAACGCAAATAAAAATTGCATTATCATTTCTTAACTGACAAGAAATGTCAAGGTTTTTGTTTTGTTTAAGACTTCTATAAATTTTTACAAGGTTGTTAATGTCATGTCAAAATTATTACGATTTATAGTAGTTATCAATCATTACCAACACTCACAATCACTGGTTTTCTGGTTTGTACGTTACTTTGGTCATATCACTGTTACTAATTGCTGGTAAGTTCAAGGTCTGCTAGTTTTATTATTAGAGAAATATAAACAAGTTTACTTGACACGGGTTATGATAATTTTATGAGAAAGAATTATGTGATAACGTGCTAGTTCCCTTGATTTATATTTTCTAATAGAAGAATAGATTAACAAAACTGTAAGAAACTTAACAACGTTTTTAAATATTTTTTTAACGATGTATGATTGAACTGAGCGTACGTATATGTTGTATATTGACTGAATTATTTGACATCTGGATCTCCTGAGATAGATGCCGCAAGTATGCAAGTCAGTCCTTTAAAGGGTAGAGTAGATATTACACGATATGGTTAAAAAATATGAGTAGCTAGTGAGCATCTAGTGTGATAAGCTAACTTAGACTTACATAGTTATGTACGTATGTATGACTACATATTAACTTGCTACCGTGCTGTTGGAACCGTGTCGTGAACTACCCACTTATGCGTAGATAGACACAAGAATAGGGGACTGGTGATGTTCTTCTTCTTTAATAAACAAAAAAATAAGAAAAGTTTTATTGCTTTGACCTATAAAAACGTTCATAAAATAAAGTAAAACAGGGTTTTTTTTATAATAAATAAAATGGCATACCAGACACACAGCAGGAACACAGACCAAGCTGGCCCCAAACTAAGCAAAACTTGTATTATGGGATATTAACTGAACGATATAAATTTATAACTATTAGTCAGAAGCAATTCAATCGTTACAAATGATTTATCAGTAATTAACGATGTTAATTGGTTCGAAGTATGACTGTAGTTATAATCCCATTGGATTCTATTGGTGGAGGAAATATTATACCTTCCTTTAGTATGTAAATAAGTGTAAAAATAAATAAAACACTGTACATGAATTTTATTTGTTATTTATTTCATCAGATTTTATTAAAGTTAATATTAGATTGATGTAATATATTTGAGTTATTATTTTTAATATCCAGTTTCTTTTTCTTAAAAATATCTATTAATATGAAATTTAATTAACAAGCAAAAATTTAAGTATTGCATGAATTGGATATAAATAAAATGTCAAATATCTATTGCATATCTATTTACGTATCTACTCACGGTTATTTATTCCAAAAATTTCAGAATTAGAAATACTAGAAGAAGAAATAATAATAATAAAGTTTTAGCAACTCTTTATCAACTCACATGCTTTACATTATAAAATAGAAATATCTATCAAAGTAGAATAAATCATTATAAACCAGCGAGTGATAATACTCGTACATGTCAAAGTCTTGTTTGTATTATTACGTAATAAGAATATTTTTTGTTCATGAAAGCCTCTTGTGGGGATTATTTCTAATAAATAAACACTTAACTTAAAAAGTGTAAAAAAAAAGGAAAGAACAATTTCGCAATAGAAGCCATTGAAACTATAGCTCAATTGGCAGAGCGACGGGGGCGTATACCCGGAGGTCGTGGGTTCGATCCCCGCTGGTGTCGAAGTTTTTCTTATCTTTATGTATTATTACAGGTTTTTTATGCGAAACTAGTAATGTTTACGGAAGACAAACAATGTTGTAATTTTGTTCTATATCTTGCCATCCATAATTAAAACGATGATGTGCGTCATATAATAGGATTTGAGCTAATTCTGGCACTGAGTGGGAGAATCAAGGGCGCGTGAAGAGATTATAGAAAGAAACACACAATTGAGAAAATAAGTTTACAAATTCACTTCTAGAAATGTTATGTTTTTAGTATTCATATTATTCTTATATTTATTACAAACATTAGACTAGCTACAACTTGTTTGAGCCTACCTATTAAATACAGAAGTCATAAACTATTTACTTTCAAACAACTCAAAACGGTAAAACTTTACATTCCGAAACAAAACAAAATTGCTACTCTTACTTTAAATATTATTTAATATTTTCTTTACACCTAAACGACATGTCTGTCGGGATAGTTTAAAAAATATCACAATTATGACTAAGCCAAAGGTGCTTACGACCTTCTGCTATGTGCTCCATATTTTGATAAAGCCTAACTCTAAACTCGGTTAGCTTACTTCTTTTTTAACTTAGATTTTGGTTTCATATAAGACATTAAAATTCTGCAAACATAAAGAACTAAACCGAACAAAGCCAAACAAATAACAATAATTAGTGAAACTACATCTAAGATAAGATATTCACTCCAGGATATGTTGGCCGCTGCACTTCTCAGATGAGGAGCTCCTTTATGTCTGATAACGTACTCTGTCCACCAAACAGCTCGCTCCATTGACGTTTGAGGATTATCATTATACACGTCGCGTAACTTTTCTATCTGTTTTCGATAGCTAAAATATAAAAAAATATATGAGAAAAAGAACACACACAACACAACAATTCCAAAAATTAAAAGGATAAAAGCTCCTTTAAACTTTTGATGTAGAGATGTGAATTTCAACCGTAAACCGGGCCGTTTCTACCCGCGGGTGTCGTAAGAAGCGATTTAGCGTACTTTTAGTTTTTTAAGTGGTAATTGTTAGCTGATATAGCTGGACACCCATTACTCAACTTTTCATCATGTATTTGGAACAATGGGTAACTTAACTACCGAATCAGAAGCACTAGGACATCTACCATATAGGTATATTTCAGAATAGTTAGAAATGTTTCATGGCATCCAGAAAATACCCTTTTTTTACTTATGTTGAGGATGCCTTAAATGTAGACTTACTTTTATATGACGTCTATTCAATGATGTTTGTGTGACCCGAGTTTGGGTTTCAAAAGTGTGACCAATGTTCATTTGAGTAGTCTAGTTAAAATGCCAGATGCATGTATTCTATATTAATAATTTTAAAACTTAATGGAAAAAGCTCGGCTTTAGATGCTTGATGATATGGGTTCAAATTTAAAAACGTTGTTAACGTTCAGAAAAATATCGTGGGAAAGCCAACATGACTATATTATATTGAGTTGAGACAGTTCATCACGTACCGAAAGGATGGCTTTTTAATGTCGGATTATTTTTATAATTAGAGTCTTTACTGTCTACGCAAATAATATAAAAATAAACACCAGGTGATAAGTTTATTAACATTTAGTAATGTTTTGTAAAAATAGAACGTAATGGATGTGATTTAGAAACGATTACAGCCAGCCAAAGTGAAGTTACTCGAGCAAATTTACGATTTATATTTGTTAGAATTATATATACCGCAACAGTGATAGCTCAGTAGCTAGAACACTTAAACTACATTTATCGTACAGACGATGAGAGTTCAAATCCCAAGTCGGGCCTACAAAAATTTGTGTGGCCTACAAAAGTCATATCTGTGGTAAGTTTATCATGGTTGTTAACGGTTAGGGAAAACATCGTGAGGAAACCCACATTGCTAAATTGTACTTTGTAATATGACAGTGTGTTTGGTATATACACAGTTGGGACTCAAATAAACTCAAATATAAAAATTAGAATGGCCTAATAGGTATTTTGATTGAATGAGAGGAAAACTACTTTGAATTAGTAAAATAGTTTCGATACAAAATTCATAGACATTGTCATTTTTAATTCAAAATGTAAAGTTTGTATGATGTGTTTTATACCTGACATCTTGAATCACATTTTTGATTGCTGCAGTCAAAGCTTCTTCAGTAATCGTCTTAATATCCAACTGTACACCAATTTTGAAATGGACGTATTGCTCAGCATTATACCACTGATCACCCAACATGGGAAATGCAATCAGTGGTACCCCAGCAGTTATTGCTTCGTCAGTGGATTGAAGACCAGCTTGAGTTATAAAAAGTTTCACTTTTGGGTGTCCTGAAAAAATATATGAATAGTAATAAATGTTATTAAGTTGATAATTATTGGTGAGAAGGAATTGGAGAAGTGGTTTTTGGGCGATGCAGTTGGCGACCCATCACCAAGGATACATTATTTTTATCATCTTGTCCCATATCAACTTCCAAATGTGGCTAAGGAGTTTCTGGGTCTGAAGCTCTGGCTACCCCTTTATGGGATTTAAGGCCGTAAATATATATATGTAATTGGATTTGGACTCTTAAAAGCACATAGATTGGTTAAACTATCTTAATATAAATGTCTTGTTGTAAGAATATCACGTGACCTTAAACGTAAACCGCCTCGTCATGGTGATACGTCCATGTCATAGGAAAGAAAAATTTGCAGTTCAATGTAAATAGCTAAGTTCATATCCATCAACTTAAATTTTAATGAAACACTTGCCAGTGCTACATACGCGACTGATTTTTTTACCAATGATGCGTCACCCACCTAGGTGACAACGTTTTTGCGAGAGTAAATAGAGTTCTACGACTATATTTAAACCAGCAATTTCATTTTAAAATTTTGGAATTTTCATTCGGGAAAATTAACAGATAAAAACAGAATATTCGAATCTTATAAGAAGACTTACTCATTTAGTAAGTTTAATAATACATACATACATACGTATACTCACGGTTATGAATCCCTCGAAGGGGTAGCCAGAGCTAGGGAATCAGAAATTCCTTAGCCACTTTTGGAAGTTGCGTGGAGAAAAGATGGTGGAATAAAGGTTGTTGGTGGTGGGTCTCCAACCGCAACGCGCAAAAATCCCGTAAAAGCCCCAATACCGTTAGTCGCTTCTTACGTACACCCACAGGAAGAAATGGGGTAGTGTTATTCTAAGCCGACACTACACAGCAACAATATAAACAAGTTTCATAATCAGTGTACTAAACGACAAACTATTTAATATTTATTCCTAATAATTTTGCAGTACATTAGACGACACTCGAAAAGTTCTCTTGCATGAACCACATTCATCATTTTATCCATCGTGCCGTGATACTTTTCACATTTCAGACGCCTAACTTTTTTACACATAGCTCTATGGTCATAATCAACTAAAAAAACAAACCATAATGGCTTTTTATATTTCTTTGAAAACTTTTCCTATCTATCCTTTCAATTATATTCGTAGCCTCCAATTGTGAATTATTCAACTTTCATTTCATTAGCACGAGTAAGAATGATTATATTATTGGTATAGTCAGGTTTTTCAAGACAATACGTGAAACACCTTTTTAATGAGTTTATACGAAGCTCATACGAGCTGAGTATATAAGATATACTTATGTGTGCCTTGTACTGTTATGATAATCTCAGATTTAAAATTATCTTACCACTTACGCCCGATTTCTGAATTGAGTATTCCAGCTGAGAACAACTTAAGTATCGTTCTGTCGCATTGAAATCTTAACAACTGAATGAGACAAAACGACACTTAAGTCGTTCTACGTTTGAATACTCAATTCAGAAATTGGGCGATAGTATTTGTTATCGTTTTATGATTTGCCTTTTTTGTATGAAAATACTTACTTAATAAATCAGATTGAGGTAGCCATTTAGATATTTGAACATTATCTGGTTTGTCAGTCATGTTATCTCCGTTCCACTTCCATAAAATATCGTAGGGTAGTTTAGAAAACACGTTTGTGAACACTTTTATTCTTTCAGCAGGGAGCAGAGTAGGATCCACGTTTGTTCCAAAACTCATGTAAATTACTCCGTGGCTAGAGCCATCTAAATAGTCCTTTAAATCCTGAAAAACAATAACATAATAAAAAATTCTAAAATCAAATTCTTCCTTCAATTATGACGTATCTAAATAATAACAAGCTCAGGATAAGTAAATATTTATTTCATCACCATTGTTAACATATAACTTTCACGCTGATTCAAATATTAATGAAGCTAATTTATAAAAGTAACGATGCGACTACATATTATTGTAATAATGTCATTGTCTCGTGATGCACGAAAACACTTCTGCTACCCCTTTGTGAACTAAGCAGGTTTCCGAAATGTGAAAATAAAGTATAAATGAATCCCGAAAGATTAGCCAGGATGGTTCAAAGGGCAGTTATTTGTTTCTGCCTTTCTTGAAGGAAACTACAGCATAATATCTTAATGTATGTATTTTGTAAGCTTGAAACAGAACTACCACACTTTTACTAAGACTTGCTTACAAACGACAGTTTTTTTTTTTAGTTAATTAAATTGGTAAACAACAACAAGACAAAACAAAAACCGTGAAGTGCCGGTATATAAAGTCACTACCCCCTGCTACCCATGGGTGTCGTAAGAGGCAACTAAGGGTATGTGTTTTTTTTTAAGTGGTTTTTCTATCACCTTCACAATGTGGGTGAGGAGTTTCTGGCTCTAAAGCTCTGGCTACCTCTTTTTGGGATTTATGGCCTTAAGTATATGTATGGATATATAAAAAACGTATAAATAATTATGTAATTGTGGTCATACTCATACATTACATACATACATATACTCACGGCTATAATTCCCAAGAAGGGGTAGCCAGAGCCAAGAAAAATATAAATTCCTCCGCCACTTTTGGAAGTTGAGTGGGGAAAAGGCGGTAAAATAAAGGTTTTTGGTGATGGGTCTCACACCGCGTCACCCAAAAATCCAATAAAAAGCTTCAATACCCTTAGTCGCCTCTTACGACACCCGTGGGTAGAAAGGGGTAGCGACATTCTAAGCTGGCACTACACGGCAAACAATACAAACTTAACCGACAGTTGAATGGCAATAAGATAATAAGATACCGCGATGAAAAAGATTAGATAAAAATACAAATGTTTAAAGAACTTTGTTATTGACCTGCTCTTTTAAAATTTGAATGTTATGGGTAGTATATTTACGAGAGCCTTTTATAGTTTAAAAATTTACATGTGGAAGTAATAGCATGACAATACACTATGCTTACAATAGATTTGTTCTTGTTTGTTAAACACCAAATGATAAAGTTTGACGTGAAATTTAGAAAAGATTATATGTATATACTTGTATATATATGTAAATGCAAATTAAAGTAACGCAACTATACTGTTATACTATTTAATCATAGTAAAATTGCAATTTAAGTATATAAATTTAGAAAAAACTTGTATCTCAGACAATAGAATAGAAAAATCCATAGGTACTCAAACAAATGCATCTACTCCATGATATTATTTATGTAAATTACAAATTAAGTTTACTACTATATTATGATTTCACGATGAAAGCCGTTGCAAATTAGACTTTTAAAAGCCATGTTATTTGATGTGTATGATGTTTAACAAAATATTGTTAATATTACCTGAGGTAAGGTTTTTTTCTGTTTCTGGTGCAGACCGCCAGCATAAATAACATTCGGTGGTACAGGACGGTTGTTGTCCCATAAAGAATGCATATTGAGTATAAATAAGTCAATCATATTGTCCACATCATAGCTTGATGGAGCGTTTGGTCCAAAATGTTTTCTTAAAATATCGTCTTCTTTAAAACTAAGAGTCCAGAAAAACTTCTCATATATTAAGTGTTCATAGATGCTTTGAAGTTTTTCCCACAATGATAAATTATACAGTCGTGTTGCTAATGGGAATGGATAATACGTCACATGGGAATCAGCACCAGATGCGATAACATTTTGGATAGTTGGACCAAATGAACTTACTTGAATTAATGGTGCTTTGAATAAATAAGCCAATCCACCTGCCGGCCTCATACAGGCTTCCGCTAACACCAAGTCAAATTTTCTTTCACTGTTCAAAATCTTCTTTACTTCATCAGTACTTAACTGCATGTCCATAATATCCGTTAATACGTTAATCAAGAGTTTTGTTTGCTCAATGCCTTGAACTTCTGCATTATTAATAAATCTGCGGCGCCACTCACCATAAGATTCCTCATGTAAATCTATTTCTGTAAAATTTGGCGGGGCTTGCCCTTTGGGGAAAGCTGGATCTGGTGTCAGTACAACTAATTCATGACCTCTTCTATGAAGTTCCAGAGTCAGAGCTCGAAATACAACTTGATGACTTATAGATGGTACTGGAAAATAAGCCAATATCCGAGCGGCGTCATGTTCTTTCACTAAACAAATTGTAGATAAAAATATAGCTAACCATCGCAGATAATAGTTTTTCGACATCACTGACCGACTTCTTTCAACGACGGATAAACGCGTAATGAATGATTGAGGATGAATAGAATATTTTTTTTACTATTTATATTTACGTAGCATGACTACGCATTATCACTGTTTATCATACTCTTGGTCCATTACAGTGGTATATTATTATAATTGCTGTGTAGTTTCGGCTTCGCTGTATCGTCTTGGCTTGGAGTAGCTGTAACTTATATTGCGAGGCAGCTAAGGGTGGTGGTTTTTTTAAGTGTTAGGTGATGCAACTGGGGACTCATAACGAATAATCCTTTATTTAACATTATTTGTCCCACTTAATTTCTAAACGAAGCTAAGAAAATTCTAATCCCAATATTTTGGCCATTCGTTTTTTGTATTTATAGCCATGACTATGATATGCGTATTGTGAAATTCAAACATTCTGTTCAGATAGTTAAAGTTTTAAATAAGTAGGTATTATCATCTTCATCATCAGCCAGTAGACCTCCATTGCTGGATATACGCCTTCCCCCAAAGATTTCCACAACGACCGGTCTTGTGCTGTGGATATAGGTATAAGGGCGGCACATGAGTAGTTATACCTAATATTCATATTCATTTATTTATTACTAGCTTTTTGCCCGCGACTACGTCCGCGTGGACAAAATTTTTTGCATCCGGTTTACTTCCAAAATACCAAAAGACTATCTTAACTTCTGTTTTTTTTTATATTTATATTCCCTTGCGCGTTGTAATAGAAATAAAGAACATTGAGACTTTTTAAGTGATTATTGGGCGATGCAGTTTGAAACCCATTTTCCTTATTCAACTTCCAAAAGTGGATAAAGAATTAATATCTCCGAAGTGTGGCTACCCTTTTTTGGGATTTATAGCCGTTAGTATATACTCATGATTGATTGATGGATGAATTTCATATATTCCTTTTTTTAGTGGTTATATCAGTCAATCGCATCAAGTTTCAAATACAGTATATACAGAATATTTATAGATCAAAAATCTGTATTCTATATTTCAATCCCTTAGGGGATGAGTTCCAAAAAACCTTTTTAATTGTTTATAAGAATCATGAAACAAAACATTTTGTACCAAGTTTCTATGTTTAAAAATGAGAATATCTTTAGTAAGTATGGATAGCAATATGGAGAGCCATATAAAAGTTACGTTTTTTATGTTCCTGTAGAAACCATTGCGAAAGCCGGGATAAATGATTCTATATGTTGGCCAGGTGTATAAGCTTTATTCATACGAAATTTGATCACGATCCGTCTGGTAGAATTAACGTGATGACCGGAAATACAGACAGACAAACAGACAGACAGACAGTCATTTTTTTCAAAAAGCGCAAATTTGGCTTCAGTATCTAAAATTAAACATATTCCACCGGTTTTTTTTTTTCTTCAATGTACAGTTTGACCTTGGTACAGTCTTATTAAAGTATTGATTACTCACAAAATATAAATATATACGTATAAAACTAAAACCTTGTAGGTTACAATTTGTTTGGATCCTATTTTGTTCATATTCATAGATCAATCACTCTAAATTTAGTTACAGTGATAAGACGAGCAATCGGTAACAAAATCGGATATTATATTATAATAAAAATATATTATTTTCTATTAAATACTCATTCAGACACGTGGAAAACTATATGAATAAATGAATGTACTTTTTTCAAAGAGAGAAATAGTGAAATTAAGATTCGACGAAGTTATTTCTATCTAGCTATGTGGCTAGCTGCCCAGTATCAATAATCCTATATTAACAAATATTGCCGTTTTAGTAATTAAAACCGCAACCGTGAATCTAGAAAACTGTGACAGTACAGTTATAAAAAACCTAAACAGTTCCCTTGACTAGGGAACTGAGAAACTATATACTATGGGGAGCTGAGAAATATTAGCTTTTTATGAAAGTGAATGAACTATTCTACTAATATAGTGTCCCTGGACAGTGATAAGAATTCCTGGGGCCGCTTGGTGTGTAGCTATGAATTTCATTAATACTTCATTCGTGAAGTGAAAAAAGCAAGATACATAGCCAGTTGAAGTTTTAAATAAATAAGTATGGGGGGAAATATTTCATTAAATGGGATATTTAAGCTTTACTGATTCGAAAATATTAAATAATTACGCAGGAGCAGATGAAAGGTTAATAGAAACCATAGAAATGGATGCAACACGAGGTGGTTCCGAAAATACTAGTAAGAGACATGTTGCTGCTTTTATTATTTTAATGTATTAAAAATACAGTGGTTAATTTTAGAATATTAAATTGATATGTATAATATTGTACGACAAAAAATAAGAAGTTCATAAATTTTCATTTATTTTGATTCCATTTACTTTTATATTGATTCCAGATACCGTGTGTTTTATTACCTATCATTAAACATTTCCAACATGCTTTGTTACGAGTACGAGTCGTATATCATAGCACAAAAAACTAACTGATGTAAACTGACGTTATAGTAGGGGAGGCGAAGCGGGGATTTTTGAAGTGACTCGAGCATATCAGATTATTATATAAGGAGAATCCTTGTACCCTTTGATGTACATCTATCGAGTATGAACCCTTCGTATAGCGGGGTATGCTGAGGGAAATCCGTCAGATTAGTAAAAAAAGACAATCCTCCAAAAAACTCGAGCGCTTCAGACTAAGTAAAGGTAGGTTAATTAATAATAATAATAATAATAATAAAAGATTTTATTTGTCTTTAACACATACAACAAAAAAAAATTGTGACATGACAACAAACAATAAGAAAGAAGTATTAACAAAGTGAACAATAGTATATAACAGCAAAATAAAAGACAAAATGGTACAGAGCTCGGTCTATCCGCTGCAAGCAGATAGCTCCGATTTTCAGCTCTGACCAACCTTAAGACTACTTACACTTAAAACTAACTTAGAACTAATTTCAATACACATGCACTCGCATACACACACACACACACACACACACACACACATCCACACACAGACACCACGCGCATAGTCTTAGCCTAGAGCTAATTTATATACATTATACATTATTTAGATCGATTCACATATTATAGAAGAATATAATATAAATAACAATCAATATAAATACTAATAATTAAAGCCACGTACATACTTTCATAACAATATAATGCATAAATAGATAAATAAATATATATATATATATATATATATATATATACATAGATCCATGTTACTGTATATATAAATACCTTATTACTGGTTATTATTCGACATTAGAAGCACAGCCATAGGGAATAGCAAACTCGTTGCGCTGCAATACTATCAAATAATTAAGTAACTTGTTTCTAAATGAGGAAATAGACTGTGCATCTTTGATAGGCGGTGGTATAACGTTCCAGCATTTAGAAGCTGCTATTGTAAAGCAGCCCTTGGTCCTTGTAAGCTTGTGCTTCGGTAACAAAAGTACATTGAGGCGTTCGCGTTTCGAAAAGTTGAGTTTGTCATAAAGGTATTTTGGTGTTTTATATTTAATTACTTTATAGACAAAACATGAAAGTTTTAGTCTCCTTTTATGTCTCATGTTAAGCAAGTTCTTCTCAATCAAATATGGAGTAATGTGTTGCCGTCGTGGAATATTAAAACAGTACCGCATACAGGCATTTTGTACACGTTGTATTTGGTGTTCGGTCTTTTTTAGAAGACAAGGGCCATAGGCGATGTCGCAATAGCCTAACTGGGACAAAACTAAACCCTCGCATAACCTGAGTCGAACATCCTCACTTATAAATGACCTTATCTTGTATAAAGTGCTAAGGCCAGCAAAGCACTTGGCAGTCTTTAGATCAACATGATTTTGAAATGTGAGCGACTGGTCCATGTGAAGACCAAGGTTCCGAATGCACACCTGAAAAGGCACCGCTACTCCATCAACCAAAACCGACGGTTGAAGTTCGGTTATCCTAGAGACCTGACTAGGTGTGCCGCAGATCAAAGCTATAGTCTTGTGTGGGTTGATCATAAGGTGATGTTTTTTAGACCATTCCACTATACACTCAAGATCTTTGTGGAAGCTCTGTAAACCCGCAGAGAACCCATCACTGTCCGAGGGAAGATGTGTATAAATTTGTGTATCGTCAGCGTATAAGTGGTATTTTGAATTCTTTATGACCTTGGATATATTAGCAGTATAGACAGTAAACAATGTCGGACCAAGAATCGAACCTTGGACCACACCACGTGTAATTGGAAGAGGTTCAGAAACTGTAAGATTGCCATTGGCGTCAGTTGTTTTCACAGTTTGCATTCTGCCCGAAAAGTAGGAGGAAAACCACTTGCACGCTGACGACGAAAAACCTGCGGACCGAAGTTTAGAAATTAAAAGTGGGGGGAAGACACAATCAAAGGCGCGTGTATTGTCCAGGAGTAATAAGATAGAAGCGTCCCCTTTGTCTGAGGATAACAATATGTCATCAATGATACTAAGCAAGGCAGTGGTAGAGCTATGGCCGGATCTGAAACCAGATTGAAATGATGGTATTATACCAGACATTTCTAAATGAGGCAAAATTTGTTTCAAAACAAGTTTTTCTAGTATTTTTGAAAACGCAGGTAGTATGCCTATAGGTCTTATATCATTGAGTACTTCGACAGGTTTTTTCTTAGGGATAGGAGTTACCGTAGAGCATTTCCAAGCCTCGGGAAAATTACCGTCACGCAGAGATCTATTCAATATAGTGGTGATAGCATGAAGAGAGTAAGGTAACGTTAGTTTAATCATAAGCATCGAGATATGATCAGACCCCTCTGATCTTGATGAACAAGTTTCTACGATGCGAGCTACTTGTGCTTCAGAAATATCAGTGAAGTTAAATTCAGGACCACTGGAGTAAGGGAAGGTATCAGCTGTGCCATTAGAGGCAAAAACATCGATTGGTGGAACTGCATTGACAAAAAAACGATTAAGAGCATTAGGTTCTGCGAGATGGAAGGGTATTGGGGAAGTACTGGATGGTTTCAAAATTCTGTTAATATGGTGCCACATTTTTGTTGGATTTGAACGGTTATTATTTACAAATTTGTCAAAATATTTACGCTTTTCTATCTTTATAGTAGAGTTAACTTGATTTCGCATATCTCTATAGTATCGATATGCTCCTTCAGATCTTTTCATCTTAGCTGCCTCACAAGCTTCAGCACGGAGTTTCCTCATTTGCCTCAGGTTGTGAGTTAACCAAGGTGCAGGGGGTCGGGAAAAAGTTTTATTACGGATGGGGGCGAAGTGATCGAACAGGTCTATAATTAACATGTTAAATAAATGAACCATATCGTTGAGATCTTTGCAATCCTGTATCATCTCCCAAGGGGTAAACTGAGCAGCGTGGGAAATACAATCAATGTTCTCCGATATAGGACGATATGAAATTCTTCTAGGAGGTAAGCGTTTCAGTTTAGTAGAAAATTGTGCTATTATTATACCATGATCGCTTAAATCATCGTTGTGAACTACATTTAAGGAGTCCAGCCTACATCGCCCCTTGGTGAAAATTAGATCTAAAAGTGTACAGCTAGTTGGCGTTATACGGGTAGGTTTGTTAACAATTTGTGTAAGATTATATGCAGAAACGAGAGACTTAAAACACTCGGGAATGAAGTTGGTAGAGTCATGGTTTAGACAATCAACATTGAAATCACCCAGTAAGAAAATGTGATCGTATTTGGGACCAAACACTGATAAGGAATCGTTTAAACTATCAACAGCTTTTCCAGTGTTAAGCGAGTGTGGTCGGTAAAATGTTCCTAAGGCAAACCTCATCCCACGTAGACGTACCTCTATCCATAACTGTTCCAAGTCAGTGCCAAGGTGATCCAGGCGGCGAGTATGTATATCCGAGCGAATATACATGCCTACACCGCCGCCACGACTGTGTTGTCGTGGAACATGTATGAACTGGTAACCCTGGATCGTGTAGCGTGTCAAGTCGGAGTCCAGTCTTAGCCATGTCTCATTAAGACAGACTATGTCAAATTTATGAATGCTAAACAATTCTAATAGTTCATTCCAACCTGTATTGATTGACTGTATATTCAATAACCCTAGCGTAAGGCGTTTAGTTTTATTATTGCAAAGTGCACTCTCAGGTACTGCCATTATAGTTAAAATAAAAATTCGATATAAGCGACAGTATTATGCCGTAGATTAAATATGTGGTAAAGTTTCTAAACAATATACTTAAAAGTAATAATTGACTAAAACCAACCCCTGTTTCAATTTGTGTAATGTTATAAAATACCGGCGTCGTATTATAAAAATAATTAATTTGTATAAGTAGCAATAAAAATATATAAAATAAAAAAGGAATTAAATGACGTAGGTTAAATAATAAGAAGTACGTAACATAAAATATTGTAATATAAATAAATAATAAATAATAATAAGTATCAAGCCTAACACGAACTACACGATTCCAATTCTTAACATCGGTTGTATAACTGTGATGTAGTATCACAATATGAGATATTAGCGACAAAAGGCGAACAATACAAAAATTGGTACTACCTGGGATTACTAAACGATAAAAGTGTATTGATCTAATTTTAGTCATGAAAGAAAGCAAAAAAGCATCGAATGAATGAATTAAAATATGAGATGTTAGATTATTGTATTGTGTTCGATAGTTTGAAAAGATATACAAAACCTTAATAGCGTAGCCGGATGATTCTAAATCTAGATAGTTGTCTATACATTTACAAAATGTGTTAAACTTTAGTAATGTCATTATCAACCAATTTAAAAATACGACACAAATCCGTTTCGTCAACGATAGGCTCCACCCTGGAAGTTTCCGTCTGTCGTGCGTATATTTTCCCGTGTTTGGTCCACATTACATTTAGAAGAGTGTATATCTGGATAATCTGACGATTTGGGCGTGACGTTAAGAAATAAGATGGTCAAGAATCTTCAAGCGCGTGATGCGGGTGACGGCAATGTTACCGCGATGGTGTTTTGGTGTAATATTTGTGCAGGCGTTAAGACTGAACATTGCTGTTAAATTTCCTTTAAAATGGCCAGAATAACGACTTCCCTTACACTAATCATCAGATTAATATATAATGGTTATCAGAATTATTATATGGTTATAAGATTCATTACATATATTTGTAGATACACGATAAACATGGAGACCGTTAGTTTACGTTTAGTAATAATCCCCACATGAGGTTTTCATGAACAAAAAGATTTAAATTATGGAGACCCATCACTAACGATACTGTATTTCTACCATCTTGTCCCTATCAATTTCCAAATGTGGCCGAGGAGTTTCTTGTACTAAAGTTCTGGCTAGCCCTATTTGGGATTTATGGCCGTGAGTAGATGTATTTATGTAGGATAAACATATATCTTATAATGGTAATCTATTGTTGCAGAAATTCTATTGACTCTCAAAGTTCTATGACAGCCCGATAATCATCCCTTAGCCTTGGTTTCGTCTTACGCGGTGACTAAGTTTTTTTAGACGTAGAAATTTAAGCAATAAATTGATTATGTGGCTATTATGCGTCTATCAATAGTCTAATTGTTTATTTTATTATAATAGAGATCTCTATTCTGGAGGCCTAGCACGAGCGCTATTTTACCATTGTGATATCGGTTAGAATGATAGATGGCAGTTGTATACAACGCAATATCAAGTAAAAGATCTCTCATACTAGTAATGCTGAAAATATATAATAACACAAATATAAAATATATGTATAATCTAGAATCTAGATATTGTTTATACAAACACTTTGGTTTAAGAGTTCAATAAAACTATAGCTTATTTGCAAAAAAAGTAATATTATTATTTTATTTGTTAGCACCAGTTTAGTTAAATCTATACCAGAGACAACTTAGAGAACAGTAAAAAATCCGCTCGTGTAAACATTATTATTATTATCAAGGTTGTTAAGTCTCAGATAAAACAAGTTTGTAAACAGTTCCTCTTGTCAACGTTTCTTGTCTTGATTTGTTTCTCAGTAAAAAAAACCATAGTTATGTCTATCTTCGTTATCAACTATAATGTTTTGGAAGAGTTTAAGTGTTTCATTAAAGCTTATTAGGAAGCCAAAAATACATACAAAAATAGTATACTATGACTGGTAAATTTAACATTAATCTTAACAAAATACAAGATCTTAGCCAGCTAGGTCAACACTTTTTCAACTTAGGATTCGACGTTAAACAAGACATGACTAATCTGCCAATATAAATACTTAAACCTAATAAAACCAAAAATATCACAGTAAATAACGTGACTACATCTAAGATAAGATATTCACTCCAGGATATGTTGGCCGCTGCACTTCTTAGATGAGGAGCTCCTTTATGTCTGATTACGTACTCTGTCCACCAAACCGCTCGCTCCATTGACGTTTGAGGATTATCATTATACACGTTGCGTAACTTCTTTATGTTATTGCGGTAGCTAAAATACAATCTAGGGTTAACACTCATCTAACCAATATCCTTATAGTATGCGATTAAGATCGAGTTGTTTTAATATAAAAAAATGTCCTTCGGTATTATAAATATAAACGGTTTCGCTATTTAGTTTTGGTGGCGTTGTATGTAGACACAAAGGTTTCTCAGTTTTAATCATAGATTTGATTATTGATTCTCTTTGAGCCACTGTTTTTCATTTGTAATATTTAAGGAATTGGCTTTTTGCTTGAGTTAGCTGTTGTTTTTTGTTTCGATATTTTCTACTACATTATTATTATTTAAGTTGAGTTTCTTGAATGGAAAAGTCCCTATAACAATCTACTATTATGTAATAGAAACGAATTAAATATGCACGCGTTTGTTGAAATCTATTATGTTATTAAAACAAGGAAAATATATTCAAGCAACTAAGTTGTCATCTTAAAAATACTTTATAATACCATAGAATTTGTTTATTTTATCAACGAATTCTTCTTAATCACATTACCATTATAGAATAATATAAATCTATAGTTATCTGATGTATAATGAATTTTTTTTACCTTTCATCTTGAACCACATTTTTGATAGCTTCACTCAACGAATGTTCAGTAATTGTTTCAATATTTAGCTTACGACCAATTCCGAAGAGAACGTATTGCTCAGCATTATACCACTGATCACCCAACATGGGAAATGCAATCAGTGGTACTCCAGCAGTTATTGCTTCGTCAGTGGATTGAAGACCCGCTTGAGTTATAAAAAGTTTTATATTTGGGTGCCCTGCAAAAATAAATCATATAAGGGAGTAGTTTCCTTACCAAATAATTTAGTGTAGTTACCTCAGATCGGAGTCATGAAATAATAAATCTGCCATATTTTTAAATGTAGTCATGTATATATTGCATACTTTACTAATTATTTAGATTATGAAATGAGTTAAAATTGACAAACTTACTCAATAAATCTGATTGCGGCAGCCATTTTGATATTCGTACATTATCTGGTTTGCCAGTCATGTTTTCCCCGTTCCACTTCCACAAAACATCGTATGGCAGTTTCGAAAACACATTTGTGAATATTCTTATACGTTCTGCTGGGAGCAGGGTAGGATCTACGTTAGTTCCAAAACTCATGTAAATTACTCCATGTTTTGATTCATCCAAATAACTCTTCAATTCCTAAATCAAAAACCAAGTATTACTTTTTACCCAATATCATAATGCTATAATTAATTAGCATAGCAATCTGTATAGTGTCACCTTAGAATAGCACAACCCCGTTACTGCCCCTGGTATTTCGTAAGAGGCGACAAAGGGTATTGGGGCTTTATAAGAGATTTTTGGGCGATGCGGTGGAGAGAAATTTTGTTTCACTATCTTTACCTTACTGAACTTCTAAAAGTGGTTGAGGAATTTTGTATACTGATGCTCTGTCTACCCTTTGTAGGTATGTATAGCCGTGAGTATATATCTGTATGTATTATTAATTATATCTCAATAATAGTCTTAAGTCTTTTCAAATAAACATATAATTAAAAATTCATGTACCTAACTCACTACTGTCATAATTAATGAAAAATTAGTACCTGAGGTAAAGGCTTTTCCTGTTTTTGATGCAATCCTCCAACGTGAACAACATTGGGTGGTACGGCACGATTGTTATCCCAAAGAGAATGTATATTTAATAAGAGCAGGTCAACTTTATTATCCAAATCACGGACATTTGGTGCTCTTGGGCCAAAATGTTTACTTAAAACTGCATTTTCTTTGCTTTCCAGATTCCATAAGATATACTTATAAAGCATCTCTTCGTAAATTGCTTCAACTTTTTCTAACAACGATAAATTATGGAAACGTTTTCGCACTAATTGTGGATAAAATATTGGATGATTATCCGCACCCACTGCATCAATGTTCTGTGGCATAGCACCCAATGAACTCACTTGCACTAAAGGTGCATTAAAAGCATAAGACAAAGCAGCTGATGGTCTTATACAAGCTTCCGTTAACACCAGGTCAAATTTTTGTTTTGATTTTAAAATATTCTGTACATTTTGAGAACTTAACTGTATATCAACAATATCCATAAGAGCATGAAGCATTTGTTCCACTTGTATGATGGCTCCACCTGTTCTTTGCATATCTTTATTGTTCACAACTCTATTTCGCCACTCTCTATATGAATCTTCATGTAAATCAATTTCACTGTAATTTGCTGGAGCTGTTCCTGGTTGAAAAGCAGGATCTGTTGTAAGAATGACTAGTTCATGACCACGCTGAGCGAGCTCCAGAGTTAGAGCTCTAAACACTACTTGGTGACTTATAGATGGCACTGGAAAATATGCCAATATTCTCGCAGCTTCATTATGCTTTGTTATGCAAATTAAATATATAACTGCCAAACGAAATAGGAATGTTATCATCTTGGCGATGAGAACTGCTCTTTATGACCGATGAACACGATGTGGTTGTTAAAAGAAGTTTACTAAGCTTATATTCTATGTTATTTAGATAACGCTTTTTTACCCGATCGCTTAAGAAGGAGGGGTATTATCATAATAATACGTAATAGATAATAGTTAATTTGTTTGGGTTACCAAGATGCGTGAGTTTGCATTTTAAGAGTATTATATAATTATTTTATCTCCTTTTAAAATATGAGTACATCCATAGGCTGGCAAATAATTTGGACAAAGAATAACATACATACATATTCTCACGCCGTTAGTTCCCATTGGGGTAGGCAGAGACTATCGATCGCCACTTTGTACGATCCTGGCAAACCTCTCTGGCTTCGTTTACATCCATTAATCTTTTCATATATGCGCATATTGTTCTTCATACTGCGTACACCTGCCTTTTTGAGCACATTTTCTATTTGATCCAAATGTGTCCTCCGAGGTCGTCCTCTACTAACATTACCTTCCACATTGGCTCTATATATCTCTTTCACCAATTTACTGTCATCCATTCTCTCTATGTGCCCAAACCATCTCAACATTCCTTTTTCTATCTTTCTTACAATATCATCTTTTACACCACACCTTTCACGAATCACACAGAAAGAATGCATAACATCAAAATACAAAAGGGCTATTCCTCTCAAATATTAAGAACAATAACTATGTTCTCAACATAGTTCGGGCTTAGAATAACACTCACCAATTTCTTGAATATCGTATAAAACGACTAAAGGTACTGATTTTTAAGTAAGTGTGGGGCAATCGGTCTTGAGAATGATAGGAGTATTTTACAATCTTTCTCCTATTTATGATTATCTTCCTATGTCTATAAGGATAATCTAGGTTTGATTTTAGATTTTTTGGTATTTATAACCGTGAGCATGAGTATATATAAATAAACACGCTATCACTTCTCATAGAGTTATGAAAATCCACTGTGATTGCCACTTTGTACAATCGTGATAAACCTCTCGAGCTTGGTCAACATTCATATATTTTTTCATATAGGACCTTTCATTTATAATCCTAAGTCTGCTTTTAAAGAACTTTATCTATTTGATCTAAATGCATCCTCCATGGTCGTCCTCTACCCACATTACCATCTACACTGACTCTATAAATCTTTTTCGTCAATTTACTATCATTCGTCCTCCAAATGTATGTCATTATATTATTTTTATGATTCTTAAATTATGTTGCAAATCTCAACGTGTGCCGCTTCTTATACAATTCAAATTACAATTGTTATAAAATACCTAAACTTTTTGCTAAAGATACGATTACTACTTACATTACCATCCACACTGACTCTATAAATCTTTTTCGTCAATTTTCTATCATTCGTCCTCCAAATGTATGTCATTATATTATTTTTATGATTCTTAAATTATGTTGCAAATCTTAACGTGTGCCGCTTCTTATACAATTAAAATTACAATTGTTATAAAATACCAAAAATTTTTGCTAAAGATACGATTACAACTTTGAGTCATCATTCAAGTTTTTCTGAATAATATTTATATGGAAAAGGATTTGTCCACAAGACTAGGCAGTCCCCATCGTATTCTGGGGGGGACGTCTAAATGCCGCAGTGAAGATGGAACGGGAGGAGCCGCATCCGCAGCTCATTCGGCTGCTATTTCAGCGCCCTCAAAATATGACAAAAATAATTCAGCGGCTGCTCTAGCGCCCGATTTCGCCAAGGACCGACCACAGAACTCCTGGCAGCTTGTGGTGCCTCGCATCAAAGCTGTCAAGAAAAGCAGTCAAGGCCAACGAAGACCACGCCAAAGATCACCGGCACCGTCAACCTCCTCTAGCAGAAGGCAGCATCCGGAGGCGGGACCCTCCCACAGAGAGGACCGGCCCCGATCGGCAGACTCCAACTCCCGCAACGCTCCCCGCCAGTTTACTGAAAGGGAGCGAGGCCGAGAAGGTAGTCACAGCCGAAAGGGGTCACCACCTCGAAGTGGAGAGAGCACCCGATCCGAGCGCCCTCAAGAATCTGCTGAGGAGGAAGACAGAAAGAGATACAGAAGATATCGAGGGACACGGGCAGGAAGAGGAAAACGCATCCCAAACACCGAACGCAGCCACCCCCACCACGACAAAACCCACACAGAGGCGAGTTATACAAAACGAGAACGGCCGAACGACACGATTTCCCCATCACAAACACAACCCGGACCAAAAAGGGCGAAGACAGAGGACAGACAAACTACATCCAAACGCGGAAGCTACGCAACCGCAGCGAAAAGCCATGCAGCCGAACTGAGCATGGCAATCTGCGTAAATCCGCCCCGAGACCTGACCCCAAGTGAAGGAGAATGGATAAAAGACAATCTGTCAAATCTAATATTCGATTGCGAGGACACAATCCTACCAGAATTCCAGGGCTTTCCCGTCATCATCGACGGAGCACTAAGAATCTGGTGCAAAAATGACAACGCCAAGAAATGGCTAGAAACCAACATCACGAAGATGAAGTGGCCAAAGGACACAGAGACACTGATAGCGGTCAAACAGGCTGAAGTTCCGACCCGGGTACGCTGTATACTGTTTGTCCCCAACTACACCGGGGACCTAGAGCGGCTGAACAAAGTCCTGATTGGCCAAAATCAACAATATGATGTCAAGAAGTGGCACCTACAAGAAGCCATAACATCCAAAGAAGGTAAGTGGATTGGCACGTACCTCACGCTTCACCTACCCCCTGAAGAGGTAGATAAATTGGTAAGGGAGGAAAGGAAAGTATCCTTCCTCCTAGGAACAATATATGTACGCTTCTTAAACAAGGGCGTACTATCAGATAAGCCTCCAGAACCCGAGACTGAGACAAAACCAAATATGGACAAAGAGAGTACCAACATGGAGACAGACGAAGTCAAATTGACTGAGACGGAAATACTGTCACTCAAAGAGGAAACAGAGAGGATGGCCAATATGGCCCTAGAACAGAGCCAAAGAGCGGAGAGTTGGCTACTGAGATCATCTCCCAGACCAGACGACGACAACCAGACTGAGACGGAAGGAGTTGACCTAACCAGTGATGGCCTCTCAGAATAACAGCACGAACAAGACACCAGACGACAATGGCCCATGTCAGCAGATCAACGGGGCCATAAATAACAATAATAATAATAATAAAATAAAAATAATACAAGCAAATCTCATGCATAGCCGAACGGCAACATCAATTATGAGAAGAATACTTGAAACTGTTAGGTACGTAGCAATGAGACAACGGTTTACCGTGAACTGACGTTTTATTACTGAACTACCGTACAATACAAAATATAAATCTCAGATACATAACACTTCTCCCATCTTAATTTAAAACACAATACTTTAATTTTAAGTCGTTTACAATGGGTGTTTAATGAACTAGTAATAATAGTAATAGTAGTAAACTAGTAATAGTAAAAACTAGCAATAATAGTAATAATGTAAACATAAAGTATAACATTCAATACTTTAGAGATTTGAGTTTATCACGGCAGTTTTGAGCAGCTATCCTGAGTGGACGATCAGCATTAGCACTAGCGGAGGGCGAGCGCGGCGATGACGCAGCGCGGGGAGGGTTCACACCCGAGTCCTCCTCCGCGCTATCAAACGACTCCTCTCTGATGTCGTCCTCATTCGTATCACTCTCTGCTTGATTGTCTGACGTCCCCTCTAAAACCTGACTTAATGAATGACGCGAATTGTTTTTTACTATTTGATCAATGTGTCTCTTATGAATTTGACCGTCTTTTGTTTTAACCGCATAAGATACTGGCCCTATTCTTTCATGCACGACACCTTCAGTCCACTTTTTACCTGATTTACTATAATTTCGCATCAAAATTTCATCATTCGTGTCGGCTGACCGCAGTGGTCTCTGGCAGCGTTGCTCCTCCGTGAGCTGCACGCTCCGCACCCGCTCCGCCGCGTCGGGCCGCAGTAAATCTAACCGACCTCGCAGCCTCCTACCAAACATTGCAACTGCGGGCTCGCGACCTGTTGTACTCGACTCGGTATTCCTATATGTAAATAAAAATCTACTCAATGCCTTGTTTACATCTACTCTTTCTAATTCTGCTTTTTTTAAAACTCTTTTAATCGTGCGAACAGCATTCTCTGCCGCCCCATTACTCGATGGGTGATAAGGTGGCACTAAAGTGTGTTTGATTCCGTTTCTTTCTAAATACTGAGCAAACGCAATTGATGAGAATGGGGGCCCGTTGTCACTGACTATACGTTTTGGCAAACCGAAACAAGAAAATAATCGCCTAAGATAACAACACACTTGATTCGCCGACGTACTTATTATTTTTTCTACTTCAATCCATTTAGAATGGGCGTCAATGACTATTAAATAATAATTATTATTGAATGGCCCCAAAAAATCGAGATGAAGTCGCGACCACGGCTCCGCTGGCCAAGACCACGAATGCAGCGGTGCCGCCGGGGGTGCGGGGCGCAGCTCCCGGCAGGGAATACATTCGCGCGCCAACTGTTCAATATCTTTGTCTATGTTTTCCCACCATACATAATTACGAGCAATTTGTTTCATCTTCACGATACCCGGGTGGCCTTCGTGAATTTCCTTTAATACAACGTTGCGCAACGCATTTGGAACCACTACACGATATCCCCAAATCAAGCATCCCTGATCGATGTGTAAATTTTCCCTTTTTGAATAATAATATTTTTCTAAGTCAGTATACTCCCTGTTTTTTGACCAACCGTACATGACAAAACCATAAATTTTGCTTAGTAATGCATCTTTTACCGTTTCTGTTTTAATATCCTTAAAACTGACCGGAAAATTATCTTGCGCGTAGTTAAGATAGCCTTTTTCTTTCTCACCTCGTAATTGCTTTTTAGTCAACTCCCGAGGGAGACGTGAGAGGGCGTCAGCAAAGCAATTTTTTGATGATGACACAAATTCAATGTCGAAGTCATAAGCCGACAATTTAACAGCGTAACGTTGAAGTCGACTCGCAGCCGTCATAGGTAGGCCTTTGTTTTTACCGAATATGTAACTCAAAGGACGATGATCACTGCGTAAAGTGAAATGTCTACCATAAAGATATTGGTGGTGTTTGGAAACCTCGAATACAATAGCAAGTGCTTCCTTATCTATTTGAGAGTAGTTGACCTCCGCTGCGTTAAGTGTGCGCGACGCACAACATAATAGTCTTTCTGTACCGTCTGCATGTCGCTGCGTCAGCACCGCTCCCAGCCCGTACGCGCTACTATCTACTGACAATATTAAATTTAAGCTAGGGTCGTAATGCGCCAATACAGGAGAGCTACTCAGAACATTTTTAATCTTATTAAAAGCCGTGTTACAAATTTCGTTCCATTCCCATTTAACATCTTTTTTAAGTAAATCATATAAAGGTTTTAAAATGTCACTCATATTTACACAAAATTTAGAATAGAAATTTACTAAACCCATAAAACTTTTCAGTTGAGTGACATTGGTCGGTGTCGGCGCTGCTACAATGGCCTCAATTTTTTTTGTATCGGTATGCAACCCAAATTTATCGATTTTGTAACCTAAATATGTTACACTTTTCTGGAAAAACTGACATTTATCAAAATTAATCCTTAACCCGTTTTCCATGAGTCTTTGTAGCACCGCTCTTAAATTTCGTAAATGGGTGGCTCTGTCTACCCCTGTAACGCAGATATCGTCCGCAAAGACAGCTGTTGATGATAAGCCACTTAACGTCTCTTCCATAATTTTTTGAAAATTTTCTGGAATGCATTTGATACCGAATGGAACGCGCTTATATACAAAAGTACCTACGTGAGTTGTAATGGCTGTTATCGCCTGTGAATCCTTATGTAATAATCCCTGTTGGAAAGCGTGGGAAAGATCCAATTTCGTATATTCCTCCCCACCCCCTAAGGTAGCAAAAAGTTCCTCGATACGCGGCAGCGGGTAATGGTAATCTTTTAAAAGAGGGTTAATTGTGACTTTGTAGTCACCGCATATCCTAATATTACCGTTGGATTTAATTACCGGGACTATGGGTGTACCATAATCTGAACGTTCAACTTTATAAATAACATCATCCCGCTGCAGTCGTTCGAGTTCCTTTTCCACCGGTTGCCGCAATGCTAATGGCATAGGTCTTGCCTTTACAAAAATTGGCGTTTCATCTTTTAAATAAAGTCTAAACTGAGTCTTGAAAGTACCTAACCCCTCTGCAAATACATCAGGAAATTCTTTTCGTAAAGATATAGCCATGGAATTATCTTCCGTTATATTGTGACATTCTATAAAAGCAAACTTAAGTTGTTTCATCCATGACCTCCCCAACAAGGGTGGCCCTCCATTTTCAATAATAAACAAATTTAGTTTGGCTTGTTCTTTCCCACAAGTTACATTAACCACTATAAAACCTAAAGTCTCGATAATGTCACCTGTATAAGATTTCAAACACAATTGTTTTTGTAAAATAGGTATGTCAGTGAAATACCGATCATAATAGTCCCTAGAAATAACAGAAAGTTTACTCCCCGTATCTATCTCAAACTTACATAATTTATTTTCAACCTTTAGCGTAATAAAATATGGTCCATCCCCCTCACTGTTCACCATCAAATTATAGAAATTGCTACCTTCATCATCGGTGTCCGCTTCATCAAAAAAATGATTTCTTTTATCATATCTGTCCACACTAATATTTTTACTTTTAATCTTTTCACACACACTTTTTATATGACCTCTTTGACCACAATTGTCGCAATTATAATATTTAAACCGACACTTGTTTTCCGAGTGACCCTGCTTACCGCACCGCGCGCACGCGCCGTGAAGTCGTGCCGCTCCTCTAGAGCCGGCGGCGGCGGCGGCGGCGCGGGCTGGCGCGCTAGCTCCGAGGCGGTGCAAGCCGTGCTCGCCCCCCGCCCCCGCTGCCGCGGCCGCCGTGCCCGCCATGTTAGCGTGGCGTTCCGCCGCCTCCAGCGCCTGTGCCAGCTCCACCGCACGTTTGTAGTTCACGTTTTTCTCCGCGAAGATCCTTGATCTCATGTCCTCATTGTACAAACCCGATACAAACTGGTCTCTTAAATTTTCATCCAGTTTGTCACCAAAATTACAGGTTTTTGCAAGATGTTTTAACGATTGTAGATACTCGCGAACACTTTCGCCTGAACGTTGAACCCGTTGCCTAAAAATATGCCTCTCCGCAATTTCCGACCGCTGAGGTTCCAAATGATCTTTTACCAATGTCACAAGAGTTTCAAATGTTTTCGATTCGGGACTATTTGGTGAACACAGATCGCACATTAACTCGTAACACTCCGCGCCTACCAATGTCACTAATGTCGCGACATGCAATGTGTCCTTGATATCGTTTAATGCAATAAACTGCTTAACTCGTCTAATATACGTAGCCCAATTGTTGAGCTCAAAATTATACGGTTCAATATGTCCGATAGGCATTTTTAATTATGAAACACACGCGTGAATAACAATATGAATTTAAAGTCCTCGTCGCCAGTGTTAGGTACGTAGCAATGAGACAACGGTTTACCGTGAACTGACGTTTTATTACTGAACTACCGTACAATACAAAATATAAATCTCAGATACATAACAGAAACAAATAATAACACTATCGCACTCATTCAAGAACCATGGGTACGAGATAACAGAATCTGCGGCCTCAGTAACATCGGAGGTAAGCTCATCCTTGATACAACAATATCAGACACACCAAGAACCTGTATATATGTTCCCAAACACTATAACACCACACCCTTATCTCAATTCTGCTCCAGAGACCTAACAGCAATCAACCTGAAGGTCAAAAACGAAGAAGAGGACACCACAGACATCATACTAGCCTCAGTCTACATGCCGGGGGACAACGACAACTGCCCGCCCACAGAAATGACTGAACTGGTAAACCACACAGACATACACAACCTTGAAATCATACTAGGCGCAGACACAAATGCCCATCACCCCATGTGGGGTTCCCCCGATTCTAACAAAAGAGGAGAGTCTCTCTCACTCTACTTACTCACAACTAACCTTAATATACTCAACATAGGGTCAGAGCCTACCTGGGTAACTTCCCGGGGTCAAACTAGAATAGATGCCACATTTGCCACCAATCAAGCTTATACAATGACAACCGATTGGGTAGTATCAAAAGAACTAACTTGGCTCTGATCACAGGTGGATACGATTCAATCTAAACTGCAACATCAAACCGCCGGAACCTCGACGGAATCCACGGCGGACTGACACAACCATTTTCAAAAGCCTCGTTGAAAAGGAACTCCAAAGTCACGAGCGCAAGGTAATGAAAGAAGACACTAACCAAATAGACACAAATGTAAGTATCCTTAAAAATGCCTTAATTAACTCATACAATATCAGCTGTCCACTAAAACAGGTATCCAACGAAGTAAGGAACAAATGGTGGAACCCCAAACTAGCCCGACAAAAAGAAGAACTAAGAAAATTCTTCAACATAGCAAAAAACTCAAGACAAAAATCAGACTGGGAAGTTTTCAGAAAAGCACGAAACCAATACAAAAAAGACACAAGAAAATGCAGCAGGAAAGCATGGAAACAATTCACAGAAACAATCGAATCCAACAATGAAGCCAACAGGGTAAGAAAAATACTATCGACAAACGACAGGAATACTCTGGGCACTCTCAAAAGAAGAGACGGTACCTACACTAGGTCAGACCAGGAAACATGCACAGAACTCCTAGAAACACACTTTCCCAACTGCAACATAGCAAACGAGAACAAATGGGAAAACCCTAAAACAAACCCCATGCAAACTGACTGGACATTAGCCAACAAGATAACTACTAAAGACCGCATTAAATGGGCCATAAACACCTTCGAACCATACAAATCCCCTGGCTTAGATGGTATAATACCTGCCTTCATGCAATGGGCTGAGAACAGCGTCATCCCATGGCTTCAGGACATCTTTGTGGCATGTTTAGCCCACCAATATATTCCCGTACAATGGAGAGAAGTAAGAGCCACATTTATACCCAAACCGGGAAAAACAGACTACACCCAAGCCAAATCCTTCAGACCCATAAGTCTGTCATCCTTTATGCTGAAGACACTAGAACGACTATGTGACCGACATATTAGAGACGGTCCGCTCAAAACCAAGCCACTTCACAAATACCAACACGCATATACCACAGGCAAATCGACAGAAACAGCACTACACGACGTAGTAGCAAAGATCGAAATAGCCATGAGCCAGAAAATGATGACACTAGCTGTGCTAATAGACATTGAAGGAGCCTTCGACAAAACCGCATTCCAAAGCATAAAAAACGCACTAGAGAGATACAATATCGATCGTACTCTCAGTGGCTGGATCGGAAATATGCTAGGACAAAGAGCCGTCCAAGTCGCCCTTAACGAAGCCACCAGAGCAAGAGTCATGAGAGGATGCCCCCAAGGCGGAGTACTATCCCCACTCTTGTGGAATATGGTAGTAGACGAACTTATACGACGACTGAACAACAAAGGATACTATGCAATAGGATATGCAGACGACATAGCTATCCTAATCGACGGTCCAAACGAGAAAACAATATCGAATCAGATGAGCCAAGCACTGAAAATCGTAGAAAACTGGTGCAAAGAACAAGAATTAAGTGTAAACGCAAACAAAACGGATATGATCCTATTCACAAGAAAGACCAAAATAAATTTCAACGACCCGCCAACACTCTTCGGGACAACACTCAAACTATCGAACGAAGTAAAATACCTAGGAGTCATCCTAGATAGTAAACTCAACTGGAGTAAACACGTGGACAGAACGATAACTAAAGCCACCATTGCATTATGGCAATGTAAAAAGATACTAGGGAAAAACTGGGGACTTCATCCCCGTATCACACACTGGCTATACACCACAATTATAAGACCAATCATCTCTTACGGAGCACTAGTATGGTGGCCCAGAACCGTACAAAGCACCTGTCAAAAAATTCTGGAAAAGATGCAACGAGCAGCCTGCATAGCCATAACAGGAGCCATGAAGACAACGCCAACTGCAGCCCTCCAAGCAATGCTAAACCTGCCACCGTTACACTTATACATTCAACAAGAGGCAGCAATAACAGCCATACGACTTGACACAAGCAAAATGCTACGCAAAGACTGTAGAATAAAGCACACAACAATCAAAACAGAAGCCTACCAATATCAACCTATGATAGAAGGACCATGCGACAAAATAAAGAAGAGATACATCTTTAACAAACAATACGTAGTTCTACTACATGAAGAACAAAAAGACTACTCCAAATCCAATGAATTACGGATATATACAGATGGATCGAAGACAAAAGATGGAACAGGCGCAGGAGCCTTCTCACATGACCTCAACATCAAAACATACAAAACACTAGGCCAATACAACACAGTATATCAAGCAGAATGCATCGGAATACTGCTAGCCGCCACAGCCATACTGGAAAGAAAGGTAAACACCACAAACATCAAGATACTCTCAGACAGCAAAGCGGTATTGCAAGCACTGAAGAGCAACACCATAAATAACGGACTAATCCTACAATGTCACCGAACATTAGAGAAAGTCACTGAAACAAACGAAGTCACACTACAGTGGATAAAAGGACACAGCAATTCGCTAGGAAACGATGCAGCTGATGAGCTAGCTCGTAGAGGATCCGACAACATAATAGAAGGACCAGAACCAATAGTACCAATTCCCTTCAACCAATACCGCACCTGGTTGAGGCAACGCACACAAGAACAACATAACTCTCTCTGGCGTGAAATAACTGAATGCCGCCAGTCTAAAGAAGCGATGCCGGACATAGATAAAAAACTAACAAGACGACTACTTCGACTAAACAGGAGAAGCCTAAGAACGATAACAGGAATCATTACTGGTCATTGCTCATTGAATAAGCACTTTCACAACATCGGTGTAACAGATAGTCCTCTGTGCAGAGCATGCATGGAAGCCGAGGAGACAGTAAATCACGTCATGTTTGAGTGCCAGGCTTTAAACAGCCCGTACTCAAAAGATAGGACAAAAACAGGTAGTACAAAAAACTCTTTAAAAGACCTAGGACAACTTGAAAGATTCTGGACAGAGTTAGGGTGGATTGAATAAGACGGCCAGGGCCCACGTAAAAAAGTTCCATTAGGGAGCTATGTGCGGAAACCAAAACACTAATCTATCTAATCTAAGGGTAGCTAGTGTTACGAAAAGTGAAGGATTTGTTTTTTTAATAAAGCACTATAGGAGTAACATATAAGTCAAGATATTTTTTGTCACAAATTAATAAATTTTATTTATTTCAGGGAAGTGCTTTGTATTTCGGCTTAGCATATCATTACCTTATCTTTTCCTTTGAGTGTAATACGATTTGAATAGGGTACAAATTCTTTTAAGTAACTTTTGGATGTAGTAAAAATACGAAATTTTATACGATTTTCATCTCGAATATTCTTTTTGAGGAATGATATTGCTAAGGAACAATGCACTTGGAAGCCCAGACCTCTCTTTGTATGCAATTATAGCCATAAGTAAAGTGATCGTCTTTCACTGCACGTGCATATTTTAACTAAATACTTTAGGAGAACCGAATGTTAAAACAAAGTCTGATCGTGGTTACCCTAAAACTACAACCAATGTTTAATTTATGTCTATCGATCGATAGACTTGTCAGAGAGTTGTCATTATCTTCAATCTTCCATCAGCGTTTACAAAACGACCAGCGTTTTAAAGTAATTATTTTTTTAGGACAAGACATAATGCAATCTAAAATCGCTCATAGAACATGCCTAATTAAAAGATCTATAGAAATTGTAAAATGAGACAAAAGTTATACATGAATATGCATATGGCATTTCACAACGCAATTTAATTTCCCTGGTTCTCGACTGCTATGACGACTGAGTGCGGTGCAATAGAGTTGAGTCACGGCAATTTGAATTTTTTGTTCATAATAACCTCATGTGGGGCTTATTACTAGTTCTCAACATTTGCATTCTATCTGAAAAGGTAGACAAGTGGCCTTCCGAATTTGTGAAAAATTCGGAGATAGGTAACGCAAACAATACTTCAAAGTGTAAAAGAAACAAAGGATAGAAGAATTTTGCGCTGGCAGCCATTGACACGGTAGCTCCATTGACAGAGCGACGGGGGCGTATACCCGAGGTCGCGGGTTCGATTCCCGCCTGTGTTGAAATTTTTCTTTCCTTTATTTATTTGCAATAAAGCTATTCAAAATATATTAAAAATTAAATCTAATTATAAACGTTACTACGATAATTCAAGTCGTGAAGTTTCTTATAAAACCGGCGACATGGTATACTTAAAACACCATCACCGCTTAAGAAAAGTTTTGTCTCCCGTATGGAAAGGTCCATATAAAATAGTTAAGGTTCACGGGAAGAATAA
This sequence comes from Bedellia somnulentella, assembly GCA_963576735.1. Lineage (NCBI taxonomy): Eukaryota > Metazoa > Arthropoda > Insecta > Lepidoptera > Bedelliidae > Bedellia > Bedellia somnulentella. The sequence continues at coordinate 12,391,772 of OY755177.1, read as the reverse complement.
TGTTAGTTTATGTATTATTAGGAAATATGTTAATGCTGTGTAGTGTCGGCTTAGAATAGCACTACCCCATTTCTTCCGGTGTGTGTACGTAAGAGGCGACTTGGGGCTTTTTAAGGGATTTTTGGGCGATGCGGTTGGAGACCCATCACCAACAACCTTTATTCTACCATCTTTTCCCTACTCAACTTCCAAAAGTGGCTGAAGAATTTCTAATTCCTCAGCTCTGGCTACCCCTTTTAGGAATTTATAGCCGTGAGTGTACGTATGTATGTTAAGTACCATGTCAATGAAATTAAACCGGCTAGTAATAGTTAGTATTATAATATATATTTTAAGTTTACCGATATTTAGTTAGTTATTGTTTTTCAGATTACTAACATTGCCGTCTTTAGTCTTCTCCAAATCAGAGATTAATACTATAAGTCATAGTCCAGGACCAGGAATATACTTCGATGAAACATCGAACTTATATTTTAATAACGATTATGTGAAAGTAATAACACATATCGATGTTATATATTTAAATCCGTTTATGTCCCGCATTAAACACATGTTTAAGAATACATTAGAGTTTTGTTCTAAAATAGATACTTACAGTGTAATTAATTGTAACGATATTCTAAACCTATTAGCATACTTTAAGAATCTAATTTCATTAAGCTAGAATCATTATCCCTTACTATTTCTCATTTTTCACCGAATAAGATAAAACGATCTTTAGAATTCGCAATGAAATACTGAATTTCTTTTTTTGGCACTTTGGACGCAGACGCAGATGATGCGCGTAAATATGACGATGCCATTGAATCATGTAAACACAGTGAAACTGAATTTTGTAGGCTATTAAAAGATAATGTTCATTTGATGAAATCCACTTTAACTTCATTTAATACAACCATTTCTCGTTTAGATCAAAACGAAAAGATTCTAAATTTGCAAATTAACCAATTTAATGATATTGTAAAAGGTATTCAGAAATTAGATGATCAGTAATTCATAATTGCTAGGATAAGGATCTTAGCAATGTAATTGAAAGTTCTTTATTAAGTCTTTCTAATTTACTCGATACTGTATTAAATGGAAATTTATTTTTCAAGTCTAACATTTTACACCCGTCTATAAGAACCCCTAATAGCTTATTAAGAAAATTAATTAATGTTAGCAGTTCTGTGAAAAAATGTATTGATTTTCCAGTACACTTAAATTTATAAAATATTCATATCATCGAATATGAATATTTATATACGAACGTAAATAATACTTCGTATCATATATTCTTGGCTTAGGTACGTACTCTTCATATTGCTTGGCTTAGGTGTTAGGCCTAGTTATCGTGCAAAGATCATAATCTTTAGTCTTTATAATTATCAATATCTATACTATAATAAGACTGTACCGAGGTCAAAACTGTACATTGAAGAAAAAAAAATAAAAACCGGTGGAATATGTTTATGCATAACAATCTGTATAGTGTCAGCTTAGAATAGCACAACCCCGTTACTGCCCCTGGTATTTCGTAAGAGGCGACAAAGGGTATTGGGCCTTTATTAGAGATTTTTGGGCGATGCGGTGGAGAAAACCTTTGTTTCACTATCTTTTCCTTACTGAACTTCTCTACCCTTTGTAGGTATGTATAGCCGTGAGTATATATCTGTATGTATTATTATTTATATCTCAATAATAGTCTTATGTCTTTTCAAATAAACATATAATTAAAAATTCATGTACTTAACTCACTACTGTCATAATTAATGAAAAATTAGTACCTGAGGTAAAGGCTTTTCCTGTTTTTGATGCAATCCTCCAACGTGAACAACGTTGGGTGGTACGGAACGATTGTTATCCCAAAGAGAATGGATATTTAATAAGAGAAGGTCAACTTTATTATCCAAATCACGGACATTTGGTGCTCTTGGGCCAAAATGTTTACTTAAAACTTCATTTTCTTTGCTTTCCAAATTCCATAAAATATACTTATATAGCATCTCTTCGTAAATTGCTTCAACTTTTTCTAACAACGACAAATTATGTAAACGTTTTCGCACTAATTGTGGATAAAGTATTGGATGATTATCAGCACCCACTGCATCAATGTTCTGTGGCATAGCACCCAATGAACTCACTTGCACTAAAGGTGCATTAAAAGCATAAGACAAAGCAGCTGATGGTCTTACACAAGCTTCCGCTAACACCAGGTCAAATTTTTGTTTTGATTTTAAAATATTCTGTACATTTTGAGAACTTAACTGTATATCAACAATATCCATAAGAGCATGAAGCATTTGTTCCACTTGTATGATGGCTCCACCTGTTCTTTGCATATCTTTATTGTTCACAACTCTATTTCGCCACTCTCTATATGAATCTTCATGTAAATCAATTTCACTGTAATTTGCTGGAGCTGTTCCTGGTTGAAAAGCAGGATCTGTTGTAAGAATGACTAGTTCATGACCACGCTGAGCGAGCTCCAGAGTTAGAGCTCTAAACACTACTTGGTGACTTATAGATGGCACTGGAAAATATGCCAATATTCTCGCAGCTTCATTATGCTTAGTTATGCAAATTAAATATATCACTGCCAAACGAAATAGGAATGTTATCATCTTGGCGATGAGAACTGCTCTTTATGACCGATGAACACGATGTGGTTGTTAAAAGAAGTTTAATAAGCTTATATTCTATGTTATTTAGATAACGCTTTTTTACCCGATCGCTTAAGAAGGAGGGGTATTATCATAATAATACGTAATAGATAATAGTTAATTTGTTTGGGTTACCAAGATGCGTGAGTTTGCATTTTAAGAGTATAATATAATTACTTTATCTCCTTTTAAAATATGAGTACATCCATAGGCTGGCAAATAATTTGGACAAAGAATAACATACATACATATTCTCACGCCGTTAGTTCCCATTGGGGTAGGCAGAGACTATCGATCGCCACTTTGTACGGTCCTGGCAAACCTCTCTGGCTTCGTTTACATCCATTAATCTTTTCATATATGCGCATATTGTTCTTCATACTGCGTACATGTGCCTTTTTGAGCACATTTTCTATTTGATCCAAATGTGTCCTCCGAGGTCGTCCTCTACTAACATTACCTTCCACATTGGCTCTATATATCTCTTTCACCAATTTACTGTCATCCATTCTCTCTATGTGCCCAAACCATCTCAACATTCCTTTTTCTATCTTTCTTACAATATCATCTTTTACACCACACCTTTCACGAATCACACAGAAAGAATACATAACATCAAAATACAAAAGGGCTATTCCTCTCAAATATTAAGAACAATAACTATGTTCTCAACATAGTTCGGGCTTAGAATAACACTCACCAATTTCTTGAATATCGTATAAAACGACTAAAGGTACTGATTTTTAAGTAAGTGTGGGGCAATCGGTCTTGAGAATGATAGGAGTATTTTACAATCTTTCTCCTATTTATGATTATCTTCCTATGTCTATAAGGATAATCTAGGTTTGATTTTAGATTTTTTTGGTATTTATAACCGTGAGCATGAGTATATATAAATAATCACGCTATTACTACTCATAGAGTTATGAAAATCCACTGTGATTGCCACTTTGTACAATCGTGATAAACCTCTCGAGCTTGGTCCACATTCATAATTTCTTTCTTATAGGACCTTTTATTTATAATACTAAGTCTGCTTTTAAAGAACTTTATCTATTTCATCTAAATGCATCCTCCATAGTCGTCCTCTACTTACATTACCATCCACACTGACTCTATAAATATTTTTCGTCAATTTTCTATCATTCGTCCTCCAAATGTATGTCATTATATTATTTTTATGATTCTTAAATTATGTTGCAAACCTCAACGTGTGCCGCTTCTTATACAATTCAAATTACAATTGTCATAAAATACCTAAACTTTTTGCTAAAGATACGATTACAACTTTGAGTCATCAATCAAGTTTTTCTGAATAATATTTATATGGAAAAGGATTTGTTTTTTTAATAAAGCACTATAGGAGTAACATATAAGTCAAGATATTTTTTGTCACAAATTAATAAATTTTATTTATTTCAGGGAAGTGCTTTGTATTTCGGCTTAGCATATCATTACCTTATCTTTTCCTTTGAGTGTAATACGATTTGAATAGGGTACAAATTCTTTTAAGTAACTTTTGGATGTAGTAAAAATACGAAATTTTATACGATTTTCATCTCGAATATTCTTTTTGAGGAATGATATTGCTAAGGAACAATGCACTTGGAAGCCCAGACCTCTCTTTGTATGCAATTATAGCCATAAGTAAAGTGATCGTCTTTCACTGCACGTGCATATTTTAACTAAATACTTTAGGAGAACCGAATGTTAAAACAAAGTCTGATCGTGGTTACCCTAAAACTACAACCAATGTTTAATTTATGTCTATCGATCGATAGACTTGTCAGAGAGTTGTCATTATCTTCAATCTTCCATCAGCGTTTACAAAACGACCAGCGTTTTAAAGTAATTATTTTTTTAGGACAAGACATAATGCAATCTGAAATCGCTCATAGAACATGCCTAATTAAAAGATCTATAGAAATTGTAAAATGAGACAAAAGTTGTAGGTACATGAATATGCATATGGCATTTCACAACGCAATTTAATTTCCCTGGTTCTCGACTGCTATGACGACTGAGTGCGGTGCAATAGAGTTGAGTCACGGCAATTTGAATTTTTTTGTTCATAATAACCTCATGTGGGGCTTATTACTAATAAATATATATAATTATGTGATAGTTAGGCGTTCTCAACATTTGCATTCTATCTGAAAAGGTAGACAAGTGACCTTCCGAATTTGTGAAAAATTCGGAGATAGGTAACGCAAACAATACTTCAAAGTGTAAAAGAAACAAATGATAGAAGAATTTTGCGCTGGCAGCCATTGACACGGTAGCTCCATTGACAGAGCGACGGGGGCGTATACCCGAGGTCGCGGGTTCGATTCCCGCCTGTGTTGAAATTTTTCTTTCCTTTATTTATTTGCAATAAAGCTATTCAAAATATATTAAAAATTAAATCTAATTCTAAACGTTACTACGATAATTCAAGTCGTGAAGTTTCTTATAAAACCGGCGACATGGTATACTTAAAACACCATCACCGCTTAAGAAAAGCTTTGTCTCCCGTATGGAAAGGTCCATATAAAATAGTTAAGGTTCACGGGAAGAATAATGTTAGTTTATGTATTATTAGGAAATATGTTAATGCTGTGTAGTGTCGGCTTAGAATAGCACTACCCCATTTCTTCCGGTGGGTGTACGTAAGAGGCGACTTGGGGCTTTTTAAGGGATTTTTGGGCGATGCGGTTGGAGACCCATCACCAACAACCTTTATTCTACCATCTTTTCCCTACTCAACTTCCAAAAGTGGCTGAGGAATTTCTAATTCCTCAGCTCTGGCTACCCCTTTTAGGAATTTATAGCCGTGAGTGTATGTATGTATGTTAAGTACCATGTCAATGAAATTAAACCGGCTAGTAATAGTTAGTATTATAATATATATTTTAAGTTTACCGATATTTAGTTAGTTATTGTTTTTCAGATTACTAACATTGCCGTCTTTGGTCTTCTCCGAATCAGAGATTAATACCATAAGTCATAGTCCAGGACCAGGAATATACTTCGATGAAACATCGAACTTATATTTTTATAACGATTATGTGAAAGTAATAACACATATCGATGTTATATATTTAAATCCGTTTATGTCCCGCATTAAACACATGTTTAAGAATACATTAGAGTTTTGTTCTAAAAGAGATACTTACAGTGTAATTAATTGTAACGATATTCTAAACCTATTAGCATACTTTAAGAATCTAATTTCATTAAGCTAGAATCATTATCCCTTACTATTTCTCATTTTTCACCGAATAAGATAAAACGATCTTTAGAATTCGCAATGAAATACTGAATTTCTTTTTTTGGCACTATGGACGCAGACGCAGATGATGCGCGTAAATATGACGATGCCATTGAATCATGTAAACACAGTGAAACTGAATTTTGTAGGCTATTAAAAGATAATGTTCATTTGATGAAATCCACTTTAACTTCATTTAATACAACCATTTCTCGTTTAGATCAAAACGAAAAGATTCTAAATTTGCAAATTAACCAATTTAATGATATTGTAAAAGGTATTCAGAAATTAGATGATCAGTAATTCATAATTGCTAGGATAAGGATTTTAGCAATGTAATTGAAAGTTCTTTATTAAGTCTTTCTAATTTACTCGATACTGTATTAAATGGAAATTTATTTTTCAAGTCTAACATTTTACACCCGTCTATAAGAACCCCTAATAGCTTATTAAGAAAATTAATTAATGTTAGCAGTTCTGTGAAAAAATGTATTGATTTTCCAGTACACTTAAATTTATAAAATATTCATATCATCGAATATGAATATTTATATACGAACGTATATAATACTTCGTATCATATATTCTTGGCTTAGGTACGTACTCTTCATATTGCTTGGCTTAGGTGTTAGGCCTAGTTATCGTGCAAAGATCATAATCTTTAGTCTTTATAATTATCAATATCTATACTATAATAAGACTGTACCGAGGTCAAAACTGTACATTGAAGAAAAAAAAATAAAAACCGGTGGAATATGTTTAATTTTCGATACTGAAGCCAAATTTGCGCTTTTTGAAAAAAAATTCTGTCTGTCTGTCTGTCTGTATGTCCGTTCATCACGTTAATTCTACCAGACGGATCTTGATCAAATTTGGTATGCATGTAACTTATACACCTGGCCAACATATGGGTATTTATACCGGATTTCGCAAGGGTTCCCACAGGAGCATAACAAAACTTAACTTTTATATGGCTCCCCACATTTACACGATTAATGTTTGATCGAACGACTTTATCAGACTCTTCATTAATGGCCTTTTTGGAAAAAAATAAGGGTTTCATCCATTTTCATCGAAATAGATGTCCATTTATTTATTTTTTTCAATAGTATGACTACTAGATATATAGCTTATCAAAATTTTGAAGTCAACACTAACGTCTTTGTGGCGTAGCGGTATATTGTTCGGTTATTACTAATCGAACGGAAGACCTAGGTTCGAATCTCGGGCATCGCAATCTTTTTGCGTTTTTTTTTTGTTTTGTGTTAGTTTAGAATAATAGGAAGCACTATTCTTTCTCTTTCACTTTCAACTATGAGAATATGTATGAATAAAGATAATTGAAAGTATATTGTATGAATTTTGCGTATTCATTTGGTAGGTTTGAGAATATGTTTAACTTTTTTACTAACTATTTTTAAACTAATATTCTCATAGGTATATTGTGCTATACTTACGCATAAATTAATATTCTGTTTAAGCCTCAGAATGCATAGTTAGTAAATAATAGCACAATATCTCAATTTTAATTCAGTACCGCCATCTATTGACCGATGACTGGTTGGCTGAAATCTCTCACACATCACCAACAGTCAGTGTGGGGGCAGTACCGGGCCGCCAAACTGCTATCCATACTTACAAAAGATATTCTCATATTTGAACATAGAAACTTGGTACAAAATTGTTTGTTTCATGATTCTTATGAACAATTAAAAAGGTTTTTTGGAACTCACCCCCTAAGGGATTGAAATAAGGTATACAGATTTTTGATCTATAAATATACTGTATCTAGAAATTTGAAACTTGATGCGATTGACTGATATAACAAGTACAAAAAGGAATATATGAAATTCATCCATCAATAAATCATGAGTATATACTAACGGCTATAAATCCCAAAATAGGGTAGCCACACTGTTCGTTTATTTCTCTGCTACCAACAATTATGTTCGTGTTTCTCTGCTACCAACAATTATGTTCGTGTTCCTGTGTTATTCCAAGTGATGTTTGTTCTTCAGTGATGGAAGGCTTACCGCTACACTGGCCGGCAGCACATCAATCAAGTTTCCTTTTAGCTTCAAATCAGTGAAATGAGGAAACTCTGATCATTAGGCTGGAACTGCTGAGGTGTTCAGTCCTTAGTTCTTCCAAGTGATTTGCTGGCTATCTTCAATAATTTGTGGAGATCTGAATGCATTCAGTCTGGGATCAATAATACGATTCCCTGTCCAAGGAATATCGTGTCCTTTTATTCTTTCCTTTCGTATTTTACTAATATCTTCGACAGCTGTTTGTCGGGTCCAATGCTCTCAAAGCACATCAAAGGTTTTTGTTTCCAGTGCGATAACTTTGCTATCGTCCACAATTTCACTTGTAAAATGTAGTCCACGCGGACGTAGTCGCGGGCAAAAAGCTAGTCATAAATAAATTTTATTGCTCTTTGTTGAAATATGCGGGTATTCATAGCAACACATATTTTGGGTAGGTATTAATAATACTGTCATACAAGATGGAGCTCGGCGTTGATAAGTGTGCGATCATTCATGTTGAGGGCACTCTTCGAGGCTGAAACATCGGTATGTTTCTATTTATATATAAATACTGGTGTATCTGGACATGACACACACCATGGGTGTTTACGTAGCAGACTTAGAATAGTGTGCTTGCAAGGTGTTTTATGAACGCCTGAAAAGTATGCTTAATAGCTGCTTTAAACACATTCGTAAATAATAATAACCACACGTATGACTTTAGCGAAGAAAAAATGGGTGTAGGCCCACCCGGTAGACAGTGGAGTGTACTGGCCAGAATATTTTTAGTTAATCCTCGAAAAGAATAAAACGCAACCTTTTTCTTCATTTTTTAATATACCCGCAACTTTTACTCATCGCTGACCTCATCACACCATTCGTTCAGCAGAGTATCGACAAGAACGCATCGGCCTCACTGCTCATATTGAACTCGGTAATTGGTGATAGGTACCTTATATACATATACTCACGCCATTATTTCCCATTGTGGTAGGCAGAGACTATTGATCGCCACTTTGTACGATCCTGGCAAACCTCTCTAGCTTCATTTACATCCATCAATCTTAGATAAACATAAACTAAATCCTAAAACCTTCAGAAAAAATACATAGGGAATACATTGTCACGCTGAATTTGACGTATAACGAGGAACCACTACTGGGGAATACTAAAAATATATGGGAAATCATAATATCTGTTCGAAGCTGGGGGCGTTCCATTATTTCTAAATCATACATACATATATACTCACGGCTGTAAATCCCTAGAAGGGGTAGCCATAGCTAAAGAATTAGAAATTCCTCAGCCACTTTTGGAAATGTGAGTGGGGAAAAGATGGTAAAAATAAAGGTTGTTGGTGTGGTGATGGGTGTCCAACAGCATCGCCCAAAAATCCCTTAAAAGCCCCAATACCGTTAGTCGCCTCTTACGAACACCCATCGGTAGAAACGGGGTAGTGATATTCTAAGCCGACACTACACGGCGCAAAATCAAATAAATAAAACAAAGAACGTTTATGTAATTTTATTAAACATGTTGTTTTATTTTTAAGAAATACTACTGAAGTTATTTATTTATTTTATTTAAAAACTAATATCACAAGAGTTCGAATCCTAAATATAATTAGAAGCGCTTATTGTACAAATGCTTTTTGTTTAACCTAATTAATTTAAGTTACTTTGCTATACATTCTTAAATTATTTTAAACGCAATACATTGTTTTGAAAAAATACACATATACCTCTCCGAAAAATATTATTCAGGAGTACATATATTTATCTTATATTTCCGATTATTTTACGAAAAATGTATTTACTAGATTTCGAACACTTCTCTGAAAAAATCCCACAGTAGAACTTGAATTTGCTCAGCATTTTTTCAATTTAGACTTTAACTTCAAGTACGACAAAGTGATTTTTATTAAGTAAAAACCAATGGCTAGTAAAATAAATGAAACAACAAATACAATAACTAGTACATCTTGCATGAGATATTCACTCCAGGATATGTTGGCCGCTGCACTTCTTAGATGAGGAGCTCCTTTATGTCTGATTACGTACTCTGTCCACCAAACAGCTCGCTCCATTGACGTTTGAGACTGGTCGTTGTATACGTTACGTAGCTTTTCTATATTATTGCGATAGCTGAAAATAAAAATATGTATAAGACATTGTGATACTAATTAAAGCAAAGCAAAAAATATATAAAAATGGGAATAAATGAAAAAAAATAAGGATCTAAATGAAGAATCAATCTTTTCAATTGACGGATGTAAATTAAGCTAGTGAGATTGGCGAAGATGATACACAATAAAAGCGTATAATCGTGAAACACAATCGCAGGTGCAAGTATATAATAAAAGTAATAAAATAATTTGTACTGTTTGACCTGTTTTGTCGAGAACTCGATCTTTAAGTTCAATGTTTTATAAGTATGTTTAAAAACTGAAAGATAATTACAAAAAAGCACGAAATTTTAAAAGCGGTTACTTTTACTTTTAATTTATATAGTATTACGAATATGATCACATTATTTGTTTTAGGAATATTGTATGTCTTTCAAGTAAAAGCAATGACAGAAAAGTCTTACTTTTATATCATGTTTTGTACCCAGAGAAAAAGAAATACCAGTTTGAGTTTACAAATAGAGGTCAAAAGTAGCTTAGAGCTTTATACATTAATTAATTTAATTATTTATGAAACATACCTCTTGTCTCCAATTACAGATTTGATAGCTCCACTCAATACGTCTTCGGTAATGGTTCCAAGCTCTAGGTTCATACCAATTTTAAAATTGACGTATTGCTCAGCATTATACCACTGATCACCCAACATGGGGAATGCAATCAGTGGTACTCCAGCAGTTATTGCTTCGTCAGTGGATTGAAGACCCGCTTGAGTTATGAAAAGTTTTACTTTTGGATGTCCTAAAAAACAAATTTAACATATATCATATTGCATTTCATTAATATCTTTATTGATAAAAATAAATAGACTTGAACTCTTTTCATACATGCTTTTGTATTGTTCCCACTTTTTAATAATAGTATCTTCCAATTCAATTTATCAACACGTTTTTTCAATATAAATCAGGTGTTTTAAAAAAACAAAATCACAGATTTGCGGTGAACGACGTTGTTATGAGATACAATTACAAAAAATATATATGATAAACTTACTCAATAAATCTGATTGCGGCAGCCATTTGGATATTCGTACATTATCTGGTTTGCCAGTCATGTTATCCCCATTCCACTTCCATAAAACATCGTATGGCAAATTAGAAAACACTTTAGTAAATATTTTAATACGCTCATCTGGAAGCAGAGTAGGATCTACGTTTGTACCAAAACTCATATAAATGACTCCTTCATTTGATTCATCCAAATATTTCTTCAACTCCTGAAAATAGAATAGTATATATGAAGTAGTTATTGAAAATTTACAGAAAACGATGCTCGATGTTAAGTTATAATTTATTGTCTATTTCAACGTAAGTTTTTGACCCTAAAAATATGCTTTCGGCCGTATTCACAAAATATATTTAAAATTGTTTTTTTTTACTTCACGTTTTCAACCAGTTGCAAATCAATATGCAACACTTTTTTACAGCAATTATCGTTGCATTAGTCATTTACGCTTTTTGTTGTATTACATAAACTAAGAGACAACTCTTAAATGTTCGTAAGAGTCTGAAATGTTCACGCCCTATATTCCAGCAAGGGCGGCAGAGGTACTAATACTATTCAATATCTTGTGATATTGTTGGAACTTGGGGTGTTCAGAGTACCCACGTTTTGCTTGGACAGGGTACCTACGTGATAGAGGGCAGGCCTGTCACTTATCTTTACATATACTTACGGCTATAAATCCCTAGAAGGGGTAGCCAGAGCTAAGGAATTAAAAATTCCTCAGCCACTTTTGGAAATTTTAGTGGGGAAAAGATGGTAAAATAAAGGTTATTGGTGATGGGTCTCCATCCGCACCGCTCAAAAATTCCTAAAGGCCCCAATACCGTAATCTATTTTCACACAAAAGTATATAATTAATCAAAACAATTATTACTGAAGCTTCGGTGCATATTCAGCACTTACTGGCGATTTACAAATGTAAATAAAAACATAAGAATCTTCCTAGGGTTTTTCAAAATGACAATCGATATGTCTATTATAATCTTTGCCTACCTCAAAGGGATCAAAGACGTAAGTGTATGTATGTATGTTATTTCAGTTATTGCATTCAATCACTTCAACACATTTAAGCATGTTAATTCGATATTGCTTACTAAACAAAGACTATTTGAGTTAGTTTCAGATAAATGAATACAAATATTTCAGATGTAGCCAGTAAACCTACTCAGAATACTCCTGACTCTTTTAAGTTTTCAAGTCATCTTTTAATACCTATCGTCTTTTATTAGCTGCAGCTTAGTGTAGCTAATGATTTGTTTGTAATATTTCATGTATGATAATTACCTGAGGTAAAGGTTTCTCTGGTTTTTGATGCAATCCTCCAACGTGAATAACATTAGGCGGTACAGCACGATTATGATCCCATATTGAATGTATATTTAGTAAGACTAGGTCAATTTTATTGTTAACATCATAGACAGTTGGTGCATTTGGTCCAAAATGCTTACTTAAAATTGCAGTTTCTTTAATTTCTAACTTGGTTAAAATATATTTATATAATAACTCCTCGTAAACGGCTTCAACTTTTTCCAGCAAAGATAGATTATGTAAACGCCTTCTTACTGCTTGCGGATAAAGTAATGGATGAGAACTAGCACCCATTGCGTCAATGTTTTGTGGTGTAGCACCAAATGAACTAACTTGGACCAAAGGTGCATTAAAAAAATTTGCTAAACCAGCAGCTGGCCTTACACAAGCCTCGGATATTACTAAATCAAAATGTTGGTTTGTTTGTATTATCTTCTGAATCTTTTCAGTACTCAACTGCATATCAACAATATCCATTAAAACATCGAGTATCATTTCCACTTGCCTAGCGGCGCTTCCTTTAAAATCTTTATTGTTTACGATTTTGTTCCGCCAAACTTTGTATGATTCCTCATGTAAATCTATTTCAGTCAAATTTGATGGGGTCTGACCTTTAGGAAAAGCTGGATCTGGTGTAAAGACAATTACTTCATGACCGCGCTGAACTAACTCTAAAGTTAGAGCTCTAAACACTACTTGGTGACTGATTGATGGCACTGGAAAGTAAGCCAATATTCTTGCGGCTTCATTTTGTTTTGCTAAGCAACTTAAACATATTATAACTGCGACACAATGAAATATGAACTTTATCGTCATTTTTGCGATGACGACTTCTCGTTATGAGAGAAGAACGCGTTATGGTCATTAAGATAACTTGAACATGTTTTATATCATTTGTCAATTTGATAACGTTTCTTTTAATCCCAAAACTCGTCTAGGTTGGTCGAGTAAGAATGACCAAGCTTTGTTTAGATGACAGTTTTAAACCCGATTAAGTTTGTGGAAAAGTGTATATTAATTGAAATACTATCTGGGGGCACGGCAGTGCCCCAGCCAAGTCTCGAGCAAAACGGGCACGGCCGTACCATCTTTTCTCGAAGCGGTTCGCGGCTGTTTCGCCCCCCTATATCTTCGACGTGGACAAAGCTAGGAGTTTAGGTTTTCGGTGAATAATAGTAGGCATTGGAACAAGCTTAAGTTCGAAATTACACGCCAAATGAATTAATAGTTTAGGAGTTACGGTCGATCAAAGTTACACCATTTTGTCACTCACTGACTCACTGACAGATCATCAAAAATCTAAGGTACTTCTAGCAGACTTAGAAACTTCAAATTTTGCACCAAGATAGGTCATTAGCCACATATAAAGGAAAAATTATAAAAACATTAAAAAAATATATGCCATAGAAAACAATTTTATATTTGCGGTTTGGCAAGAACATTATGTATGGATTTTGACTGCATTGTTAACTTTGTTCGTTGTTCAAGTACCTATTCAATTGGATGAATACATACATATAATAGAAAAGAATAATACAAATGTAATACATAGACTATCATTAATACAAATTAATACATAAAGTTCATTAAATTAATAAAGCTAAAACTCCATTGTATTGCGATAAATATTGTATGCGCGCTCGATAGATGGCGTTGTACCTGTCTGAATCGCGCTATGGTTTCGTTACAAAGCGCAGTGTAAGTAGTACTTCAAAATAATTCGATAATTTTCATTTGATAGCGCCATCTGTCTATGAAAACCCATTTCGAAACTAAAAAATAATGTAGTGATAATTGATATTCGGAGAACTTTACGTGTTATTTAGTTTAGTTTAGTTATAGTTTGTAAGTTAGTAGATATATATTTATTTAGTTAGTTATTTGTTAGTTAGTTTAGTTCTATTTAGTTTGCATATATATATAAGTTTAAGCCCTATTGTTATAGAAGTAATTGTAAATATAGTGTAATGGAACGTGAAATATTGTACATAAATGGCGACCTTTGTCCACACAGAGTCATCTCTATTCCTGGAGATGGGTCGTGTTTATTTAATTCGTTGTCATACAACATGTATGGGAGTTTTCAGTCGTCAAACGATATTAGGCGTGCTGTCGTCCATTATGTAGTGGAGAATTGGGATGACATGCAAGTCTATAAGTCTATGTTTACTGAATATAATCGACTCCGAAGTATATATCGCCCAGACTTGTCTACCTTAGAAGTAACGAAGCCTCAGAGAAGAAACAAAAGAGATAGAGAATGGGTTCTAAGCAAAGCAGTAGCTGACGTCCAAGAAATTGTGAGGTCACCTAAAAGTAAAAGAAAGAAATACACTTACAAAAAATACATGAGATCCCACCAAAAACATTAAATGTAAAAAAATGCCAAGTCTCTCGATGCAGTCTTTCCATCGTAAAAAGTTTTGAGATCTCATAGAAGCCAAGTCCTATTCAAAATATTTCGTAGTTATAAATCAACATTTAGTAATTGTATCAATAGTTTTCTTTATGTTATAATTATAGTGACTTGGCAATGAGCACAAATTAAAAGCTGCTTGCTGCCTGGAATTATGTGCAAATGTTACTGACGAGACCAGTGATCAGATTATTTGTTATGTGTGAATCATGATGGTCACTACCGACTACATGCTCCAATACAATAATTAAGAATACCTTACGGGCCATCGCTTTATGAAAGTAAATGAATCGAGAGTGCACTAAGACTGACTGCCGTTGCCGAAATTCGGTTGGGACGACACGGATAAACCAAAAGAAAATTAATTTTGTGATATTAATGTTTACGCATGCGGTGTGTGTAACTTTCAACACCTCCAAATATGCCGTTTTATTTGTTTCTTCTTGTGCTCATTGCCAAGTCACTATAATTATAACATAAAGAAAACTATTGATACAATTACTAAATGTTGATTTATAACTACGAAATATTTTGAATAGGACTTGGCTTCTATGAGATCTCAAAACTTTTTACGATGGAAAGACTGCATCGAGAGACTTGGCATTTTTTTACATTTAATGTTTTTGGTGGGATTAGTTTTTCTACATCAGGTGTACATATGATAGGCAGCATGGGACGCGCACGTGTGAGCAAGCATGTTACCTGAGATGTAAGATACTGACATTTACATATTATAATCTACGGATATTTCAGATAAACCTAAACATAAAGAAGTTTACTACCTACGGCTTTACAAACCAAAAAAGAGAAGCTGAGCTTTAGAATTGAAAACTCTTCAGCCACATTTGGAATTAAAGTATATTATTTTTTTTGTAAAATTAAAGATGATTGATGATGGCTCTCTTCCCACATCGCCTAAAATTTGTTTGAAAAGCCCCAATACCCTTAATTATAAAAGATAAACATAAGTGCTATTCTAAGGCGACACCGGACAGCTAGTTTAGATGAACTTAAGTAATCTTTTTATATTAATGGATTGTTTGTTTATAATAAACTTGTTTAAAATATGTTGACAAATGAACTAAGAAATATTTAATAAAATTCCGTCTTTGACGTATATTGGCTTATCATGATGACTATTATGATGAATCAAGTTATTACTGATTACCATATATAACGTATTAAACAATCAGTGATTGTTAATATGATAAAAGGTGTCTTCGTTGGGGTTTCTTAGCTGAACGGCAAATACGAAAGCCTAATAGATTCATCATGACTATTTGTCTAGCCGTATGTTGCAACCATTTGTTATCAATTATCAAGAGATATATACTACACAATTGGAATTTAGTTAGTAGATATTCTCTGCGTATAATTTCAATTTTATTAAAGAATAAAAAAAACTAAATAGATAAGCATGAGCATAAACGTTCACGCCGAATATCCCCGAAGGGGTTGGCAGAGGTACTAATACTTCTGAACATCACGTGACTTTGTCACCTGGTGTTCAGAGTACCCACGTTTTGCATGGACAGTGCACGTGATAGGGGGCAAGCCTATCGCCGTTTTGTACGAATACACTGTCACATGACTAAGTACAACTCAGCCATGTGGGTTTCATCACGATGTTTTCCCTCACCGTTAACAACCATGATAAATTAACCACACATATGTCTTTAGAAAAGACAAATTGGTGTAGGCCCGACCCAGGATTTGAACACTAGTCGTTTGCACGATAACCGAGTGTTCTACCCACTGGGCTATCACGGCTAGTACATAGGTAAATAACATAATAGTAATAGCACAGTGGGAAGACCACCGTTTCTAATGCATAGGCAAACACCTTGGGTGGGTGAGATGTGTCTTTACTTAGTACATATGTATGTACATACCTAATGAATATAAATACAAAGCAAAAATTCAGAATTATATATTGTCCAGCCTCATTGTCTAATAAAAAATCTACATTGCTAAGTCACGTCCCCAAACAACGTTCAAAAGTGTCCAAGAAATTGTTGATATTGATACTTTGGATATATTGCCACAATTTTGGTATAGTTTAATAAAATATCTAAATTAATTGGACTTACAAGAAATCACCACTATTATATTGTATTAAAAAATATTCGTTATAAAAGATAAATAATAACATTCGATATATTCATTATTTCTAGAAAAAGGATGCTATTTTTATTATTATCAGGATCATAAAGAAATAAGTAATTGCATAGATCTTTTATTTTTACCAACGTTGTATTAAACTGATAAATCATTTAGCAAGTTTTTTTCTTCATCCCAGATTTAAAATAGGAACTAACTAATTTATTTAAATATATGAGTACACCCAAGACTACAAATATAAACACCAGCAATGTACAAATTACGTCAATCATTAGATATTCACTCCAAGATATGTTTGCCGTAGCACTTCTGAGATGAGCTGCCCCTCGATGTCTGATCACATACTCTATCCACCAAACAGCCCGATCTAAAGGTGGCTGTGGGTGATCGTTCATAATATCACGTAGTTTCTTGATATTATTGCGATAACTGTAAAAATACGCTGTTAAGGATCGTTGTTGGATATTTGGCATCTATAAAAATTACTCTACTTTCTTATTGCACATCAGATATTAGAAATGTTTTTAATCTACGAGCCTGGTATCCCAATAATTTTTAATTCATTTAACATGATACTCAAGTCAAAAAAAGATGTACCTTTTGTCTGTAATCACAGTTACAATAGCGGTTCTTAATATATCCTCTGTAACTGTCTTAATGTTCAGATTAAGTCCAATTTTATGGAGTTCATATTTTTCTGCATTAAACCACTGATCGCTGTGCATTGGGAATGCAATAAGTGGAACTCCAGCAGATATGGCTTCATCAGTCGATTGTAAACCAGCTTGAGTTATAAACAGCTTAACTTTTGGATGCCCTAAAACCAGTTGAATTTCTTTTAGTACTTTAATGAGATAGACACGCCCAGAAGTCACAAGTACTATTTATTGTGTAATACTAACTTTGCGTATTTTTGATCAGTGTACTTTGTCTTTATGCTTGTATTAAATATGTGAATAATATACTTATTGTTAACTGACATAGCACACAGACTTATCACATACCAACAGAACAAAATTTAATGAGTAAATTGCTCTTCTAGTATAATGAAATTACCTACATTTTTTTATTAATGTGACATTTATGAATGATACACTGAAGATATGCATAACAATGAAACTTTCAAATAATATTGTAATAAACTTACATAATAAGTCAGATTGAGGAAACCATTTAGATATTCTTGCATTATCAGGTTTTCCAGTCATATTATCCCCATTCCATTTCCATAAAACATCGTATGGCAGTTTCGATAAAACTTTGGTAAATACTTTTATTTGGTCATCCGGTAAAGTTGTTGGATCCACATTTGTTCCGAAACTAACGTAAATAACCCCTTTTTCGGAAGATTCCAAGTATTTCTTCAGATCCTTCATAAAGCAATAAAAACATAAATTGACTTTTCAGAGGCATCCTCTAGCTTTATAGCGATTGCACTTAATCTGAGGTCAAATTAAATGAAAGTATAAAAACACGAAATAAAAGCAACAAATTCAGCCATGTTTATAGAAAATCATTTTGATAAAAAAATAATAAAATATTTAATTAATTGACATTTTTATTTTTATTTTAGACAACCATATTTGATATGACCCAGTTATTCTTACTAATGTTTTTTTTCCTCATTTCAGATAAATTGAATTTTACTTTATAATACTAAGGCTATGCGAATAAAAAGTTCATAAAATTTCTTAAACTTAAATGTTAGTAAAACCACATATAATATAATGGTAAAACTAACCTCGTTCAATTGAGACACTGGTTTTTTATGCAATCCTCCAGTGTATATAAAGCTGGGTGGCACAGCTCGATTATCAGACCACACTGGATGGGAATTTACTATCAACAGATCAATTAAGTTTTGTAGCTCAATGGGAGTAGGTGTGTCGGTTCCAAAGTGTTTCCTAAGTATCTGGTTCTCTTTTTTTGATGTCACCCACACGGCTATTCTGAACTGTAATTCTTGATACATACTTTCAATTTTCTCCCGTATAGATAAATTATACAAGCGATTACGAGTTATATCAGGATAAAGTAAAATGTGGGAATCTGCTCCTAAGCTTTGAATATTAGGCAACGTTGGTCCCAGTGAGCTTACTTGCACAATTGGTGTTTTCATGATATAGCCAAATATCAAAGCTGGCCTTATGCAAGCTTCAACGATAACCAAATCGAATTTTCGTTCATTTTTTATAACATTTTGAACTTCTTTGTTACTTAACTGTGCATCAAAAATATCGTAGATGATTTCAAACATGCTTGTTTGAAGTCTAAATCCAGATTGAGTTTTTATATCCTTGTTTGCAATAAATCTGTCGTGCCATATTTGATAAGAATCTTGGTGTAAATCAATTTCAGTTATATTTGGAGGTGTTTTATTTTTGGGAAAAGCTGGATCAGTTGTCATGATCACCAATTCATGGCCTCGTTTTGCAAGTTCTTGTGTTAAACATCTAAATACCACCTGGTGACTTATTGACGGAAATGGAAAAACAGCTAGAATTCTGGCAGCTTGATTTTTAACAACAAAACTAATAATACTTAAGCAAATTGTGAGGTAGTATTTATGCATGATATGTTTTGCTACAACTGTTACAACATAGAACGAAAGGTAAACAAGATATAATTGTTTTATACTGAGTTTCAAGTCCATTAATATGCAACGTTTTGATAAGGAAACATAAGAGCATTACCAATTAAATAGGATAAAGGAAAAAATAATAATTTAGACATTATTTTTAGACCGCCTTGATAGCTCAGTGGGAACACATGATAGAGGTGCGAATTTAAATCCTGAGTTGGGTCTACGCCAAAGAGACTCTTTTTAAGGAAAGGGAAACCATCGTGAGGGAATTCACGTATCTCAATATTACTTAGTCATATGATAGTGTATTAATACAATACGGCAATACTATGCGCTGTCACTCTTAGTCTAAATACCAGGTAAAAATAAGTCACATGAGGGTTAGAAGTACCTGCCCTTTCCCTTAAATACATCCAATCATGTTTTATGTGCTTTGTATTATTATTCGTTAATATTGGCACTTTCCAGTGAACAGATAACATACGTAAATAATTTGCTATGCTTCGTTAACTTCACTTAAGATATGAGTCTCGCTCACCGTGTCTGAGGTAGGTTATTATTAGAATGCAATATAATTTTGTACGTGGCATTATATTAGATAAACTATAAATAGCCATCTTACATAATTGATAGCTCAGTGGGAAAGAGCACTGCCTCTGAAATGTGTGCTCTGGATACACAAATAAGTCGTTATGAATAAAGAATTTAGTTTTTACTCATGTGTCTTATGTGGTTTATTTATCGAGATGAAAGCTGCGATGGCATGAGAACCAAATTTATGGAAATCTGCACTGCTAATTCATGTGTGTATTGGCCTAGCAACTATTTTAGCGCCTTTTTAGACACTCAAACACACATTTGGTCTTATGTAAGCATTCATTTATGTGTATAAATGTGAAATTTTGATCATATGCAACGAAATGTTTTTTTTGTAATATCCCTCAATATATCCAAAATGGTGCAATATTAAATGATAATAAATTTATATATATATATATATATTGTGGCCATTACAATTCAAATTTTAAGTGATCTAATCTATTAAAAATCCGTGCTTAATCGGTTTCCTAGTAACAACACAAATGCATGACTGCAAGAACGCTAAATGCGTACAAGGATCATTGCAAAAAAGAATGCTTCAGCATGACACAGCAGATAAAAAAAACATCATTGGTTTTAATTTGCCAGACTGTTATCGGTATATTTATTTTTATCATGAGTGAGACGAATGATAGACATGTGGCGTCACCACCGACTGATAAAAATATGGTAATCGTAAATATTACGAGCTTATCTTAATTGTCGATAGCACCATATAAAAAATATAAGTCTTTTTTTAATATCCGGAAATATAACGATTATAACGGTGAAAATTTATATGTTCATCATTCATACCATGATATTATAAATGCACCAGTCATAACTGCCCGGGTAGCACCTGACCATAACGTTCTTTATTTAAGTATTCTTAAGTCTTCTTTCTCTTTCATCACATTAAAATCGTGAACTAGTAATAAGTTGAGCGAAGTATCCTTTTAAGTCCGGTTGTGTTATTTATAATGAGACGGGGTGATCTACAATTTGCATTTATCATAAGCAAGTCAAAGAATGATTAATATCAAAATTATTCAAAGACTAGTGGATCGGCCCAGCTTCGCACGCATCTGAGGTTTCTTCAATCACTGCTCAACCTTTGTGAAATTTAGCGCCACTTATAGCACTCCTGAATAGTTTAGCTTTGTGATTGTAAAAGCGCTTAAGAGAACTGTTCAATATCTCCGAAATTAAACCCATGCAAACAAACAATCAGAGTTACAAACTTTGCATACATCATACATATACTCACGGCTATCTTTTACCCGCGCAACCATTACTAAAAAGTAATTCAGCATGATTCTGTATTCACGTGCGACGACAGGACGCGATGGCTTATTTCATGTATAAATTAGGTGTTTCTAGACCGATTTCTATGATTTTTCTTTTATTGAATAGGTAGTAATGTAAACATTTTTAAATGTAAGATGAATGAGAGAACTATAAACGTAAGAGTAAACATATGTAACCAGGATGCTCCGAACTGCTAAGCTATCAGGAGTTTCACGTGTTATTGTGAGTCCACCATAAAAGATAGAATATATGCTGGTTAAGGATATTTTTTAGACAATGTTATGTAGAATATTTCTGTAATACGTGATTTCTATGTAACTGTAACCATTAAGGCTGCACAAGCGACGAAAGCTTAAAAAATATATCATAATAAAAAATGGAGTATCTTCCCCCGTTTTCCCAAAATTTCCCCAAATTCCCCTTTACTACTCTGCTAAAAAGTACACTCTAACCTTCCCAAGTATGAAGAATAATTCTACCCAGATTCGTCAAAGTCCGTCGAGTAGTTTTTGTTTCCATAAGGAACATACAAACCGACAGACAGACAGACAGACGGACAGACAGACAGACAAAAATTTTACTGATTTAATTTTTAGCATCAGTATCGATCACTAATCACCCCCTGATAGTTATTTTGAAAATATATTTAATGTACAGAATTGACCTCTCTACAGATTTATTATAAGTATAGTAATAAATCAACTAGATTTTATATTTGGTAAATAATAACTGTACCAGGCCACTCAGAAAGTATTGCGAAAAAAGGTTTTAATGTATGAAACACTGGCCGGTTGTATTGTATACTGAAAATATGAGTCTTTATAAATAAAAAAGGTACATTCCAATTTTAAAATTTCCCTCTTTATTTTTTACAAGCAATTTTAAATTGTCGTTTCTAACTGAAAAATGAATCTGAGCCGGGAACATTTTCGCGCTATGATTTTTTACGATTTCAAATGTCGCTTAAAACCAGACAAATCATATGATAGACTTCAAATGACGTTTATGGATGAAGGGCCTTCCAAGGCAACCGTGTATCGTTGGTATAACGAATTCAAGCGTGGTCGATTAATTTTGCGGGATGAAGAAAGAAGTGGTAGCCCTCTAACGGCTGTTACGGATGAAAACGTGGTGGAAGTGAAAAAAATATTTCATGACAATAGGCGAATAACGTATCTAGAGATTCAACACATTATGCAGATTGGATCGGGAAGCGTTCATGAGATTTTACACGAACATCTTCACGTGAGGAGGATAGTTTCACGCTGGGTGCCACACAACCTCACCGAGGTACAGAAACAGGCCCGGGTGGAATGGTGTCGTGATATGATTAATAAATTTGATGCTGGCTCGTCTCGGCGTGTTTACGACATCGTTACAGGTGATGAGTCCTGGATTCATCACTACGATCCAGAAACGAAGCGCCAGTCGACGGTTTGGGTATTTCAAAACGAAGCGACCCCTATCAAAGTGAAGAGATCTAGAAGCGGTGGGAAGATTTTGATCGCAAGTTTTTTCAATATGACTGGCTATTTGGTGTCAATTCCTTTACAAGATCAAAGAAGTATTAACGCAGACTGGTATACTACTAAATGCTTGCCAGTAGTTTTCTCAGTTGTGAGCAACAATCGACCAAACACAGGGCTCCGCGGGCTACTGCTTCACCACGACAATGCGCCCGCTCACACCGCGCTCAAAACGACGGACTTTCTGAACAGCACGCCGGTCAAACTCTTGGGTCACCCTCCTTACAACCCTGACCTGGCACCGTGTGACTTCTTTTTATTCCCTAAAATAAAAAATCAACTCAAAGGGATACAATTTTCATCGCCGGAAGATGCGCTGTCAGCGTTTCAGCGGGCTGGGCTGTAAATGAGGTGTCTGCGGCGGACTGGAAAAAGTGTTTTGAAAACTGGTGTAGACGTATGAAACTTTGTATAGATGCTGGTGGAGAGTACTTTGAAAAGATTTAATAAAAACATTTTTACCCATAGATTTTTTTTTTATTTTCGCAAAATTTTCTGATTGTCCCACGTATTGTGGATGTTTAGAATAGCACTAACCCGTTTCTGCCCTGTTGTTGTAACAAGTGATTTAGGATTTTGGAGCTTTTTTAGTAATAGTTTTATTAAACTGAAGACCCATGAGTATTTTACAATCTTTCCCCACTAAAGTAAAGTGGTTGTTTTTTTTATTTCTGAACCTCTAGCTATCTCTTTGGGGATTCATATTCGTATAAATAGTATATGAGTATTTTTTTAATTAGTTCTTTATTTATTAAAATATGGATGATTTTTTAAGGAAAAAAAAGATTGGAAAGATTGAATGAGAAAATAAATTTAACAGTTGTACAAAAGAGTTATCGAATATTTATGAGCATCCTGAATGATAACTCAAATTTGTAACCTGGTATCCAATAGTATTATAATATGGGATCCAACGGCGTTACCAAGAATGTGGAATAAAAATGACTATAGGCCCAAACGGTTGAAAGGATATAGATGAATACAGGATCCTTAGTGATATGTTTCAATGGCAATTTTCGACAATTACTAAAACGCTCCGGTGACAATCCAGGAGTAGCGTCTTCTGTAGACACAGTTCTCTACTGATGAGTTTCTTATTTATTACAGGAACTCTTTTTACTGTTTTCTAAAACACATATTAGTTTGTAAAGGATATTCTAGATAAACAGGTGCCGAAATAAAAGAAAAAAACATTTAACTAATTTTTAATTTCCTAGTTCGAATGAAAATACTTTTTACTAAATATTTTGCTACGAACCAAAGAATTGATATACAAATAATAAAGCTTGTCACCAGTGTGAATACAACATCAAGCATCAAAAATTCACTCCAGGAAATATTAGCCGCTGCACTTCGTAGATGACGAGCTCCTTTATGTCTGATCACATACTCCGTCCACCAAACTGCGCGGTCCAGCGCCGATTCTGACTGGTCGTACATTATGGTGCGCAGTCTTTTTATGTTTCTTAAATAACTGGAAATATAATATCAAAATAAAATTAAAAGAAGACATACTAAACTGACATAGCAACCGTGATAGCACAGTTAGTACAATACCGCTTATCGTGCAGGCGATGAGCGTTCACATCCCGGGTCAGACTTTTACCAATTTCGTCTTTTCTAAAGTCATATGAGTGGTGAATTGATCATGGTTGTTAACGGTAATGGAAAAAATCGGGAGGAAGCCCACATGGCTGAGGTATGCTTAGTCATGTGACAGTGTTTTCGTACAAAACGGCGATAGGCCTGCCCCCTATCACATGAGTACACTGTCTAAGCAAAACGTGGGTACTTAGAACACCAGGTGGCAATGTCACGTTATGTTCAGAAGTATTAGAACATTAGAACCCTTGAGTTGAGATATTAGCCTGCTTTTATATAGTATACTAATAGACAGTAGTAGTTAATGTTATCGCTAAGCGGCAAAGATAGTGTTTGTTGTTAGGGAGTAATTGTAAATAATATTTATTTTTTTGCAACTATTTTGTTTGGCAAAAACATAACCC
Organism: Bedellia somnulentella; assembly: GCA_963576735.1. Lineage (NCBI taxonomy): Eukaryota > Metazoa > Arthropoda > Insecta > Lepidoptera > Bedelliidae > Bedellia > Bedellia somnulentella. The sequence goes on along the minus strand of OY755177.1, from coordinate 12,366,812 downwards.
AACATTCCGTTAATATTTTAAGCGTATGGCTGATGTCCTCATCACAAAATTGCATTGGAGGCCAACTTAAACATTTACATAAACGTTACATAAACGTTCACGCCGTTTATCCCCGAAGGGGTTGGCAGAGGTACCGATACTTCTGAGCTCTACCTACTGGACTGTCATGTCGTCTTGAACATCAAATTAACTCATTTTTTTTTTGGCATAGCGGTAACTAAAATACATAATAGGTGAAAATTACAGCTGTCTAATCATCCCGCTAACCAATAGCGATTTGGTTTACTTTTTTCACAATTTTGAACAGAATCCCTTAAATAAATTCCAGCAAAGTAACTAATAATACTAGAATATAAAACGAAATCAATGTAATAATCGTATTTAAGTTTTATTAATGGTTTCGTAGCACGAGTTGACAGTGTCGACCTTTAAACTCGGTATCATGTTTGAGTACAATGATATGAATTATGCAATACACCATTATCAAACGTGAAATAACTCGTTTACAAGGTCCTTGTCTGGCAGTTTATCAGTTAAAGATAGATTAAAATATGGGTGTGAAAAACGCCTACCGGTTTCTATACCATAATCTCACAAACTCGCATAATGTCCCAACTTTTCGTAAAAAATTAATCTTTACTTATATTAACTAGTATTATATTAGTAACTTTGCATGTCTAAGTGGTATGCAATCGCGCCGAAAACACAAAACCGCTTTTTTATTTTAAAAACTAATAGTTTTTTATAGAAATTTGATATTTAATAAAAAAAATGGATTTGTTCCGTCTTTTTAAGGTACTATTGTTAGTACAAATAAATCTATTAAATCTATCTATCTATACTATAATAAGACTGTAACGAGGTCAAAACTGTACATTGAAGAAAAAAAACTAAAAACCGGTGGAATATGTTTTATTTTCGATACTGAAGCCAAATTTGCTATTTTTGAAAAAAATGTCTGTCTGTCTGTCTGTCTGTCTGTCTGTCTGTCTGTCTGTCTGTATGTCCGTTCATCACGTTAATTCTACCGGACCGATCTTGATCAAATTTGGCATGAATGTAGGTTATACACCTGGCCAACATATAGGATATAATTTATCCCGGATTTCGCAAGGGTTCCCACAGGAGCATAAAAAAACATAACTTTTATATGGTTCCCCATATTTACACGATTAATTTTTTCATCGACCGACTTTATCGGACTCTTCATTAATAGTCTTTTTGGAAAAAATAAGGGTTTCATCCATTTTCATCAAAATACATTGTCCATTTAATTGTTTGTCAATAGTATGACTACTAGATATATAGGATATCACAAATTTGAGACTTACACAAAAATGTCTGCGTGGCGTAGTGGTATACCGTTAGGTTAACACTAAGTCATTTTAATTTAATGTTTTTTTGACATGAATTCCTCATGTGGGGATTATTACTCATAAATAAAAGATGTTATTAAAGGAAAGAAAAATTTCAGACACTGGCGGGGTTCGAACCCCGCCAGTGTCGAAATTTTTCTTTCCTTTAATAACATCTTTTACTAAGTCATTTTGCGTATTTTTTTTGCTTTTGTTTTAGGTTAGAATAATAGGATGCACTAATTCTTCTTTTTCACATTCAACTATGCGAATATGTATGAATAAAGATAATTGAAAGCATATTGTATGAATTATGCGTATTCATTTGGTAGGTTTGAGAATATGTTTATAACTTTTGTTTTTTTAACTATTTTGAACTAATATTCTCATAGATATATTATACTTTACTTACGCATAAATTAATATTCTGTTTAAGCCTCAGAATGCATAGTTTCTTTGTAAATAATAGTAAATATCTCAATTTTAATTCAGTACCGCCATCTATTGGCCAGCCTCAGAATGCATAGTTTGTAAATAGTAGTAAATATCTCAATTTTAATTCAGTACCGCCATCTATTGGCCGATGATTGTAATCTCTTGATAATGAATACATCACCAACTTATTGCTCCCCATATTTACACGATTTATTTTTTCATCGACCGACTTTATCAGACTCTTCATTAATAGTGTTTTTGAAAAAAATAAGGGTTTTATCCATTTTCATTTAAATAAATATCCATTTAATGAATTGCTGTGTAGTGTTGGCTTAGAATAACACTACCCCATTTCTTCCGGTGGGTGTACGTAAGAGGCGACTAACGGAATTGAGGGCTTTTAAGGGATTTTTGGGCGATGTGGTTGGAGACCCATCACCAACAACCTTTATTTCACTATCTTTTCCCGACGCAACTTCCAAAAATGGCGGAGGAACTTCAAGTTCCTTAGCTCTGGCTACCCCTTCTTGGGATTTATAGCCGTGAGTATATGTATGTATGTATGTATGTATTTAATTGTTGGTCAATAGTATGTCTACTAGATATATACCATATCACAAATTTGACATCATTACTTATGTTTATGTGGCGTAGCTGTATACCGATTGGTTATAACTAAGTTAACGGATGACCCAGGTTCGAATCCCGGGTGGTCAAAGTCTTTTTGCGTATTTTTTTTTGCTTTTGTGTTAGGTTAGAATAATAGGATGCACTAATCCTTCTTTTTCACATTCAACTATGCGAATATGTATGAATAAAGATAATTGAAAGTATATTGTATGAATTTTGCGTATTCATTTGGTAGGTTTGAGAATATGTTTATAGCTTTTGTTTTGTTAACTATTTTCTATAAAATGGTTTGTTTTATGATTGGTATGAACAATTAAAAAGGTTTTTTGGAACTCATCCCCTAAGGGATTGAAATATAGTATACAGATTTTTGATCTATAAATATATTGTATTAGAAATTTGAAACTTGATCTGATTGACTGATATAACCACTACAAAAAGGAATTTATAAAATTCATCCATCAATCAATCATCACTATATACTAACGGCTATAAATCCCAAAAAAGGGTAGCCACAGCTTCAGAGATGGTAATTCTCTATCCACTTTTGGAAGTTGAATGGGGAAAAGGTAGTCAAATGGGTCTCCATCTGCATCAATTACTTAAAAAATCATCGCCCAACAATTCGGTATGCAAAGTTTTTTTTTGGTATTTATTAAATATTTTTATTCAATAGCAAACACGAAAATAAAAGACCAATTTGAATATTTTTCAAAGTTATTGCAAATTTATGATTTTTGAAAGATTTTTTAACTTTTGTACTTAATGACGTCATCGATAGAAAATATCACGTAGCAACATGCAAATAAAGCGAAATGTTTAGTAAAAATGTTGCTAATTGAAAAAAAATTCACGAACTTGTGATCTCAAATAAAATCATCACGATATTATACTAAACAGACCTATGATTTTCGATATTTTATTAATAAACTGCAAAAACGAATGTCTTTGAAATAACGCTGAAGGTCAAATACTGTTACAGTTTTTTTGTTAAAATAACGGTCATCTTAGCTTTGTTCGATTTAATTTCAAGAAAATATATTTTAAAAACATAATATCTCGAAATGGTTTCGTAATCAACATAACTTTTGTAATACTTTGCATACCGAATTACTTAAAAAAAATTTTTTCCTTTTTATTTTATTTATGGTTGTGAGTATATTATGTATGTATAAACTTTTAATACTTTACCTTTTCATTTCTTCATTTACATGAAAAATATTTGTGGAAGTATTGACGAAGTATGTTGGAGTTTCCTACTGATTCAACTAGATGGCGCTGTACATTGATTTATTGTATTAATGTTCAAGCTATAGTGGTATAAGTTTTATCTATCTATATACAACTGGATAGTATTCATTCATACTTACCGAAGATATTCTTATTTCTGAACATAGAAACTTGGTACAAAATGATTTATTTCATGATTTTTCTGAACAATTAAAAAGGATTTTGTGAAATAGCAAATGAAAGTTAATATAGAGATTTTTGTAATTTATTTATCTAGAAACATAATACATGGTGCGATTGAATTTATGAAATTCATCTATCCATCATTAATGAGTATATATTAACGGGCATAAATCTCATAAAAGGGTAGCCATAGCTTCAGAGATAGTAATTCTTCATCCACTTTTGGAAATAGATTAGGGAAAAGATAGTAAAATAAGGGTTGTTAGTGATGGGTTACCAACTGCATCGCCCAACAATCACTTAAAAAGCCTCAATGTCCTTTATATTCTTTACAACGCCCGCGGGAATATAAATATAATAAAAAAACAGAAGTTGTGATAGTGTTTAGGTGTTTTGGATGTAAAGCGGATGCAAAAAATGTAGTCCACGCGGATGAAGTCGCGGGCAAAAAGCTAGTAAAGAATAAATAAAGGAAAGAAAAATTTCGACACAGGCGGGGATCGAACCCGCGACCTCGAATAAATTTGACACGGTAGCTCAGTTGGCAGAGCGTCGGGGCGTTTACCCGAGGTCGCGGGTTCGATCCCCGCCTGTGTCGAAATTTTTCTTTCCTTTATTTATTCTTTATTTATTAGTAATAATCCCCACATGAGGTTTTCATGAACAAAAAGATTTAAATTATGTGATAGTTAGGCGTTTTCAACATTTGCATTCTATCTGAAAAGGTAGACAAGTGGCCTTTCGAATTAGTAATAATTCGGAGGTAGGAAACGCAAACACTACTTAAACGTGTAAAAGAAATAAAGGATAGAATAATTTCGCACTGGCAGCCAATTGACACGGTAGCTCAGTTGGCAAAGCGTCGGGGCGTTTACCCGAGGTCGCGGGTTCGATCCCCGCCTGTGTCGAAATTTTTCTTTCCTTTATTTATTCTTTATTTATTTGTTAGTAATAATCCCCACATGAGGTTTTCATGAACAAAAAGATTTAAACTATTGTTAGTAGCAGATAAGGTTATAATATCAGACCTCCATTAATTACCTTAATAAATAAACCACGCATAACTAAAAAACTAAACTACAAGAAACTTTCAAGTTTGTTCTATTTCTTAATGTTTATATTGATAAGCAGGGATTTTTGGGCGATGCGGTTGGAGACTCATCACCAACAACCTTAATTTTATCATCTTTTCCCCACTCATATTTCCAAAACTGGCTGAGTTATTTCTAATTCCTTAGCTCCGGCTACCCCGGATGTAGTATATGTATGTATGTATGTAATGATAAGCAGAGTACTATTTACCTTTTGTTTTGCATTAAATCAGCTATCGCTGACATAAGTTTCTTTTCAGTGATAGTTTGAATATCCAGTTGGACACCTATGCCATGTTTTACATATTTCTCTGCATTATACCACTGATCTCCTAACATCGGAAATGCGATGAGGGGAACTTCAGCGGTAATTGCTTCATCAGTTGACTGTAACCCTGCTTGCGTGATAAACAATTTCACATTAGGATGGCCTGTAACAAAAAAAAAATAGTTTTTCAATATTTTAAATAAAACAGTTTTAATCCAACTGCACTTTGAAGGATTGTATGGCTGGTTTTTTTCTAAGCCTTCGTTTCGTAACTCTAGTTGAAATGGAAATATGCATAATAAATTGTTTATACTGAAATCCCTAAAATCGTACCTTTGAAATGAGTTTACTGACAAAAGGCTAGAGAGAACGGAATGATAAGTAATATTGCAACTGTGCCTAATGTAAATAATTATGTCATTTAAATTATGAATACAATTTCGAGTTCAGCAAAACAACAAAAAGATACATTTTGCCTTCGAAGATATCAAAACAAAATTTAACTATAACAAACATTTGAATTTCACCAACAAACTGAACGTATTGGCGCAATGGAAAAAATATTGCTGATAACATTCCGTAAGGCGTTAAAATGAATTTGAGATAAGTGGAATGTTGTTTTGTTTTTCATGAAGACGGAGGGAGACATATTCTCATTTATGATTTCAGATTAAATATCACCAGTTTTCTATTGACACTTCAGGTAACGTTGGTCTCGTCTACTATTTAAAGTGGCAGTCGTAGCACTAGTACCACATTAGCCATTTAACTCTATTTAGGGTTAGCTCTATAGGGTCTTATATCTGCTATGATCAAAACATTAAATAGATCAACTGAACATTAAGGTGACGAAATGATACTATGACAACAATTCATTCATTTATAGAACCTGTGTGTATGTTGTCCAACAGAATGAACATAGTATCAGTATATTAAATTCAGTACATTAATAAATATACGGACATATTATACAGCAGAGGAACCAATACTTGTACTTACGACTATTTACTTGTACTGACAGTGTACTCACGTGGTAGCGGGCAGGACTATCGTTGTTTGTCTACAAAAACACTGACACATTGTCATGTCATGTTTTCCCTCACCGTTAACAACCATGATAAATTAACCATACAGGCCCGACCCGCGATTGGAACCCACAGTGTACGCATACTCACGCCCATTATTTCCATTGGGTTAGACAGAGACTACCGATCGCGACCTTGTACGATCCTAGCAAGTCCTTCTTGCTTCTCTCACATTCTTCATTATTTTCATTCATGCTCTTTTATTCTTTTCACTTCGGACGTTCGTCTTTGCTATAATGTTTATGGTTTGGTTTTTGAAGGTCTTACGCGGCCTTCCTCTACTAACACTTCACCATTGACATTGACCCTATATATCTCTTTCGCCACTGCACTTGCATCCATCCTGTCTATGAGAGCAAACCACCTTATCGTTCCTTTTTCTATGTTGCACACTACGTCATCTCTCACACCTAACCGTTCACAAATCATACTATTTCTCACCCTGCCCCTGTGGCAAAACCTTACATTACATATTCATATAAATATACTTTTAAAAAAATGCAGCTTTATTTCAGAATGCTGATTAATTTCAGTAATTTTTACCAAAATGTAACTTTTGTGTGCAAGTCGGTTATTTTATATAGCATTTTAATTCGATTTTAGGTTACGTTATTATTTTTTGGTAAGATATGAAACACAATACTTACGTAATAGATCCGCTTGTGGTAACCATTTCGACAATCTTACATTGTCTGGCTTTCCAGTCATGTTATCATTATTCCATTTCCATAAAACGTTGTATGGTAGTTTGGAAAACACATTTGTAAATATTCTAATACGGTCTTCATGTAGTAGGGTAGGATCCACATTAGTACCGAAACTCATATATATTACGCCTTGTTCAGAGTCGTCCAGATATGACTGGAGATCCTAAAAATATAAATAATGACTAATGAATTACAAATTAAGCATCTAAAATTATATTATTTCTTCAGCTCGGTTATGGTAAAAAACACCCTGTGCGGAACAAAACGGAATTAGGTAAGATTATACCACAAAAATATATAAAAAGGAAAGAATATGGTCTCGACAATTGAAAAATATATATTTGTTAATTCTAATTCTTCCCAACTAAGTCTCAACTATGCATTATTTTCTAGTTAACACAAAATCAAGCTGAAGCTATTACTCTGAACCAGAAACAAAGTCAAATGCTGCATTGGTTGAGTTCTGATACTGGTGTTGCTGCGATAGTTTAACACTTAGTGTAGTACCTTTTGCTCCTTAGAGATCGCTTTTAGTGATAAGACCTCCAATTGTATTTGTATTTATTTTATTTATGGTGTATATGGTAAGGTGTATGGTGTAAGTGTTTCCATTTTTGATGTGCATTAAATGGTTTTTCGATTCTATTCTTTTTTTACCTGTGTAGTGTAGTTTCAGCTTAGAAAAGCACTACCCCATTACTTCCGGTAAGTGTTTGTAATAAGCGACTCAGTGTATTGGGGCTTTATAATTGATTTTTTGGCAATGTAGTTGGAGACCGTCACCAACAAACTTTTTTTACAATATTTATTCCTACTTAATTTCCAAAATCAGCGACTGAATTTCTTATTCGGAAGCTCTGACTACGAGTATGACTACCTCTTCTAGGGATTTGTAGTTTTCTATAGGTGAAGATTTGTAAATGGCATTGTGTATTCATAATTAGTATTATATTGTTTGTATTGGTCTGTTATTCTTCCAAAGAAAATAAAATTATAATAAAATAAAATATTCTAAAAAAGCGATAACTTAATTTTAAGGTAAGAAATATTTGAATCCGGCCATACTATTTAAAAAATGTACAAACAGCAAAATCTAGGTAATATTGAATGGGTGGTATTACTAAAAACACTACACAGGTTGATACTTACTGATCGATGCAAACTATATCAGCATTATATGTTGAAGTCAAAAGAAAGCTTAATTTTAAAGAAGTCATCGGTATCAAAATTGAAAATGAATCATTAAAAGGAGCTTTAGCAAGACTTTTACATCGATGGGGATGGTTTTGGTGTGACACATTTGTTCAACTACATCTATCTATACTAACTGTACTGCCTCCGTGGTCTCGCGGTTAAGCGCTTGGTTTCAAGTACGAAGGTCTTGGGATGAAACTCATAAATTTGATTTGTAAGATTTAACCCAGTTTAAAAGCAAATTGCAGGCTTGTATCACCTGATTATCTGAAAAATTAATATGATTCCGTGCTTCGGAGGGCAAGTTATGCCTGTTACGGTAGTAGTCGTTGGTCTGCCAACCCGCAATTGGCCAGCGTTGTGGACTATGGCCAAATCACCCTATACTGGGTAGGCTCGAGCCCCTTGTTGGGGACATTATATGGGCTGTGCGAGTGTGAGATACTAAAAGAATATTATTTTTGTTAGCAAGATAGATTTTTACAAAATTCAACTCCATGTTTTGTTTTGTTTAAAAGGTATTTTTTAAGTTTCATCAGACGAAATTTTGGTATTCACTCAGTTATGGTATGATTAACGAATTATAAGGCTAATTATATTTGAATAAAAAGTAATATTTTTGAAGTAAAATCACTTCAAATATATGTTCATACTTGTAATGCATTAATAACAAATTTTAGTTAGCATAATTTTTTTAGCAGAGTCACTAAAGATTTCACATCAAATATCAGAAATTTAATCATTTCTGCACAGGCTTAAAATCAAAGCTAACGTGTAAAACAACAATAATATAAATACCTCTGGTAATCTTTGTGGTGCTTTCTGGTGAAATCCTCCTAAAAATTTAACTGCAGGAGGCACTGCTCGGTTTTCTTCCCATATCGGATGTATATTGAGGAAAAGCATATCAGCAATATTATGTACTTCTTCAATGTTCTGAACTACAGGTCCGAAATGCTTTACCACCATTTTTAATTCTTGGTTCTTTATATTTTGAAAAACTTTGCTGTAATGATATTCTATATAAAGTGATTCAATTTTTTCCAATATTGAGAGATTGTATATTCTTCGCCGGTTAACGTCCGGATATAAAAGAGGGTGCATATAGGAGCCCATCATTGTATTATGAAAACTAAACGACCCCATAGAACTAATCAGTATTACCGGTATTTTTAGTATATAAGGTATAACCAATAATGTTCTTGCACCAGCTTCTAATAAAACTAAATCATATTTTTCTTTGCGATGAATCACTTGTTTTACTTTTTCATCAGCCAACTGTGCTTCAAAAATTTTATATCCCATTTCCATGAACATTTTCAACTGCGAAATTTCATCCATTTCTCTAGGTCCTTCTTTGTTTGATAATGCTGTTTTCCAAATATTGTAAGATAATTCTTGTATATCGATTTCTGTGATGTTTGCAGGAGCTTTTCCCTTAGGAAATGCAGGATTAGGTGTTATTATCGTCAATTCATGACCACGCCTAGCGAGTTCTTGTGTTAGTGGTCGAAAAACAATTTGATGACTTATCGATGGAACGGGAAAGAAACAAAGTATTTTAGCAGCATCACTAATTTTAATAAATATGATACAAAACAAAATAATTTTTGAACTCATTTCACTTATATGATATATTGTTAAAACTATGAAACGTCTATTGAATATGTACTTATTTAACTATTATCTCTTATTCTCTATGATTTATCTTTAAATAGTTACAAATATTTATCATCGACTCACTGTATAGGCTTTAGATAACTTATCAGCGTGTAACGATAGTTAATTTGTTACATTGACCCACCTTAGTACATTGGTATAAATGTTAAGATTTAACCGTGATACTCAATAATAGTTCTCAATAGTCATGTTATTTACTTGTATTCCATTTAGCAGCAATTTTAAACACTGGTATCTCAAAACGCACGCGTTAGTGATGTGATGTTAAAGTACGTTTACTGATATTTGTAAAGATTTATTTGTAACTAGTGGATCGGCCCGCTTCGCACGGGTAGCGTTGTTTTTTTAAATATCTGAGGTTTCTTTCTTCGGTCACTGCTCAAGCATTGTGAAATTTAGCGCAATGTTTTCAATTTATTAAATTTATAGCACTCCCTGAACAGTGTAGTTTGGTGATTTTGAATGCGCTTTTATGAACGGTTCAGTATTGCCGTTTATTAGCAAATTTTGGAATAAAACGATATGAAGTATTTATAAGAATCTTAAAAAGAAATCATTACGTGATGTAGGATGCAATTACTGGCGCCATCCAGTATGTAATATATAAATTAGTAACGATTTGGTTTTGGTCACGGGCGCGATGGGTTATTTTATGTATAACTAGTGGATCGTCCCAGCTTCGCACGGGTAGCGTTGTTTTTTTTAAATATCTGAGGTTTCTTTCTTCAGTCACTGCTCAAGCATTGTGAAATTCAGCGCAATGTTTTCAATTTATTAAATTTATAGCACTCCCTGAACAGTGTAGTTTGGTGATTTTGAATGCGCTTTAATGAACGGTTCAGTATTTCCGTTTAATAGCAAAATTTGGAATAAAACGCTTTGAAGTATTTATAACAATCTAAAAAATAAATTATAACGTGTTGTAGGATGCAACTACTGGCGCCATCTAGTATGTTATATGTAAATAAGTAACGATTTGGTTTTGGTCACGGGCGCGATGGCTTATTTTATGTATAATTTCGGTGTTTCTCTACCGATTTCTATGATTCTTTTTTTATTGAATAGGTAATAATGTTACCTTTTTTAAATTAGGGATGAGTGAGAGGTTTACAAACGTAAGAGTAAACAAATATAATCAGAATGTTCCGAACTGCTAAGCTATCAGGAATTACACGTGTTATTGTGAATCAACCGTAAAAGATAGACATAAACTGTTGAGAATTGTTTTTTAGATAATTTTATAAAAAATATTTTCGTCATACATGATTTCTTTGTAAGTTTAACCATTAAGGCTGCACACGCGACGGAAGCTTAAAAAATGGAGTAACTTCTCCCGTTTTCCCAAAATTTCCCAAAATTCCCCTTTACTACTCTGCTGGAAAGTATACAAAAACCTGCACAGGAGTATGGAGAATAATTGTGCCAAGTTTCGTTAAAATCCGTCAAGTAGTTTTTGTTTCCATAAGGAACATACAAACCGACAGACAGACAGACAGACAGACAGACAAAAATTTTACTGATTGCATTTTTGGCATCAGTATCGATTCCTAATCACCACATGATAGTTATTTTGAAAATATATTCCATGTACAGAATTGACCTCTCTACAGATTTATTATAAGTATAGATTTCGGTGTTTCTCTACCGATTTCTATGATATATTTTTTATTGAATAGGTAATAATGTTACCTTTTTTAAATTAGGGATGAATGAGAGTATTATAAACGTAAGAATAAACTGAGAATGCTCCGAACTGCTAAGCTATCAGGAGTTACACGTGTTATTGTGAGCCAACCATAAAAGATAGACATATACTGTTGCGAAAGTTTTTTAAGACAATTTTATGAAGAATATTTCCGTCATACATGATTGCTATGTAAGTTTAACCATTAAGGCTGCACACGCGACGGAAGCATAAAAATTTAGTATCTTCTCCCGTTTCCCATAATTTCCCAAAATTCCCCTTCACTACTCTGCTATAACCTGCCCAGGAGTATGAAAAATAATTGTGCCAAGTTTCGTGAAAATCCGTCGAGTAGTTTTTGTTTCCATAAGGAACATACAAACCGACAGACAGACAGACAGACAGACACAGACAGAAATACAGACAGACAAAAATTTTACTGATTGCATTTTTGGCATCAGTATCGATCACTAATCCCCCTGATAGTTATTTTGAAAATATATTTCATGTACAGAATTGACCTCTCTACAGATTTATTATAAGTATAGATTTCATTATTTTTGATAGTCAAGAGAATGTTTAAAAATCTAACAACAATTGAATAGTTTAACCTTTACTTTCATAATAACGTAAACTTCAAAGTCGTTAGTAAATAGCCCATTGCTTTTGAACAAAAATATCCGCGTAATATTATAAATACCAGTACCATACAGATACTCACGCTATCAGGTACCATAAAGACAAACAGAGACTACCAATCGCTACTTTCAACAATCCTGGCAAGAATCGAACAAAATAATTAAATCATTCATCAATATATTAAAAGCTTCCTCTTTGTTCTGCTGACTTCTGCCACCTGTTCTTTTTTAAAAAAAATTTATGTTCTTTGTGGTTGTCCTGTATTAATATTACACCCAAAATGACTGTATGTAGCTCTTTGAGCAATCTACTGTCATGTTTTTTTTTTAAATATTTTATAACTTTTAAGTCACAAACAACCTTTATACTGTACATAAATATATTCACGCCATTATTTCTTACTGGGATTGGCAGAGACTATCGATCGCCACTTTTTACGATTCTGGCAAACCTCTCTAGCTAAATTAGAATGTTATTTGTTCATGAAAACCTAATGTTCCTCTCTAGCTTAATTTATATCCATCAACTTTTTCATCACTATAAATTTCAACTCAAGAGGATTCAGTACATATTTTTTTAGACCAAATAACAATTCATTTCATATCTGGGGCCCAATTCTACACGACCATCTTTTCTGTATGTCGGTCTTAGGTGTATCAAAACTGTGGTTTTGGTATTCTCGAAGCAAAATTGACAAATGTCATTTGTGTCACTGTCACAATAGTGAGACAGCTAAGATCTTATTTAGTCAGGCTATGTATTGTAGAAGCGAATACCATCCCCCATAAAAGACTTCCTAATTTTGGTAAGTCTAGTAAAAGTAGTTGCTAACTTATTTTTATTTCTAGTATTTCTACTGTGAGTGTCACTGACCAAACGGAACCTGAGCAAATTTTAGATGGCGTTGTTACACATGAAGAGACTCGAGATCTTTAAAATAAACTAATATATTTTTTGTATAACGATATGAAAACCTCTGATTAGATAGTTTTACATACTTGTACACCCAAACGACGAAAATTTGATGATGACGCAGTAGGCCGAAAAATTTTCATTGTATCAATGTTATCATTAGATTCATTAATCTGAGATCAAAATATAATTCTTGTATAGAACTTGGGACGTGGATTAAACACTTAATAATATTAGCGATAAACATAATGTAGTCTTTCATACTTGTACACCCAAACGACGAAAATTTGATAATGACGCAGTAGGCTGAAAATTTTCATTGTATCAATGTTATCATTAGATTTATTAATCTGAAATCAAAATATAATTATTGTAAAGGACTTGGTGACGTGGATTAAACACTTAATAATATGATCAAGTATGAGATGATATTTTTTTAACTTACTAAGGTTGGAACAGCACCAGGTAATAATAAAGTTAATTTCTTTTTCTTAAATAAATACTTTTTTCAAAATGAAGACTACAAATATTGGAGTATTTTATAGGAGTCCAGTTAATTTTTCCAGTTGATAGAATCCATTCTCTTAAGATAATATTATCTTCATTTGGAAAACTGTAAGAAAATCTACTCTTCATACACCCACATTAACAAGAAAAATAGTACATGCCATGGAATCCTTTTTAAGAACTAAATAATAAACATCCTTTATATAACTTATATTAGTATATTGAAATACATACTTTTTATTTAATCCAGGGTTTTAGGGAAAATAAATTACTTGTGCTGGCAACATTACAATGATAGAGATTTTAGGTTATCAAATTTTAAATATAATTTTCATGCATTTGCAGTTTATTTTTCTGCATAAATTAGATATGTATGTGTCATAAATAGAAAATATAATAATCTTACACCGTTATTATTCTAAAACTAAATGGTACTTACGAGTGGAAAGACAAATCTGGTTGCTTAGTTTCGATATTACTTTTACACGATATAACACTGCACCTGACCATTTTATTGACAGTTTAATTATTTCTAATGTTAAATTATATTTCTATTTATTGCCAGAACCGATCTCACATAAATAATTAACTAAAAAATCAACGAAATTCTTAATTTTTCTGCTTTTCAATTCACAAACGGTTTGTTTATTTTGAAAATGTCAAACGGTTTGTTTAGCAAAGTACTTTGCCGGCTTGGCCAGCAGTAAGGGACAGCAAATTATATGGTCATGTCTCACTTACTCTTAGTATTTTTAATATTTATTTTCTCCGTCTAGTGCGAGTGAAACAAAATATATGCAGATGTCTATTGTAATTCTCTGTCTACGTATTTGCTATTCTACAAGGCCATTTTACGTCACTTTTTGACACATTGACGTATTTGGTATTCTGCAAATTAATGATTTTTTTCAGCGTTATGATGATTGAACGAATGATTCACCAAATCGGTATTCTAAGCGTTTTTAAGAGTTCTTTTGACAGCTGTCTGAAGCTACAATCCACCATAATGCTACAGTTTTTCTCCTAAAAAACAACAGTAGCTTTTTGTGTATTGTTTCATACATTCGAAAAAAAAAATTTTTTCTGGAAAATGATTATGAATATTTATTTGAATGTATTTACACATATTTTATTGGATTTTATTTACATTTGACTGAAAATTTAAAGATATCAATAAAATATGCGTTTTTTATGACAATATTTTTTCTGATAAAAATATCCTACTCAAAGTTCGAAAATATTTCAAATGTATCGAAGTAGATTTCGTTTCAATGTGGCTCAATGAAAATCGATATGATAAATGCAGTTACACTTATTCAAGAAAACGTTAACTCATTATGAGGTCCCAGTCAAAGTAGATATAAGATAAATATGTTTTAAAATTATCGTGGTTGTTAACGGTGAGGGAGAACATCGTGAGGAAACCCACATGGCTGAGTTGTACTTAGTCATGTGACAGTGTATTCGTACAAAACGGCGATAGGCCTGCCCCCTATCACGTGAGTACACTGTCTAAGCAAACGTGGGTACCTTCTCTGGAAACTAGATGGCGCTCGCCATGTGAGTTCAGAAGTATTGGTACCTCTGCCAACCCCTTCGGGGATAAACGGCGTGAACGTTTATGTTATGTTTATGTTTATGTTTTTATAGCAAAACAGCAGAATAACACTACCCCATTCCTACCGGTGGGTGGTCATAATAATAGGAGTGTATGGGTTACCCTTAGTGATTTCGCGTGGGCTTTCTAGTGATTTTTGGTCGATATGGTTAGAGAGCCCGGCACCAACAATTATTTATTAATACCATCTTTTCACCACTCAACTTCCAAAAGTGACTCAGGAATTTCTCATTCCAAAGCCTTTAAGGCATTTACAGTAGTACAGACCTAAGCAGAGGTTCCCAAACTAGGCTAGGTCTGTATTATGGGAAACCAGTTTATATGTATGCATGTCAGTTTCATCACCAACACCCCTATGATATTTCGTGTGATGATATATAGCCTACGTTACTTTTAAATAATTCCAACGTTTAATTTATAAAAATATTTTTTATATCGGTTGAGCTATTGGGGAATTAGGAACCTATACATACAAACAAATATCTCTCCTTTTGGAAATTTGATATTATAGACAAGAGATTTTGAGATGATTGGCTGATTAGTGTACAGTCGGATATATATACATACATACATACATATACTCACGGCTATAAATCCCTAGAAGGGGTAGCCAGAGCTAAGGAATTGGAAATTCTTAAGCCACTTTTGGAAAGTTGAGTGGGGAAAAGATGGTGAGATAAAGGTTGTTGGTGATGGGTTTCCGAATACATCGCCCAAAAATCTCTTAAAAGCCCCAATACAGTTGGTCGCCTCTTACGTACACCCATCGGAAGAAATGGGGAAGTGCTATTCTAAGCCGACACTACACAGAAAATATACACTACACAGTATATATACACTACACTATATATATATACTACAGTGTATATATACTTTGTATATATATGTATATATTAATAGGCTTAAGGTAAAATAAAAGTCAGGATCATGTGCGGCCACACTACGAAAACCGAAAACATTATAGGTTGCCTATGTACTAAACGTAAATTATGCTAGGTAACGACTTTATAAAGTCTAAGCGAAAACAGCTAAGCTTTTCGTTTTATAGTTATTAACGTTGCCGTTAGCCCTCTAAAAAAGTTATTCCTAATTAAATTATCACAGTTTTCATGCCAGTAAATATTGGCCCTAAGAAACACAGGCGTATATTCAAAGTATAACAATACTCGTGCAAATCCGAAATGGTCCACTAGTAAATTAATAAAGAAACAAGTATCAAGAACATATTATTTATTATATATTTGTAACTAAAGTATAATCACTAAGACGAGCAAAGAACTTTTAATACAAGTTTTGGCATGATAAATATACGCTTTATTATTTGTTAGCTTCTCCTACATGATTTGAAATATAAATGTATATTCTTGGGTAATTTTCAGTTGGTTGATATCTTCCGCAAGGAATTCTTATAAAATAGAGACACCATATGAATGTTCCAGTTTGAAAACTTTAATTAAACTTCATCGTCACGAATAATTGGTACCAAAATCACTGATAGCATATTCATCGTTAAGTTCGTATCGCACGAATAGTTCCGCAAACAAATAATGTTTGATATTAACCAGTCCGTTAAATTAATTATTATTCGGTATAAGAAATTTATTCATTAGTTTTCAAAATATGTAATAATGAAAATGAAAATAAATTGACTTATTATAATTTTTTTGTTTGTTTATTGTTTTTTTTATTTTTTTTGTTATTGGCGGTATCTGCCGAATATTTTTTCAGCAATTTCGCCACAAACAGCGTGATTTAGTCTCGCATGTGAATTTTAGTTGTAAGGATTTTTATCATTAAAGCGAAAAAAAAAATATGTATAAAGAATGAAATTATTAAACAATTAGATCTTGAAGGTATTTAATCAATGGTTAAGTAAAGACTAAGTTAAGAGTTATTTATATTTTGGGAAGAACATAAAATTAAAGAAAAAATGATAATGAAATCCCATTATCGCAAATCCCAACTAATTATGTCATGCTTATTGTTATTTTCCAAAAATTATCTTTCTTCTATTTTTTTTTTTTTTAGCTTTGGGTATATTTACAAGCAGCCTTTTTGGCTCAATTTAAATATAATTTATTTAATAACCTGACAATTCATACTTGGTAAACATTGGAAACATATTTTAAATCATGTACAATTAAATTTTGAAGAAATAATTGAGATCTAGTTGCAAAATCGGGGATGATTCTAGATTAAGAGCATAGGGTACATAATAAATAAAGTGGTAGGTATTTGCAATATCAATATTAGAATAAAAATGGCAATACTGGATTTAAAATCATTCAACTCAATGACCGAATGAGCAAGAAACTGGGATAAAACGTCAAATTTGGTCACCATACCAGAGACATACACCTAAGATACATCTTAAAAAGATTGTGAATACCCTTTGATTATGAACACTATAGATAGAGCGATGTTACGTCATCCATTTTAAAAAGAGAAGCCCTTATTTAAGTTCTTATATGTTAAAAAGAGACACAAAATCTTTATTGTCATCTCTATCGCGTAACCCGTTTTGTTGATGTCACGCTTTTAAAGCTTGACAAACAAAGCGTCGACTTGTGAGCGATTTTGGTTTTCTTTTGATTTTGAGAAAGATTTTATTCATTTGTATATTGTTATTGTGATAAAAGAGACTCCATTAGTCAAACTTATTATTTAGTGAGGTATGGTTGGGTGTAGCGTGCTTGGCTGCGGAAGCCGCAGCGAAAAACACATCGAAGGATTGACTTTCTGAAGTGAGTGAGTTTTTTAATGTTTTTCTACAGATAAATACATAATAAATACATTGCGCGATCAGAAAAAAAGTGATTCAAATGTAAATTACGTTGAACTAGATTACTAGCATTTTCTTTAGTTATTTTGAGCAATTTTTTAATAGCATAACCTAAAAATATGCAGTATCTCAGTGTTCCCATAATTCACGTTTTTCATCCTACCCTGTCGTTAGGGTAAAATTTTCAAATTAGTTAACTGATGTTAATGAGTGAGTATATTATGAATTTCGTCGCGCTATAGCGACGCTGAATGATTTCCAATTGTTATCTACGGAATTAGTAAGTAATAAATTTGTTATATTTATTTAATTTCTTCGTATTAATTACAGTTTTCCTAAAGACCCGAATCTACGAGAAAAATGGATTGCGGCCACTGGAAGATGCAATTGGAAATCAACCAAATATAAAATACTTAGATGTACGAATACATCATCTTTTGAAAAATGTGACTGAAATAGACGAATGAAACTGATTTTGTTTAAAGGTCAATAGTAAATAATGCAATAAAACTCATGTACAAAATAGTGCTGTCTTTTATTTTTCAAAATACAAACATAGACCCCACTATACCCATGATGACCCGTATGATATTTACATAACTTGCACTTATGGAACAGCTGTTTTTTTTGTCCAGTAACAAAGTTAGTCCCGTACAAAAATTTATTCGTAATCATGGGAAGATTCATCCCTGATAGTTAGTAAAATGCTTTAGATTTCACGGTGTATTAAACATCAGTATAAATGGTAAAATTAAACAAAAAAGATTGTATAATACTAGGAGCAAGTATGTATAATTATATGATTGCAGGAAATAATATAGTAAACAGTAAACCTTTACAATAAATAAAACGACGTAACAATAAATTGACGTAATCAATTTTAAATTTAAAAGTAGCTTTTAGAATGGTGATTATACTATTTTGGGGTAATTGTTTTCTAGTGATCGCAACATTACAGGGAAAAATATTGCTATCTAAAAGAGGTACTCTCCCGTTGCATTATGACTCTGTCTATAGTGTTCATAGTCAAAGTGAATACCCATTAAAAAGTTCTATTAAGTTTGCATTGTGACGTTTAGTGACATGTGACAGAATTTTGACGGTTTTATGTCAAATTATGACAGTTGGAAAAAGTTTTTTTTCTTAGAGCGAGTTCGTGTTTGGCCAAGAATTTGCGTAATGAGTTTGTAAGAAAAAGTTTGACTTTACTTTGAACAGACCGCAAAAATCTTATCTTATAATCACGACTTATTATAAACAAACATAAGGCAAACTTAAAAAAGTCTAATATTTCAGAAAAAAAAGGTCTTGAAACAAAACACAAAAAACTCTTAAACGTGCCACATTTTATCTAACAAATATTTATTTCATCATTAATTAAAGATAAATAATTCAATAAAAATAATAATTTCAAGATTTTCTCTATCAAAATAAAAAAATAAATAAAAGAAAATGATACAAACCTACTTGCGTAAACTCACGAGATTAGTTCCTATCGGAGTAGGCAGAAACTATTAATTTTGTTGGATTTGTACGACCCTGGCTAACTTATCTAGCTTCTTCTAGTTTAATGAATCTTTTATACATGCTTTTTTATTCTTTACACTTCGGACGTCTGACAGGTTGTGTGAAAAATTTAAATGTATTTATTATGTTTATTTGACCAATTTGTCACTGGCACAATTATAACAATTCACTACTAACTTATCTGTAGAATATAAAACAGAGCAAAAGAGAGGTGTCATTTTCAAAACGCAGGGTACCTATAGAGACTTTGAGGAAAAGAAAAAACTGTTTTTTTACTAACATTGAAAACAGCCTTTAAATTCGCGCTTGTACATCAATAAAAAATTTGGGATAGGTTTGTTTCAATGAAAACTAGTATTTTGCCATATACTAATACTAAGGCAATAATATTTTTAAGACGGTTTGGGCATGATAAGGATGAATAGGTAAATTGGATGTGTAAAAACCCAATGTGGAAGGCACTGGAAAGTAGTGTTAGTAGAGGACGACTACGGAGAACACAATCGGACCAAATAGAGAGTTTTCTCAAAAAGGCAGGCGGCTTCTGTAATAATGTCATGCCTAGAAGATTAAAATAAATGATAGTTACGGAGTAGGTACTTACATACATAAATACATATACTCAAGCCATTAGTTCCCATTGGGGTAGGCAGAGACTATCGATCGCCATGGAGTAGGTACCCGCATAAATTTAACCATTTACGTACCCATACAATTTTAAATTTTTATAACGATGAAATCAAAACTCAGCTATTTTTTTTGAGACTTCACTTTATCGGTTTGAGTTTAAATTCTCGTTGCGCCTTGACCAATGTCTTTTTTATTTATTGAGGACGTTAACCGTGAGGGAAAATATCGTGAGGAAACTATTATAGCTGAGTTATACTTAGTCCTGTCATGTGACAATGTATTTGTAGGTACATTGTTACAGGTTTTTAATTTTGCTATACATATACTCACGGCCATAAATCCCTAAAAAGGGGTAGCCACAGCTTTAGAGCTAAAAACTCCTCAGCCACATTTGGAAGTTGATATGGGAGATGATGGTAGAAATAAAGTATCGTTGGTGATGGGTCTTCAACCGCATCGCCTAAAAGTCACTTTAAAAAGCCCCATACCCTTAGTCGCCTCTTACGACACCCATGTAAAGAATTAACCTATAATAAAATATTTCGGTCGAATCTTCTAGCAGAAAGTACTCATAAACTGTACATAAAATTTAAATGATATTTCTTTAGTCTTGGGCGATGGTACAGAAATAGTTAGAGTTATTGCGGTAGATTTTTAAGATCACTGAAATGACAACACTTATTTGACTTATTAAAGAATGAATAAATGACTGATTTGGAATGTCAAAATTGACAAAACCATGCTCCGGCAGCTAAGATAATAGAACCGATTACGTTGTAACGACTAAAAATAGAGATACAGTATTG
This sequence comes from Bedellia somnulentella, assembly GCA_963576735.1. Lineage (NCBI taxonomy): Eukaryota > Metazoa > Arthropoda > Insecta > Lepidoptera > Bedelliidae > Bedellia > Bedellia somnulentella. The sequence goes on along the minus strand of OY755177.1, from coordinate 12,345,849 downwards.
TACTTATTTGACCTACAGACTGTATCAAAACGGTGACGTTTCTTAAAATTGTAGAATTGGCCCCCTGAGATAATTCTCAGAGACTTTTTAAAACTTTTAACTGTTTCCAGGCAGACTAGAGAGAGAGAGGTATATTTCAACATCGTCAGCGTAGATACAAAAATTACTAATGTTGTATGGTTATGTAATTAACAGAGGTCCAAAATTTGACCTTACGATAGCTTCCTTCCTTCTATTCAGCACAGTTTCAGAAGAGGGCCAAACGTAACACCGTCTCTTTTTCGTAACTCCACAAACTGCTTATGGTCAGAAAAGTAACGCTTGAACCATCGAACTATATTGACATCAAAGCCATAATACGACAACTTCGATAACGTTAAGAATATGCACATACAATCAAAAGCTCTATAGAAGTCTAACATTACTAACAAAGTACTCAAACCTTGCTCTATGTCATTCAATATGTTATCAACCACATCTATTATCATCGCTGTTGCTGTTAAAGGACCTTTTCAAAATACCGACTGGAGCTCTGGTAATATGTTATTGTCCTCCAGATATCCGTTTCATTACACCGACCAAATGTAACTATGCAAAATAAACTCGAAGATAACAAGGATTTTAAAGTATTTTTAAAAGATTAGTCAGTTGAGCAGAGCCAGAATACGAGACCAAAATCCAAAAACTCTACTACTCAACTAGTGGAAGACCCCGGAGCCAATTTAGGTTCCGGCGAAAGAGCTGATTAACCCAAAGTTCAATCTACCCATGTTTGGTTTGACCAGTGCATTCATGTGATATGGGCCTAGCACTCCTTTGTACGAATACACTATAAAATAAACGAGCACAACTCAGCCGTGGTTTTCCTCAAGATGTTTTGTCTCACTGTTAACAACCTTTACAAATTAACTACCCAAAAAAAACAAAATACGAATGAAGCTGTGGGTATAAGCTGGCATAAATAATAAAAGTCTTACACATCAAAACAACACATCAATTTGATTTAATTTTTGAATTACCTTTTCTGTACAATATATTTCTAACAACCGCTGTTATAGAGTAGATTATTATGAAAGATGATATTAAAACAGTTGCTATAACATCTAGCATCAGAAATTCAGTCCAAGATATATTGGCTAGAGCATTACGTAGATGTCGAGCTCCTTTGTGTCTTATAACGTACTCGGTCCACCAAACAGCTCGCTCTAGTGGCGTTAGGGGTTGATCTTGCATTATGTCTCTTAATTTGACCATATTGCTTCGATAGCTAAAAAATAAAACAATTATTAAAATTGACAAAACACAAAAACCGATTCACTTCTTGCACTCACGCCATCAATCAACACTTGGCCATTATTTGGCAATATCTCCCCGCACATTAATTGGTCTTCTCGTACCAATGACACAAAAATGCTCTAATATTCTTCTCACTCTTTGTGACAATGCTTTGTTATAAATACCATATCGAAAAATTTCGATTAAATCTAATATATTTGTATTAGCCACGATGCAATTTTATGTTATCTATTGATAAAAACTGGAATGACGCCAATGCTATTTATGTTTCAATGATTATTACACAATTGCTTAGTATGAGGAAAATATCATTACAAATCACGTTTTTAGGGTTCCGTAGCCAAATGGCAAAAACGGGACCCTTATAGATTCGTCATGTCTGTCTGTCTGTCCGTCCGTCCGTCCGTCCGTATGTCACAGCCAGTTTATTCCGAAACTATAAGAACTACATTATTGAAAATTGGTGCGTAGATGTATTCTGTAAACCGCATTAAAATTTTAAAATAAAATCAGAAAAAAAAACCAAAATTTTTAGGGTTCCCCATACATAGAACTGAAACTCAAATATTTTTTTTTCATCAAACCTATACGTGTGGGGTATCTATCAAAAGGTATTTAAAAATGATGTTCAGGTTTCATATATCATTTTTTTCAAAACTGAATAGTTTGCGCGAGAGACTTTTTCAAAGTGGTAAAATGTGTGTCCCCCCCCCCCGTAACTTCTAAAATATGGGCATGATAAAACTGAAAAAAATATATGATGTGTATTACTATACAAACTACTAACGAAAATTGGTTTGAATGAGATCTAGCCAGTAGTTCTATTTATAAACGTCATAAATCAAATTACTTGCTAGTTCTGCTACGGAACCCTTCATTAGCGAGTCCATCTCGCTCTTGGCCGCTTTTTTTAGATTTGAACTTGGATCACCTAAATCTTGATAAGTAAGATGATCAGTTTTTCTATGGTTCAATCATTTGCTTTTCATTTTCTCGGCACGCCCAAAAAAACTTTTCTGGATTTCATATTTTTTTCATTATACTCACAGAAAGGGAAGTAGTGTACCTAATATGAATGTGAACTCTACGTCACTTTTCACTGAAAGTTCTACTGAACGCTGACTGATAGAATATATTTCTCTCTAAAATTCATACAAACATGCAATCCCATCATCAATTCCCACTGCAATAGGCAGTGATAATCGGTCACAATTTTGGACCATTCAGACAAAACGTTGGTGTTTCCAATATAAAAAACAATATATACGAGTACGTTCTTTTCTTATTTATACATCGCACATTTGCATTTCTACCATATTTCCTATTTAATCTAAATTATTCTCAAACATGCAATCACATCATCACCCTATCTATCCATTTTCGGATTTATGACCGTAAGTATTTGAATGTATATGTGTGTTTATGGAAAATGGTTTTTCATTACTTCTATTACCATTAAAATTGATTTATATAAATTTCACAACTGTATTATCATATCACCCTTTCTCTTCGTGTACTTACACCAACATCACAATATCAACAGTATATTAAATATGAGTATCATAAAATTTACCTTGGATTACTTATTATAGTCTCAATTGCGTTTTTAAGTGAGTCTTCTGTAACCGACCACATATCAAGTTCTATACCAACTTTGTGGTGAGAAATTTTCTGAGCATTGTACCATTGATCACCAAGCATAGGAAAAGCTATTACTGGCATCCCAGCTGCGATGGCTTCATCTATAGATTGTAATCCACCTTGCATAATAAAAAGCTTTACTTTTGGATGTCCTGAAAATCAAAACTCACTCAAACTCAAGCGTTCTCGCCGTATATCCCTGCAGGGGTTTGCGGAGGTACTAATACTTCTGAACATCATGTGACATTGTCACCTGGTGTTCAGAGTACCCACATTTTGCTAGGACTGTGTACTCACGTGATAGGGGGCAGGCCTATCGCCGTTTTGTACGAGTACAATGTCACATGACTTAGTACAACTTAGCCATTTGGGTTTGCTCACGATATTTTGCCTCACCCTTAAAATACTACGAAACTTTTTTATTTCCCGATTGAAATCAAAAACCACTGTTAGGTAGTCACAATTATTCTTTATCGTCAGATGGTGAATATCATTTTTGTTTCACTCGGTATTTGATGGTGAATCAGTATCACGTTGCGGTTTTCCTGAATATATTCATCTTTGGTTTTATGATAGCAAGAGGACGACGCTAAGCTATTCCTTAGTAACATTTACAAGAATAAAAAAAACTTTATCTCTAATAGTACATATGATTATAATAAAACCTCGGCACTATAAATTTATCTGCTTCTCTTTAGATATAATATAATGTAGCAAAAGAACTCATTAAACTATGTTCTAGTTTACAGAAGAACATAACGGCGTGACACTTGAATTGAGATAACTTGTCAAATTATATGTGCAAAATGAATTGAAATAAAATAAAAGACTTACTTAATAGATCAGCCTGGGGAAGCCATTTGGATATCACAACATTGTCTGGCTTCTTTGGAAATACATCTTTATTCCATTTAAGAAGTACATCATAAGGCAGTTTGGAAAAAACATTTCTGAAAATGTCTAGTCGGTCTTCTGGCAATTGACTTGGATCTACATTTGTACCTAAGCTCATATAAATGACTCCGTTTTCAGACTTATCTAAAAAGTTCTGTATATCCTGAAAATAAATAAAATATAATTAAAACATCATTAAATAAACATATTTCAAGGTATCAAATTTTGCAGTGGTTTAATGGCTTGATCACATCCCATACACTGTTAATCATCTAAGCTACGCTGTAATCCTAAGAAAAATAAGATATTTGACAAATATATTTTTAAAGAAAATGTAATAAAAGGTTTTGTGCAAACATATCTATAGTCGTATTTGAAAAATATTGTTAAAAGTTGTCGTGTCTTCCTTAACTATTTTTAAGACAATTTGTTCAACCACTTGTATATTGTTTCAAAAATTTTATGTGTTACTAACTCATGTACCATTTTATAATTTATTTGTTACACTTTTATGTTATGCTAACCTTAAGCTTGCTTTAATGCTGTGTAGTGCTGGCTTAGAATGAATACCCCATTCTACCCACGGGTGTCGTTAGAGGCGACCAAGTGTATGGGGCTTTTATAAGTGGGCAATGCAGTTGAAAACCTTTCACCAATGATACTTTTTATCTACCACCTTGTCCCCTATCAACTTCTAAATGTGGTTGAAGAATTTCTAACTCTAAAGCTCTGGCTACCCCTTTTTAGGATTTAAGGTCATGAGTATATGTATTTTTAAGCTTACGTGGCTTTCTAACATTCCTAGTCACACTAAGAGCAATGGAGAGTTATTTACGGCGGTCGCAGTGTGTGTGGGCGTCCCACAACGTGAGCGAAGACTTGGTTAAGGTAGTGGCAGGCCGATGAATGTGGGCAGCATATGACCGGTGGCAGTGGAAATTTTTGGGGGAGGTTTATATGCAGCGGTGGACGTCTATTCGCAAAAGAACCTTAAACTGTGTAGTATCGAATTAGAATAGCATTTCCCTATTTCTTTCTGTGTCCTTTTTAAGCTTCTTTGGGCAATGCGGTTGGAGACCCTCACCAACAACCTTTTATTGTAAAATCTTTTCCCCACTCAACTCGCAAAAGTGACTTTTTTGAAACGGTCACTATCTCTGCTAGGGATTTATAGCCGTGAGTCTTATATATGTGTATGTATTTGGTAACTTAAGAATAATTGATAGCCAAGCTTTTTTAATTTGGACTAATAGAAGCAGCTAATTAACTCAGTATAAACACTTACCTCAGGTAAACTTTTTGTTGGTTTTAGATGCAAACCTCCCATATGAATCACACCAGGTGGCACTGCCTTATTGCCCTCCCAAACAGGATTAATGTTCAAAAATAACATATCGACATTATTAGTTAGCTCAGAAACTGTAGGTGCATCATCTCCAAAATGTTCTTTTATCAATGCATTTTCCATTTTTTCAATCCGTTTTTGCAAATTTTGGAAATCAAAGTAATGATAAACAGCATATATTCTATCAAAAAGAGTCAAATTATAAACCTTTCTTCCTGAACAGTCTGGATACAGTACCGGATGAGACGGAGCCCCTATAGTTTCATAATTTGGCGGAACCGCTCCCAAAGAACTTATTTGGATAACAGGAGCTTTAAAAATATGAGACATTATTAAACCTACTCTCACTATAGATTCGGAAAATATAAGATCAAATTTTTCATCGCTTTTTATTAATTTTTTTACCTCTTCATTTCTCAACTGACTTTCAAATACTTTAGTAAGGGCTGTATATATAACATCTAATGTCTGAGGTGGTTTTTTGACAAAATGCTCTTCCCACGTTTCATAAGAGTGGGAAAGATCAATTTCACGTATATTTTTTGGTGCTTGTCCTGCAGGAAACGCTGTATTTGGCGTTAAAATTACAACATCATGTCCTCTTCTTGCAAGTTCTTGAAGTAGAGGTCTAAAAACTACTTGATGGCTTATAGAAGTTACCGGAAACACGCCTAAAATTCTCGCACCTTCACAGGAAATAAATAGAAAATGCACTATAAAATGTAAAATTAATATAAGTTTCATTATTGATGGAAAATGACGTTTGTTCCACAGAAAACTCAATGTCGTAATGATCCGATTATATATACAGTTTTTAAGTTTATGAATCACAATGGAATTTGGAACATTTTAAAACTAAACTAGTTATTCTTGTTTTTGAATAAGAGTGACCTTGACTTTTATTTATAGATTCAACTAAAACAACCAAGATAGCTCAATGGTTAGACCACGCCGCTATCATGCAGAGGCGTCGGTTCGATACCCATTCGGTCTTACACAAATGGGTATTTTCCGATACCAAATGTGTGATTAATATATCTTGGTTTGGATCGATGAAGGAAAACATCGTGAGGAAACCCATATGATTAAGTTGTATTTAGTCTGTGATAGGCCTGATATCGATTCTATCACGTGCATCAATGTGCAAACAAAACATGGGCACTCTGACCACAAGGTGACAATGTCACGTGGTGTTCAAAAGTATTAGTAACTCTGCCAACCCCTTCGGGTGTAAAAAGCGTGAACGATTGAGTATAAGTTGAGAATACAACTTTATTATTGTATACAACAGTCATTGGCATTACAATCCAATATTCACGGATCAATACCCTGAACACTTTTCTGAGGGATCTCATTTCTACTGCATTCACTCTACTTTCATGCTTCTTCTGCCACACCCAACATTCACTGCCATACATTAGCGTAGGAACGAGGACAGCATCATGCACAGCCATTCGGGCCTTTTCAGACACCGACTGACTAGACATTAGACTATCCAGTGCTCCATTTACCGCATTACCCTTTTTCACTCTTCTCTCGATATCTTCATCACACTTTCCATCCCTAGTAAACAGACTTCCCAAATATACAAACTCTTTCACTTGTTCCACTTTCTTACTATTAATCTCAATCACGCATTCGGTCATATTCACCTCTCTCTCAAAAACCATAGTTTTTGTTTTATCCACATTCACCCTCATTCCCTTTTTTTCAAAAGACGCACATGCAATATTCATCATCTCTTGCAGCTCTTCCACCGAAAGATCCCTCAGAAAAGTGTGTAATGTAAGGTTATGTGATCGTGTGAGGAATGATGTGATTCGTGAAAGGTGTGGTGTAAAAGATGATATTGTAAGAAAGATAGAAAAAGGAATGTTGAGATGGTTTGGGCACATAGAGAGGATGGATGACAGTAAATTGGTGAAAGAGATCTATAGAGCCAATGTGGAAGGTAATGTTAGTAGAGGACGACCTCGGAGGACACATTTAGATCAAATAGAAAATGTGCTCAAAAAGGCAGGTGTCCGAAGTATGAAGAATAAAAGAGCATGTATGAAAAGATTGATGGATGTGAATGAAGCTAGAGAGGTTTGCCAGGATCGTACAAAGTGGCGATCGATAGTCTCTGCCTACCCCAATGGGAACTAACGGCGTGAGAATATGTATGTATGTATGCAGGGTATGCAATACCCTGAAGTAGGTAGCCAGAGTTTCAGTATTCATAATTCCAGAGCCATTATTGAAGTTGAAACGTAAAAAACTAACTATAATAATTGATAAATAGTCACGTTTTATTATGCTGTAATAATTTCAAAACCCCTTGTATTTTTTTGGTTGACATTATCTGATTCGTTCACAATACTCATGTTGATATAATGAATACTATTAATTGGAGATACCTAATTAAATAAAACTTATACAAGGCATAAACAAGGCATCTGTAAACTATATAAATACAATAAACCGCAATACCGTTTACAAATTAAACATATACATTGCTGTTATCATATGAAAACAAATTTATCATAAATTAGCATTGTTGTCGGCATTAGTATTGTAAGTAAGTGTAGCAATCTAATACAAATTCAAATAAATAAAACATCATTCATTTATATAATAGAAGAATGCCATTACTTAAAATTGAGACTTTACTTAAACCGATCTATGTAGACTATTTACAAATTTTAATGGTTTGATTTAAAATTCCGTGGAATGGTGTGCAAGCGATTATCACGACACATACAATTTTTTTCTATGTTAAATAAATAAAAATCTTACACATCGATACAACAAATCAATTTGATTTTATTTTCGAATTACTTTTTCTGCACAATATTTTTCTAATTACTGCTATAATAGAGTAGATTATCATAAAAGATGATATTAAAACGGTTGCAATAACATCCAGCATTAGAAATTCAGTCCAAGATATATTGGCCAGAGCATTACGTAGATGTCGAGCTCCATTGTGTCTTATAACGTACTCGGTCCACCAAACAGCTCGTTCTAGCGGCGTTTGGGGTTGATCTTGCATTATGTCCCTTAGATTGGCTATGTTTTCACGGTAGCTAAAATTAAAGCAAACAAAATCTTTAATAAACTACTTCCACTTTTTAAGTAAAATTTAAAGGATTATCTTACACTTTGCATTTTTTTGCATGAGCAAAAGATATAGATTGCTATTTTGAACGTAAAAATAAATAAATCAGCTATCATCATTCAGATTGGCATCGATCTCATCAAAAGAAATAAACCTGTATTGTATAGTTTACCTGGTATTGTTTAATATAACTTCAATTGCATTTTTCAACGAATCTTCTGTAACTGACCACATATCAAGTTGAATACCAATTTTGAGATGAGCAATCTTTTGAGCATTATACCATTGATCTCCGAGCATAGGAAACGCTATGAGTGGTATCCCAGCAGCGATTGCTTCGTCTAGAGATTGTAATCCGCCTTGCATTATGAAAAGCTTTACCTTTGGATGTCCTAAAAAATATTTTTAATGATATTTGTAAAATAAAGCTTATATCAAAACAGCCAGAGCATAAGAACTATCTTGTAGTTTGTTTTCTAAAAAAAATCAATCCGTCACACATAACGTAGCTATATTATTATTTAAAAGTTAAACGACGGGGTTTTAAATTCAGAGGTTTTTTTTCTTTTCTTATAAGATTTAACTGTAAATACGAGGTATAAAAAATTTGAAAAATAAAACAATAACGGTCAGTATAGTATATCTAAAAATCTATAGTCATGAAGGTTTAATACCCTAGATAACGGTGAGAGCATAGCTAGCTATGTTTAGGTACTTTATTTACATAAATAGATTAAGACTTTTCTTATCTTACTTATGAAACTTTAATAAAATAAGGATAAGAATGTTCATACAAAATCAAAAAACTTACTCAATAAATCAGCCTGAGGAAACCACTTGGATATAACGACATTCTCTGGTTTCTTTGGCAACTCATCTCCATTCCACTTAATAAGTACATCATATGGCAGTTTGGCGAAAACATTTCTGAAAACGTCTAGTCTATCTTCTGGCAATCGACTTGGATCTACATTTGTACCTAAACTCATGTAAATAACTCCATTTTTGGACTTATCTAAAAAGTTTTGTATATCCTGAAAATATAACGGCAAGTTTCAAATAAATAGACCTATAGAAATATAATATTTTTTGATTTGATATGTTAACATACATCACATATTGTGTGTTGTATAACAATATAAGGGAATGAGGGTGAATGTGGATAAAACAAAAACTATGGTTTTTGAGAGAGAGGTGAATATGACCGAATGCGTGATTGAGATTAATGGTAAGAAAGTGGAACAAGTGAAAGAGTTTGTATATTTGGGAAGTCTGTTTACTAGGGATGGAAAGTGTGATGAAGATATCGAGAGAAGAGTGAAAAAGGGTAATGCGGTAAATGGAGCACTGGATAGTCTAATGTCTAGTCAGTCGGTGTCTGAAAAGGCCCGAATGGCTGTGCATGATGCTGTCCTCGTTCCTACGCTTATGTATGGCAGTGAATGTTGGGTGTGGCAGAAGAAGCATGAAAGTAGAGTGAATGCAGCAGAAATGAGATCCCTCAGAAAAGTGTGTAATGTAAGGTTTATGCCTTGTGTGATCGTGTGAGGAATGATGTGATTCGTGAAAGGTGTGGTGTAAAAGATGATATTGTAAGAAAGATAGAAAAAGGAATGTTGAGATGGTTTGGGCACAGAGAGAGGATGGATGACAGTAAATTGGTGAAAGAGATATATAGAGCCAATGTGGAAGGTAATGTTAGTAGAGGACGACCTCGGAGGACACATTTGGATCAAATAGAAAATATGCTCAAAAAGGCAGGTGTCCGCAGTATGAAGAATAAAAGAGCATGTATGAAAAGATTGATGGATGTAAACGAAGCCAGAGAGGTTTGCCAGGATCGTACAAAGTGGCGATCGATAGTCTCTGCCTACCCCAGTGGGAACTAACGGCGTGAGAATATGTATGTATGTATGTACAACAATTTCCAGTAACATTTATACTGATAACAACGCAACTCAAGAACAGGTTCAGAAATGCATTCAATTTTTTCTCCGGTTCTCAAAGAAGCTAGTGGATTATTAAGTTCTTACTTAACGTAACAAAAAAGAACATTTTAAAAAAACAAGAGCAACATGCAATGTTTTAACCTACCTCAGGTAAACTATTTGGTGGTTTCAGATGCAAACCTCCCATGTGAATCACGCCAGGTGGTACTGCCCGATTGCCCTCCCATACAGGATTAATGTTTAAAAATAACATATCGACATTATTAGTTAGCTCGGATACAGTTGGTACATTTTCTCCAAAATGTTTTCTAATTAAAGCATTTTCGTTCTCTTCTAGGCTCTTTTGTAAATTTTGGAATTCAAAATAATAGTACAAGGCATATAATCTATCAAAAAGAGTTAAATTGTAAAACTTTTGACCTGTGCAATCTGGATACAGTATCGGATGAGACGGAGCACCAATAGTTTCATAATTTGGCGGAATCGCTCCTAAAGAACTTATTTGAATCACAGGAGCTTTAAAAACATGAGACAATATTAGACCTACTCTCACTATAGATTCGGAAAACACGAGATCAAATTTTTCATTACTTTTAATTAACTTATTTACATCTTCATTTTTTAACTGATCATCAAAAACTTCAATGAAAGCTCTGTATATAACTTCCATTGTATGAGTTGGCTTTTTCACAAAATGTTCCTCCCATGGTTTGTAAGAATGCGAAAGATCAATTTCACGAATATTTTTTGGTGCCTGTCCTGCAGGGAACGCTGGATTTGGCGTTAAAATAACAATTTCATGTCCTCTTCTTGCAAGTTCTTGAAGCAAAGGTCTGAACACTACTTGATGGCTTATAGAAGTTACCGGAAAAACACCTAAAATTCTAGCTCCTTCACATGAAATCAATAAAAAACCTACTATTAAATGTAAAATAAATATTTGGTCCATTATTATTGCTAAATCACGTTTACACTCCAGAAAATTCAAATTCGTAATGATATTTTATATGAACAGCTTTTTAGGATACGAGTCAATTTAACAATTTATTAAGTATATTAAAATTAAACAAGTAATTCTAGTTTATCGGTTAGCCTTGAATATGTTCACATTATTCATTTTATATTGTCTTCAAAACTTATAAAAAAGAAATTACATTTGGTGAACTAAGTTGACATAGTATTTCGTATTAACAAATTAAACATTTTAAATATATAATTTATTAATTTAATATTATATGAATTGAATGCTATACACCATATCTTTATTATGATCTTCATATTGCTTTGGTGATAATGGTAAGGGTTGCTGAACCTCCTCATACAAACCAGATTGACGATAACTTTTCATAAGTATTTCGCAAGAGAAATTTTGATAAAATTTTAATTATTATAAACTAACTACAGAAACAAGAAACACATTCAATGATCATTAAAACATTCCTATTTACATATAAAATAATACATACATAACATATACTCACGCCATTATTTGCTGCTGCGAAAACAAATGCATACTTTTTTGCAATATCATTTATTTTGGTCAAAACTTACTATCTCGTTCAAACTTTCAGTCAAGTAGCAAATTGCTTGAGTAATGCGACTATAAAGTTATAAAAATCACAAAATTAAGAAAGACGAGAGCGCCTAGAATCAATTATATAATGTTTCAATCCCAACCCAATGCTGACTAATGACATAAAGTAAATAATAATATTTAATCATCTAATTACGAAACAAAGTTGAAATATGTTTCATGGAAGGCAATAATTAAACCTTACAGTGTGCGACGTCCGAAGCCAAGACAAAGTTAGGTCATAACATATCGTAGCATTCGGAGTATGCAGCCTCCTACCGCGTACTATCAAAGTTGAACATAAAACAATACGAATAGTGTGCAAAGTTCCTTTATATGATTACGTACTGGCACTGGTTATTTTACAATGAAACTTTGTGATATTCAATTCACTTGTTTGCTTTTACGTCTACGTACTAAATGTTTCGACAAACTAAGTAACAATGTTGGTTTGCTTATTCGGAAGTTTATCATGCTGAAGATTTTGTACATAAATGATATACTAAATCGTACTAACTCGTGGCTATAAATCCCTAGAAGGGGTAGCCAGAGCTAAGGAATGATAAATCCCTCAGCCACGTTTGGAAGTTGCGTGGGGAAAAAGATGTTAAAATAAAGGTTGCGGTAAATGAGTCTCCAACCGCATCGCCCAAAAATCCCTTAGAAGCCCCAATACCGTTAGTCGTCTTTTACGTACACCCACCGGAAGAAATGGGGTAGTGCTATTCTAAGCCGACACTACACAGCAAAAAAATATGGATGTAGATTATTAGTATAAATAGATTTAAAATTCCCGGCTTCTACTGCTGTTTTAAAAAAATCCCCCAATGGTGAATTAATCGTCGTTTAATTCGATTGCCCGTCTATATTAACTAAACTAAATAAACATCCTTCTATAAAATAAACTAACTTACGATAGCATTTCGACAAAAGAACGCAAACCTCAATTTTAATCTTGGTTAGCGTGAGCCGTTATTTGTTTTCAGTAACAAAATATCAGATACAAATAAAAGGTAGCTATTTGGAAAATATCAATTTGTTGGGAACAGCGGCACGGCTAAGTTCGGTTGTGTTCGGACGTGACTTGGAGCTGAAGAAGCGAATGTTTGCTGAGCGAGTTTACTCAGATACGTTATCATTACCATGTATGCTCTGAATAGCAATATGGGAAGTATCCAATTTGAACTTTTCACACTTTTCTGTGCAATTGGGCGACTATGAAGCTAGTTGGTAGTAGGTATTACTATTGCCAATCATCTTTTAATATTTGCCCCGTGGATTAAAAGATTAGGCGTGTTTGCCTACTAAATTAATACTTATTTTTCAATTCCGGAAATTTTGACCTTGAAAATTTATCCTTATATCCAGGTATCTTAAATAAGTATACATTAAGCAACAAAATAAAAATAAAAAAATCTAGTTGGATTATTTTTTCTTTTTCGACTATAACTAGAACTCTTTTGTATATAAAAGTTCTATTATAAAGGTCTGTGAAAAATACAGAGCTCATTTCATTATAAATCTCAATGTCTTTTCAGAAAAGTGCACCTCTATGAAAACTTTTCAATGAAAATTTTCTACTCCATCCTTTATGCTGTTGTCCGTTAGCGAGCTATGTTGCACTTGTGAATTTTTTATTCGTTGTTGCAGCAACAAGAAAACAAGCTATGATACATTGCAAGTGCTTTCTAATTCCGACCGCAAACCTGTAGAGCATTGTCAAGGAAGCAACTGGAGCCTTTAAAAGCTTCTCAATCATGAGCTAAATCTGTAAAGCGTCTGCACCAGCTATACTTCATTCTAGTACTTGTATTTAAATCATAACAGCTATTGTAAGATAACATAACTTCAATATATACTGTTGTTATGTGTTCACTGGGCTAGTTAGCTTATATTAGCACCTATTGATTTTCTCATAATAATAGCATGAAAAGGTACAGAGGGAGTTTTATTTTTATCATGATATTATTATATAATAACCGAAAAAGGACCGTTGGCCGTTGAGGCTTTTAGCTTCTGAAGTTGCAGTAACGTGCTACCAAGCAGAGTGTAGTGCCGGCTAAAAATGACACTACTCCCTTCTACCCACGGGTGTTGTAAGAGGCGACTAAGAGTATGGGGCTTTTTAAGTGGTTTTTGGGCGATGCGGTCCAAATTTGGCTGAGGATTTCTAGAGCTAAAGCTCTGGCCACCTTTTTTTGGAATTTATGTGCGTGAGTATATAATTATACTTGCACTTGGTTACTTTTGACGGTTTGATGGCAGGACAGCTTGCAACTTATGACATATTTTCTACTTTTCAACAATAATACAACTACTGTAGACTGATTTAATTTATCAGTAAACACAGATAAGAACCAAGTCCGTTTATTATTTTTCTGATTGCTAACCAAACAAGACATACTAAATTGATTTGTTTAGTTAAGGCAGCCGTAAGAAACACCTAATTATGATAACAATGAAACCTGTGTAGTTAACAAGATAAAACACTCGGTCACCAGAGATATTAATATAGTACAATGACCTATATTGTAAGGAGGGTAAATATTTTTAGTAGAAAAGTTTGTAATTTACCCTTTTGTACCCTTTTATAAATGGGCTAGCTATGTAGTGTCGGCTTAGAAGCTGTGTAATGTCGGCTTAGAATAACACTACCCCATTTCTTCCGGTGGGTGTACGTAAGAGGCGACTAACGGTATTGGGGCTTATAAGGGATTTTTGGACGATGTGGATGGAGACCCATCACCAACAACCTTTAATTTACCATCTTTTTCCCACTAAACTTTCCAAAAGTGGCTGAGGAATTTCTAATTCCTTAGCTCTCGCTACCCCTTATAGGGATTTATAGCCGTGAGTATATGTATGTATGTTATAAATGGACATAAATTTCATTTCATTTGTATCATTTGTTAGAACTAATTATATCCCACTACGGGATATTAACTACTTCAAAAGGTATGTTGCTGTATTTTGTGTTTTAGAAGCATTTATTGTAATAATGTAAGATGACAGACAGCTGGAGTGGTAGTCTTTCAAGCTGAACAATAATTTAAATATTTGAACTTTAAATTGTATACGTTTCTTAACAAATATTATCTGACTCCGAAATTCTCAGAAACCAATTATCACTTCAGGTAGCTGATATTAATTTCTGTTCATTACCCGTTTCATTCATTATAACTCATGAATCTGTTAACAACATTTACAATTTGATATCAATAGAACAGTTATATTAATAGAATAAGAAGGTTTTGGGAGGGTTATCATTTGCGTATATTTTAATAGAAATTTAGGAAAGCATCAGCCTTAGTTAATCAAATAGTTTTTAACAAAATGGAACAGATTTCTCAGCTATTTGACGGAAACCGGAAACTGAAAATAGGTTTTTCATTCAAAATTCGATAATCAATAGTAGTCGTTTATAATTTTTGTTATATTTTATCCCACATCCAAGTCTGGATGGAGCTGCTTGTTTATCTTTCAGTAATGAATAAGTAATGAAATCTAGTCGAAGTCGTGCCAAGTCTATGGTTTCTTACTTCGACTTCTATAGACATTCTTTATACGTTAGTGGGTGCAAGTCAATTAATTTCATTACATTTTAGCATTTCCATTCAAGTCTAGCAGCTCCATCGACACTTGGCTAGTTTTTTACAGAATTTTTTTGATGGAATTTCACTTATTTTGTAGAAACGCATATATAGATTTATTTTATTAGATTTTCTTATCAGTTTTCAAGCGCAGTAGAAGAATGTCGTAAACGACCGTAACGCGCGTTTGAATCGACAATCATCGCCATTTTAGCCCAATGCATTATAGTTTCTAGTATAACAAAGTCAATTGTTCGATTATTTCCTTTTTTTGACTTATAAGTATAAGTACAAAAGCCAGTCTAGTCTAATCCAAAGTTTTCCTTTTATTTCATTTATACATGCATATACTCACGGCCATAAATCCCAAAAAGGGGCAGTCTGAACTTCAGAGCTTGATACTCCTCAGCCACAGTTGGAAATTGGGGACAAGATGATGGAAATAAATTATTGCTGGTTATGAGTCTCCAACAGCACCACCGAAAAACCACTTAAAAAGCCCCATACCATTAGTCGCCTCTTAAGACACCCGTGGGTAAAAGGGATATTGTCATTCTAAGCCAGCACTACACGGCAATCTTTTATTAGTTTTAAAAATCAGACTGACGCGGTAGAGAATAGTGGTTATCGTTAACGTCTTTGAAAAATATGAAATATGATAACCATGTGATCATTTATAAGTTCAAAACGATGTCTTGTCGTGACCGTTATCAGAAAACTAGTTTATCAAGTGATATTTTGAAACTGGAAACGAATAATAAATTACAGTACTAGAGGTTATTCTTACAATTCATGATACATTAAAGTCGAAAAATACATTAAGTTTTTTTACTCCATGAACGAATGATAGTGATATTTATAGTGATATCATAAGTAGAGATGCCATGTATGAGAGAGTTGCTGTGTAGTGTCGGCTTAGAATAGCACTACCCATTTCTCCCGGTGGGTGTACGTAAGAGGTGACTAACGGTATTGGGGCTTTTAAGGGAATTTTGGGCGATGCGGTTGGAGACCCATCACCAACAACCTTTATTTTAGCATCTTTTCCCCACTTAACTTTCCAAAAGTGGCTGAGGAATTTCTAATTCCTTAGCTCTGGCTACCCCATCTAGGGTTTTATAGCCGTGAGTATATGTATGTATGTATGTATAAGTAGAGATGACCCACTGGCGTAAGCCTTACGAAGAGCGCGTGAGACTGTATGACAAAATCCCCTCGATTGGTCATCTTGCTAGGACTCCTTTCTCTTCTCTATCCCATTTAGCTAAGTTACGAACACCTTTACACAAAAAGTCATGGTGAAGCCACACAGATCACAGGGCCAGCAGCAACCAATCTGTTATTAATACAGAATACTTAGTGCCGTGTAGTTTCGGCTTAGAATAACACTACCCCATTTCTACCCGTGGGTGATCGTAAGAGGCGACTTAGGGTATAGGGGCTATTTAAGTGGTTTTTGGGCGATGTGGTTGGAGACCCGTCACCAAAAACATTTATTATTGCCATCTTTTCCCCAATCAACTTCCAAAAGTGGCTGAGGAATTTCTCATGCCAAAGCTACCCCGTTAAGAGATTTATAACCGTAAGTATATGTAATACTTAAAAGTAGAGGATAACGCAAGCGCAAGACGTATTATTATCATCAAACAAGGTAAGAGTCCCAATCGAAGAAACACTTAACTAATTATTTTTATAGTATTTATTAATGACAAAAGGTGGAGAGTTTGTTAGTATGGTAGAAAGCGATCAATAACTTTTTTCTACCTGATTAGAAATAAAAAGCGTAAGTAAAAACTGCTTTTAAAACTCAAAGGCTGCAGTCCAGTTTCAACCTACAACATTATTGTACCAAAAATCTGCTGAGGCCATTATTAATAAATGAACGTATAAGAAATATAAGTAATACAATTTGGAAGGTAAAAGCGGGTAGGTATATTAAAGTGGATAGCAGTGGATACTACGTAAACCGTCGGTTTAAGTACGAACAGCTGGTGTCTCTTACTTGCATCAAAAGCTCCAACTTTATTGTCTAAATCTAATTTCAACTAGAATTCGCTTTATTTCATTGTCCTCTTAAAGTAAAAGATCAGTACTGTTCTTCTCGTTATTATGTTTTACTGACATGACATATAAAGCTTATCTTTAAAAGCAACTTAAAAAAAGATATAGTGTTAAGGTCTCTTTGTTATAAATAAATAAATATATGGACATAATTAACACACCAAGTTAGCCCCAAACTAAGAAAGACTTTTTATATGGGATTCTTACTCAACGATATCTATCTATACTTATAATAAATCTGTAGAGAGGTCAATTCTGTACATTGAATTTATTTTCATAATAACTATCAGGGGGTGATTGGTGATCGATACTGATGCCAAAAATGTAATCAGTAAAATTTTTGTCTGTCTGTCTGTCTGTCTGTCTGTCCGTCTGTCTGTCTGTCTGTCGGTTTGTATGTTCCTTATGGAAACAAAAACTACTCGACGGATTTTACCGAAACTTGGTAGAATTATTCTTCATACTCCTGGGCAGGTTATCGTGTACATTTCAGCAGAGTAGTGAAGGGGAATTTTGGGAAATTTTGGGAAAACGGGAGAAGTTACTCAATTTTTTAAGCTTCCGTCGCGTATGCAGCCTTAATGGTTACAGTTACATAGAAATCATGTATAAGGGAAATATTGGCCATAAAATTGTCTAAAAAATACCATTCAACAGCATATGTCTATCTTTTATGGTTGACTCACAATAACACGTGTAACTCCTGATAGCTTAGCAGTTCGGAGCATCCTGATTATATTTTTTTACTCTTACGTTTATAGTTCTCTCATTCATCTCTCATTTAAAAAAGTTTACATTATTACCTATTCAATAAAAAAAGAATCATAGAAATCGGTATATAAACACCAAACTTATACATGAAATAAGCCATCGCATCCTGTCGTCGCATGTGGATATTGAATCATGCTGGATTATCTTTTAGTAATGGGTGTGCGGGCAAAAGATAGCCGTGAGTATATGTACGATGTATGCAAAGTTTGTAACTCTGATTCTTTGTTTCACAATCACAAAGCTAAACTATTCAGGAGTGCTATAGGTGGCGCTAAATTTCACAAAGGTTGAGCAGCGATTGAAGAAACCTCAGATATTTTTAAAACTACGCTACCCGTGCGAAGCTGGGCCGATCCACTAGTATTTAATATTATATAATACACATATAAATAACATTCAAGACTAAGGAACCATAGTTTATGCTTATCACACAAATGTTGCTCTCAGCGGGGATTGAACCCAATGCGGGTTCCAACCCAACCCGGAACGAAAGGCCAGTCAGCTATCCGCTCGGCTACGGACGTCGTCTAAATTATTATTTACTAGCTTTTTGCCCGCGACTTCGTCCGCGTGGACTACATTTTTTGCATCCGCTTTACATCCAAAACACCTAAACACTATCACAACTTCTGTTTTTTCATATTTATATTCCCGCGGGCGTTGTAAAGAATATAAAGGACATTGAGGCTTTTTAAGTGATTGTTGGGCGATGCAGTTGGTAACCCATCACTAACAACCCTTATTTAACTATCTTTTCCCTAATCTATTTCCAAAAGTGGATGAAGAATTACTATCTCTGAAGCTATGGCTACCCTTTTATGAGATTTATGCCCGTTAATATATACTCATTAATGATGGATAGATGAATTTCATAAATTCAATCGCACCATGTATTATGTTTCTAGATGAATAAATTACAAAAATCTCTATATTAACTTTCATTTGCTATTTCACAAAATCCTTTTTAATTGTTCAGAAAAATATGTAATATACTTTCAATTATCTTTATTCATACATATTCGCATAGTTGAATGTGAAAAAGAAGGATTAGTGCATCCTATTATTCTAACCTAACACAAAAGCAAAAAAGTCTCAAAAAGACTTTATTCGCCCGGGATTCGAACCAGGGTCTTTCGTTCTTAGTGATTATCAAACGGTATACCGCTACGCCACGCAGTCATTTGTGTAAGGCTCAAATTTGTGATATCCTATATATCTAGTAGTCATACTATTGACAAACAATTAAATGGACAATTATTTTGATGAAAATGGATGAAACCCTTATTTTTTCCAAAAAGACTATTAATGAAGAGTCCGATAAAGTCGGTCGATGAAAAAATTAATCGTTTAAATATGGGGAACCATATAAAAGTTATGTTTTTTTTATGCTCCTATGGGAACCCTTGCGAAATCCGGGATAAATTATATCCTATATGTTGGCCATAACCTACATTCATGCCATATTTGATCAAGATCGGTCCGGTAAAATTAACGTGATGAACGGACATACAGACAGACAGACAGACAGACAGACAGACAGACAGACATTTTTTTCAAAAATAGCAAATTTGGCTTCAGTATCGAAAATATAACATATTCCACCGGTTTTTATTTTTTTTTTCTTTAATGTACAGTTTTGACCTCGTTACAGTCTTATTATAGTATAGATAGATAGATGAAGGTAAAATAACTGAAATACAATGAGTCTTACGAGGGGCATGCCAATAGAAGTTAGATACTATTGTCTCTAGATACTATTAAATTGATACTGGCAAGCTAAACACCATCTTATAGGCTGGTTGTTTATTGACATATTTGAATATAGAACACACTTCTTTTATTTATTTTTATTTGAATGAGCATCATTTTTCCGAGAATCTGGCGGGAATTCACTTGCAACAATGGAGCTCAGTCGACGTGATTTTCGCGCTATGATTTAATATGACTTTAAAAAAGGTTTAAAGCCTCAAGAATGTTTTGAACTTTTGGTTTCTACTTTTGGTGAGTCTGCTTGTTCCCGAGCAACAGTATTCAATTGGTTTGCTGAATTTAAAAGAGGACGGCGATGTCTCGAAGATGAAGCGAAGACAGGACGGCCGCCAACCGCGGTCACACAAGAAAACGTTCGTGCAGTCGAAAATCTTATTCGCGCAAACTAACGAATTACATTATGTAGAGCTAGAGCGAGAACTAGGAATTGGATCAGCAGCAATGCAAACCATAATTCACGGCCACCTTTCTCTCCGTAAACGTTGTTCAAGATGGGTACCGCACAAAAATGTGTCAATTGTGAATACTTTGAAAGATCGATACTTGTAATAAAGAATAAATTTTATAATTTTTGAGTATCTAGTTTCTTTTGGCATGCCCCTCGTAGTTAATATCGTTGGCTTCAAGGCAGAGGGGCGTATAAGCAATACCACTACTTTTCAGGAGACACAAAAAACATAATATTTTGTTTTTTAATGTATCCCTTTAACTGAAATTTTGAATGTGTCTATAAAAGTACTTCCTAAATAACGTAAAATGCTTATTTTTTTGTTATTATTTAAAACTCGCATTATATTGCACTTACTTCTATTTGGCTTGACAATTTAAGACAAATAGTAGGTAATTTTTTCTCAGATAATGCTTTTATGGGATGGACGTATAATATATATGTTTATATGCAATGAAATATTATAAACAAACATTCAAACTTAGTATAAGTATCGTAAAATATCATTAATAAATAGTTGTTATAAAATTAAAGGCAGTATTTCTAATATATTCAGAGATTATACGTCCATCTGGCTTGTCAAAAATATAAAATTTGTTTTGTTGTAAAGACAGACGTAAATACTATTAAGGGTTAATTTCGATAGTAGTGAAATTAAAACAAGACACGCAATAAGTTTAAAATATAAATATTTTTATAGGAACTCGTTTCACAAATAATCTTTCAAAAGTGTACAAAATCTTAGCATAATTAATACTGTAGTACCACTATGATAATTATTGTTTCTTTGGTCCTAATCAGAATTCGCAAATTTTAGAGATCTTGATAATCTTAAAGCTTAGAATAGTATAAGGTATTAAAGAAAAGTAGTTTACATAAATAACATAAACTACTGTAAAAATATATCTTTAAATATAAAAACAGGAATGATGGAACTTCTGTATTTTAACTTAGCTGCACTCTGCACTCAAGTATTTTCCCTTTAGTTGCAAGCAATAGCATTAAAATTAAGAGCAGGTACAAACGACTTAATTTATCTGATTCAACCTCCAGCAAGCAAAGTTAAGAAGTTTAAAAATCTAAGAAGGTATTTAAAAAAATAATATGCATGTATTAAAAGATTGATGATTGTAAGTAAACGAAGCTAGAGAGGTTTGCCAGGATCGAACAAAGTGGTGATCAATAGTCTCTGCCTACCCCGTCCCGTACACACTTGGCGCCGGAGCGTGGAGAGCGAGCTGCGAGCGGCGGGACTGAGTTGGAGTGCGGCCAGGGAAGTCGCAGCAGACAGGAAGGCGTGGCGGAAGCTTGTGCAGGCCCTGTGCACCAGTGGGGTGCCATAGGACGACGACAACATCATCTTGACGTGGCCTAGTCTGAGGCAACGATCCTGATACAGGAGAAACAGGTAGCTTTTCGTAGTTCATCACTACGTTCTGGGTATCGTCTCATCCTTACACATTGCCATGTTTTAACAGAATTTGTCCAGGGTACAGTTTTTCATGATGAATGTACAATTTTTTATATCAACTATGTAACTATTGGTAGAAACTTTATAGGTCTAGAACTTCTCTGTATTTTTTTGTTGCTTGAAATATTATGTACCGTTTTTTTCTCAAATAAATAAATAAATGATGCGAATTACGTTCCGATCTTGTCACTCTTTTCTTCATATTTTAGTCTTTAAATTCTTCTTAGTATTTAAATTTGAATAAAAACGAATGGGGAATGTCTTCATTGAATAGTAACCATCTCACGTTAGCCCATTGCAAAACAGTTCTGTCAATTCTTTTCTATTCTAATACAAAAAAAAAGTCGTAGTCAAATCTTTCATTAAAAAAAAATTAATCACTTTTTGGCAAAATGTCAGGTCTGTTTTGGCTATCACATCACGGATTTTGAGTATTAAGGCTGCAATCGATTCGATTTGTGTCTAACGACTCTATCTTTAAGATAGCCCGATAAAAAATTATCCAGTGGTATGAAATTACACAATCTAGCTGGCCATTTTAACAGCAGAATTTCGTAAAAAAAACATTGATGAAAGAATTGACTACTGTCAGCGTGGTCGTGGTGGACATTTCGCGCTCTCAGGACGAAAGAGGCTCAAGTCCAAAAATAGTGATATTAAGTTACAATCATAGAGAAGCATAAAAAAGTATGCTCTATCCGATGAATAGTAAAATAAAGGCACTTATTGTTAAAAAAACAAGATAGCGAATTTTTTGTCCTTATAACAATAAGTGCCTTTGTTTTAGAGCATACTTTTTTATGCCTCTCTATGGTTGTAACTCAATATTGCTTTTTTGGACTTGAGCCTCTTTCGTTCTGAGAGTGTGATTTGCTAGATATAATATTTCATTCATAATTGCCGAACTTTTCTCTTCTTTGTAATACCTACCTACAAAAAGAAATCATATGTTTATTTTAGAAAATAAAGCTATTGTTGTAAGACCCTGTATATGGAATAATATGTGACTAGCCAGTAAAAACAATTCCTATATTGTTAAAGTTTTGTGTTCAATAACTTCAACAATATAGTGATTGTTTTTACTAGATAGTCGTGCGTATGACATTTTGCCAGTCATCAGGGTTGAATATTTTGACATACTCAGAAGCTCGTTCAATTATCGAGTACATGTTGTCGCATTCCATGTTCAAGAAATTTATAGTCAATGACTGTAATATCATTTTCAGGCGATGTAATGATATAATTAAGCATGTTCAAGTATAGCAACAAGAGCAGAATTTCTATTCTGCCCTGGACAGTAGTCAGAAAATAATATTAGGTGATTGACATTCTCCAGATTTGAGATGTAATTTTATAATACACCTTGAAAATCGATAATCTTATCAAAAAGTATGTACGTACGTCTTTGTGGTCCGATACACAATTCGCCATTCGTGGTTACGACTGCGGTACGACTCTCTGGCATGAAAATGATATCTGACTTCAATTATAGGCCTAAAATTATTTTGTTAATATCTTCTAAAGTAATTTACCTACAGAAAAAAACACAGTTGGTGTATCAATAGATGTAGAAAATATTGAAGTCATAAGAAAACGCATTTTTTATACGCCCCTCTGGCTTGCAGCCCGCGATATTATTATTACGAAATACACTACATAACAAAAACTATATATAACTATAAAAGTATATACAACGTATAAAACTAGTACAAAGTTAACATCAAACACTTTCCCATTTCGAAGCACAATATATTTCATAGAATGCTCTAATTGTACGATTATTTCCGCAGCCGATTGCAGTATTTCATTAGTAGAGTGCTATTGGCCTCGGGCTGCGAAGAAAAATTCACTCTGTTTTCATCGTAAAATTTATAGTGCTTACAAACGGATACTAGAAGTATTCTAAACGAGAATGCTCACCTTACGTCAGGAAGGTATTCAACACATATTTTTTTGATTTTTTTATATTCTTCAAAAACTACGTATTAAATTCACTTAAAAATATATATTTTTTATTTCATTTAACTCTTAGTCTGTTTTCTGTGTACTTTGATTGAGATATTCCGATGGACTAAATTAAATCATATTTTTTTTTACTTTTACTTGAGTGGGTGTTGTTTTTTACATACATACATGTGCTCACGGCTTAATATCCCTAGAAGGAGTAGCCAGAGCTTCAGAAAGCAAATTCCTTAGCCACTTTTGGAACTTGAGTGGGGAGAAGATTGTAAATAAAGGTTATGGGTCTCCAACCGCATCTCCCAACATCTTCTTTATTAGCCCCAAAACCCTTAGTCGACTCTTACGACACCTACAGGTAGAAATAGGGTAGTGTTATTCTAAGCCAACACTACACAGCATTTGTATTTTTAGGTTTGTGCTATTTTAAACCAATAGGACTCAACGATGAAACAAGTTTTTTTTGTTTATAGTTAACAGTTTCAAACACATATGAGCGACCAAAAATATACTTATCACTCTTTTTAAAACCAAGCTACCAACTTTTCTGATGTTCATAAATCAACTCAAAAGTTTGTCATGTGTTCATGATGGATTTAAAATGGTGTTTGTAATAACTTTCATAATATTTCATGAATACAAAGTGTATTGAAACTTTTGATGTTTACCGGTAGCTTATTTCCTATTCAACCTAATTACTGCAACAATTGTAGTATTCTAAGGATCAATTTGTGTTGTTTTATTCTTTAGTGCCGTGTAGTGCCGGCTTAGAATATCACTTCCCCTTTCTTCCTATGGGTGTCGTAAGAGGCGACTAAGGGTATGGGGGTTTTTTAAGTTTTTATTGGGCGATGCTGTTGGAGACCCATCACCAACGAAACTTTATTTCTACCATCTTGTCCCCTATCAACTTCCACATGTGGCTGAGGATTTTTAGCTCTAAAGCTCTACCCTTATTTGGGATATATGACCGTGAGTATATATATGTATATATGTTATATTTTATATGATCACAATGATAAAAGTGGTTTAATGAACTTGATAATTTTCAATGATAACTCTTGATTCTAAAGTATATCCAATTAAGTTATCTGCAGTTAGCGTCTTGAAATGAACACAAACATAATTAACACTTTGACTCGTAATTCATTAGTATGGCTGCTTAATGCTTATCGCTTATCTTTTGAAATGCTTTATTTTATTATCTTTTCCCCACTCAAGGTCCAAAACTGGCTGGGGATTTTCTAATTCTAACGCTCAGGCTAAATTTACATACATACATACATATACTCACGGCTATATTTCCCTAAAAGGGGTAACCAGAGCAAAGGAATTATAAATTCCTCAGCCACTTTTGGAAGTTGAGTGGGGAAAAGATGGTAAAAATAAAGGTTTTTGGTGATGGGTCTCCAACCGCATCGCCCAAAAATCCAATTAAAATCCCCAATACCCTTAGTCGCCTCTTACGACACCCGTGGGTAGAAAGGGGTTGCGACATTCTAAACCGGCACTACACGGCTAAATTTAAATACATATAATGCATATACTCTCGCCGTTAGTTCCTATTATGGTAAGCAGAGACTATCAATCGTCACTGTTCACGATCCTGCCAAACCTTTTGAGTTTCGGCATGGATTTGGTTAATAATTTCTTCTCGAACGGCTATTGATAAGACGCTTGAGAGGGTCGTATCAATCAATTTGGTGGGCGCCAGCCACTAGGCCGTCGTTGGGGGGATGGCTAGCGGTAATTTGTACCTTGTCTATTTTTGTAGTTCATGTAAAATCTACCCGTAATTATGATTAAACTATGTGTTGCATCGCGTTGCCTTAAATATAAGCCGACTGCTAAAACTTACAAAACTCATTACGCCTCACATACACCTATGGCAAAATTGCAGGAAAATATAAAAATCTCCATAAGTATGTAAGCCGCAGTTTGCTCCCGCCTACTAGTTAGTTTAGTTTAAAAAGAAACAATTGTTCGTAGTATGACTATTAAACTCAACATTTAAAAAAAAAAAACAACAGTTGTCATTTATGCTCATCTAAACATAATACTTATGATAGTTTGCATACGAAAATGAGTAATTATTTCCGTGAGCCAGTTGTATGTTAGTGCTAAGGTCGTCAGTGGAGTCTTAAAAAAAAGCACTTAAGACAATATGGCAGTAACAGAATTAGTGCAACACATAAAAGAGTTGTGCTATAGAGACTAGTTAACGCTAAATACGGCTATTTTAGGGGGTAAGCTGAAACCTACTTTTAGATAAGAACATGTTCAGTTAATTATTAAGTTTTCATAAATATTATTGATATTTATATCACATACATTTATCGTCAAATAACCAATTTTATACATAAACTCAAAAAAGTAGCAATTTGGTCACCAAAAGATTATAACTATTTACAGTTTTCCAGCATATTAAATTCATTTCGAGGTAACGCGTGATTTATTGAAATATTGATTAAAATTCAAAGAATGTAATTTGCGCTTTTTGCGAATGAACGTTATAAAACGTATCTGTTTCAAAAATTCAGTTTCTGTTCAGTTCTGTTAATTTCAAAGTAAGTAAAAGGTAAATTATATTTAAAATCTTAATATATTATATATTCAACAAACTTTACTGCAATTTCCTTCATTATTTACCATTACCTCTGTTACCTTTGACGTTTCCTTGAGGTTGCTTTGTTTACGGTACTGAACTTAAATAAACATGCATCTAGAAGTGAATTTAATTATTGCTGCTTTGTCTTTAAATGCTAACATATACAATATTAAATTATTTTGTCGCTCTCAAAGCATTACTATTTTATGCTTCACATTAACCGATTTCAATTTTAATTGTCACAGTTTTATGCAAGAAGAAATGAAGAAAAAGTCCTAGAAGCTAAAAAACATGCTTGGAAGCAGGTGCAGTGCGGAAAGCAATATCCTTAGTAGATAGTTAGAATATTCTAAGTACTTATCTTTACTTCCTTTATTGAGAATTCAAAATACTTAACTTGTTGCTCTGATAGATAGTTTCAGAGCAACAAGCTGTCAATTGATAAATAGATAAAAAAACATAATTATGTAAATAGCAAATAGCAGGCACTCAAACCGCTACAAGAATAAGGTGATTTGGCTCTAGTCCATTCTATGGCACTGGCAGAGATTAAAATTATAACTATGGGAGTAGCAAAGAGCGACGGCATATCCTAACCTTTGCAATATCCTAACCAAAGTGAGATTGAAAGACGTGAAAATTTTGTTTGTTGGTGTACTCCCCGGGCATCGAACCCAGGGCTTCGCAAAGGTATTATGACAGTCGGGATTCCATGGTAGTATCTGCTTAACCCAATGACAACTAATGGCGTGAGTATATTTATGTATGTATAATAATGATTCACCACAAACCATCCTTCTTTTACAACTATTTCCCCAATCAGCATCCTAAAGTAGATAGAGATTTTTTGTACTCTGAAGCTCTGCCTACCATTTTTTTGAATTTACAAATGTAAGTTATGTTTCTAAGAGACCAAAGTTTATAGTTTACAACCAGTCTTTATAAAATGTAGTTTCATTTACTCGTAATCCAGCGCGCGTCCACAAAATCAGGTTTCCTGGAACGCTTATTTTGTGGGATTAGAGGAAAGTGTAGTACCGTAGCACTAGACAACAGAGTTCCTAACTCAACTTCTTGTTGAGCCGTAAAATAACATTTTAACGGGGGTCGTTAACCTTGTTAACTTAGAAGAAACGCCATCGCTTCTCAGGCGGGAGATGTGAGTTCAAATCTTGAGTAAGACTAATTTGTCTGTTATTAATGTGTGGATAATGTATCAATATTTTTAACGGTTAAGAGCTTATTCCATTACACTTTGTCGTTGCTGAATTCAGACGTCCTACGAAGTTACTGCCGCAGACGCTTGTTATTCCACTACACAAATTTCAGTTTGAACGTTATTCCACTAGTCTGAATTCAGATTCTGTGGCTTTCAGACGTCTTCATTCAGACAAATGGAATAAGCTCTTTAGGGAAAATATCGTGAGGATACCCACATCGCGTAACATACTACTAAATTTAGTAACCAGCTGGCTGGAGGTCAATTTGTAATCGCTGTAATCAAAAATAAATCAATAGAATCCAGATCTAGTTATCTGCATCTTAGTGCAAAACGACGATGGCTCTATTCATTAGTAGCTTTACCATGCTAATACACAGTCCTGACCACGAGTCCACGAGTGTATACTCAAACACCAAGCGAAGGGAAAGGTGACCAAAATGTCATATAATTATTAAAAGCATAAGCACCTCCGCCACCGCTTCGTAGGTATACTGTAAATCGCTCAAAGACATAAACATAAGCGAAATAAAAGCTACAAGTTTCCAATCACCCGATTGGATTGAAAAAACGGAACCACTAAAGAAACAAATCAAAAGAGTAATAATAGAAGTGTAACTTTAAGAGCAACTTATTGAATACAAGTAGTGAATTACCACGGACCGACGAACACTGAAAATGGAAAAAGAAGATAGAAGCGAGCTTTATCCGATAATAATTCTCACTTGAATTGGTCTATTTGCTCGACGGTGCACGATCCTGTGCCCCTACCACATGACTCCGTGTAATAAACACACCGTTTGCGATATTATCTTATTCAATTGTTGAATTCATTGTAAAATACATGCTTTTTTATATTCAGATAATGGCATTATATGGTGCGTTTTACCTGTTTATCTTTTATATCTCTAGGCATATAGAGGATCCAATAGGATGAATACAAAAAATATCTAAATTTGGCTCGATAATTATTATTAATAATGGTAAAATAACTGTAATACCATGAGTTGTATTAATGTTTTTTAGGTTTTAATAAACATATGCCTTCCTAAGAACGCAAGAAAATATGTCTCACTCCATCATCACCTACTTTACTACATACATAAACATAAACATAACATAAACTTTCACGCCGTTTATCCCCGAAGGGGTTGGCAGAGGTACCAATACTTCTGAACTCACATGGCAGCGCCATCTAGTGTCCAGAGAAGGTACCCACGTTTTGCTTAGACAGTGTACTCACGTGATAGGGGGCAGGCCTATCGCCATTTTGTACGAATACACTGTCACATGACTAAGTACAACTCAGCCATGTGGGTTTCCTCACGATGTTTTCCCTCGCCGTTAACAACCATGATAAATTAACCACACATATGACTTTAGAAAAGACAAATTGGTGTAGGCCCGACCCAGGATTGGAACTCACGCCCTTCTATTTTCGGGCGGGTGTTCTACCCACTGGACTATCATGTCGTTTACTTTACTACATCTACATCTAAAAACATCCTACTAGTTACAAAGTAAAAATTATCCACCCAATGGTTCATTAGATTCTAGTTATAAACCGCGGCTTTTTTTATTTACCCATGCCATCATTTCCTATTGGGGTAGGCAGAGACTAGTGATGTTAATTTGTGCATCTTAAAAACCTCTTACGACTCCATTAAATGTTTTTGTATCGCTTTATTATTATATCATTTATTTAGGCTTGGTTATTCCTCTCAATCTTGTAAAGTGGAAGCAAAAAACTTCAGTAAGTTGAATCTGAAATTAACACTCATGGGTAGAATTGGCAAAGTGCTTAACTGAGCCGAATCTATACAAATTATAATATTTCATTCTTCTGAGAAAATTGAAAATTTGCCGTGTAGTGTCAGCTTAGAATAACACTACCCCATTTCTACCCGTGGGTGATCGTAAGAGGCGACTAAGGGTATAGGGGCTTTTTAAGTGATTTTTGGGCGATGTGGTTGTAGACCCGTCACCAAAAACGTTTATTATTACCATCTTTTCCCCCATCAACTTCCAAAAGTGGCTGAGGAATTTCTCATTCCAAAGCTCTGGCTACCCCGTTAAGGGATTTATAGCCGTGAGTATATGTATGTATGTATGTTCTGAGAAAATAACATTCATTCGCCACTTAGAAGAGTTATGTAGAAGAGCTCAAAATCCAAGAGTAGGGGTTCAGATATTGAATATGGATAAAGTGAATTATTGTGAGAGTAGCCGACACCGGCAACTTCCAGAGTACGAATAAGAGGATTATTCACAAGTTATAATTGGTTCTCGCTATTCTATTGGATGAGAGAAAAGCCTAATGTCTCTCAAGGCGCTACTGAAATCTCCGATAAGAAATGTTACTAGTTATTCTTTTATTCTTGGTCTTAATTAACAGGTTCTTGTAAAAAATATTATCCTCCAACTACGGGGTAATTTTATCAGTAATCTCTACTAAAGCGATCGCAAAGTATTAATATCATAGCAGATAAAGGCAGTCTTTGATGTGTGTGTACACTTAAACTTGAATTATAAGTTAAACTTGGTTTAACTCATAATTCAAGTGTGTGTTATGGAATGTATATAATAACATACATACATATACTCACGGCTATAAATCCCTAAAAGGGGTAGCCAGAGCTAGGGAATTCGAAATTCCTCAGCCAATTTTGGAAAGCTGAGTGAGGAAAAGATGGTAAAATAAAGGTTGTTGGTGATGGGTCTCCAACCGCATCGCCCAAAAATCCCTTAAAAGCCCCAATACCGTTAGTCGCCTCTTACGTACACCCACCGGAAGAAATGGGGTAGTGCTATTCTATGCCGACACTACAAAAAAAATGCGACAGAAACTAAATTATATTTTTAATAAGATGATTTACTTTAAGGCACTTTGCAATTCAGTGTTTATTTATGTCAGATTACAGTGGCTCTAAGTCATTTCATCTGGCAGGTATTAAGCAGGCTTAAGAGTGCTTCAAGTGATTGTTGGTTGATGATGCTGGAAACTCAACACATATTATAATTCATTTCACGACATTTCCCTATTGAAGCTTCTAAAATGGCTGAAACACTTCGAATTCTGAAGATCTGGCTACCCCTTTTTGGGATTTATAGCTGTCAGTTAAGATATAGGTTAAAGTCATTAAAAAGGAAACGCAAAACGCGAAAAAATTAGTTTCTCATAATCTGACGGAACATTAATAGTTTAAAAATAGATCATGTTGTTTGATTTAATTGGTAGATAGATTAAAGATTGGAATATTATATTTTCCAGTTATAGTCATTAATTTTTATAATGAGAGTATGCAGTTACAGATTTAATTTATAGGCTGAATATTAGAATAGATAAGGCCGTGTAGTGTCGGCTTAGAATAACACTACCCCATTTCTACCCATGGGTGATCGTAAGAGGCGACTAAGGGTAAAGGGGCTTTTTAAGTGATTTTTGGGCGATGTGGTTGGAGACCCGTCACCATAAACATTTATTATTACCGTCTTTTCCCCCATCAACTTCCAAAGGTGGCTGAGGTATTTCTGATTCTGAGGCTCTGGCTACCCCGTTAAGGGATTTATAGCCGTGAGTATATGTATGTATGTATGTATAAGAACTTTATATTACAGCAAAATAGTTTTATATTACCAACCAACTAGTAGTGAATACAATATTCAATATTACAAGATTTATGTAGAAAGCTGTTCAAAATCTATTTAAAATGTTTTCGCATCGACATCCACTGCAGATATTTCCCTTATAACTGCATCGTGTATCCGGCTTTGGAAACTTTGTATTATAATTTATGTTTGCTGAACGTTTTCTCCGCGTATCAATAAATTTAGCGGAATTGCGTAATATTTCCTTATTTTTAAGTTGAAAATATTTATGGTGTCGCTAGATGAAAGAGAAATAAAGTTAAACGGTAAAAGGTGTTTGTTTTCTTTTCCGTCTTCCAAATTAAATGCTTCACTTTCTTTGAAATCTACATAACTAAGCAGATTCAAAGCATAATTGTTTATTTAATTATGATTTTTGCACCTACATAAGATGATTATTAACTATTATATTAAGGATCGAATTATACAATGATTGTCTCGGAAAGATTGATTTCAATCATCAGTTTTTTTTAAATCGTTTCTACTGATTCCGATTTTAACATTGAAACGCCAGCAAGACCATAAAAGTTCGATGCATTTCACTGCTCAAATGTCGTGAGTGACTAAAACTTCCATTCGATAACTTTTAACATGTTAAGTACAAGTAACTCGGTGAATTTATGAGAAACTTCTATTGGGTACACATATATGAAAAACGTGCGTAACAAAAGTTTGCTGATATTTTTGGAGATTTCAAACCTTTGTATCTCAATAATAAGAACGCCGCTCCTCAAAACAACTCAAATGTTCACGCCGTATATCTCTCTGGTTGGTAGAGGTACTAAACCCATACTTCTGAACATTACGTGACATTATCACCTGGTATTCAGAGTACCCACGTATTGCTTGGGCAGTGTACTCACGTGATAAGTGGCCCCTGTGATGCTAACGTTGCGACAAGACCATTGATATACCCATGTTTCATACCTACAATCCTAATGTATGGTTCATGGACATGAAGTATGTTCTGATATCTTTATGAAAGAGATGCCTTTACATATTTTTGTCGTTTAAAAAAATAAAACAACTACAACCTTTGATAAATTCAAATAGAGAATATGCATCACAAGGGTCTTAAAAACGGCCCGCTCTATTAAAAAAAGCACTCAATTTGACCGACCTATTCTAAATCAAACTCAGACATTTCAACCCGCTTCTAATAGAACTCCCGTAGTCGCCATGTAATTTAATACACATTCTGATGCTTAAATTAGTTATTTTTAATGTTTTTGTTCAAGAATCACATGTGGGGATTATTACTAATAAATAAAGGAAAGAAAAACTTCGACACCGGCGGGGATCGAACCCGCGACCTCCGGGCATACGCCCCCGTCGCTCTGCCAATTGAGCTACAGTGGCTTCCAGTGCGAAATTCTTCTATCCTTTGTTTTTTTGTTTATTTTTTTATGTTTTTCTAAGGTAGACAAGTGGCTTCCGAATTTATAAAAAAATTTGGAGGTAGGGAACGCAATCACTACTTAAAAGTACGACATAATATGCGTCTATGCTCCGAATATGTCTTAATCACTATCCGACAGATAGGAGTTATCGAATTTGTTGCATGATATTGAAAATAGGTGAAACCAAAATGAGAGAATTATAATGTTAGGAATTTGATGGCTGGGTTGATGTACGCAACGGTGGTTGCGAAAGGTATTAGGAAAGTATGCTCATCTAAAAAAAATATATGATATATACTGTGGTTTTTTGGTATTCCAAATTCATACTAATTTATCATCGAAAAGTTCTAAATTCAAAATTAGTGGTAACTATGGAAACTGCATAATCTTAAAAGTATTTCAAGTTTGAGAGTTATTTATGTGCGCCAATATTGGCAATTTATTACCAAAGATCATTTATAACATCCACTTGAGAAAAACTACTCAAAGCTTAGTCTATTCAAAAAGACTCCAAAAAAGAACCTATGTACAACCGAAATTAATAATATATAAATGGCATTTCTGATGCTAATTTTCTAATAGAAATATTAATACCACTTACACAAAATTGTCAACAACGACCCACTTTGAACAGAGCGAAAACGAAAGGGCGTTCTAATTTAATATCTCCCCGTTATGTAAAAAGGTTGTTATAGAATGTTGCCACCCTACTGGCTGGGCACTCGAGCCCATACAAGCTCCATACGTCCACTCTAACACAATTACTACATTGTCGACTATGGCGTGTTGCAATCTGCATCGAATTCAATTAACAGACGCAGTTTGATTCTAACACAGCTCCGACGTATTTGGAAAACGAAGTTTCCGAACGAAATTCAATAACACTTGTTTTATAAAACGTTCCTTTTACGTGTATTTTTAATTAACGCATATTTCAAGGAAATGCAAAATTAGAAGGCATTTTTTTCATTTTTCTGAGCCATATGACGTTTGAACTCGTAAAACCTATAGCCAAATGTTTTTTATGAAAAATTGGTCGAATCATTTGGGGACTATTATAGAATGATGATGATCTACATTGAATTAAGCCTTTGCGGTGCGTGACCTAAATCAAGGTGTGGTTGGTCCACCTTCTGGGTGTCCTACCCACACACTAAAAACATTTCCCTCGCTTAAAAACCTTTGAACCTAACTATCAATTGTTGTTTCGCTTAGTTAGCTCCCCAAATTGTCTTTTCAATAAAAAAACTTTGAGCTATAGAAGTTATCTTAAATTATCTTGCGATACTTTAATGTTTTTTTATATTTTACTCATATAATAAAGCGCAGGAAACTAACGGATACAGAAAAGTTTGAAACTTAAGCTAATTTAGATTTTTGCTGTAAGCTTTGGTCATTGGTTTTATTGATCTGGTAGTGAAATATTAGTGAATTAAAATAATGTTTTTTTTTACAATCTTCTCCTCCAGTCTTCCAAAAGTGGCTGAAGAATTTTAAATTTGGAAGTTCTACCCCTTTTAGAGATTTATAGCCGTGCGTGTATGTATGTTGAAAACTTATGCTCTATCTTTATACATAGTTTTGGCATTATGTTCACAATTATGTTCAGGCGAACGTCACAATATTAACAAGTTCCCAAAAACCCATTGTGCTGTAGATTAACGCTCTCCGTTGAGTTGGAAAGGCAGAGTGCAAAAAGTAAACACAGTTTATATGAAACCGAGTTCAGTCGGTGCAAACACTCTCCATCTGCCATACCTGATTGTTTTTACGAGCCATTGAACCTGGCACCATCCGATGTACGAATTCATGACCATTCCAATATGGACTCAAAAAATTAATATTATTATTCATTTCTTTCTCTTAATATTCTGAGATAGGTTTTTTTTTACTTGGTTGTGGAACTTATCCTGACATAAATTCAGATATTGATGTTCTTTAGCCGTTTTTAGGGTTCCGTAGCCAAATGGCAAAAACGGGACCCTTATAGATTCGTCATGTCTGTCTGTCTGTCCGTCCGTCCGTCCGTCCGTCCGTCCGTATGTCACAGCCAGTTTACATACATATTACATACATATTCTCACGCCGTTAGTTCCCATTGGGGTAGGCAGAGACTATCGATCGCCACTTTGTACGATCCTGGCAAACCTCTCTGGCTTCGTTTACATCCATCAATCTTTTCATACATGCTCTTTTATTCTTCATACTGCGGACACCTGCCTTTTTGAGCACATTTTCTATTTGATCCAAATGTGTCCTCCGAGGTCGTCCTCTACTAACATTACCTTCCACATTGGCTCTATATATCTCTTTCACCAATTTACTGTCATCCATCCTCTCTATGTGCCCAAACCATCTCAACATTCCTTTTTCTATCTTTCTTACAATATCATCTTTTACACCACACCTTTCACGAATCACATCATTCCTCACACGATCACATAACCTTACATTACACACTTTTCTGAGGGATCTCATTTCTACTGCATTCACTTTACTTTCATGCTTCTTCTGCCACACCCAACATTCACTGCCATACATAAGCGTAGGAACGAGGACAGCATCATGCACAGCCATTCGGGCCTTTTCAGACACCGACTGACTAGACATTAGACTATCCAGTGCTCCATTTACCGCATTACCCTTTTTCACTCTTCTCTCGATATCTTCATCACACTTTCCATCCCTAGTAAACAAACTTCCCAAATACACAAACTCTTTCACTTGTTCCACTTTCTTACCATTAATCTCAATCACGCATTCGGTCATATTCACCTCTCTTTCAAAAACCATAGTTTTTGTTTTATCCACATTCACCCTCATTCCCTTTTTTTCAAAAGACGCACATGCAATATTCATCATCTCTTGCAGCTCTTCCACCGATGATGCAAGTAGCACTTGATCGTCGGCATATAAGAGGCATTTAATGATGAATCCACCCATTCTCAATCCATAATCACTTTCACGCAACTCTGTTAAACAGTCATCCATGAACAAATTGAAGAGCCACGGGGAAGCTACACAACCCTGTCGGACACCCCGAGAGATCCCGAACCAGTCAGTATTTTCCCCGTTTACTCTCACACATGCACTGGAATCCTCATAGAGTGATACAAGTGCACGTATAAGTCGACTCCCCAAACCGAACTTGGATAACACCTCCCAAAAACACTTTCTTACCACCCTATCATACGCCTTCTCTAAATCAATGAAGGAGCAATACACCTTTCGGTTCTTAGCTAAGAACTTTTCGGTGATGCTCCTTAAAGAGAAGATTTGGTCCATACATCCCATTCCCTTTCTAAATCCTGCTTGCACATCCCAAATTTTATCATCCGTTTCATTCATCACTCTTTCAAACAAAACCTTTGCATACAATTTACCGACAATGCTGAGTAGGCTAATTCCACGGTAGTTTCTAGCCTCCTGGTGTGACCCCTTTCCTTTATATAAAGGCACAATTACCGCTTTGCACCAGTCTTGTGGCACTTTGCCACTCGACCAGCATTTTTGGAAAAGGAAGTACAACCAGGAAGCCACCACCCCTTTACCAGCCCTCAGCATTTCAGTGTTTATCCTGTCATACCCTGCCGCTTTCCCTAGTTTCATACTTTTCATTGCTTTCATTATTTCTTCCATACTGATCTCACTGTCACTAAAGTCACCCATAACGTCGTTCCAATCAACATTACTGCCGATTGGCGAAGAAATGGATGTATCCTCTTTTTCAAAGAGTCCCTCAAAATAGTTCTTCCATACTCGTCTTATGCTACTTTCATCCGTCGCCAATTCACCCTGACAGGGTGAGCCAGTTTATTCCGAAACTATAAGAACTACATTATTGGAAATTGGTGCGTAGATGTATTCTGTAAACCGCATTAAGATTTTAAAATAAAATCTGAAAAAAAAACCAAAATTTTTAGGGTTCC
Source organism: Bedellia somnulentella (assembly GCA_963576735.1). Taxonomy (NCBI): domain Eukaryota; kingdom Metazoa; phylum Arthropoda; class Insecta; order Lepidoptera; family Bedelliidae; genus Bedellia; species Bedellia somnulentella. The sequence continues at coordinate 12,309,177 of OY755177.1, read as the reverse complement.
CCATACATAGAACTGAAACTCAAAATTTTTTTTTTCATCAAACCTATACGTGTGGGGTATCTATCAAAAGGTATTTGAAAATGATGTTGAGGTTTCTTATATCATTTTTTTCAAAACTGAATAGTTTGCGCGAGAGACTTTTTCAAAGTGCTAAAATGTGTCCCCCCCCCCGTAACTTCTAAAATATGGGCATGATAATACTGAAAAAAATATATGATGTGTATTACTATACAAACTACTAACGAAAATTGGTTTGAATGAGATCTAGCCAGTAGTTCTATTTTTAAACGTCATAAATCAAATTACTTACCTAATTTGGCTCCCATGATTTTCACACAAACGGGATTTTCTATATATATGATAGTATGGAACCCTTAGTGCGCGATCCGACTCGCACTTGGCCGGTTTTGGAAGTTGAGTAAGGAATATTCATAAAGCAAAGGATGTGATGAGTCTCAGCTCCAACGCCCAACCTCTAAGAAAAACTCAAAACCTAACCAACTGCGGGTTAACGGGTTAGTGCTACTAGAAGTAGACTACATAGCTAAAAAAATATAAAGTTTGTTCATCCACCGCACTATACAATAAAGGAACCAATCAATCTGCACAAATAAAATGTGGTGTCACATCTGGCTGCTGCATTGTAGTGTCGACTTAGAATAGCACTACCCCATTTCTTCCGGTGGGTGTACGTAAGAGGCGACTAACGGTATTGGGGTTTTTAAGGGATTTTTCGGCGATGCGGTTGGAGACCCATCACCAACAACCTTTATTTCACCATCTTTTCCCCACGCAACTTCCAAAAGTGTCTGAGAAATTTTTAATTCCTTAGTTCTGGCTACCCTTTCTAGGGATTTATAGCCGTGAGTATAGGTATGTATGTATGTATGGGAGTTAAGTGGGTAGAATTTTGGTTAAGTAAAGGATGGGTGGTAATGATGAGTCTCCGACGCACGCCCAACCACCTATTAGAAAAACCCAAAAATCTAACTACCGCGGGTTAATAGGTTAGTACTTATCTAAGCTTCCACTAAGCTTACACAACTATAAATAGTAAAAAGATTGTAAAATTGTCTTACTATATAATGATGGTACAAATCAAACTGCACAAATAAAATTTATTGTCACTTCTGGCAAAGCAAGAAAAGTAATTATTTTAACGAGTCCACATAAGCTACAGCGTAGTAAGTTTTGACATGGGATAGTATAATAACTTAGTAAATTTACTAATTAGTTAAAGTTGCTGGCTAAGTTACGAAGCTCCTATTATCATGTTATAATTTGATGAAAACCATTTATCAGCAAATTTCAATCGTATGTGTTGGGAAACCAAATAGGAAGGTATTAATTAGATTAAGTAATTATTGTGTTTGCCATTGAAAAAAAAGGTTTGCAAGAAATAACCCTTGAAAGTAATTTTGTCAGCATACAAAGATTTTGTTAGCAATAATTAAAATCAGTCTGCAATTCGTGTTCTGTAAATAATTGAATTGAATTTCGCACTCGTAGCCACTTGACACTGTAGCTCAAGCGGAGCGACGGGGGTGTATACCCGGAGGTCATGGGTTCGATCCCCGCCGTTGCCGAAACTTTTCTTTCCTTTATTTATTAGTAATAATCCCCACATGACATTTTCATAAATTTTTGTACTTAGAAAATATTAAACGCAAATGTAACTTAAATTTTGTGAAGGTAGTTAGTATTAATAAATTTATATTACTGTAAATTGACAAATAACACCTCAGTCTTCCCGTGACCATGATAACTGAAAAGTTTTCTAAACGTCGGGCTTTAAAAACCATTGTAATAACACGTGATTAAATATTCGAAAGTCAATAGTTGTATTAATTGTAATGTGCAATCGCTAAAGTCTCAGGAAATACTACATAGCTGAACATGTTCCTGTTTAGTTTACAATGGTAGTTATCAGCGGGTAGACCACCGCTTCTTATGCAGGAGACCTGAGTTGTAATCGTAAGTTAAGCCTACTCCAAACCTTTAAAAAAATCAAATTAAAAATAAACCGAATTTCATCCAAAATTTTCAGAGATTCAATTCTCTAAAGCGTAACTTTTCAACAAGATAAAGTACCAAATTAATCAACATGATGCGGTCGAATGAGTTTGGGGACTTTAGGTTTTCCTCATAAAGGATCTTTTGCGGTTCTCAATTGAAACACAACTTTTGATGTTAGCTTTTTATGTCTTCTGGAACCGGGCAGTTGTCGACAGCAGACCTTGGTCTATTTACTGGTCCGACATTATCGGCAGAGCGAAATTTCTAGAATCTCTGTCCCTTTGTAGTCACGAGTGGTTGTGACATGTCAATTACTGTATCGTGAGTGCTCTGCGGTTTGATACATTAAAATATAGTCTGTGATATTTCCTGTGGGTGGATACCGTTCGAATGTGCGTCTTTGACGAGTCTTGTAATCGAATATCTGGTTTCTGTACTTGAGATTTTTCGCTAAGCTCATTTATTTTGTATTGTTTTGAAAATGAAGATTTATTTGTTTTATAAGTCTTAGTAATAATATATATTGTATTTCAACTTTTTGGTACCTGACCAGTTTTTATGCCATTTATAATAAGTAAATTTGGTTCTTATATAAGCTCGTTTCTTACTATTGTTTTTATCAGTTACTCCTGACCTCAAAGGTATTAATTCAAATTAGGTATGTCATAAATTTACGATACCTTTATTCCTAAAAAATGATTTATGCCACTCTAGTAAAATTACGCGTATCAACCAGTATGAGTATATTATTTACTTTTATACTCTTATTGTATAATTATTTCGTGAAATAGCCAATTCTCTGTTTAAAGCCAAATTATCAAATGTTTTGGCCGTTACATTAATCTTTGACGATGCTCGTGAAAACTGTATTTGATTTGCATTCAACAATCATATTTCCCGCTATTTGGTTTCCACTCGTGTAAAATACTACGAAAGGTATTTCATTGCTGTAAAGGTAACTAAATGTGAAAATTAACTACAATGTTAATTTAAATTACAAACTCTAATTTGTGACTTTGTTTCCATTTAATTCTAAGAATTATTTACTGTGTTTGACTTGAAAAGCCAGCTGGCTCTGATAAGCTTCTTATTTTTTGTGTAGATGCTAGAAGAAACGAGTAAATGGTTTATGAGTCGCATTTAAGTAACTTAATTAGATTTTAAGAAAAAGTATTTTTTGTTTTTTCATTGTGCCAGATGAAATTATTTTTGTTTGTGACATAATCATGTTTGAAAGTACCTATATTTTTATTTATCAAACGAGCGTCAAGGGCATAAACTTATTACTATGTCATTCTAAAGTATTTCATAATCATAAATATTTAATACATTTCAATATATACGACAACGACAAATAATATAAGTATGTAGAGATTTTACACATGGAATACCCAAATATACATAAATATACTCACGGCTATAAATCCCTAGAAGGGGTGGCCAGAGAAGGAATTAGAAATTCCTCAGCCACTTTTCGAAAGTCATCACATAAAAAGCCCCAAAAACCTAGGTCGTCTCTCACGATACACTTAGCAAGAAACGGGATAGTGATATTCGAAGCTGAGACTATGTATATACATCCATTAGGGCAGCTGAACAAATTGGACAGTGTATGGCACGCTACACCAATATTTAAACACATAATATTTGAAACCAAGTTTAGTTTGATGTGCACTGAAAAACCGATGCCGCATGGCAAAGTGCAAACAATTAAAACTAACACATAATCCTAAGAGATGGCTGTTTTATTTATGTAAAATGCCAGATAAATAAGTATATTGTAAAAGCTTCCCACAATGGGAATTATGGGCGTGAGTATGAGTAAGAAGGTAAAAGAAGTTTTCACGCTGTACACCCTTGTAATATTGCAGAGAAACTAACTTCTTTAAATACCACTTTGTAGAAAGAACAACGCGGTTAAATAAAGTATAAGGATACTACTAAGGAGTAATGAGATCCCAAAAACAAAACTGACTGACAATAAGAGTCCAAAATTCTTCAGCTACCTCTTGTGATATCAAACACTACTTGTTATTTTTAATGTTAATGATATTATTATAACAATTTGTAAGATCAGGTAAATGATTTTTGTACCTCATCAATCTATCAATGTTTAGTAATATTAATAACGAACAATGAACCAGTCGTATTATTTTCATAATGAAATTTTGTTAAGTTATACAATAATTAAATAAGTTAGAGACCTATCACCGACAACCTTTTTTTACCATCTTTTCCCCCCTTAACTTTCCAAAAGTGGCTAAGGAATTCCTACTTCCCTAAATATACACACATAAACTCACGGCTATAAATCCCTGGAAGGGGTAGCCAGAGCTAAGAAATTAGAAATTCCTCAGCCAACTTTGAAAGTTGCGTGGGGAAAAGATGGTGAAATAAAGGCTGTTGGTGATGGGTCTCCAACCGCACCACCCAAAAATCCCTTAAAAAGCCCCAAAACCGTTAGTTGCCTCTTACGTACACCTACCGGCAGAAATGGGGTAGTGCTATTCTAAGCCGACACTACACAGCAATTCCGTAGTTTATCGTCAGGATAAAGAAACTTATAAAGTGTTAGTGTGACCGAAGTTTGTTGACATGTGAGTCTAACTTCTGAGTTTCATTACTGTTTTTCCCTCACAGAAAAACGTCCTCAATAACAACTTAATCGGTCACAGTTTAGATCGCTTATACTGATTACCTACCTTACCTTACCTTACCTACCTTATTAATTCGAATATAAGAAACCAGAGAATATGCGAGCAATTTCTTTAATACACCAACTTTATTTGCTTGGCTTGTAACGTAAAATTAGTGTCCTTAATTATTATTACCCATATGTATTATGACACAAGCACTTAAATAATAAATAAAGCTCATCTAACCTTACCTTACCTTTAGCTTTCATGCTTCTAAAATGATATATCATAACATTAAACAAAGGTCGTAAAGGAATTCAACGTTCAGTGAAAACGGTGTTTCAGTCAGTTGAATGCTCGTCGAGAAAGCACAGAGTGAGCTCACGAGTCGGCCAAATTAACGACCTACCGTTGTCATATTGTGTGGAAACGCTGGGCGTAGTTACAAGATACTTGGATACTTGGCTTGGCTACACAACACATGTTGGCTGTATGAGTGCCACTACTACGGTTTCAAGACGAACTAAGGTTATGTAGGCTAAGTTACGCATTTACATGTGCTAATTTGAGTTTTACTAGCTTTTGTTGTCGACTTACGGAGAAGTAAATGGTCCTATATTCTTTCGTTAATTGAATGACTTCTAAAATATATATTCGGAAACAATTCTGTTGTGAAGTTCAATAAAGTATTTATCTATTCTTTTCTTTTGAACCCCCAAACTACTATCATTTATAAATTGTATAAGCAGTTATTGTTGCCCATTTTTTACACCTTAATGAATGATTTACGCAGTATAATTGATTTATTATTTTAAAGTTCGGAAACTACATATTGATTTTGCGCTTTGTTCATCGAAATGTAACAAAAATTTATATTTTCGCATTAAAACTCAAACTCAAACGTTCACGCCGTATATACCCTAAGGGGTTGGCAGAGAAACTAATACTTCTGAAGGTCACGTGACATTGTCACCTGGTGTTCAGAGTACCCACGTTTTGATTTGACAGAGTACTCACGTAATGGGAGCAGGCATATCGTCACTTTATACGAATACACTGTCACATGACTCAGTACAACTGAGCCATATGGGTTACCTCACGAAGTTTTCCCTCACCGTTTAAACCATGATAATTTAACCACACATATGTCATTAGAGAAGACAAATTGTTGCAGGCCCGACCCGGGATTTGAACCCTCATTGTCAGCACGATAAGCGGTGTTTTACCCACTGAGCTACCACGGTAACTCTAAAAAAATGTATTCATAGTCGATAGCGATATTTCACAAATGATTTCGTTGAAATTCTTAAGTATTCCAAGAAATTCACATTTACTGCACTAAACTGGTCAGGCTTTATATCGGAAATAGTTTATTGAATAAAAGTACCGATTTAGGACTATAAAAATAGTATTGATGATTGTTTTGTTGTTAAGTAATATAATGCTTTATTTTTGTCCAACTTTGTACAGCTGGCTTTAGTAGATAGGAAACTATATAAACACATTCACAGCTATAAATCCGATGAAAAAGTAAGTAGATGACTGAAAAATAACCTTGCTTTTTGGCTCTCAAAAAACAGTTTATAGTCAAATTATTCCAATTTTAAAACGATACGGGTACAAAGAGTTTCCACCTCAAGGGTACTCTTCAAAGCGATCGCAGTTTTAGAGTGTGTGGCTCAAACTCATTGGAGGCCTTTGCCTGTTAATAATTCATGAACACGCTTATTGCACGTGTCTCTTAAAAGAGGATGCTTGGCCTATTTCACGCTTAAAAATGAATTTGTGCTTCTTATTTAAGCTAAAGTATAATACATTACTTTGTAGGACAAAACAATTTGTTTTTGTGTGTAACCCAAAATAGATCCCAGTATAGATATTTTAATTACTAAGTCCATTTTCGGAATGAGTATCCTACGGGAAAGAAAATACATACATATCGCTATTATATTATTTAAAATTAGAAGTACATTACTTGTTTAATATATCGGGACAATGGATAGGGCACATTCCATTCAAAGGGCTCAAAGGCGCTGTGAAACCACGACTCCACGACCTGATGAAAGACGGGAAAAGCCGATAAAAGTAGACAGTATAGGACCAATCATTTCAAAAATTATTAAGGGACCTTGATTCTGAGAGAATATATACTGTAGAATAGCAGTACCTTATAAAAGTCGTATGAGGCGACTAAGAGTATTGGGACGTTTTATTAAGAAAGTGTTCGATCATGAGACTAAAAACTCCATCACCAAAACAATCATCACCAAATTCCAATCTTTTTTCTTCTCAACTTTTAGCTGAGGAATAGCTGAATCCAATGCTCTAGTTACCCTGTTTTGTGATTTATATCTAGAAGAAAATAATTGATACATAAAAGAAAAACATGTGATGTAAGCCCCATGTTGATAGTGACATTGATCTACCAAGTCATGTGGTAAAACTATACTCGAACCACAAATAATACATTTACATAAAACTATGACCATTGGTGCAGTTTTCCTTGAATGCGATCAAAGAATTTATGTCAATTGCTCGGTTAACCTAGAGCGACAATTTGATATTACTTTTAGTTTAACTACTATGGTGGGCTATTTACTTAATAGTGTTAATTATAAAATAGTTTATTTGCTTGTGAATTTTGTATACAAATAAAGTTTTAATTTTTCATGTGCGACATAATATATATTTTGTTAAATGAGAAATATACTTTCATACCGTTTTTGTGTCATATTGTTTTACTTAATCTATCTTTAATGAGACAAACAGACAGACAAAGTTCAGGATAGTTTAAAAATACTATGTTGTATTCTGAGTGATCTGACTGCCCGGTCATCAGATGTTACTGAGGTGCCAATATCAATATGAGTTGTATAGACCGAAAATATATAAGCAAACTTTAAAACATGGTTCACACTAAGGAACTAAACAAATAAAGACAAACAACAACACAGGAAACTTACATGAGTCAAAATTTTACTTACACTGTTAACAAAACATGGTAATGAAGCCTCCATACTGCAATTTTAAATAATGCAGGTACCTTACGTGTCCGTTCCACAAACAGAGTTGAGATTATAGCCTAATAGTTGAGATTATGGCAACTTCGTCTGCGTGATATAAGACAAATTCTTTTCTGTAGTTCAGATGTTATTGAGCACCGAACATTTAATAATTTAAAAATTAAACCCTATTTTAATTCTTTAGGTAAGAAAATTGTCTCCATCTCATATACATAGTTCACCAATCAGTTTTCATACAACAATTATTTCCAGAGTTTAGGTTGGCACTAGTACTTATAAGCTCGCAGCCACCGCCGCCGCCCCGTCCCCCGGGCGGCCGGCAGCTCGCCGATACCACCACAAAAACGCTACTTCCCGCAACTTTTAAATCTTTATTATTTTCGAATACATTCATTTAAATCACATGATGTAATAAACCATATAAATTTATATAAAATACAAAATTTTATTTAAGTTATTTAATTCAATAAGGATTGATGCTGGATTGGTTACACTTCGAAAATTACGGCTATTCCCAGTAGTCTTACTCGATAGTCTTACCAGTAGGACTATTGGGATTTGTTGTCCCAATAGACTTACTAGTAAGACTGCTGGGAAAAAAAAACAAAGTAGTCTTACCAACGAATCAAAACTCTTTGGTACATCTAAATGTTCCAACTTTTATATAGACTAAATATAAATAAGATTAATAGAAATACCTCCTTAGTCACTTCAAAAGTATGATTAAAAATTTAATAGATTAACAATTATAATAGATTAAATTGGCTGATTCCCTGTTCAATAATATTTTATCGAGGTGTATTTCCCATGAAGTAAATAATTTCGATATATATGGGAATGCGTTTGTTGTTTTAATATATTTTCGGTCACAACGCAGTCCTCAAGACGTAAAAGAACTTTAACAAAGTACCAGGGTTTCATAAATATAAAAGCAGCATAAATTAAAAAGCTAACTGTTTTTATACAAAGATATCTGTTGGAGTTGCTACAAACAAATAATAACTTTAACATTATATCATCACTAGCCAAGAGACATCCACAGGGAGCCATAGGGTTCCCCCAAAGATCTCCACAACGACTTGAAGTCACAGGTCATGTATGAGAAGCGGAAGTGTTCCCTCTGAGCCACCAAGGTATTACTTACTTATACTCACCCCAATCATTTCCATTTTAGTGGGTTTAGATTAATGATCACCTCTTTACGAGTATAACATCCTAATGACACTGTTGCTTTCCCTAAATTATCAAAGCTTCCGTAACATATTCTTTTACATATCTTACTTTGGACTTATATTTTTTTTACACCAATTAATTTTATCTTGGTGTTTATTATTGAAAGAAAGAAAGAAAAGAAAAATAATTTATTTGGCAAAAAACAAAATAAACATTACAATCAAAAATCATACAAATATCATATTACCAAATTGGTTCTGGCTCAGCATATGTGCCTCAGCCGCGTGTCTCGCAAGACACGTCAGCTGCTGCACGCTGGTTTTCAGCCAGCACCAGTTAGTCTGACAACATTAAAAACATGGTGCTCTATGTAGCGTATACATTTATATAAATAAAAAGCAAACATTTACCGTTAACATTCATACAGTCCAAATATATAAGGACACAAAAATAATAAGGTAAGAATGGAAATTGGTTCAAACATCAAACATAAAAGCACAATTGTTCGGTTTTATAAATAAATAACTCAGCAATATCTCCGCCTTGCACAAACGACACCCTTCCATCAACCAAATAAAACAAACCCAAATTCTGTCCCATTTCAAAAATAGCAAAAGATACACGTGAAAAAATCTAGTACTAAAAAGTACGAAATAAGTTTTTTAATTGAATATGCCAGTGTATGAGTGTATGAGTACTGTGATTAATACCTTTGCAATTTCTTTATTCCACACGCGTCAGTTCAACCTACCTAAATATTAAAATTCTCTTAAATTAATTTGTGAGCCGGTGCCAGCCTGCGTGATGATGATTGACAATAATAAGTGTGTATTTCGCACTTCATACACATGTACAATGTAGGATACCTTGTAGTTGTAGGGTAAATTTATTTTTGTACGTATTACCATTTAAAACGTGAGGCAATAGATATATATTGTTTAGATTGTAATAATCAGAGATAGATATTAGGGTGAATTCACTTTTATTTGACTGGCACCGACTCAAAAATTAATTTAAGAGAATTTTAATATTTAGGTAGGTTGAACTGACGCGTGTGGAATAAAGAAATTGCAAAGGTATTAATCACAGTACTCATACACTCATACACTGGCATACTCAATTAAAAAACTTATTTCGTACTTTTTAGTACTAGATTTTTATTTTCGGTTGTTTTTCCCACTGTGAAGTCGGTTTTCTTTTTGTTAAAAGTTATTTTATTTTACGAGTTTTAGAGATGGGTAGACCTGGCAAAGATGCCTCTCGTATGAGGCAGTGCGACGGTTACTGTATTATTCTTCGTATTTCTGGTATTTCTATTATTATACGATATTATTGCCTAGTAGTGCCGGCTTAGAATGTCGCTACCCCTTTCTAACCACGGGTGTCATAAGAGGCGTCTAAGGGAATTGGGGCTTTTTATTGAATTTTTGGGCGATGCGGTTGGAGACCCATCACCAAAAACCTTTATTTTTACCATCTTTTCCCCACTCAACTTCCAAAAGTGGCTGAGGAATTTATAATTCCTTAGCTCTGGCTACCCCTTCTAGGGAAATATAGCCGTGAGTATATGTATGTATGTATACGATATTAAATAGGCTCAACCATATGTAACTTTACATTGTTCTTAAAATCCCTCGTAAGGCGATGGTCTACAATTCTACATCTCAAGAAAGACTCAAACGTTCACGCCGAATATCCCCGAAGGCGTTAGCAGAGGTAGTAATACTTCTGAATATCACGTGACATTGTCACCTGTTGTTCAGAGTACCCACGCTTTGCTTACACCCACGTTCTCACGTTATACAGGGCAGGCCTATCGGCGTTTTGAACAAATACACTGTCACATGATTGTGAGTTTCGACAGTCCCCTCGATTTCCTGGGATGCCATCATCAGATCCTGGTCTCATGGTACTTTCTTGGTAACAATAACATAACAAAAGAAATGTTGAGTGAACCTGTACTTCTCTTCATAAAAGCTACGAAGAGGAGCATAAATCTTTATGGAATGGTGAAAGAACTGTTTCCGAACTCCTAGTGATTAAGGACCCACACCTTCCATCATCAGCGTAGCAGCATAACAATATGATTTTCAGAAGCAAATGCCAATATAAGTTCAGAAAATATGTAAAACGCGGTACATTTGCCTATAAAATTTCAAGGTTCCCCTCGATTTCTCCAGGATCCCATCATCAGACCCTGATATCCTCATCATGGTACCAATCCGGGAGTATCTTCTTTCGAACAAAAAAATAATAATCAAAATCGGTTCACAAATGGCGAAGTAATCGGCGAACATACATAAAAAAAAAAAAAAAAAATCGAATTGAGAACACTCCTTTTTAGGGTTCCGTAGCCAAATGGCAAAAACGGGACCCTTATAGATTCGTCATGTCTGTCTGTCTGTCCGTCCGTCCGTCCGTCCGTCCGTATGTCACAGCCAGTTTATTCCGAAACTATAAGAACTACATTATTGGAAATTGGTGCGTAGATGTATTCTGTAAACCGCATTAAGATTTTAAAATAAAATCTGAAAAAAAAACCAAAATTTTTAGGGTTCTCCATACATAGAACTGAAACTCAAATTTTTTTTTTTCATCAAACCTATACGTGTGGGGTATTTATCAAAAGGTATTTGAAAATGATGTTGAGGTTTCTTATATCATTTTTTTCAAAACTGAATAGTTTGCGCGAGAGACTTTTTCAAAGTGCTAAAATGTGTGTCCCCCCCCCGTAACTTCTAAAATATGGGCATGATAATACTGAAAAAAATATATGATGTGTATTACTATACAAACTACTAACGAAAATTGGTTTGAATGAGATCTAGCCCGTAGTTCTATTTTTAAACGTCATAAATCAAATTACTTACCTAATTTGGCTCCCATGATTTTCACACAAACGGGATTTTCTATATATATGATAGTACGGAACCCTTAGTGCGCGATCCGACTCGCACTTGGCCGGTTTTTTTTGAAGTCGGTTAAAAATATTAAATATATTAGTAATAAAAAAAAACTATAACAAAATGTGAAGATTATATTTTGTGTATATATATAAAAAATAAAATAAAATGGGAATATAAATTTATAATAGATAGGTACTATATTATATGATATGAGGTACAACTATAGTAAAGATTGAAGTGATAATAGTAATCGTTTAAGTCTAAATTTAAAAGTTGAGATCGCGTAATGTGTATTGTGTGCTTATATTAAAACAAGTAAATAAAACCCACATGAAATAACTTCTGAATAACCATCCGTGTGCTTTTAATAGATAATGATTATGGATTCATAATCGGTTATTTTGTTGCGTACTAAAAGCTTTTTATCATATGAGACCCGGTGTCCAACATTGTTGAAACGGCTTTTAAAACAATTGCTTCTGTTTTCCAATATGTGAAAGCACTCTAATTGATTTCGAATTACCTATCCACTAGACGCAATATTCTCTATCGAATAAAAATATTCATAATACTCAAACTTGTCATTAATGTTATACATATTGAGTTAAATAGTAATTCAAAATCATTAAACCATTAAATTTTAGAATTGGAGGTTACAGAAAACAAGCAATGAAGTAATTGATTTTATGACAGTGGTATAATTTACATAACTGACCATAATTTTATTTACCTTTTATTGACCAATCAAGTTTTTACACTTTTTAAACTCTCGCGTTTTGGATTAATAAATAAAATATTTTTAAAATATAACGCAAGTAATTAAAAAAAATATATGTATAACTTCCAAATTTTGTCCACCAATTTGTAAAATTATAGTTCATGGTAAAATTTCATTTTCTGTGTAAATATATTCTTGGTCTAATGTAATCATGGTTTGCAGAGTTTTGCTAATCTAAAATCGCAATATTTTCATATCTCGTTTTAACCCATACTGTTTCATTTAAAACTGAGTGATATTCGGTACTCAATTAATAATTTTGTTTGCCTTATTTTGTCGCTCTTCGGTTTGCCTGGCTCAGATGTATAATACCATACATACATATACTCACGGCTATAAATCCCTTAACGGGGTAGCCAGAGCTTTGGAATGAGAAATTCCTCAGCCACTTTTGGAAGTTGATTGGGGAAAATATGGTAATAATAAATGTTTTTGGTGACGGGTCTCCAACCACATCGCCCAAAAATCACTTAAAAAGCCCCTATACCCTTAGTCGCCTCTTACGATCACCCACGGGTAGAAATGGGGTAGTTTTATTCTAAGCCGACACTACACGGCTATGTATAATGTAACCCAATAAACCCAAAACCAACCTTATTCCTTCTTAATGCAAGTGTGGAAAATCGATATAACATTTTCCACTTCCAATGCAATGATGAAGATCTCCATTATTAGTATAAATATAAATCAATGAATTAAAGCAACCATTCGTATAGACGCTATTTTAAACATATTGTAATAAACCGAATCTCTTCGCTGTTATAGAATTAAAAGATACTAGCTGACCCGACAGACTTCGTACTGTCAAATTTGCTTAGTGGTTATGATATGATGGATAAAACCTATGGCGTTTTTTTTCCGGTACTCCTAGTTCAATCAGGTGTGAATATTAATTGGTCAAATATTTCCGGGATAAAAAGTATCCTATGTTACAATTGGAGTCATAATCTAGCATTCTGCCAAATTTCATTCGTGAACCAAAAGGTGTATTGCTCCTTCATTGATTTAGAGAAGGCGTATGATAGGGTGGTAAGAAAGTGTTTATGGGAGGTGTTATCCAAGTTCGGTTTGGGGAGTCAACTTATACGTGCATTGGTATCACTCTATGAGGATTCTAGTGCATGTGTAAGAGTAAACGGGGAAAACACTGACTGGTTCGGAATCTCTAGGGGTGTCCGACAGCGACAGGGATGTGTAGCTTCTCCGTGGCTCTTCAATTTGTTCATGGATGACTGTTTGACAGAGTTGCGTGAAAGTGATTATGGACTAAGAATGGGTGGATTCATCATTAAATGCCTCTTGTATGCTGACGATCAAGTGCTACTTGCATCATCGGCAGAAGAGTTGCAAGAGATGATGAATATTGCATGTGAGTCTTTTGTAAGAAAGGGATTGAGGGTGAATGTGGATAAGACCAAAACGATGGTTTTTGAGAGACAGGAAGATGTAACCGAATGCGTGATTGCGATTGATGGTAAGGATGTGGAACAGGTGAAGGAGTTTGTATATCTGGGAAGTTTGTTTACAAGGGATGGAAAATGTGATGAAGACATTGAAAGAAGAGTGAAAAAGGGTAATGCGGTAAATGGAGCAATGAATAGCCTAATGATCAGTCAATCGGTGTCTGAAAAGGCCCGAATGGCTGTGCATGATGCTGTTCTAGTTCCTACGCTTATGTATGTAAGCGAATGTTGGGTGTGGCAGAAGAAGCATGAGAGCAGAGTGAATGCAGTAGAGATGAGGTCCCTCAGAAAAATTTGTAATGTTAGATTGTGTGACCGAGTGAGAAATAGTGTTATTCGTGAAAAGTGTGGTGTGAAAGATGATATTGTCAGAAAGATAGAAAAAGGAATGTTGAGATGGTTTGGGCACATAGAGAGGATGGATGATAGAAAATTGGTAAAAGGGATCTATAGAGCTAGTGTGGATGGTAATGTTAGTAGAGGACGACCACGGAGAACACACTTGGACCAAATTGAGAGTGTGCTCAAAAAGGCTGGCGTCCGAAGTATGAAGAATAAAAGAGCATGTATGAAAAGATTGATGGATGTAAACGAAGCTAGAGAGGTTTGTCAGGATCGTACGAAGTGGCGATCGATAGTCTCTGCCTACCCCAATGGGAATTAATGGCGTGAGTATATGTATGTATGTATGTATGTTCATTCGTAAACATTATATACTTGAGAAGTCTTTTTGCCTCTTACACACTTACATCCAAACATTAGACTTTCACATTTATAATACCTATTAATAGAATTAAACAAACAAGGTCTGAGTCGCATTCGTTATTAGTCATGATGGTGCGGAAACTATGAAGTCTCAAGTGGAAGAACCAGGCTTGACTTAAGCAGGCTGATGTGGGCTCTATCATGGAATTAAACTTCCATTTATGCCTTGATTATAAGAAATACTTGACAAAATAATAATAAAACAAAATAACACAATGTTTACTATAATTTTAACGGGAGAGCAGAATTTCATAGAATATGTGAGTTACCCCGGTTTTCTTCGGTCAGTGCGAACAATAGAGTAAAGGAATTTCTATAATATCAATCTGGTTTTTGCACTCAGACCTCAGAGGCATTTTTTATGGTTTCCCGGGCAAAAAAACCGTCCACTCACAGCCCATATATGGCCCTACAAAGGGGCTTGAGCCTACCCTGTATTCGGTGATTTAGTCATAGTCTACCACGCTGGCCAAGTGCGAATTGGCAGACTAGCGACTACCACCGTGATAGTAGCCGGGACCGACGGCTTAACGTGCCTTTCGAAGCACGGAATAATCTCAATTTTTGGATAATCAGCTGATTCAAGCCTGCAATATCCTTCCAAACCGCAGTTTTCCCAACCATGCCTATACGAGGTGGATTTTGAAGTTAACCTATTTCAATTTTTTTATTATAATTCTATTTATTCATTATAAAATATAAGGCGGCAAAAAATCACATATAATATATAACCTCAAACCTCCGACATCATTATCATTTTCAGCATTGTATGTTAATACGTTTATGAGGCAATGATTACCCGTTTGGAAAACATGTGTTCAGTTGAACAAGCAATAACGATGTAGAACAGATCAGCTCGCCTGTATATGGAAAGGGTATTAATACACTCTTTGATGTGCTTCCCCATCCACTGAAGTTAATTAGGTGAAAGATTTACACGAGCCGGGCCGAGTGATCGTGTTAAACAAATTAGAGCATTTTATTGTGTCTACTCGTTTCGTACTTAGACTACTGAGTGTATTAAATTACTGTATGCATAGAAAGGTTTTATATCGGATCAAAATTTACGTTCACCTATGTCCAATGGTTGCGGGTTCGATTAATTTGGAATAGTATATTTTAATTATGATTTTTACTTATATGTTTGCTGTGCAGTGTCGGCTTAGAATAAGACTACCCCTTTTCTTCCGGTGGGTGTACGTAAGAGGCGATTTCTTCCGGTGGGTGTACGTAAAAGGCGACTAACGGTATAGGGGCTTTTTAAGGGATTTTTGGGCGATGCGGTTGGGGACCCATCATCAACAACCTTTATTTTACCATCTTTTCCCCAGGCAACTTCCATAAATGGCTGAGGAATTTCTAATTCGTTAGCTCTGGCTACCCCTTCTAGGGATTTATAGCCGTGAGTATATGTATGTATGTTGTATACAACCTTGATAGTGCAGTGAGAAGACCAACACTACTAATGCAGAGGACGTGAGTTCGAACTGTTAATAAGGCTTTCATCAATGAGTCTTTTTTAAAGGAATACGAGAGGTAAGATTATCAAGGTTGCAAACGGTGAGGGGAAACATCGTGAGAAGACCCACATTGCTGAATTCTACGTAGTCATGTGACAGTGTATCGATCAAAGTGGCGAAGAGCTGCCCCCTATCACGCTGATGCAGTGTTAAAGTAAAACTTGGGTTCTCTGAAAATGTGACCAAACAGTCACGTGATGTCCAAAAGTATTTGTATCTCTGCCAACCTTTCGTTGTTTATTTATTTAAATACACTTCCGCATTTCTTATTTGGGTACACAAACAACGCTCTGTAAAATAACAGCACTCTTTAATAACATGACATGTTAATGACATAGTTTAATATTTATATCATTTCCCCTTCACTCCATTCCTCGATCAACTTCAAAAGTGGATGAACTCTTTATAATACTGAAGCTCTGTTGACCCCTTTTTGGGATATATAGTCAGGGGTATATGTATGAATGCAAGTACCTTTGTGTCATTAAAAAACATCACGAATTTCCTAACCATGTACTAACACTAGAAAAATGGTCTAATTACATCATACTCATATATTTTTGCAATGAATAAATAGAAATATCATATCATTTTACAAGGGCAGTAGGGGTGCAAGTGGTACAATGTCACTCTATGTTCAAGATAATACTGACCTCTGCTTTTGGATATATACAACATACATACATACATATACTCACGGCTATAAATCCCTTAACGGGGTAGCCAGAGCTTTGGAATGATAAATTCCTCAGCCACTTTTGGAAGTTGATTGGGGAAAAGATGATAATAATAAACGTACAACATAAACAATACTATATAGAATAGAATAGAAAACTGTTTTGCCGTGTAGTGCCGGCTTAGAATGTCGCTACCCCTTTCTACCCATGGGTGCCGTAAAAGGCGACTAAGGGTATTGGGACTTTTTATTGGATTTTTGGGCGATGCGGTAGGAGACCGAACACCAAAAACCTTTATATTACCGCCTTTTCCCCACTCAACTTCCAAAATTGGCTAAGGAATTTATAATTCCTTGTCTCTGGCTACCCCTTCTAGGATGTATGTATGTAGAAAACTGGAAAAACATTCACAAATAAACAGAATTAAATAATAAAAGTAGAATTGGCGGTCTTATCACTAAAAGCTATCTCTTCCAGACAACTTTAATATACTTACCAGATTTCACGTATGCCTTGAAAAAATAGGTTACCCTTATAACATATGTTTAGTAAGTGAGTCAAAGAAAATGCTTACAATCATAGTATATATATTTTTATATACCTAGCTATTACTACTAGACTACTAACTAGAATTTCTTTTATTTTTTTTACTTTATTTCATTTCGGTAAAACACTTATTTTTTAATCATTCTGTTCACATACAAAAATAAAAAAAGGTCTCACGATTTTAATGAACAAGAATGTCTCAAACTACTTAATTAAAATACAAACGATCGATTGGACAAATTAAATCTGACATTGTATTATTACAACAAACCTGTTATCACCAGTTTTATTTGAATATTCGAATAAGTCAAAATATTAATCAGTTCCGCATTATAATTTATTATGTTTCAACTACGATAGTCTCGAGAATTCCGTTTCTTTCATGTTTTCATACATATACATACTCACACAGCTATAAATCCTTATATGAATGAGATATTTGTCAGTGTAGTATAAAGCGGCGATCGATAGTCTCTGCCTATCCCAATGGATCGACTTTAATATTATTAAGTATTTAGAAATAATAATTTAATCATGATTTAGGTTTTACAATTATGAGTCGTGATGGTATCAAGAAAAAAAAAACTTGAATCAAGATTAGTATGTCCCTTTTTCATTTCGTTTAAAAAAATACATATATTTACAGAGCTTAAAAGGTGTTTTTGTATTTAATAAAACCTCTCCAATATATTATCTTTTTACTGTGAAATCGTTTTATTCAAACTGACGAAAAAGAAACCTTAATAATATGTTTCTCAAGTAAAATAAGAGTATTCTTATAGTAAATGTAGCGTAAAAGATTAGGCATGTTAAATTGTACACACGAATAAGATTGATGTTCTAACAAAAGCTTACATTCACAGAATAATACAACGAAATTCTCCAACTGAATAAGTTTCTTATTTCCGATAGCATATCAAAAGCAAGCAAAAAATATGCAAGCTAAAAATCAATCGTTTTTATTAGCTTCTGAGAAAGACTTTGAACTAATTCGAAATGAATAACAAGTAAGGTCAATTAATTTAATATATTAAATAAGAACTTCTGTAAGTCCAAGTCCAATTAAAACTTTCCCCGAATTAATCCGAGCGGATATCTTTATGGACAAGGTTGTATAGGTACTATGAAACTCGCAACCTCCCTCCACTTCACAAACGCAAAACATTGAATGTGAAAAACGGAAAACCAATTCTAAACGCAATTCCTGCCGCTGACGTTCTTTCAAACTTTTGAATTTCGAATTTCATCGCTTTTTGTTAGCCATTTCATTTTACCTGAAATTTTAATATTGGATTCGTGAATAAAGTTTAATAATTACAAACGAACCGCCTCTGTTTTACAATTAGTTGGCTATATTTCACATATTCTCTGAAACTGCTCGAGAGTTACCATGAATTTCAATATTCAGACTTATAAATTGATCGAGTGTATAAAATGATTTTCATAGAAATGTTTAAACTTGCTATTGTATTTATACTGTTTAATTTTATGTGTAGTGTCAGGTTAGAATAGCAATAGCATAGTCGTTTCTTCCCGTGAGTGTACGTAAGAGGCGACTAAGGGCATTGGGCCTTTTTAATGGATTTTTGGCGATGCGGTTGGACCCATCACTAAAAATATTTATTTTACAATCTTTTCCCACTTAACTTCCAAAAGTGGCAGAGGAATTTCTAATTCCTTAGCTCTGGCTACCTCCTTCAGAGATTTATAGCCGTGAGTATATGTATGTAACTTGATGTATAACTAATAAACCAAACAACATATGTCTGTCCTTAATCAAAATATCTAACTCATACGTATTAAGCCTCACTACTGTTAATTACTAGGACTAACCATTTACTCTGTGGGACTAACTATTAATTCTTCGCAATCTCTTCTCATCAACACAAATATAAAGCACATCATAAGAGTTGATTTGGGCATATTGCCTCGTTTGATTAATTTTTTAGTTTTCCCTGACATAATAGTGAAAATTCACTTTGTATCTAAAATTTAACCACAACCTAGCACGATCGCTTGTGAAATTTCAATAAAAAATGCACATGACATCAAAAAACAAAATGGTGGGCACGGGTACGCTTCACAAACTGAAGTTCGATGTCTATTTCAAATAAAAATATCGGACACGTAAAATTTAACCAGTATCGGTCGGCAGTCGAACTGTCGACAGACTGAAATAAATAAATGCTCATTATTAGAGATGTTTTATGTGCGCTATTTGATAAATTTATTATTTTTCTTATAGCACGCAAAATATAAAAATCAAAAATATGTATCTAAAACCTACGTAGCAAGATCGCTTGCGAAATTTCAATAAAATATGCACATGAAATCAAAAAACAAAATGGCGGGCACGGGCACGCTTCACAAACTGAAGTTCAGTGTCTATTTCAAATAAATGAAATATCGGACACGTATAATATAACCAGTATCGGTCGGCAGTCAAACCGCACGACAGACGGAAATAAAGCTTGTCAGTATGTTCCGCGCGGTGATTCTTGCAAATACTTGCATCAATATTGGATTTTCTATTTGCTCTTTTTAGTTCAGAGGTGACTATTTGATTGGGTCGTGCATGTGCACGTTTTACGTATAACTTTTTGTCTGAAAACTTTAAATAAGGGTTGATGACAGTAGATAGTAGTAGAGAGATATATATAAAGAGTAAACAGTAATGTCAGTAGAGGACGACCACAAGTACACAATTAGATCAAATAGAGATTGTGCTCAATAATTCAGGAGTATATTCATACTCAGTAAAATGTGATAACCATTGTAAATTATGCTCGAGAGGTTTGAGAAGGGCAAGCACGAGCGCTATTTTATCGATACGATAACGGTTAGAATGAGATAGCAGTATACGATACTAAGTAAGTGCGTAAGAGATGGCTGCTTTATCCCACGCGACAACTAGTTTAAACACCGCTCGTACTAGCCGGGCAGGACCCTACAAAGTGTCGATAGACTCTGCCTACCCAATAAGGAACGAATTGCGTGAGTATGTGTAGATATATTTTGTTTTGTACAAATACAGTTGTGCTATTCTGACCATGAATGACGCGTAGAGCTAGTCAACTCATCGCGTAATATTTTTTAATTCACCATATTCCTTTCTAGAGCTAAAAGTGGTGTATGTATCATTGCTTCTGAATTTATGACTTCCAGTTTTTGTGACTAGATGGCTTTATGCACGAATGTAGACACAAAATTCACTATGCTACCAAGTTAGAACATGAAACATATCATTAAGGATCCTTGGTTTCAAAATCCCTTACCTTCTCAACTTTCTGAAGCTGAAGGATTTGGTTCTCTTAGCTTTGGCTGTTGTATAGCTTGGCTTTTAAGGCATTTCAGCCATACGCTTAATTACATAGGTACATTCGCTTGAACTTCACTTTTATTTTATTATATCGTAGCTATTACATACATATACATACATATACTCACGGCTATATTTCCCTACAAGGGGTAACCAGAGCTAAGGAATTAGAAATTCCTCAGCCACATTTGGAAAATTGAGTGGGGAAAGGATGGTAAAGTAAAGGTTGTTGGTGACGGGTCTCCAGCCGCATCGCCCAAAAATCCCTTAAAAGCCCCAATACCGTTAGTCGCCTCTTACGTACACCCATCGGTAGAAACGGGGTAGAGCTATTCTAAGCCGACACTACACGGCAAAGCTTGAACTTCACTTTTATTTTATTATATCGTAGCTATGAATGTCTCGTCAATACATGCACACATAACACAAATAAGAACTCAATACCTATTGTTGTCAATATTGATGATTATCAAAAAACGAGTTACTAGGTACCTACAAAATAGATATAGTCATATTTTTCGTATTCCAGCATTTTAATTATGAACAGAAAAGCTGTACGAACATTGTTGATAAGTGCCTGTTGACCGGTCACGACTGGGTCGCATTCATTACCCGGACAAAGCAGAGTGTTTTCCAGGTGAAATTGAGTGGAGAGAGGCAATTTAAACCGGGATCTGCTGGCGACACCGCCTCAAACAAGGGAATTTAATTTTTTTGGTTTCCCCGTTCTTATAGGCATATTTTTCTTCTATGCTTTGATGAGATATACTCCAAAAGGTGATAGTTAGGTTCATTAGAATAAGGAAATGTTTATGGAAATTATAAGTGGAATGTGTTTGATATTTTGATATAGCTCTTCTTTCGTATTTTCTACTATATTGGGTTTGATACAAAGATATGCTTAATAAAAAACAGGTTGTATATAAAAAAAGATCGGAAAGGATTGCTCTGAATATATTAAAAGTACTTATGTGCGCTTAAAAAGATTAGTTGATTGCGTTTAACACCAGTAATACATAGAACAAAAAAACGCATGATTAAAGTATTAATTGTTGCTTGCAAAATTGTTAATTACATCTTTATTTTTTGTGTTCATAATTATAATAAAACTATATTGAAAAATATGCTTAGTCTAGAAATATCGCTGTGAAGTTCCTATAAACAAAGGTCAACAACTCTGTACATATTTAAGCCTTGGCTTTCAACGTTGGAACCAAGTTGACCCGAAGGTTATTAATGCATGTTTACGTTTTTAGGAGCCAGAATGATTCACTATTACTTTTACTTATTTAGATTTATTAAGTACTTAGTACCACAGTGCTCTTCCTGTTGTTAATTGGTAGTGTCGGCTTAGAATACCACAAACCCATTTCTTCCCGCAGGGGTTGTAAGAGGCTTCATAGGGTTAAGGGTCTTTTTAACCGACTTCAAAAAAAGGAGTGTTCTCAATTCGACCGTATATTGTTTTTATTTTTCTTTATGTTTGTTCACTGATTGTTTCGCTATTTATGAACCGATTTTGATTATTATTTTTTATTAGAAAGAAGATACTTTTGAAATGGTACCATGATGAGGGTATTAGGGTCTGATGATGGGATCCTGGAGAAATCGAGGGGAACAAAGTTTTACATATTTTCTGAAGTTATATTGGCATTTGCTTCTGGAAATCATAATTTTATGCTGCTGAGCTGATGATGGAAGGTGTAGGTTCTCATTCACTAGGAGTTAGGAAATAGTTCTTTCAACATTAATATATAGATTTATACTAATCTTCGTAGCTTTTATGAAGAAAAGTACAGGTTCACTAAACATTTCTTTTGTTATGTTATTATTACCGAGAAAGTACCATGAGACCAGGATCTGATAATGGCATCCCAGGAAATCGAGGGGACTGTCGAAACTCACAACCATGTGACAGTGTATTTGTTCAAAACGCCGATAGGCCGGCCCTGTATCACGTGAGTACACTGTCCAAGCAAATCGTGGGTACTCTAAACAACAGGTGACAATGTCACGTGATGTTCAGAAGTATTATTACCTCTGCAAACCCCTTCGGGGATATTCGGCGTGAACGTTTGATTCTTTTTTGAGTCAAGATATAGAATTGTAGACAAACGCCTTTCGAGGGGTTTCAAGAAATGTAAAGTTACATATGGTTGAGCTTATTTAATACTGTGCAATATGCCAAAATCTTCAATTCAAACAATAATAGAAATACCGGAAATACAAAGAATAATTGAGTAACCGACGCTTCCTCATCCGAGAGGCATCTTTGCCAGGTCTGCCCATCTCTAAAAATCGTAAAATATAATATTTTTTAACAAAAAGAAAACCGACTTCAAAGTTGCAAAAACAACCGAAAATAAACAATCAAGTACTAAAAAGTAAGAAATAAGTTTTTTGATTAAATATGAGTACTGTGATTAACACCTTAGGAATTTCTTAATTCCACACGCGTCAGTTCAACCTACCTAAATCTTAAAATTCTCCTCAATTAATTTGTGAGTCGGTGTGAGAAGAGACTCATCCATCACATACATAAAGGATTATTTAAACTTTTTTTTTTATTCAAGTAAGTTGTGTTTTAATTTACTCTACTCAAGTCACTGCACTGTCTCGTGACATGTTAAACAATTAACTCTATCAGAAGGCTAAATCACCGAAAAATTCTAAATGTGTATATTTTCGTTGTAATTTATCTAACACTTACTCGTAAAGCGCATTACAAACATTACGCTGAAGTGCAGAGGTCTTCTTGCGAAAACTCAAACACTCACAAATACAATTCGAAGACACAAATAAAGTTTGAACTTGACCTATTGCTGGAGACGTAACAAAACAGAAGTCATAAAAAATAATCTATTTCAAATCAATATCTATATGATATATTTACATACACATACTCACGGTCATAAATCTCAAAAAGGTGTGGCCAAAGCTTTAGAGCTACAAACTCCTGAGCCACATTTGGAAGTTGACAGGGAACAAGATGGTAGAAATAAAGTATTGTAAGTGATGGGTCTCCAACCGCATCGCCCAAAAACCACTTTAAAAAGCCTCATACACGTAGTCGCTTCTTACGACACCCATGTAAAGAAAGGGGTTGTGGCGTTCTAAGCCGGCACTACACGACAATAATATAAAATCCAATAATTTGGAGTCATACAATATTACTGCAATTTACTTTATTATAACATTTCACATTCAATTTAAATCGGGTATGAAAATATGATTGAATACCAAAGAGTAACGCCCGATTTCTGGATTGAGTATTCCAGCTGAGAACAACTTAAGTATCATTCTGTCGCATTTAAATCTTAACAACTGAATGAGACAAAACGATACTTAAGTCGTTCTCATCTTGATACTCAATTCAGAAATTGGCCGTAAGAGTACTACAAATTCGGCTATATATAGCACGAGTAAGATTTCTTTTCAGCCGCGGTCTAGAACATGACAAAATATAGTACAAGTACAAAATAGCCATCTGTTATCAGACAGCAAACGTTAAAAATGACAGTGAAAATAAATCTTCGTCATCCTTATCTACATACTATATTCTTCTAGTTTTTACATAGAATAATCTTTGCTATGCTGTGTAGTGTCGGCTTAGAATAGCTCTACCCCATTTCTTCCGGTGGGTGTACGTAAGAGGCAACTAACGGTGTTGGGGCTTTTAAGGGATTTTTTGGACGATGCGGTTGGAGACCCATCACCAACAACCTTAATTTTGCCATCTTTTACCCATTTAACTTTCCAGAAGTGGCTGAGGAATTTCTAAATCCTTAGCTCTGGATACCCCTTCTAGGGATTTATAACCGTGAGTATGTGTATGTAGATACGTAATATTTGACTGTATCCTATACACATAAATATACACACGGCTATAAATCCTTAAAAGAGATAACCAGAAATTCAGGATATTAAATTCCACAAAATATTTTTGAATATTGAGTGGCGAATATTGATATTTAAATATTATTTTATTTTATATTTCATTTAAATATCTTTAATACACGATTTCGTTATTTGAAATAATGATCAAAAATATTTAAGTACCTATGCTAATTTTAACTAAGTCTGCATAATTCAAACCTAGTTTAGTATAAACTAACGAAACATAAAAATAATAAGGAAATGAATACATCACTGAGTAATAATATTAAGCATTCAGGAAGTGTTAGATCCCTATATCGAGATATTTACTATGCTAGACCGGTTCCAGGATAGGGAAAAACGGAAAAGAAACATTTGACAAAGTATCTTTTGAATTAATGAATTTCTTAAATTGGTATTCTGCTAATCAGCCTGATAAAATGATATTATCACATTATACGTTTAGAAGAATTAGTAAATCGTCCGTTACTTTAGGTAAATATGGATAGAATTTAAATATTTTTGTTCATGAAAACCTCATGTGGGGATTATTACTAATAAGTCCCGCCTGTGTCGAAATTTTTTCTTTCCTTTATTTATTATTATATCTATAAATCTTTACTTATTAGAAATATGGATAGATTTTTTTTATTTTATTTAGCTTATTTCTTCTTATAATCTATACTTAATAAGTAGTAATTTATTTTTAGAGTTTGTTTACTTGTTTATAGTGGAGCGCTATATATATATATATATATATATATATATATATATATATATCATTAGCCCCTATTGGGCTGAGCAGAGACTAAGAATTGCCACTTTGCAACGTCGTACTTCTCAAGCCCAAGCCTTCTACTGTATATAGAGACAATGTGGTTGATGTTGTTAGTTATATCCTATTTAGCTTAGGTACACTCCTTTGCCCAACCAGGGTGGCCCTCAGCTGCCCATTCCATCCATTCGAAAAAAAAGGTGTTATTAGTAGAGCCGGCCGCGTAAGACGTTGGAAAACCAAATGTCTTACACGGCCTTCCGTCGAAAACGCTATTACGAGTACGAAGGTAAAAGTCCGTAGTGAAAAGAATAAACCAGCTTGTTTGGGAAGAATGAATGTGACAAAAGCAAGAGAGATTTGTCAGGGGAATGGGCGTGAGAATAAGTAAAGAAATTATCGAGGTTCGGACGCCTGACTTTTTTAGTACATTCTCCTTTTGATCTAAATGCATTATCCGTCAACATCCTCCATTTCTTCTTCTGATATTACCATCCCCATTGGCTCTGTATATCTCTTTCACCAATTTACTCGTCCGTCCTCTCTATGTACTCATATAATTTGAACATTTAATGTATACAGAACTCTTATTCATATCATAATATCAATGATATTATAAAAACTTATAGGATTTCAGCCATTTTAAATATTATATGAATAAAAAGATTATTGACCAAATAATGTGTTGCTAATAGTGCCGGATTTAGATAGTAAGGAGCTATAGAGAAATTGGGAGTATTACTAATAAATAAAAAATAAATAAAGGAAAGAAAAACTTCCCGCCAGTGTCGAAGTTTTTCTTTCCTTTATTTATTAGTAATAATCCCCACATAAGGCTTTCATGAACAAAAAGATTTAAATCACATTGGGAGTACTTTTACTCGCTAATTTTTTTCTGCCTTATTTACTTCGTCACAATAAATGTGGCATGTTGTTACATTACGATTACTTAATATGGACCTATATACATCGAAGGCGTTTCATAGAATAGAATAGAATAGAAAACTCTTTATTGTACATCACAGATAGAAACATTTTATACATATTATTTATTAACTAGAAGTACAATTGGCGGTCTTATTGCTTAAAGCAATCTCTTCCAGACAACCTTTGAATGGTGAGATCAGTACGTTAATAAAAACAGTAGGTAGATGTACAAGATATAATGGAGTGGGAGTAGCAACTATTTTACATTATTTACATTAAATAAAAACTTTACAACTAAATTTATTTCTAGTGAAGAATTAATTAATACACAACACTAATAAATATAGTTTACACAAATAAAAATACGTAAATATACATACATATATCAATATATATATACACATACATACATATATGTAATGCCTAAATGTCTACTGAGTTATGTGGTTATAAAATACATACATACATATTCTCACGGCATTAGTTCCCATTGGGGTAGGCAGAGACTATTGATCGCCACTTCGTACGATCCTGACAAACCTCTCTAACTTCGTTTACATCTATCAATATTTTCATGCATGCTCTTTTATTCTTCATACTTCGGACGCCAGCCTTTTTGAGCACACTTTCAATTTGGTTATAAAATACATACATACAAATAATATATTATTGTAATAAATACACACAAATATGCAACATTTTACTGTATATCAGCTAGGAAAAGATTTTTTCCGCATTTTTTACCTTTCATAGTCATCATGAGCTAATAGACGTCCACTGCTGGACATAGAAATCCCCCAATGACCGGCCCTTTGCTGCCCTCATCCAACGCAACGGCTTCCCGCGACCTTGACCAAGTGGTCGGTCCACCTTGTGATAGTAAAAGGGAATTATTAAATAAAACATGTCAACAACAAATCATTATTTTATTTTTATGTTATGGTATGAATCATTCTGCTAGTAACGACTTCTCGGAGAGCTTTCAATTGAAATTATACGTTTTGTCATCAATCTGGATAAAACGCATAAAATCATATAACTAAAGAGACTTAACTATAAATAATACCATACTTTGAGTATGCCTACAAAATTTAAAAAAAACGTATACAAATAAACGTGCTACAGATATAAAAGGTTTTAATGCGCTGCGATGTTTTTGTTTCTTTTAAATATTAATTGAATACAATAAATAAGTGCTTCTTTTGCCATCAAATAGCCTTCTCATTGAGGTAAGAATTATGAAATCGGAATATTATTTTTTGCATTTTATTCTCACCTGAACTTCTCTTTCGTCTAAGTTAGAGCTCACCGCTTGTGCTGTTCTTGCTACTGCGCTAATTATTGTATTCTAATTCACTTTTAATTTTACGTATAATGTAATAAATTGTTGCTAGCAATCATATATTTAATTCTTAAATATCGTTGCAAGTAGACTTGTATTAATCAGCCGCTAAAACTGGTCTCTGATACATATCGTATACACCTTTGAACTATATCTAAAATTAAATAAATGAAATACATGATTGCTAGCAAATTATATTTGTTACGTTATTGGATAAAGACACAAATTATTTTTAAGTTTAAAGACCCTTACAAGGTTCTGCTGCTATAATGAAAATCGCGGTCGGCAACCTTTAATTGGCAAAATAACTGGTTTTTAATTTGTCACTAAAATATGAAACCATATTGAAAAGATTAAATGAGAGGGAAAACGAAAAGAAGTGAAATGATAAGTAATAAATTAAAAAGATGTAAGACCACGAATTTAGTCCCATTAAGTGAATCATAAAATTTAGAGTGCGAATCATAAAAAAGGTGATACCTGTATCATTTTAAGAAGGTGCAGAGAGGGTAACAAAAAGGGTTACCTTTTTTTCATTATAAGTAAAAATCCTGTTAGATATTCTCCTCTGTCATGGAGGAAATGCTTTTTATATCTATGAAACTACGGAGAACATATTTAGATCAAATAGAGAATGTACTCAAAAAGCAGGCGTCCAAAAAGTAAAAAATAAAAGGACATGTATGAAAAGATTGATGAAGTATTCTCGAGAGGTTCGCCAGTACCATACAAAGTAGCGATCGATAGTCTCTGCCTACCCCAATTGGAACGAACAGCCTGAGTGTATGTAATGTATGTATGTATTAAATGAGTTAGCACGTAGTAGCCTATAATGTATAATATATATGCCTATAATGTAAACGCACAATCGTGGTCGGGATCAATTACTTTTATTAGAGAAATAATTTGTTACACCGCAAATTTCTCATAAATAACATCAAAATTACTAAATGAGCATCAAATCGAGTATATTTGATGGCACATCAGTTTAGGTTAGGTAAGACTTTTTTAATGCCTCGTTAAATACAACCCCTTTTATCATAACTATAAATAGTATATTATTTACTTTAGAATCGATATATCTTTCTTCATTATATTGGCATAAGCTGACAAATATTAATCAACAAAGTAAATTAATTTGAAAGTTGAAACAACAGCTCAAGCGCAATATAACAATTATGCCGCTTTAGACGGCTATCAAGAAGAAATTATAGTGAAATATATTTTTAAACAATCAGAAAAAATATATCTTTAAATCTTTTAAGGTATGTACTCAAATATATTTATTCAAATTAAGTTTTTTTTGTCGTATGATCTCTAGGTTTCTTATTTTATATTCTTTAGATCTTAATAGAAATCCACAATAAATTTGTTTTCGATACAAAAACTATAAAAAACTAAATAAAATTAAAACTTTAATGTCTGTTTAAAAATATAACCCTTACCTACAACTCCCCATTCTTTCATTTCTACTAGAAAATCTTTTAAATCTAGAGAGGTTTGTCAGGATCGTGCGAAGTGGCGATCAATAGTCTCTGCCTACCCCAATGGGAACTAATGGCGTGAGTATATGTATGTATGTAGAAAATCTTTATATTTAAGCCAACTTTAACTTGGCCATTTCACCTTCACCACGGAGTCTGTCAACCCCATTTAGGAAAGCTCTTGCCCCTCGGTACTCTTGCTATAGACATATATGGGCCATCAATGACACGAATGCTCATAAACATTTTTTTTTCTATTATTAGCACGTTGAATTTTATAATTTTTCCCTCCCTCCCATTTTCCCTTCCCTTTTTTTCTATTCTGTAATGTATCAACTTAACACCTTGTATAAACAATATCGAAACTTATATTAATAAGTTTATTTATATTGAAACTTTAATGCTTCGATCATAACATTAAATATGAAATTATTTATCACATAATTATAACGTATATAAAAAGTACTGTATTTGACTAGAGCGTATTAAAATTAACTATGAACCTAGAAAAAGTGCTGCATTAATGAAATCACTCTCGGTTAATTAATATTCATAATTGTTCAATTAGCTTTGAACTCTGTAAAATACTCACAACCACATCATTAACCATAGTTTTAACCCGGTTGCCGTACGTAAACTCGATATGTGTAAATTCCAACGAAGAATTAAATAATATGAAGTTCACAACATTTGGTAATCGCTTATTCAACATTTGAGAATTTTCAATAGCACTAAACCAATCTATTTCACTTGCAAATAAACTCACTGGTGTAGTGATTTTCGATAAGTCGTATTTAGGCGGCACTTTATCTCCGTATATTTTCTTATTTTTCTTTGGTCCATAATCGAACCTCGAAAACCTTCTCGATCGATAGTTTTGGAAATAGTGAACGAAACTTTTTGTTGATGTTCCGGCAGGAGTATGACTAGCAACTATAGCGAATTTCTTATCAGAAATACTGGATGCATTTCTCAAACCCATCAGAATAAACTCCAAATCACAGAGTTGCTTCGTCACAAATCCGGCTCTGCATGCTGCAGCGTGGTACTCATTCTTTAATGGGTTCGACGAATACAACTCATGCCAACCTATTGAATCGAAAAATGAAGATAGTACGTCCAGATTCTGAGCAATCAATTGCGCTAGAGGGTACTTGATATCGTGAACCCAAGCAACCGGAGCTAGCAATACAGCTTGTTGGATTTTCTTATTATATTCTGGTCTTAAGGAACACAATACAAAAAATATCGTGGTCCCTTGCGAAAATCCGACATAAGAAACAGATTTAAAAGGTGTCGTGTAGAGAATATAATCAATACAGGCCACTAAATCCTTTGAGCCTACTTCTTCGTAACTGAAATCCCAATACGCTTTGCCAGTTAAATTTTTGGCATGTCCCTTGCTGTATTTGTTTCCTCTTGCGTTAAAAAGCCAAACGTCGAAACCAGCATCATATAGCAAATAGGCTAAAGATTCTTTAGGTCCTAGAACGAGCCACGAGTCGGAGCTATCAGTAATACCATGGGCCATGAGAACTGGTGGTCCATTTCGTCGCAAACGAAACATTGTTATCATATATCCATCTTCGGTTATAATATTATGCTTCTCCGGCGAGTACTGGTATTTTTCTATTAGCTGATAAGAGTCCAAATACGCATCCGAGTAGTCATTATCACCATATGAATTCCTCAAACTTAACCCGAAACAATGCAAGATGATGCAGCTGAGTAAAAATATAAAACTTCGCCAATTCATGTCTTATTTAAGGAAGCTCCGGTTTCTTACTGAATCAAGTCAGGTGTAGTACGGTACAAATCGAACATTATTTACATAGTCGTTGACTCGAATACTGCAAGGTGAAGGTAAACGAGCCCATTAAGTATAAATAAAAATTTTACACGCACCTTTTTGGAGGAAGTCAGTGGCTCAGACTTCCTTAAGCGTTTAAGGTCTTTGAACTTATGTCATGATGAGTAATTTGTATCTTTAAGGTGTTTATCATTTCCAGGATTCATTAATTAATGCATTATGTTTAAGAGTTTTACTTCCAAAACTTTACAGTATTAATTCTATATTTTTACTGATTTTAATATTAATACTCATCCTATAATCCCATAACAACAGCCTCTAAATATGTATATAATAATAAATTAACTTTTAACACCATTTCTATAACCATCACAAACTGAGAACATGCGCCTCTCTTCATGAGAAGCGGAATTCTTTCCATTGAGTTATTAAGGTTGCATCAAATAAAGGTATTAAGAAGTTTAGTAGTACCCCTTTACCACGTAAAGGAATGTGAAAAAAAAAGATAGTAATAGATGGATCTTCAGCCACATTATTCCACCATCAATAAAAAAATTGTAATTGGAATGTAATTTTATCACCAACACGAAGGTGTTGGTGGAGAAAACAACATTTTTTTTTAAACTTTTCCCCACTCTACTTCCAAAAGTGGCTCAAGAAAATTTAATTCATAAGATCCGGTAACCCTTTATTAGGATTTATAGCCGGGAGCATATGTATGTACCAATATATCAACAAACAAGCATACTTAAACTTGAAAAATTTGTAAGCAAAGCATGTTCACGATAGATTATTTTTGCTAATATTCAAGCCAGTTTTGTGTAAAACTGATAACATAGTTGTATTTTGAACACTCGACTCCGCGAATATCCGGCGGGCGTTCAATATTCTATTCAGAAAATTCATTCTAGTGGACGCAACTATAGCGTTATGATGTCACTGCCAAAGTTTCTAGTGTTTATAAAACAACCTATTTTAGAGGAGAGCAAACACATTAAACAAATAAATAAGTAACAATAATTTCACGCGATGTTCCGAAATATAATTGTCAACGTTTCAGTCTTAAAGAGTAAAATCCAATGTGAATTAAATTCTATTAAATTATAGTATGCTACTAGCAAAACATGAGGAAATCACTAGAAGGATTAATCAACGCAAAGTCTTAAATTATTTCTTAGTTTTATTTGTAGTAGGTTTTTTTAATTATTTATTAATATAAATGAATTATAGTTATAGCGCTTTTCATCACATGACGTATTTTAAAATGTTATGACATGTATCTACTATATTTTTATAGTCGTACAACGTCTAAGCCTTTTACAGACATTAAACTGAGTGCGAGTCAATTAAAATTACCACCTAATATGTACCAGTTCTATGTAAAAATGCGTTCTTTATAAATAACCTTATCAATCTAGGTTGCACAGTACCAGTCAGGGTCAAACCCTGGTCATGGTTGAAACTTAGTATTTCAATCAGGTTATTTTTCTAGGCAAGTAGTATTCTATGCACAGAAGTACCTTCTCTCCGTCTGTATTATATTTTTTGTTTATTATAAATCGAACCTGCTTAATAACAAAACACACTGCGCATATAATTTGACTTTTTTATCACTCTACCTCGTGAAGTGACTATCTTTATTACATTGCACAGAATTTATGCATTTATGGTCGCTTGTAAACAAAACCGTGACTTTTCTTAAACTGTAACGTACATACATATACTCACGGCTATAAATCCCTAGAAGGGGTAGCCAGAGCTAAAAAATTAGAAATTCCTCAGCCACTTTTGGAAATTTGTGTGGGGAAAAGATGGTAAAATAAAGGTTGTTGGTGATGGGTCTCCAACCGCATCGCCCAAAAATCCCTTAAAGCCCCCAATACCTTTAGTCGCCTCTACGTACACCCACCGGAAGAAAGGGGTAGTGCTATTCTAAGCCGACACTAGACAACAAAAACTGTTTGGTACAAATAAAATAATATATACATAAGAAGAAATTTTAAATATGTTATAAATTATTTATTAATCGCACATATTTTGATGATAGTAGACATGGATTTTTTATACAAAGGTTCTATGACTTTTCAATTAAACATAGAAATCGTGGATCATAAATTTCTTTGTCGGCTCAATTGAATATTATTTTCTTTTTCATTGCAATTTAGTGCAATGTATATTATACTAGCTTTCACGCGCACATTCGGACTTAAATATTTAAGGAAGTTATCAAATCATCGCAATGTTTTTTTAATGTATGGTAGTATGCAGGTGATCCCATTGTCGGGTCAAGGTCAAATGATGGGAGCCTGGTGACATTCTTCGATAACTTTACGAGCTTAGCTATAAATGTGCAACCGAAGATTTATTTCTTTTTCAGGTTCTTTCATAGTTTAATTATATTTAATTATATATATAAAGTATATACTACTTTTGCTTAGGTGGCTTTTTTCGAAGCAAGGTACACAGACACTAGTAACTGAGAATACTTAAATAAAACTTTCCTCAATTAAATAGCTGGCTCCTGAGAGGAAATAAATATGCGGAAATTCTGACATCACAAATTAAATAACTTTGAAGTAACATTTTATGAATGTCCTTTACCGGAAGCAAAAATGGTTTGTAGCTACTTTTGTTAAAAAATATAGGAAGTTAACTTAATAGGTACCACGATTGTCGCTCACATCAATACACTAAGGTGGCTCGATCGCTCCGCGCAAGTTGCTCTTCTCCTAAAAGCTCTAAAAGCACTCCATAAAAGCAATAATTAAATTTGCGATAACACAATTTCGTAAGGCGATGCTCTCCTGAGTGACTGAGGTTCGTACAATGTAATATTGAGAACACATTATGTATCATCGACATTGTCTGAATATATATTTCAAAAATGTAGGATGTGTTTTGGAGGTAACTTTTGATGAAGCCGTTTAGTTTCGAAAACGGTTTTTTTGTAAAAAGGCGAACTTATAATCTATGTCACAATAATATTGTCCGTAAACACTAAAAATCGTCCAGCGATTCAAATTCGACTATAATAGTTTTCATTTGTTCAAGTGTTTACTTTACATACATACATACATATACTCACGGCTATAAATCCCTTAAAGGGGTAGCCAGAGCTAAAGAATTAAAAATTCCTCAGCCACTTTTGGAAAATTGAGTGGGGAAAAGATGGTAAAGTAAAGGATGTTGATGATGGGTCTCCATCCGCATCGCCCAAAAATCCCTTAAAAGCCCCAATACCGTTAGTCGCCCCTTACGTACACCCATCGGTAGAAACGGGGTATATTATTTATTTTGTTTACTTTAGTTCCAGAGTAACTTATTGGACTGTTAAAATAAGATTAATTCTTGCATTTAATGTACCTAATTTACTGTTGACAATTATTTTTTTCAAATATTCCAAATTTAGGAAGAAATGCAAATTAAATATTTCCTATATGGGATGGCCAGACCTTAGAAATAGATAATTCTTTAGCCAGTTTTGCCCAGTTGAGATTGCTATATTGGCCAAACTTGAGCTTCCGTGAAGGAATTGGTAGTAGCAACCATAGGGAACTACATTTAAGAGAATTATATAATATATAATTATATAAAACACAGAGAGAAACACATCATCACACCACATCAATAGACGAGAGTCAAATTAGTATTATACTTTAATTGGATTAGAGAGTAATTCTAATTGTTATAATTGGTAATTCTACTAATATTAATAATTATAAATGTTTTAATATTTCTAATTATAAATTCCAATCCATTAGATTCATAGAAACCAAGAGCTGTAAGTATTGTAACCTGAAATACGGGCGATGAGCCTAGTTCGGGTGCAGTCGACACCAAAGAATGTAAACTCTTTTTATGAATAAATTACTATTACTTTTACTATTACTATATTTACTTCAAACCCTTAATTACCCTATTTGAGTGTCATTTTTAAAAAATATATTAGATATGTTCTCTTATATCATAAAATAAGAAGGGTACCCCCTTTACTTAATTGCTAGCGTCTAGTTCGAGAAATGAGAAAACATCCATAAAAACTACTCACGGCTTTAAACTGCGGCTTTTACCATCTTTTCCCCACTCACATTTCCAAAAGTGGTTGAGGAATTTCTAATTCCTTAGCTCTGGCTACCCCTTCTAGGGATTTATAGCCGTGAGTATATGTATATACGTGGGACACTCAGAAAATGTTGCGAAAATAAAAAAAATGTTCTATGGGTAAAAATGTTTTTACTAAATCTTTTCAAAGTATTCTCCACCAGCATCTATACAAAGTTTCATACGTCTAAACCAGTTTTCGAAACACTTTTTCCAGTCCGCCGCTGAAACGCTGACAGCGCATCTTCCGGCGATGAAAATTGTATCCCTTTGAGTTGATTTTTTATTTTAGGGAATAAAAAGAAGTCACACGGTGCCAGGTCAGGGCTGTAAGGAGGGTGACCCAAGAGTTTGTTCGGCGTGATGTTCAGGAAGTCCGTCGTTTTGAGCGCGGTGTGAGCGGGCGCGTTGTCGTGGTGAAGCAGTAGCCCGCGGAGCCCTGTGTTTGGTCGATTGTTGCTAACAACTGAGAAAACTGCTGGCAAGCATTTAGTAGTATACCAGTCTGCGTTAATACTTCTTTGATCTTGTAAAGGAATTGACACCAAATAGCCAGTCATATTGAAAAAACTTGCGATCAAAACGTTCCCACCGCTTCTAGATCTCTTTACTTTGGTAGGGGTCGCTTCGTTTTGAAATACCCAAACCGTCGACTGGCGCTTCGTTTCTGGATCGTATTGATAAATCCAGGACTCATCACCTGTAATGATGTCGTAACACGCTGAGACGAGTCAGCATCAAATTTATTAATCATATCACGACACCATTCCACCCGGGCCTGTTTCTGTACCTCGGTGAGGTTGTGTGGCACCCAGCGTAAAACTGTCCTCCTCACGTGAAGATGTACGTATAAAATCTCATGAACGCTTCCCGATCCAATCTGCATAATGTGTTGAATCTCTAGATACGTTATTCGCCTATTGTCATGAATTAAATTTTTCACTTCCACCACGTTTTCATCCGTAACAGCCGTTAGAGGGCGACCTCTTCTTTCTTCATCCCGCAAAGTTAATAAAGAAAAAGAAAAGAAAAGAAAGAAAAGAAAATGTTTATTCGCTGCTGCAATTTAAATAAGTACTACATAAAAAAAAACATAAAATATGTCAAAAGAACACAATAAAAAACAAAACTTAAAAATCTTAAACATAAACTAAAATTTATGCACAGCAACGAATAGGATCTGACTCAGTATATTGTTATGAGTTTTACCTCATAACACTGATTTTCAGTCAGTCCTATATTTGTGACAATGACACCTAGATAAATAACCCTACAGTATACAATATAGAATATAATAATATACACAATCCACGCAAATAAATTTGAAAATGATATCACTGATCTCATACAATACAATGGCCACTTAAAAAAAA
This sequence comes from Bedellia somnulentella, assembly GCA_963576735.1. NCBI lineage: Eukaryota > Metazoa > Arthropoda > Insecta > Lepidoptera > Bedelliidae > Bedellia > Bedellia somnulentella. The sequence continues at coordinate 12,272,667 of OY755177.1, read as the reverse complement.
AAAAATAAAAAAAAAAAAATATATATCATATTAAATACTTACTATAATATATATTTATACACATACTTATATTATCCCGCATGTATAAACATACTTATTTAGAGAACATACATACAAATATATACATATACTACTATGTGTATTTTAAATATTTATAACGTTTGTAAAAGGAATAGGATATAGGCCCAGGAGCTGGATTTAAGAAGAAGGATTCTGTTGGGCTAGCAAGTAGCTTTTAAGCTTGCGCTTAAAAACATTCTTACTAGTTGTGTCCCGGATCGGGGGAGGGAGATCATTCCAGCACTTGGACGCCGCGAACCTGAAACTGCCTCGAAACGCTGCAGATCGGTGCATAGGCAAGATCGCTCTAACCTTATACTGATAGTCGCTTTTGGACCATTGCAGCTTATTAAACAAATAGTTAGGAGATTCATACCTAACTACACCGAAAAGCAACGTTGCAAGATGTAGATGTCTACGTGCCTGCATTTTCAACAGTTTTGCGTCATTCAAGAATGGAGTGACATGGGATCTTGGAGGAATGCGGAAGCAAAAACGTGCGCAAGCGTTTTGCACACGTTGTATCAACTTCTTTGAGCGACCAAGAATGCAGCTACCATAGACAACATCACAATAGGTTAACCTCGATAGTATCAACGATTCACGAAGGTGAACACGCAAATCCACACTTAGAAAATCGCGAATATTATAAAGGACTTTTAGGCGATAAAAACAATTACTTACTACGGATATAATATGATTTTCAAAGCAAAGTTCACTATCCATCAACAGACCAAGGTTTTTTGCTTCCACCACCTGTTCTATTGGTTGTCCTCTGATAGCCACACCATTGGCCGCAAGAATTTCCCTCGTATCACGTATTTGATACTTAGTTCCAAGTATCATATACTTGGACTTGCTTGGATTCAAGACCAGACAATTTCTGTCCGACCAGTCAGCAATACGTTCAAGCTCTGTATTAAGAATATTGACTGTCTCCGCAGCTTTTAGAGGTGAACCAGAAAGATATAGCTGAATATCATCAGCATATATATGAAAATTGCAGTGTTTAATACAATTGGTGATATCAGCTGTGTATAAAATAAAAAGCAAAGGTCCCAAAATAGATCCTTGCGGGACTCCCCTGGGTAGGTTTTTCATAGAAGATGTATGAATACTACCATTCCGTCTACAAAGTTCGACAAACTGCATTCTTTCAGACAGATAACTATCAAACCAATGAATCGTCGCAATATCAAAGCCGTAATATGCCATCTTGGATAACAGAAGGGGCTTGTGCAAACACTCAAAAGCCCTGGAAAAGTCTAATAAAGTTAAAATTGTGCTTTTGCCCTCACTTTGGTCACTAAGAATATTATCTACAACATCAAGTAAGGCTGATGCTGTTGATCGACCCTTGCGAAAGCCAGATTGAAGCTCAGGCAATATATTATTATCATCCAGGTACTTAGCAAGCTGATCGCACACAACCCTTTCTATTATCTTCGAGGCGCAAGGAAGGATACTTATTGCTCGCAAATCGGAGACGAGGACAGGATTGGGCTTTTTTGGTAGAGGAGATATTTTTGCTACTTTCCAACTTTTTGGGAACGTATTTGTCATAATGCTCTTGTTTATGATGGTAGTCAATGCGTTAAGTGAAGTCGGTAATGTCAGTAATATCATGTCAATATTTATTTGATCCCACCCTTTAGCTTTTGTTTTGATTTGAGTTATTATTTTAGCCACTGTATCTGATGAAACGGTTTGTAAACACAATGTAGACTTTCCATATCTATGGAATTCAAAATAACTCAAATCAGATAGTTTCACTTCAGATGCGCCAGGAACATCACTAAAGTGCTGATTTATTTGTTCCGGATCAACAAAGTGAGTTGGCAAATCTTGCCGTTTATTTGTGAGAATTGAGCGTTTTAGATTTTTCCACAACGTTTTGGTATCATTTACGCAGTTATTTATGGTGTGTTTAAAAAAAGCCCGTTTCTCATTGTATAAAGACTCCGTAACTTGATGTTTTAGATCTTTATAATACCTATATTGGTACTCTTGTTTATATTTCTTATAGTTATCGTGAGCTTCGTCACGAAGTCTCATCATTAATCTAATATTATAAGTAAACCAAGGCTGGGGACCCTCTTTTATGACAGCAACTTTAAGTGGCGCATGCTTGTCGTACAACGAAATAATGTAATGATCGAAATGTTCCACCATTAAGTCTACGTTAGTCATCAGTTCAATAGAGTCCCAGTCAATCCCTACTACATCATTGTTAAAAACATCTAAGTCAATTTTAGTCAAGGGTCTGTAAGTTATTGATTTTGGTAAAAGTTTGGGTTTTTTAATAGTCAGTTCCACCGTAACAAAAGCATGATGACCAAGAGCTGGAATGTGGCGAACACCAATATTCATATACGCGCCGTCAGTACAAATTAAATCTATTGTAGTCTCACTATGATCAGTGAAGTGTGTCGGTTCAGTAATTATTTGCGTGAGATTTATTGTATTTAGAAATTGCATAAGAGCTGCATAGTTACTGTCATTTAAGTCACAAAAATTAATATTAAAGTCACCCATCAATATAAGCCTATCATAGTGTGAACAGGATGCTATTGTGTCAGTAAGAGCGTCAAAGAACACGCCAGCGTCTTGCCATTGTGGTCGATAAGCAGTACCTATTAAAAGACGACATCGGTTTACAGTAGTGCGTAACCACATTTGCTCGACTGCCGGGGCTGGTGGGTGCGCGTTCACCCGAGCACTTAAGCCCTCCCGAATATAGAAACCCACTCCACCTCCACGCGAACGACCACTTGCCCTATTGCACCGCGGAATGTGACGCAATCGGTATCCCGGTACAGACGGAGCGATATCTTCTTTTCCCGCTCGAAGCCAGGTCTCGTTCACTGCCAAAATATCCGGTTTAGTATGAAGAACTATTGAGACAAATTCGTCGTGCCCTGTCCCTAAAGACCCAGCATTAAATAACCCTAACTGGAAGTTTTTACTGCGAGGCATTAGAAAATAATTGTGATTCACAGCTACGCAATCTATAACACAATACATAAAATAGAATCAAGATTAAGCCCACGATAATAAAATATAAAATGTTATCATACATACGTAATTTTAATGTTTGTATGGATAGACTAAACAATAATAAAGTTGTAAACATACACATACTATGAATAAATGGACAAATATAAAACAAAATAAGATTTAACCGTTTAAAATTACCTATAACATGCCATTGTTTACTATGACAAATTAATATGTGATCAATGATACGTGAACGTGATAAATGCAAAATGTCTACTAAATAATTGACAAAAGTGACGTAATAATATCTTAATTTCTTGTTACTTAATAAACGACAAAATATTTTGATGCCTAATTTTACAATACAATTAATAAGATGACTAAACCTACCGTAAATAAAAAACAAAATGTAATATTTTATATGTAAAATAATATTACAATCTAACCCTATATTATTTAAAAATATTAGGGATATCTGATTCCCGTCTTATGCGCTGCGATGGTTTACCCTCAACTTGTCTTACGAAAATCCGTCCCTCTCGAGTCCACACGTACCGCCAGTTGGCTGACTTTGCTTTTTCCCGTGCCTGTTGGAACAGTATTCTGTTAGTCCGGGTGAGCCGCTCGTTCACATAGAATCGTCGCGGCTCCCCGGGCAGCCCCAGATCGGAGGTGGTGGCCCCGCGCCGAACCCGCGCCGCACGCAGCACGTCGTCCCGCGTCCACGCTTGAATTCGTTATACCAACGATACACAGTTGCCTTGGAAGGCCCTTCATCCATAAACGCCATTTAAAGTCTATCGTATGATTCGTCTGGTTTTAAGCGACATTTGAAATCGTAAAAAATCATAGCGCGAAAATGTTCCCGGCTCAGATTCATTTTTCAGTAAGACACGACAATTTAAAATAGCTCGTAAAAAATAAAGAGGGAAATTTTAAAATTGGAACGTACCTTTTTTTATTTATAAAAACTCATATTTTCAGTATACATAACAACCGGCCAGTGTTTCATACATTTTCATACCTTTTTTCGCAATACTTTCTGAGTGGCCTGGTACTATATTTATATATCTATATTTATAGCTGGCCCGACCGATAAACTTAAAAAAAATATTGACATTCACTTGATGGATGTCATTAAATTGACATATCCGATCCGCTGAGGGTCTCTGTCATGCGACGAGAAAAAAATCTGATTTTAAAATTATCTTCATAACTTTTCCATAAATTTTATAGCTAAAAACCTCCTCCAAATTTTAGTTTAGTTTTAACTTAACTGTATGATATAATTCAACTGTTTGTACCGTGTTGCTTTTAGGGGTATTTGTATATTGTTTATACCGAGTATTTTTTTTATATACAGAAATGATAATTTTCCCATACCCTTCATCTAGTTCTCCAAGGCATTTTTCTTCATAGAAAAGTTAAGTCTATCTCATCATTTCATAAAAATCGGCTCGGTTGTTACGAACAGACGACATACAGAGTTACTTTCGCATTTATGTATACTTGTAATAAATCTGTAGAAAGGTCAATTCTGAACATGAAATTTGGTTTTCAAAATAACGATAAGGAGGGAAATTAGTAATCGCTACTACTGCCAAAAATTCAATCAGTAAAGTCACTATAAGCTACACTATTCAGGAGTGCTATAAGTTGTAATCATTGCGCTAAATTTCACAAAGGGCGAGCAGTGACTGAAGAAAGATCAGATATTTTTTTAAAACTACGCCACCCGTGCAAAGCTGGGCCGATACACTAGTAATAAATATAAGTACCGATTCCGTTATCGGATCTCTCCTCAGCAGCCAATAAGGCTTTGAATTTTTACTGGTCGCTTTTATATTGTGTACCGTTACTATTGTATTGTATACTATGTCACGTTACCGGAAGAGTTCAAGTGATATAACATTATGAATAAGGAGCGGAGCAGCAATTAATAAGGTTGAAAAGACGTCATAAAGTAGAATTTAATGAAAATACTTAATAAATACGCAAGTACTATTTATTCAGTATTTCCGCTCAAATGTTAAGTTATCCAATGTATCTTTATTTTTTATATTAGTAGATACCTGTAATTTTTAGTAGGGCACTAAATTTACCTGTTCTTCTAAAAGTGGATGTTTAATCATTGATGCTTAGACTGTGTATACTCTTTTATAAAATGTCCACCCTGAGTAAAGTATTCGAATTATAACGAAGATCAAAAGTTTTTCCGGTATCGTACAAAGTGGCAATCGTTAGGCGAGGGGCTCTAGCCTACTCTTAAAAGGGTGATAAAAAAAACTTCATCTCCCAGTAAACTGTTTTTTACGGAGTTATGTAATGCAAACGAATCTGCGCGATACTGCTAGTACCTAAATAAGTAAACAACCAACAGAATACATACATACATATACCTACGGCTACAAATCCCGAGAAGGGGTAGCCAGGGCTAAGGAATTAGAAATTCCTCAGCCACTTTTGGAAACTTGAGTGGGGAAAAGATGGTAAAGTAAAGGTTGTTGGTGATGGGTCTCCAACCGCATCGCCCAAAAATCCCTTAAAAGCCCCAATACCGTTAGTCGCCTCTTACGTACACCCACCGGAAGAAATGGGGTAGTGCTATTCTAAAGAGCTTATTCCATTTGTCTGAATGAAGACGTCTGAGAGCCACAGAATCTGAATTCAGACTAGTGGAATAACGTTCAGAACGCTAGGCTTCTGAAAAGTAGACAAATTTGTGTAGTGGAATAACAAGCGTCGCGGCAGTAACTTCGAAGGACGTCTGAATTCAGAAACGACAAAGTGTAATGGAATAAGCTCTTAAGCCGACACTACACAGCAAACAATATTGATATTACATCGATCGATATACATATATATTTGTATCGGACGCCATCCTCAATATCATTAATTGAAATTAACGGTGCGACAGATTAAGGAAATACAAATGCATTTCTTAAAATATCTATAAAATTTATGTATATTATTATTAAATCTCTTGAAAACTTTAGCTGTGTTAAATATAATCAAGTTAAATAATAAATATAAGACCGTTGTAATCGAGACTCAAATAAAGGTATATATTAAGGTTAACAAAATATAAAACTATAGAGGAGATTGTTTGCTTCGGGGTCACGAAAAGTGTACAGCAGGGTTCATAAGTATATTACAAAATTCTATAATATCATCTGACTATCATCATCATACTTTTGTGTTGCTTCAAATAAGTGAGGACATAAAACTGAGCACACCAAAAATTTATCGAATTGGAAACAATTCAACGCTTCATTAACCTAACCAACCGCCGCGCCGCGCCGCGTAAAATGGAACATCTTTAGTAAGATATCGTTGTAACTTGTAATTTGTTGTCATTGTTTGATATTTTTTTTAAGGGTTTGCTCACGGCTTTAATAATAAAAATCTTTATTACAAGAAAAATCTTAAAACTATTACACAAGTAGATTTTTTTACTTTGTATATTGCTTTATTTCAATAACGTTATGTAAACTACTTTGTTATTCAGTTATACGATTTATTTATTTCTTTCTTTTGCTTGATAGGTGGCTCAGTATCTTCGCCACCATTTCTCACTCACATTTTTTCCCGTATGAGGTAATTTAGCGTTTAGGGTCTGTATCGTCAACGTTCCACATTCATATTTGCCGCCAAATAATATACGTCAAATGTCATTCGCTCGCTCAACCAATCAGCAAAGCCCGATGAAAAGGGCACGCCAGTCAGAGTGAGGACTAGCTACCGCGAGGAGTGTAATGGCTGCTTCCCTTGCGCGTGCAACGATTAAAATTACCGGCTTGATAATTTAACCTTTTCCCAAGAACTTTGAGTGTTTTCATACTATTTTGTGTTACTTACGTTAAGACGTGTGTAAGAACCTTTTAATCTGAACGTGTGTGTGTGTCGCTAAACAAAACGTCCCCAGCTGGGTCGACTGTCGACGGACACGTGGTGAGAAAATTATCCATCGTTTGCTGCCAATATCCACTCGTACTGTGGAAAACCCTGCTCCTGCTGGTGAGTAATTGCTTATTGGTATTTGGGCGGGCGAACTGCGGATCCGTTAATTCTCGGCGGAGTCTCCACCAGAGGTTCCGACCCAGAGTGTCACCATCGGCCTGATCGGCCAGGTCATTGTGACACATCTTTTTGGTGCCGAAACCCGGGAACAATTGGCAGTATTTTAAAGCTTTCTTTAATCTAAAATATCGACCGTCGAATACAGCTGGTATTTCAAAATAACATTAACGTTAATTTTGCTCCGAAATCAACTAATTAGCATTCATCTCCTATCGTTGCCAATTAGAATCAGTGTACAATATATTTCCATCGATATATTGTTCGGCTTGCAAACGTACTTTTTATAAGTGTCGGGTAAATCGAAATCTAGCATCGAATTCGATTTATAGTGAAACTATTTTATTATCGTTAACGAAAACAATCTCGCCGTTCAAGTTGCAATTTTATTTCGTGCACTCGCTTATCGCTGGATGTTTAAAGTTAATTACAGATCATACTTGTATAATCTAATCATTTATTCGGTATATAAGTATACATATTCGGCTGTGTGACTTTACATTCAATTTACACCTTTATTATTATAGAACATACACAAGCATTTTATACGTACTCCTTGCCTTGTGTATATTTAATTCGGCTATAATAATAAGTTGTAGCCAACATCAGTGTAGGTAGTTGTTGTGGCGGATCATACTCCAACCACCAAGTTTTGTTGTAAAATTAATTTTGCTATGACAACAATACACTAGAATAAACTTTATTTTATTATCTAGTATTACAGATCTATACGTTCAAAAACCATAATCTTGTTTAGTATTATTTACGCGGCTGTAATACATTTATTCGTACTTACTTGTTTTTCACACTCCAAACATACCATATCAGTTGTTCTTAATTAAAAACATAAAGTAACCGTTTTTCTATTTCGAATTTTACCTGTGCATTCCTTCAAATAAGTTTCAAAGTGAAATCGTGATCGCAGTGATAATTATCTACTTGTAACAGGTGTTTGTTTGTTGTTGAAAGTTCGACGCGCCCTGTCATCTATTGATAGAAGTATAAGCATAAAGCATAAAGCATAAACGTTCACGCCGCATATCCCCGAAGGGGTTGGCAGAGGTACTAATACTTCTGAACATCACGTGACTTTGTCATCTGGTGTTCAGAGTACCCACGTTTTGCATGGACAGTGTACTCACGTGATAGGGGGCAGGCCTATCGCCGTTTTGTACGAATACACTGTCACATGACTAAGTACAACTCAGCCATGTGGGTTTCCTCACGATGTTTTCCCTCACCGTTAACAACCATGATAAATTAACCACACATATGTCTTTAGAAAAGACAAATTGGTGTAGGCCCCGACCTGGGATTTGAACACTAGTCGCTTGCACGTTAACCGAGTGTTCTACCCACTGGGCTATCACGGCGATAGAAGTATCTATACTATATACATCTGTCATTCATTCGTTCGACGCCTTATCACTGCAATCGGTAACTGGAATCTTTGTTGGGTTTTTATTGAAACAAATCGTCTTTACTTAGTGAGGTAAATTATAATTAATAACCATGTCTTATAATCCGAAGCGTCAACCTATACGTAAACTTAGTCATTCGAATAAACCTAAACCGAAGCAAGAATTTACAAAAAGTGATTTGCCGTCATTACGTCGTAAGCGTATGATAGCTTTGAACCGTATTTTGAAGGCATTAGAGGTCGGTATGGCGACTCAATCCAAACCCGATGATACACAATGCGATTTCTTCTTTTCATATTGTGATGAAATTGAAAACATGAAATCCGATTTTGAGTTTGCATATTACTCGATACTCGAACTATTAAGTTCGTCATCAGATGAAGATGATAATGATGATGAAATTCGTGCGCGTTTTGATGATACTTATTTTAAGGTTTTGTCAATATTTAAATCGTTACAGAAATCCGAAACGAAAAATTACTTAAATTCGACTTCTCAATTCGAGTCATCTTTGAAATCTCATGTGAAGTTACCGAAGATCCAATTACCCACTTTTTCAGGTGACATAAAACTATGGCCTGAATTCATTGATACGTTTAATTCATTAATCCACGATTGCCATTTACTTTCCAATGTGGAGAAATTTCAATATTTAGTATCGATTTTGCGCGATGATCCGTTATCGCTTATTCGTAAATTTCCCGTAACCGGTGATTATTACTCCGATGCGTACGCGGCCTTACTTGCCCGTTATCATGGTATACCATCTCATACAAAATGTTTTTAATTACCTCTACGCTCAATAGATGGAGGTAAGATATAGTCGACTTTTAAAATAAAAACTTAAAGTGGCTAATTATCGTTTAAAAAGCCAAAATACAGTTAGATAAATATAACATTGTAATTTATTTTGTCACTTAATACCATAAAACATAAATTATTACAATTATAAGCAAAATATAAAAAAAAGTGTATTTTTGTTTTTATGAAATTGTATTCCCAAATAATTATTGTAGAACTACATCTATTTAACTAAAATGTTTAGTGATTTCAACCACTGACAATAGATGGCGCCAAAATGAGATGGTGTTTATTGACGTATATTACTTGTTTTGATTTGCTTCCATCCAAGTAATCGAATTGGTGATAATTGTCAACTTAAAATAACACTACCCTATAACTACTCGTGGGTGATTGCAAGAGACGACTCACGGGGTATAGGGGCTTTTTAAGTGATTTAAATTTTTTAACGACCTCGGCGTACACGTTTTGACCAAAAAGAGACTGTGCTTAAACAAGTGTCCCAAGTTTGTCAGGGTCGTACAAAGTGGCGATCGATAATCTCTAACTATCCCAATGTGAACTAACGGCGTGAGAATATATATGTAATTTTAATTCCTGCCGCATCGCTTAAAAATAACCTTGTGCCATTTCTTATCACTATTTTTTAGCCGTGTAGTGTCGGCTTAGAATGTCGATACCCCATTTCTTCCGGTGGTGAACGTAAGAGGCGACTAACGGTATTGGGGCTTTAGGATTTTCGGAGGCCCATCACTAACGATCATTTGTTTATACCATTTTCTCCCCTATCAACTTTTAAATGTGACTAAAGAGTTTCTAGCTCTGAAGCTCTGGCTACCCCTTCATGGGATTTATAGCCGTGAGTATATGTATGTATGTTACTTTTATATCTGTTAGTACTTTGTTGTAGAAAGTTGTTTTTTAGTGTTAGTACCTCTGCCTGCACTACCGTCGGGATTTGCGGTGTGAACGTTTGAATTAATATTAATAACTCAGTGATTGACTTTTTCGAAGCTTTGGCTACCCTTTCTAGGGATTTATAGTCGTAAGTATATTTATGTATGTAATAATGTTTTTTTTTAAAAACAGCCAGGTATACAGCATTTTGCATTATGATTAAACAATGAGATTTATATTTTCTGTTACTCCAACGGTATGAGAAATAATAATATGTATGTCAGTATGTGATGTGGCAAGATTGATAAATACTTTTTACAAATAGGATAAGTATTCTGTACTGTAGGTGTAGCGCGTAGATAGATAAAATAAAATAAGTAGTTTAATGACGACTTGGTAGCTCAGTGGGTAGAATACCGCTTATCTCGCAAACGACTAGTTTTCTAACCCTGGGACATTGTATTTGTACAAAACGGCGATGGGCCTGTCCCCTATCACGTGAGTACACTGTCCGAGCATAACGTGGGTACTCTGAACACCCGGTGACAATGTCACGTAAATATCAGAAGTATTGATACTACTGCCGACCCCGTTCGGGGATATTCGGCGTTAACGTTTGAGTTGGAGTTAAATGTCCGTATGATTGCAGTTGAAACCAGCTATAGATTTTTTTAATATACTTCTCTCATAATACTTTCAACATTTTCAAATTATTAGCCGCTTTATGTGGAGAATAGATTATAAAAGAATCATTAATTTTGGAAATGGGAATTCGAGCCACATAACCCAGTAAAATTAATTATAATGTTTTATTTATATATAATACTAGCGACCCGCCCCGGCTTCGCACGGGTGCAATGCTACTAATATAATAATAATAAAAATTAAAAGATAATCAACAACAAAAGATACTTATTCTATTCAGTTTAATTAATTCTTTATATTTTCCTCGCTAGAGAGCTCTGATAAACGCATGCGATCGCTGCAAATCATAAAGTGCTGCGCTGTAAGGCGAAGCGCGCCAACGACGCGCTATTTATAGGCACGCGCCGCCCGGCGCAAACAACTACGACCCTGCATTTTAAATTTGTAATATCTTCGGTAATATTCACTTAAATTACATGCTGTAAAAAGCATATTGATCTATAATAAATGCACAATTTATTTAAGGTACTTAATTGGATAAGGATTAATGCTGTATTGTTTAAAATCACTTCATAATAACCATTTTTTAGTAAAGAATAAATATGGTTATGCTGGGTTATCCCTAAGAGATAGACATATACCATCGCGGACTTTTTTGTTGAACTTTTTAAGGTAAACAATACTGTAGTACATTATTTTTGTCTATCTCGTAGGGTTCAGCCAGCGTTTGCAATATAAGCGCAAAAAAACGTGCTTATTTACGACATCACATTAGAAACCTTTAAATTTATCTGTGTTTCTCTACTATATTATGCATTTATTATACATACAAACCTTCCTTAAGAATCACTCTATCTATCAAAAAAAACCGCATCAAAATCCGTTGCGTAATTTTAAAGATCTAAGCATACATACGGACATACAGCGAAAGCGACTTTGTTTTATACTATGTATTGATTAAATGATACCATTTTGAGCTGACATTTTAGGATAGTAATAACCAGAAGTTTGAATGCGACAAACCCACAGATGCTTGTGGAATGTCAGCTTGTGGAAGATACTTTTTTTGATTAAATATTTGTGGTCTATCACCACATCGTCAACCAATCAATGAAATTAAACCCTCCAGCCACAAACTTTATTCTATGCCTCAAACTAAACAACTCAAATCATTTAAATCTTTTTGTTCATGAAAACCTCATGTGGGGATTATAACTAATAAATATAGAATAAATAAAGGAAAGAAAAATCTCGACACAGGCTCTCAATACCTCACTGACGGAATGATGCGGAGTAGTGCTATTATACGCCGCCACTACAGCACGAATACGTCTTGCACGATGTTATTAAATAAATAAATGTGTTTATTCTGTTTATTTTATTTTAATTAACATAATATCATTATTCACACATTTATTTTCGGCTATAAATCCCTAGAAGGGGGGGAGCCAGAGCTTAGGAATAAAAATTTCGTTCGCCACTTTTGGAACTTGTGTTGGGATAAGATTATAAAACAAAGATTTTTGATAGTGGGTCCCCAACAGAATCACTTAAAATCACCCAAAAGCCCCAATACCTTTAGCCGTCTATTACGAACCATTACGGTAAGATGGGGATGGCGGAATGGGGTAGTGCTATTCTAAGCCGACACATAGCAGAGAAGAATATCGACGACACTGTTAACATTACAAAGCAAAAATATCTACAAACGGATGTAATACTCGTACGCAATTGGCCTTGTCGACGATTTTGTCCTTGACCATATTTGCAAATTTGCAAATAAACATTTAGTGAAAGAAAGTCATAAAGTAATAAAATCTGTCTCGCTCGTGTCGTGTTACCGAGGCGCCCCTCCCCGCGCGCCCCGCAGCCGCCATTTCCTAATATTAGCCGAGTTCAGATATCGGGTGATATCGGGCTTTGTTATCATTTGGTTTTTGTTTTTAGCGCCATCTGTGACTTTTTGTTGTACTACTACATGCATATTTAGCGTCATCTAGCGAACAATAAAGAACTAGAAAATAGCCCGCCGAATAAGGGTATTTAAGCACATCACATTTCGTTGTATGGGATTGGGTATCTGTACTAGTATAGTATTATATTATCTGTGCCGTTATCAACACAAGCGTGAACTGTCTTTCACATGCTGGAAGGATATTTTGAACGTTTCATTCAACACGAATAATGCGATTGAGTTTCGTCGATCTTTAGATTGTATTGATGAAAACTTAACTATTTTACGTAAACAAGATCTTCCAGTTGATGATTGGGACTTCATTCTAGTATACCATATTTTATCGAAATTAGATTCAAAAATGAGACGGGAATTTGAAGAGAAATACATAAGCAGCGAGATTCCAAAATATACTCAGTTAAAACAATATTTACATTCGAAGTGCGAATCCATGTTGCGCGATAATCATTTTTCTGAAACCTCACCCAAGGTAACTTATCAAGTAAAGGAATCTAATCTGCGTCCTTCCACTTCAAAACAACATTTTAATAATTATCCTAAGCGTTCAAATGTGACTCACACATTATTGGTAGATAACTCGAATAAATCTCAAACATTGAAAAGGGATAAAGAACACGTTGTGAAATGCTCTTTATGTTCAGACAGTCATTTAATTACTCGTTGTAAATCATTTCTTGATAAATCCGTAGACGACCGTATGTCTTACGCCCGAGAGGCTAACTTATGCTTTAATTGCCTCAAATTGTCCCATCAGCTCAAAGATTGTAAATCGATCTTTCGTTGCTTAAAATGTAAACATCGTCATCATACTCCTCGTCAGTAACTCCACAGATTCTAAATCCGTATCATTGTTCGCCAAAGGTGAAAAGTCAAACTGTCCAAAATTAAATAATATTAATACGACTGTTTCACTAGCTACGGCTATAGTTCAAGTACGCGATTCAGACGGCACTTTTAGTTCTATGCGAGCCTTATTTGACACCGGTAGTCAAAACAATTTTATTACACAAAAGGCAGTTGAACATTTACATCTTAATCCAGTCTCATGCGAATCAAATATCAATGGGTTAGGAGGTATTGCTGCTGATGTCACCGGTATGATTCGATGTTCAATCGCTTCAAAGAATAAGCCGTTATTCGATTTAGACATGCACGTTATTTCAAACATATGCGGTGACCAACCCATAGCCAAACTTAACACGTCGGGTTGGACTCACACTCAATCGTTAGCCTTAGCGGACCCAGGCTTTGATATCCCTGGCTCTATCGACATTTTACTCGGTGCAGACGTTTTCGTTGAATCGCTTCTTCCTCAACGGATAAAGGGTAAGGCGAATCAGCCCTTCGCGTTTAATTCGGTCTTCGGTTGGCTCTTGTTAGGGAGAACGCCACTCATTACTTCGTCGTTGCTACAGGTCTCTTCGAAAATCGATAACGACTTAGCCTCAATCGTTGAGCGCTTTTGGAAGATCGACATTGTTCCCCAAGCGTCACCACACACACATGAAGAGATTCTATGCGAAAAATCTTACAAGGCAGATCACTACCGCGACCCATCCGGTAGATACGGGGTGCGCCTTCCCTTTAAGGATGAAGTGGAGCCAATTTTTGAGGGTTCTCGTGACATTGCATTAAGACGCTTCCATGCAATCGAGCGTCGTCTGTTACGTGACCCTGATTTGCACAAACAGTATCGCGAATTCATGGAAGACTATGAAAATTCTGGTCATATGTCTCTCGTTCCTACATCAGAGTTAAATCGAGGAAAATACTACATTCCGCATCATTGCGTAGTTAGGCCAGATAGCACGACTACTAAATTGCGCGTCGTTTTCGAGGCCTCAGCGAAGGATCTAAATGAAAAATCTTTAAACGACACTTTGCTTATCGGACCTAAACTTCAGTCTAACATTATCGAGGTTCTCCTCAATTATCGAATTCATGCGATCGTATTTATGGCTGACATACGTCAGATGTACAGACAAATTCTGATCTCTGAAAATCATAGGGATTATCAGAGAATCTTTTGGATAACAGATCCTAATCAAACTCTAAAAGAGTATAAACTAAACACCGTTACGTATGGTGTATCGTCTGCACCATTTCTTGCATGTAGGACAATCAAACAACTAGCAGAGGACGAAGGTGACCGTTTCCCTCTAGCTAAACAAATAGTTACAAACGATATATACGTTGATGATGCAGTTTCCGGTTTTGAAAATTTAAGTATTGCGATGGAAGCTAAATCACAAATCGTCAAATTATTCAAACTAGGTCATTTTGAATTGAGAAAATGGGCTAGTAATTCACGGCAGTTGTTATCAGATCTTCCCCCAGAAGATTGTCTTCTGGATTCTAAATCGTTCTATGATGAGCAATATCCAACTCTCAAAGTACTCGGACTCAAATGGAATCCAGTACTCGACTCATTTTTATTCGATGTAGGTTCATCACATCGCCCTTGCACTAAGCGAGTAATCCTCAGTGAAATCGCAAAGATATACGATCCGTTAGGCTTTTTAACGCCTCTGACCATTCAAATCAAATGTTTGCTGCAGAAACTTTGGCTTCTCGGCGTATCGTGGGATGAGCAACCACCTGAAAATATCTTTAACAGTTGGCAAGCCTTTTGTCAACAGCTGCCCGCTCTTAAGGATTTAAGTATTCCACGACGACTTACCGTTAATAATGTCATTTTATATGAATTGCACGGTTTCTGTGATAGCTCGGAGCTTGCTTACGGAGCTGTCATCTACTTGCGAATCTTATGCGATGATGGATCTATTCAAATTCGGCTGCTATGCGCCAAGGCCCGCGTAGCTCCACTAAAAAGACTTTCATTGCCTCGTTTGGAGCTTTGCGGAGCTGTAATGCTTGCAGACCTAACAAAATTCGTTCTCGACACGTATCAGGCCAAAATTCTCATCGATTCTATTAATCTTTGGTCCGACTCGACAGTAGTTTTATCCTGGCTTCAATCGCACTCTTCGCGCTGGACCACATTCGTCGCAAACCGCGTCAGCCACATTCAGGAAGTCTTTCCAGCAAAGTCCTGGCGTCATGTTGCTTCAGCCGACAATCCTGCGGATGTGTGTTCTCGAGGGCAGCTCCCTAATGATCTTCTTCAAAATTCGTTGTGGTGGTCAGGTCCATCTTGGCTACTCCAGTCTTCTGATCACTGGCCTAAAAGGAAACTTGCTTCTAATGATGAAGATACCATGGTGCGATGCGAAGAGCGTCATTCAGTCGTACTGATGACCAATGAAACGACGCAACCCACAACCGATTCCATTTTCAACAATCTACTTAAACGTTTTTCATCTTTAGACAAAATTACTCGTATCGTTTCTTACATACGCAGATTCATTTATAACATTCGTACCAAAGACTCATATAAACGTCATTTTTTGACCCTGGAACCTCTTACCAGCGTACCGGACGAAGATTATTCTTCTGTTCCATTGTATCGACTTAATCGTTGGCATCTAATTCAATCTTTCGTTCAACACTTTTGGATTCGTTGGAAGAACGAATACTTAACCTCGCTTACTCAACGCATAAAATGGACGAAGATATCCGAGCCACTTACTGTGAATTCTGTTGTAGTCATCAAAGATGACAATCGTGTACCTTTACAATGGTCTCTAGGAAGAATATGCGAACTGCATCCCGGTCATGATGGAATCGTGCGTGTAGCAACCGTGAAGACTAAAGATAGTCTTATCAAACGACCTCTAGTTAAGTTGTGTCCTCTTCCTATTGAATCGTAATCTAGTAGTTTTTTTTTTTTAATCGTAATAATAGTCGTTTTTTAGTTGTAGCTCGTTTATGTTTTATTCATTATATTTATCAATTGTTATCCGTAGGAATCTATTTGTTAGTCGTCATACTGTAGGTATTTTAACGTTGCCACTATTATTATTTTTTATATCCGGAAAATACCAGCTGTATTTTGGTGGGCGGTATGTATCGTCAACGTTCCACATTCATATTTGCCGCCAAATAATATACGTCAAATGTCATTCGCTCGCTCAACCAATCAGCAAAGCCCGATGAAAAGGGCACGCCAGTCAGAGTGAGGACTAGCTACCGCGAGGAGTGTAATGGCTGCTTCCCTTGCGCGTGCAACGATTAAAATTACCGGCTTGATAATTTAACCTTTTCCCAAGAACTTTGAGTGTTTTCATACTATTTTGTGTTACTTACGTTAAGACGTGTGTAAGAACCTTTTAATCTGAACGTGTGTGTGTGTCGCTAAACAAAACGTCCCCAGCTGGGTCGACTGTCGACGGACACGTGGTGAGAAAATTATCCATCGTTTGCTGCCAATATCCACTCGTACTGTGGAAAACCCTGCTCCTGCTGGTGAGTAATTGCTTATTGGTATTTGGGCGGGCGAACTGCGGATCCGTTAATTCTCGGCGGAGTCTCCACCAGAGGTTCCGACCCAGAGTGTCACCATCGGCCTGATCGGCCAGGTCATTGTGACACAGGGTCTTTTGAAATGAAGACCATCTTGTCCCATCTTGGGGCACGGCAGTGCCCCCGCCAAGTCGAGCGCGAAGCAAACACTGCCGTACCATCCTTTTCTGGAACCGTTTCGCCGTATTTTCAAGGCCCCATTCGAGAAACTGTGGATAGGATTAAAACGCTGAAATTTTCGTCACGTAGAAATTCGTAATCAAACACTTGAAATCCAACATTTCAAGTCAATAAATCAATTAATTCCGAAGTTAAGCTAATGCAAAGTTTCGCATTTTCGACACTGACTGACTGACTGACTCACTGATCATCAAAATAGAACTAGTACTTAACATATTCCTAGAGAGCTGATATTTGGTACAGAGGTAGATTTTAACACCCACATAAAATAAAACTATCAGAACAAGGTTTATGGAAGATCTGGTAATGCTGATGAGAAAACATAATAAGAGTACTGCCAAACTATAATAAGCGTATTTACGAGAAATAGTAATCGATTAACTGTATTCTTCTCAATAAATAAAAATATTCAGTCCAATAACTATTATTATTTATGTATACTTACGCATAAATCAATATTCTGTTTAAGCCTCAGAATGCAAAGTTTGTAAATAATAGCACATATCTCAATTTTAATTTAGTACCGCCATCTATGACTGATTGGCTGCAATTTCCACACATCACCAACGGTCAGTGTAGGGGGCAGCACTGGGCCGACACCGCAGCGCCAAACTGCTATCCATACTTACTAATGATATTCTCATTTTTGAACATAGAAACTTGGTACAAAACGGTTTGTTTCATGATTCTTATGAACAATTTTATTATTGTTTTATACATTGCTCTATGCTTAGCCCATGGCCGACTACAAAAATACAGTCCGTTCACAGTTATTTCACCTCTAGTTTTTGATTAGTACATCTATGCCTCTAGCCATAAAGAAAAATTTCTGACGCTTCTCTGAATCTTTATCGGCAAGATATACCTTATTATAATATCGAAAGCAGTAAAAAGGTTTTTTTGGAACTCACCCCCTAAGGCATTGAAATATAGTATACAGATTTTTGATCTATAAATATACTGTATCTAGAAATTTGAAAGTTGATGCGATTGACTGAGATAACCACTACAAAAAGGAATATATGAAATTTATCTAGCAATCATTCATGAGTATATACTTACGGCTATAAATCCGAAAAAAGGGTAGCCACAGCTTCAGAGATAGTAATTCTTTATCCACTTTTGGAAGTTGAATAGGGAAAAGGTAGTCAAATGTGTCTCCAACTGCCTCAATGTTCTTTATATTTATTAAAACGCCCGCGAGAATATAAATATAAAAAACAAAAGTTCAGATAGTGTTTTGGTATTTTGGATGAAAACCGGATACAAAAAATGTAGTCCACGTAGACGTAGTCGCGGGCAAAAAGCTAGTATTTAAATAATGCACAAAATAAAAATGACCACCGTTTTTCAGGGATTGTCATTGAATACAAATAATAAGCGGACTTACCCGCGGCTAAACTTTGCTAGTTGCATTTTATTATTATTTTATATATTGGTTTATGCGTATTACTCTATGTGTGCTGTGTAGTGTCAGCTTAGAATAGCACTACCCCATTTCTTCCCATTGGTGATCGTAAGAGGCGACTAAGGGTATTGGGGCTTTTTAAGTGATTTTTGGGCGATGCGGTTGGAGACCCATCACCAAAAACATTTATTTTACAATCTTTTCCCCACTTCACTTCCAAAAGTGGCTAAAGAATTTTCTAATTCTGAAGCTCTAGCTACCCCTTTTAGGGATTTATAGCCGTGAGTATAGGTATGTAAGTATAAATGCTCTATGCGTAGCCCATGGCCGACTACGAAAATACAGTCCGTTCACAGTTATTTCACCTCTAGATTTTTATTAGTACATCTATGCCTCTAGCCATAAGGAAAAATTTCTGGTGCTACTCTGAATCTTTATCGGCATGATATACCTTATAATAATATCGAAAGCAGTAAAAAAAGCAAAGAACACCACGACGCACTAGACACACTTCACAGCAAGTAATGCTAACTTAAATTAAATGAGAATTAATGTCGGAGGTAAAATAATTGTGAATGGTCTGTAATTAATAGTTGGTGAAAGGTTACTGGAAATAATATAGGACTGTCTGGTTATGATATTAAAATAACTACATCACTATATGCTTATAAATATGTATAAGGTTCATACATCAAAATACTTTTATAGCAGACTGCCTGTTCGTTCTGGCTAGTTTCTAAACATAATCTGACTCAACATTAACGGTACAGTACTTTTTATAACAGTTGCCTAAAAAAGTGGCGTATTGCAGGACGTATATCGTTCGGGATGTGAGCTATTACACACTCGTGCTTTTTTTTGCATTTGCAGGCAGCCAGCAACTGGGGTCTCAAAACACCGTGACTGCCAAATTATGACGTTTAGCCAGCAGCTGGCTCGCGCACGGATAGGGGCCGTTCAAGAATTACGTAAGCACTATGGAGGGGTGGTGGGTCTTTATATTGCTTATTTTGGATGACATGGGGGGTAGGGGAGTCTAGATAATCATTACGTCATCGGTAGTTATTTTACAACCAAAGTCGAACATGCAAAACGTGTGGTCTTTATCATGATTCCGTCAAGTTACTAAATCGTCACATCGAGAAAATTCATAAAAAAGTAAACACGGTTGTTAACGGTGAGAGAAAGCATCATAAGGCTACCCACATGGCACGGCTAAGTTGTACTTAGTCAAATGACAGTATATTCATATAAAACTGCCCCCTATTCAGGGATATACGGCGTCAAAGTTTGAGTTAAGTTGAGTTGAGAATGAACGTAGACATTCCAAAATCGGATGAAAGTGAGCATACTATATTTTCAACTCCAACAGCAATCCAAGAAATCCAATGTCATCGAAAACTTATGTTTATAAATAATCAATGATTTGAATTTAATATCTGTACCAAAAAAAAAATAAGTTAGTTATGTTCGCAAGATCATAATATTCTTGTCCCTTACTCTATATTACCCCAAGAGCTGACAGGCATTTTTGAGTACATCCTTGAGGCACATTGAAAATATTATTGTTGATTAGTTGCGAACGTGTGGATGATGATTAAAAAATTCATAGCTCATTAACGCCCCGCAACCTCCCAGCCAGGTCGGCCATTTCATCATCCACACGTTCGCAACTAATCTACAATAATATTTTCAATGTGCCTCAAGGATGTACTCAAAAATGCCTGTCAGCTCTCCGGCTATATTGAGTAAGGGACAAACAAATCTTATATCAGTTTCTTGTGTCAATTCTAATTTCTATCCTAAATCTTTTTTCTTATTTTTAAAATTATAATGATAAAATTATAATAAAAAAAACATACATACATATACTCATGGCTATTAATCCCAAGAAGGGGTAGCCAGAGCTAAGGAATTACAAATTCCTCAGCCACTTTTGGAAGTTGAGTGGGGAAAAGATGGTAGAATAAAGGTTGTTGGTGATGGGTCTCCAACCGCATCGCCAAAACTTCCCTTGAAAGCCCCAATACCATTAGTCGCCTCTTACGTACACCCACTGGAAGAAATGCGGTAGTGCTATTCTAAGCCGACACTACACAACTGTGATATTAATTAAAATGCAATATTAAAAAATGTTTACGTAAGCATAGGGGGAGGGGGTAAGAGCTTTGCTTACTTTTGCTGACAAGGGGGTTGGGGGGTAAATAATTGTGATAAATCTGCTTACGTAATATTTGAACGGCCCCATAGTGTTTTTTATATTATATTTATTTTTAGTAGTAAAGCAACGTTGACATTAAATTTATCCTATATAATAGACTCAAGAAAAAGAATGCATGACTTTTTCTATATGGTTTCAAATACTTTTTTTATTCAAAGTTTGTTGACCATTTTGTGGGCAGATCCGCTCCATTCCATTACAATCTAGCGCCGCCACAATGCAAAGGGTAAGAAACAACTGAAGGAGTTTTTTTATACTGTTTATTGCGAAGCAGGTCGATTCGCTATAGTATAAGATCCCGCTGCTAAATCTCTACGTTCATAACGTATTGAGTCAAACACACATTTTAACATAAGTTTATGAATAGGAGAATACACTGACAAGACGCAGCCAGGCAAAAGTGACCGCAAGTAATTTTAATTTAATTAATGCTTATTATTTTTCGAAGACAGATTTCGTTCACTTGTTTTCGAAATATAATAACACCCCCATCATAGCAATGTATATACAAAATATAAAAATCCATAGGTGCCGTTGCAAATTCGGCCGCAACTACCTCGCAGCCAGGTGTGTAAGTTACACGCATATTTCTTATATGAAATTAAAGCTAATTTTTTTTCCTAATATGATAATACATAGCTGCCTGTGAAAAAGCGGCCGCAAATCAGGGTTGCCATGTTAAAAACGCGATATATCCAAATATATTTCACAAACTATACTATTGTTTCTGTTTATATTTTATGACTTACATAATAACTATATTTATATTTTTTAAATACTTACTTACTTACTTATACTCACGCCCATTATTCCCATTGGGGTAGGCAGAGACTATCGATCACTACTTAGTACCATCTTGACGAACTTCTCTTGCTTTCCTTACATTAATTATTCTTCTCATACATGCTCTTTTATTCTTCTCACTTCCGACCTCCGCCTTTATAAGAGTGTTTTCTATCTGATCTAGATACGTTTTACGTAATTAATATTATGGAAAATCACTAAAAATAATAAAACATTTATTTTAAAATAAAACAATGTTAATTGATCAAGTGAACAGGAAAAATGTGTATGTATGAAAACAAAATTTTGTTCATGTCTTATTTTTCACGAAAGAAAATATATACGCATACCACATTTGAAAAAGTATTATTTTTATTACAGTTCGTTCATACAATTTTTAATTACATACATACATACATATACTCACGCCATTAATTCCCATTGGGGTAGGCAGAGACTATCGATCGCCACTTCGTACGATCCTGACAAACCTCTCTAGCTTCGTTTACATCCATCAATCTTTTCATACATGCTCTTTTATTCTTCATACTTCGGACGCCAGCCTTTTTGAGCACACTCTCAATTTGGTCCAAGTGTGTTCTCCGTGGTCGTCCTCTACTAACATTACCATCCACACTAGCTCTATAGATCCCTTTTACCAATTTTCTATCATCCATCCTCTCTATGTGCCCAAACCATCTCAACATTCCTTTTTCTATCTTTCTTACAATATCATCTTTCACACCACACTTTTCACGAATAACACTATTTCTCACTCGGTCACACAATCTAACATTACAAATTTTTCTGAGGGTCCTCATCTCTACTGAATTCACTCTGCTCTCATGCTTCTTCTGCCACACCCAACATTCGCTTCCATACATAAGCGTAGGAACAAGAACAGCATCATGCACAGCCATTCGGGCCTTTTCAGACACCGATTGACTGATCATTAGGCTATTCATTGCTCCATTTACCGCATTGCCCTTTTTCACTCTTCTTTCAATGTCTTCATCACATTTTCCATCCCTTGTAAACAAACTTTACTCACTAAATATTAGTTAAAAAAACCAGCATATTTAAAAAAGTCGAGACAGTCGTTGTCATAAAAGGCTCGAATGGCTGTGCATAATGCTGTACTGGTTCCCACGCTGATGTATGGTAGTGAATGTTGGGCATGGCAGAAGAAGCATGAAAGTAGAGTTAATGCAGTTGAAAAATGAGATCCCTCAGAAGTATACTTCTGTTTACATATATGTAATCTAAGGTTGTATGATAGAGTGAAAAAAGAATGTTAAGGTTTGGGCACTTCGAGAGGATAGATGAAAATAAAGTAGTGAAAGAGATATAAAGAGCCAATGTGGATGGGATTGTTAGTACAGGACGGCCTCGTAAAACGTTTCTAGATTAGATAAAAAACGTTCTTATAAAGGCGGGGGTCCGAAGTGAGAAGAATAAAAGAGAATAATTAATGTAAGGGAAGCAAGAGAAGTTTGTCAAGATAGTACTAAGTGGTG
This sequence comes from Bedellia somnulentella, assembly GCA_963576735.1. Classification (NCBI taxonomy): domain Eukaryota; kingdom Metazoa; phylum Arthropoda; class Insecta; order Lepidoptera; family Bedelliidae; genus Bedellia; species Bedellia somnulentella. The sequence goes on along the minus strand of OY755177.1, from coordinate 12,249,263 downwards.
ATCGATAGTCTCTGCCTAACCCAATGGGAATAATGGGCGTGAGTATAAGTAAATAAGTAAGTATTTAAAACTTATAAATATAGTTATTATATAAGTCATAAAATATAAACAGAAACAATAGCATAGTTTGTGAAATATATTAATAAATAAATAAATAAATATTTGGATATATCGCGTTTTTAACAGATGGCAACCCTAATTTGCGGCCGCTTTTTCACAGGCAGCTATGTATTATCATATTAGGAAAAAAAAGCTTTAATTTCATACAAGAAATATGCGTGTAACTTATGAACGTATAAAACACACCAAAATATAATATAACCTACTTACACCTGGCTGCAAGGTAGTTGCGGCCGAATTTGCAACGGCACCTATGTATTTTTATATTCTTTATATATGTCGTAGGATGATTTGATGTTTAGGTTTTTTGCAAAAAACCTAGGGATATTGCAAAAATCCGGATGATTTGACAACGGTTGTAATATTTTCTAATCTTACTAGGATTTTTGCAAAAAAACTAGTTGGTTTAGTATGACTCCGAAACGAAATGTCAGTTTTTATGAATACTGTACACTGATTGGTCGATTGCAGTGCCTCATAAACACGTCATCTCTGATTGGTCGTTAATTAAGACGTACTTACTTCATTGTTCCTGCCTGCATTTAATACGATTGTAATTTTAATTTTAGTTACAAAAAGTTCCTAAGCATAAAAATAGTATTGTCGTTTCCCTTTATAACTCTAGCTATAATACCTCAATACTACAATTTAAAACGTACTTACTTTATTGTTCCTACCTATATTGAAGATGTCCGTGGCCGAGTGGATAGGTGACTAGCTTTTCGGTCTGGAGGTTGCGGGTTTGATACCCGCTGAGGGCAACATTTATGTGATGAGCATATGTGTATTATATTATATTAAATATATCGCTGAGTTAGTATCCCATAATACAAGTGTTACTTAGTTTGGGGTTACTTGATCTGTGTATAATGTAAGCTTATAATAATGAGTGTGCTATGATTTGCTATTATACTGTATAATTTATACTATTTATAATTGATAAACTGTATAGTTTCATTGTGTAATCATATTATTTACCTATTTAATAAGTATCGTGTGTGAATAATGAGATACTGGTTTGACTTTACTTCAAAACAGCTCACGCTGATTAAAATAATTATTGTAATTAAATCCATCATTTTCGTAAATATTAATTTCTAAAATGTTATTATTTATTTATAAATGTGTTATCATTTACAAAATAATAATTATAACTTATAATTATTATTTTGTAAATTTGAGTAAAGTATTATTAATAAGACTGTCAGTTGATTTAAGACATAAATATACGATCTCTGTTGGACGTGACGCATTTATCCGTAGTCAAATATCACGTTTTTCGTACTGCTCCTACGTAAGTACCCTGTTCTTTTTTTATGTTTGCGTAATTAGAATCCTTCGTATGGTGAAATTGCCTTCTTCTTTATAAAATAGCATCCATAAACAGTCTTAAATAATAAGTCTTAAATAATAAAGTCTATTTCAATTGAAGGCAAGAAAGTTAAAAATTATATTTTCATTTATTCTTAAAAACATAGGGTCGATACATAAGAGTGTTAATCTGTTACATACTTGAGCCTGATATCTAGTCCTTTTTTTTCCGATAGCCCCGATTGTTTTTTTTTCTTAGCTACTGTTTGTCAACTTATCGATCTGAAGATTGGTATATAGCTCTGATTATCGAATAATATTGAAATGTTGGATCGATATACCGTATAGTGAATTTTCTAAAACATTTTTCGTTTATGATTGTGAGTACACGTGCGAAAACAGTACACTTTGAAATTATGACATATGGCATTACATCATCTGTTTAAGCATTACATGTGATGCTACGATCTAACAATTCCTACTATCAGACGTGTGGTGTTGTGTAATTAATTAAATATTTCGTGTAATGGGAATATAAATATATCACATGAGGTAGAATAGCAGTGTAATAGGTAGTTATAGAATTACGTGAGCGAGTAAGATGGGATTAGAGAAGAAATGTATCCATTACTTTTTAAACATTTATACGTTTTTGAATAAAGTTATTTTGTCATCATACTTTTATTCGCGTTTATTTAACTCAAGTGTGGTCCAGGCTTATGACTAGCAATGTGCATGGATTCATTTGATATTTACAAAGATTCGAAATGTATGTCAAGATAACACGATTTTAAATATCAAACAATAATCAAAATCAATCAATAAATTATATTGAACTTGATTTTAGAAATAAATTGAATGTCCCGGCGCTAATCCAAAATTATAATTAAATTTTACTGTAGTAAGAGTTTTACACTTTTCTACAATTTAATTTTAATGTAGTAAGAGTTTTAGTTACACTGAATTAATTAAAATACATGAGACGAGACTGAGACGAATGTTGACGGGATTCATCGATGTTAACCGAACTCTTTGAATACAATTTAAAACTTTTGGCTATTATAATTAAAACAACTATTGACTTTAGGATATTTTTATTGCTATCGTTTTAAGTATCACTTTCACTTGCTCACGCACACGTTCGTTACCGATCAATCACGCAGCATCATACTGCACTACTCACGCAGTGCTCTATGATAGTGTAATGGAATGAAATGTAGTACCATGCTAAGTGTGATGTTTGGAATGGTCGAGTAATGTGTGATGTATCACTACGCGTCCGAGCGATATTACGTGTGATGCACTGCTCGCATTGCTTACACTATGTCCAGTTGTGAGTATCCAGGTTGTTTTTTTATATTTTATACAACTCAACTGCGAACTTACTATAGGTTTACTACAAATTACTACTACTACTGCTACTAAAATTTTAGCAAACCTGTAAGTTTAGAAAAAAAAAAAAAAATCAGGCCTTTTATGTTTATAAATCTAGTTTTGGAACATAATACGAAGGAACACATAGTTGTTTTAATACTCATCATGATGCATAATATCTTTATTATTTATTTTAAATTTGAGATAGTCACCCGCTTATTGTAGTGTCTTCATATTATTCACGTTAGAGGTAAAAACGTCAAAATAAAAATATTCTTTATTAAACCAAGTAGGTATTATACATTTTCTTCGGCCCCCTGTAAAGCTGTACAAAGCGTGTGTTAGGTAATACCGTGAATCCGTAAGAGAATTACATGACCAAGGATTAATAAAGTAACTGTTTAAATATTAGTTTGCAATACAAAGTAAGAATTAAACATTTTAAAACTTTTAACAACTACCTTCGAATAAAATAGTCAGCCGTACATTTGTTATCAGTGAAATATTTAAGTTGCATTTGCGAAGGTCGCCTTTAATTTCAATAAAAGAAAATTGGATTTGCGTTATACTAATTGTTAGGCCCATTGAGATCAAAGAAGCTAAAGTATGTGTACTGAGGGTTGGCTTTATTGTTTACTAAGCTGAAATTTGTCAGTTTCAGTTCTCCACCATGGATCGAGAAGAAAGCAGGAGTCGTAGCCTCAGTTACGATAAATTTAGAGCAGATTTGGCATGTAGGTGCCAAAAAGAAAACCAGTCAACACGGAGGTGTTGGAGATGACAGGAAGTGTTATGCTGAACGACCGTGGGTATTACGGGAGCGTGGTACCGAGGTCAATCGACAACCGTGGGTATTACGGGAGCGTGATACCGAGGTAAATTGACGACCGTGGGTATTACGGGAGCGTGATACCGAGGTCGATCGAGGTGAACAGGTGAACAACGAATAGTCCAATAACAGCGGAGAGGTCTCTTCGTAAGCCGGTTCGGCGTACGCGAGAGCGTTCGCCTAGTGTAGAGGCGTGAGGACGAGAAAATAGCAGGGAGCGACGTTCACGGCATCGTGCACGCAAACGCGAGGGTGGATACTATTCCCAAAACAAAATCGACAGTAACCGCAGCTCTTTGGTTGGGTCGCTTAGTTTGAAACGACGTAGGGTAAATGATAATGACACTAAAGTTGTACTAGATAAGCTATTGTTTATTTTGAGTGAGATGCCGGCTGAAAGAGTTCAGTACGGAGAATCGCTTGATCAATATTATTACGCCAAAAACAATCTACTAAATTAATGTAAAATTTATGGGCGCCAGGATGTAGATTGCCTGCTGCATGGTGTAGGGTAGGTGCTCAGGCAGCTGCTTAAACCTGAACAAGTTTTTAATTTCTTTAATACAGTTAAAGTTGGTCAATATGGTGACCATCTTGAATCATTCTTGAGGCGAAAAATTGATCGCAAATGTACTCTGCTTTTGTCAGACCGAATAACCCTGGACCAGATGCTTCAAATTCAAATTTATTTACCGAAAAGGGCAAAATACAACTTGTAATTATTTAACTATATAAACTCAATTAATGCTAGGTAGATTTACAAATTTTTAACAATGTAAGGTTTTACGAATATGTGTAATTGTAGCTCAATCTAAAATAATAATAATAGAAAACGATTTAAATTTTCGGGTAATTTCAAAAAGTTTGTTATATTTGGTCTCCGGACTAGGCGAACCTGTAGGGCAGATGCCGGAATTTTCACGTTGTCGAGGAGGCGTTATTGCTGTAATGATATTAAAACCAATATTTAATATTTACATCAAATAGGGACTACTACTGATTTAATAAATTGAATATTCTGTTTCAAAAATTGATCATAGTTACAATTTGTGAATGTATTGTTCCCGTTTTGTATACATTTTATGTTTTTTTACATTAATGTTCAGTATTGCAAATTAATTAGATAGTGTATTTAAATTTCAATAATAAAACTAAATTCCAATACTAAAATTAAATAATATCAACAATATCAAAGATAAATTATTATAATTATGACCGCCTTGTTCACCTAGTCTGGCTGGAAAAGTCTTGTCATTTGTCAGTTCATTGCTGCGAACAAAAAAAAATATACATACCAAGAAGGAGTAAACCGAAGGATAAAAATGAAAAACAATTAAATAGCTCAAGTTCAGCTTTAGACCTGGAACTTGATAAATACTTAACTGACATCAAAGTAAATGGGGTAGCACTACATTGCTGTGTAGAGGTCGTAAGTCACGCTCTGTCATAAAACCTACTAAAGCCAGAGAGCTCAACTTCGATATGATAGTTCCAAAGGGTATACCTCTACTCAGGGCTATAGGTAGGGCTCTGATAAATCCCGTGAGCATTACAACTACAACGTAGAATTTCAGAACGTAAAACGAACGATAAAGACGTACATCGTTGAAGACTATGTTCTATTTGCCATATAAACCAAATCAGCATCAAACATTCCATACTTTTCTTCTGAAGTTTTCTTAAATCTTAAGTAATTTTTAGCCAAAATCTTTAGTAACTTTGAGATATCTTAACCATAATAGATATGCAGGTGTATAGGTGCATGGGTTGGTAGAGAGTGATAAACGTCATAGCATAAACGTCAACAAGGGCATACCTCCTGTATACCTGTGATCCTCTCGCGGATACGATAGCTGCCTACACCGGTTTAGGCATCAAGATGAACTGTCTGTGTGAATTAAAATTGTCTTATTTTCGTTAATTCTGGTATTTAAGCCATAATCATTAGCACAGAATCTAAATCCATCGCATATCCTTCGGGAAATATTAAATTTTTAGCCATTCATGACCAAATTAAGACTGTAATTATTACCATTTTATATGCTTTGCTTTGGTTCCGAAATAAAAGATTTCGATGCAAATACATTATAAAAAAAAAAAAATCTTCTATCATTACAATATATCAATTACGATAAAGTGTACGAATGGGCTAAAATTTCAAATACGTGAATTTTTATAAGGCTAGTATTGAATCCGCCACACTAGGGTCACCCACTCACTATACACTATAATCTTAACATTGTTTCTGTACTTTAAAAGTGTCGCTCATCATAACTGCCAAGACTATAACTGTAGATTTTCGCCCTGCTTCCATTTGTTAAAAATATAATTAGAACCACGAGCAGGGGAAGGTAAAAATAAATTAAAATGGTATAAATCAAAATTATGTACATTTTACCATAGCTTAATATTTATTAGAGAAACAAACTGTACACAATATTTCAAGCAAGGATGACCTCTAAAGTTTCTACCAAGTTATAGTATACTAATTTTGAAGTTGATATAGAAAATTGCAAATTAAAATAAGTATTTAAAACAAAATAATTGTACATCGGCTATGATATGGATAGTTTATAGAGATGAATTCGTTTGAAGGCATCAATTTGTCATCCCCACCAGACCAAGCGAATATAACAAGATTTTAAAAACATGTACATATATAATTAATTATGATATTATTATTATTAAGTATACCTAAATAAGATTCTTTGTCATATATGGTACTAATTTTGAAGTAGGTATATTTATATTTAAAAACTGGTTATAAACATCAAATACAAAAAGAAATATATATGTAAAATTGTATGATATATATGTAAGATAATATATAAGGTTATCCATTTTGGGGGAATAAATGGGTAATTTATGTTACAAAAGTTTAATCAGTAATAAATGGAGATGGTGTAATTAAAACACAAAAGTAACAATAATCAATCAGAGAATAAATCAGAAATCGCTCAGCGTAATAGTGTGCTATTCGCGCGATTTATTAATCTAGCAACTTAAGGTATCTGGTACGAAGTTTATTGACTAGGTACAAGTCAGCATAGGTACTAAGACCAAGAGTGGAAGGACAGTTTTTCCGGGAGCAGAATGCTCTTGAGTCAAGTCAGAAACGGGAAACTCCTTTCTAGTGGCCATATGAGTTATTTATAGCAAATCCCCGTGCAACTATTATTTTCCAAGGAAATAATTATTTTCGGTACACAATCAATAAGAGCTTATTTAGAACTAGCTTACCATTATCATAAAGCTTACTAAATAAAAGTCAAGGTAGGAAAAATTAATAAACCCTGTACATTAAATTATCATGGTCAGACATATATAAATAACAAAAACACATGTTTATATTGCAATGACAGAATTGATAGACGTGATTACTGGTTGAATATATGTTTATTACTGCCCAAATAATTATGACTAACATACAATATATAATGGCAAGAGGGGGACAAGATGCACTCACACTACACCACACCTTCCCCCTTTGCAAATAAAAAAATATTTATTATAAACATATTTTTTAAAGAAATTATTATTTATTAATCTATTCACAAAAGTACTATAATATCAATAAGAGTGGAATATAAAATAAAAATTCATTTTATATGTTTTAGAACTTGTTTATCTATTTAATAAAACTTAACTATTAAAATCTATTAGTAAAATTCGGGATAAATCGATCAAATCGTAGGCCAAACAATTTGCCGCGTAATCACACAATCAAGTAATTTTTTAAATACATGACATAGTACTGTATCCACATATATATTTTATACTTTTCACCTTCACAATAGTCATTAACATTATTATATTTCGATATTTTTTTTATAGTATTCTCTCTTGTATTTTTATCATATATTTAAAATAGCTGTGGACAACCATGCTTCCTTCTCAAGTCATATATTTATTTATTCTTCATCTTATATCAAGGTACACAAACATATTCATTGGGTCGGCTGCCCTTTTACACATTTCTTATTCATTTATTTAACTTCATCTCAAGGTACAAGTATTTTTTTTATTACATTACATGCGCATTTATATACTAACTAGCTTTTTGCCCCGCGACTTCGTCCGCGTGGACTTCATTTTTTGCATCCAGTTTACATAATACCAAAATACCGAAACACTATCTCAACTCTGTGTTTTATATTTATAATAATCCCGCGGGCGTTGTTAATGACATAAAGGACATCGAGACTTTTTAAGTGATTGTTGGGCGATTCAGTTTGTGAAGCATCACTAACAACCTTGTTTAAACTATCTTTTATTAATCTATTTCCAAAATTGGATGAAGAATTAGCATCTCTGAATACCCTTTTGAATACCTTACCTCTGGCTACACTTTTATGGCATTTATGGTTGTTAGCATATACTCATGAATGATTGATAGATGGATTTCATAAATTCAATCGCACCAAGTTTTATTATAAAATGTAAAAAAAAACTCTATATTAACTTTCATTTGCTATATCAACCCGTTAGGTGTTGAGTTCCAAAAATTCCTTTTTAATTGTTCATAAGAATCATGAAACAAATATACCAAGTTTTTATGTTCAGAAATGAAAATATCTTTAGTAAGTACAGATACGGATAGTAGTTTGGCGCTGCGGCGGCGGCCCGGTGCTGCCCCCTACACTGACCGTTGATGATATTGGGAGAACTTGCAGCGATTGCTCGGCAATATAGGGATGATTAGTGGTGGATCTCCATCCAAAATAATCGCTAAATTGAAGGGATAGTGCTTGCTATTATTATATATAGTGCTATTTTAAGCTAACAAAACTTTTTTTTTACAAAAAGATTGAAATACCTGAGATATGAACCCGGGACGATTGATTCATAATAGTTCTAATTAAATATTCATAGTAGTTAGTTATACCGCTACGCCACGGAGACGTTACCGGGGCGGTGTCAAATTTTTATTACGCTTTATTTCATATTAGTCTTACTATTGATAAACAAATTTGTCATTTAAATGTTCATTTATTTTGATGAAAACTAATGAAACCCCTTCATCTTTCCAAAATGAACATTAACAAAGTGTCTGTTGTGAATTCCATCGATGATAAAAATAATCGCTGCAATATTTTGAGCCATATATGAGTTAAGGTTTTTTGATGTTACTATGAGAACTCTTGCGGATTCCTTAGTTTCAAGGAATCGTCGTCGTTTCATTTAGCTTCTAAATTTACATGTTTATATTCGTTTGCAATATAAGTAGATGTAAAAAAAATATACGATAAACAAATAGTACATCATCCCTCGGGAGTTTCTTATTTTCGGGGATCCATTATCGTACCATTAAGCTTCTAAATTTTGATTTTTATATTAGTTTACAATATTTTACTTTGTTTTAAACGATACACAGCGCCATCTCCAATGCATCCAGCAAGCAAACAATATTTTTGATATCCCGTGGGAACATATTTTTTTCCAGGATAAAAGTCCCTATCATTTAATTTACTCGTAGACTTCTAACTACACGTCTGAAAAATTTCAAAGTAATCGGTTCAGTATTTACGGCGTGAAAGCGGAACAAACAAACAAACAAACTCACTTTCTCATTTATAATATTAGTATGGATTCTACAGTCTCTCTCTTTTAACACTTCTTTGGTGTCCAATTTTCTTCACGAAGGGTATTCAACCTCGTCATGATCAGATAAAAAGGATTCAGAGATCTGCTTTGTACCTTGGTGTACCTTGTATAACTTAATACTTCTTTCCAAAACCTTTCATTATTCTACATTCAATATTTAGTTTTCAATTGGTAAATAATCGAAATAACATCTGAGTGATCAAGTCAAATGTACATCAAAAACTTATCAATTGTAACTATCTTTCTACAAACTGCTTTTCATAAACTTTCAAACCCATCATTCTAACTTTTTGACTACATTCCATTACCTTTTAATCATAACAATCACATCACCTTACCATCTCAATCATACCACCCACATCGATAACACTAAAACATTCCTCACTCCATATATGTATACTAAACTTCCAGTGATGTACAAAATACCCTGTACAAAGTATTTGGAATAAAAAATACAAAATACTTTTAAATTAAGTATTTCAGATACCAGATACAAAATACTTTCGAGAAAGGTATTTGAAATACAAGATACAAAATAGGTATTTTATAAATACTTTATAAAAATACAAATACTTTTGTAAGAAAACAACATTTGAATTTAAGTTTTTTTGATTATAGTTCTCATTATAGAATATTATTAGAACACAAGAATAATTAATTTAATTTTAAGTTAGACTTAAGTAAAACCAGCTCTTCAAACATCTTATCAGTAATTTTCCTTCGATGTGGCCTCATGATCATACCCCAAAAAGAAAAGAGTCGCTCCACAGGGGCAGAGCTCGGCAAACAGGTGTTGTATTTTAAGAATATTTTTTTTATTGTAGGGTAAGTATTTAAACTCTTTAGGCTTATATCTTTATTATTAATGTATTGCAGTGTTTTTAAGTCAGCAGCGCTGGCAGTAGACCCTGTGTTTTCAACACTAGCAATAGAGGAATCAGAATCCTCTAAAAACATATAATAAGATTCATCCTTTGACTTTTTTTTATATCACCTACTACTACATTGTCCAAAGCCTCCGAATTTTGTTATTCAGATCGATTTATTTTTCGTGTTTCAGTCAACACAAGTTCTTTTACATATTCTTTACGCTCTTTTGGTACCCACTTCATTTTAAAAAACGGATGTGATACTGAGGCTAAAATAGCATCATTTGCTGAAGGCTCAAACTGCAAAAACTTCTTAAAACGTTTATTTAGGTTTTCTTGAATGACATCAAGCAGACAGATGCAGTATTTTAAATTTTCTGACCTAAGATCTTTGATCATATGTTAAATTCTTATTAGCTCTGGTAATAGACAACCATAATAGGTATCTTTTTCTCCTTGCAAGCTTTGAATAGCTTCTGCTATTGGCCTTGAACAGTTTATATATTCACTTAAAAAATGAATTTTCATTTCTTTAAATTATTTTTTTATGAGAAAAAGTATTTTATCAGAAAAAGTATTTATAAAATACTAAGATACTAAACAAAAGTATTTAAATATAAGATACAAAATCCTTTATAAAAATGTATTTTAGATACAAGATGAAAATACGTATTTTGTATCTTGTATCTGTATTTCAAATACTTGTATCTTAGATAAGTCACATCACTGTAAACTTCGCTCTCATCTTCCATTGCCCTAACATAACTATTAGCAAATATCAGCTTAGTAAAAAAACAACTATCTTATAACTTATAACACTTAATTAACTTCATATACTTAATTTCTTTTCTTCGTTATCATGTTTAAGTATAAAATTTACCTATCTTTACTCACAGATTTTCTTCCATTACAGCCAAGCTAATTAAATATTTCCGTTTAACGTACAATATATGATAGAAACATTATGATATTACTGTATTTCATTAAAAATAACGTATTTTCGGTAGGTATACATACAGTTCCTACGATGTAAAAACTATTCATGTTTTCAAACATGCAATATACAGAACACAGTATTATAAAAAAATAACATAATGAAAATTATAAAAAATAAACATTATGACATGAAATAAACCAAAAAAATATATACTAGGAAACTACTATATCTTCACATTTTGTATTAATATTAACTTATCACATATTTATTAAACCAATAATTATAATTGCAAGACATCAATTGAATGTTGACCTAAATAATGAAATCTATACTTATAATAAATCTGTAGAGAGGTCAATTCTGTACATGAAATATATTTTCAAAATGTGATAAGGGATCGATACTGATGCCGAAAATTTAATCAGTAAAATTTTTGTCTGTCTGTCTGTCTGTCTGTCTGTCTGTCTGTCGGTTTGTATGTTCCTTATGGAAACAAAAACTACTCGACGGATTTTAACGAAACTTGGTCCAATTATTCTCTATACTCCTAGGCAGGTTTTTGTATACTTTATAGCAGAGTAGTAAAGGGGAATTTTGGGAAATTTTGGGAAAACGGGAGAAGTTACCCCATTTTTTAAGCTTCCGTCGCGTGCGCTGCCTTAATGGTTAAACTTACATAGAAATCATGTATCACGGAAATATTTTTCATAAAATTATCTAATAAAACATCCTCAACAGTTTATGTCTATCTTTTACGGTTGACTCACAATAACACGTGTAATTCCTGATAGCTTAGCAGTTCGGAACATTCTGATTGTATTTGTTTACTCTTACGTTTGTAAACCTCTCACTCATCCCTAATTCAAATAAGGTAACATTATTACCTAATCAATAAAAAAAGAATCATAGAAATCGGTAGAGAAACACCGAAATTATACATAAAATAAGCCATCGCGCCCGTGACCAAAACCGAATCGTTACTAATTTACTTATAAAATACTAGATGGCGCCAGTAGTTGCATCCTACAAGACGTAATGATTTATTTTTTAGATTGTTATAAATACTTCATAGCGTTTTATTCCAAAATTTGCTATTAAACGGAAATACTGAACCGTTCATTAAAGCGCATTCAAAATCACCAAACTACATTGTTTAGGGAGTGCTATAAATTTAATAAATTGAAAATATTGCGCTGAATTTCACAATGCTTGAGCAGTGACTGAAGAAAGAAACCTCAGATATTTAAAAAACAACGCTACCCGTGCGAAGCTGGGACGATCCACTAGTTCGATAATATGAATTCTGTGATGAGTTAACATTACTGAGAAACATCGAGTAGCATGGAAACTGCAAACTAAACAAAACTGGATATTGCGCATATTTTAATTATCTATATTTAAATTTATGACTTTAAAATTAGAAACATGTAATGATGACACATGACAAACAAATATCTAAAATTATTTAAAGTGAAACAAAAAAGAATAAAAAATCGACCATAATTTCTACTGTTTCGTGATAATAATAAAAAGTTTATTATATAAAAGGTACTAATATGACCTTTGAACATAACATATTAACATCAGCATATGTATAGTTTCTATAATAAAATAATTATAATTAAACCAACTATTAAAAACTGTAAATTATCGCTGAAAAACAAATAAGACATATAAACCACACTTAGTCGTTTCATAAATGCAGACACAATAATATTACCGGCATATATTTTTCGCCATTAATTGTTTTATTCACCGAGTCACTTGCAGAAAATATCTTCAATCTTAGATATTACCTTATGGTGCGTTGATAATCACGTAATCTAAACATAGCGCATCAGCTTCACTGTAAGTGGATTGTCCCGAGTTGCTTAGCAAAATTTACTTACGCACCAACCAAAAGGCCTTAAGGAAACGACCCGTCTTAAGTGTCCCAAAAGCTAATACCAATTATAGGCGTAACTCATTTCTATTACGTGCATGTACTAAATTTAATGAATCAATAGTAGATTTAGATATTTTCGATACAAGCACTACAAGAGTAAGAAAATTATTAACTAATTTACATTTCGGCCAATAATTTCTACACTAACCTCAACATTATAATTATTTCATTGTTACCTAAATCTTTTTAGTTTTTAGTTCTGTAAGTATTATGTTATTTTGCTATAGGTGAAGATTTGTAAATGGCATTGTGTATTCATAATTAGTATTTTATTGTTTGTATTGGTCTGTTAATCTTCCAAAGAAAATAAAATAAAATAAAGTAAGGGTTTCAATGATGGATTTCCTTGTGGTAGAGTTTATAGCATTTTCCCTTTATAATTAACTAGCGACCCGCCCCGGCTTCGCACGGGTACAATGAAAAATATACCTACTACAGAATGTTCTTTTGGTTAGTGCTGTAGTAAAAAATATTTACTTACTATTCGTTCGACTAAAAACAAAAGATTATCAACAACAAAATATACCTATTCTATTCAGTTCTTCTATGAACTTAACTATAATTTTTAATAATTGAAAATGCTCGCCCTAATACTAAATTGTCTTAACTCTAAATTCAAATCAAAGTCTTAATGGAAGAAATACCAAGAAATATGGTTTTAAGCTAATCCTATCTAACCTAATGTACTTACAATACTACTTATATAATAATAATAATAAAAACTAAAAGATAATCAACAACAAAAGATACTTATTCTATTCAGTTTAATTAATTCTTGATATTTTCGCGAAGCGCGGCCATCGACGCGCTATTTATAGGCACGCGCCGCCCGGCGCAAACAACTACGACCCTGCATATTAAATTTGTAATATCTTCGGTAATATTCACTTAAATTACATGCTGTAAAAAGCATATTGATCTATAATAAATGCACAATTTATTTAAGGTACTTAATTGGATAAGGATTAATGCTGTATTGTTTAAAATCACTTCGTAAATAACCATTTTTTAGTAAAGAATAAAAATGGTTATGCTGGGTTATCCCTAAGAGATAGACATATACCATCGCGGATTTTTTTGTTGAACTTTTTAAGGTGAACAATACTGTAGTACATTATTTTGGTCTATCTCGTAGGGTTCAGCCAGCGTTTGCAATATAAGCGCAAAAAAACGTGCTTATTTACGACATCACATTAGAAATCCTTAAATTTATCAGTGTTTTTCTACTACATCATGCATTTATTATACATACAAACCTTCCTTAAGAATCACTCTATCTATTAAAAAAAACCGCATCAAAATCTGTAGCGTAGTTTTAAAGATCTAAGCATACATACGGACATACAGCGAAAGCGACTTTGTTTTATACTATGTATTGATAAGGCTATGTTTTCCGGGGTTTATTTTAGTATTTTGACCTCTCCCAGTTGTTTTCATTTGGTCTGATAACGTGTATAAATCACTTATTTCCATTTCAAACTTGGCACTTTATTTCACACACGTAATTATGTACTCGTGCGCAGCGCAGCCGCGTGGCTGCACTGGCAGGCTCGCCATGCAATGACAGAATTGATAGACGTGATTACTGGTTGAATATATGTTTATTACTGCTCAATACTTATGACTAACATACAATATATAATGGCAAGAGGGGGACAAGATGCACTCACACTACACCACAATATTATTGAAAAAAAACCTAACTTAAAATCTAAAATCATCTTCCAGTTCGTCTTATCGGGGAAGGGTACCTGAGACGCTGGAAGCGTTGCCGCGTTGTATGGCAAGATAAGATACATATATTGATAGATAAAAGTACTTAAAATAAATAAATTCATAATCTAAATAATTATATCATGAGAAAGTTTTCGGACTCGAACATTTAAGGTTGATCGGCCGATTCAACAAAGTCCAACTGTTTACAAAAGTACTTAAAATGAATAAATGGTTAATAAAAAAAATTTCAGCTTCGGAAAATGGGGTGCGGAATGTGAATCAGATTCTAGTATTGTAGGACGAACAGCTGAAGTTTAACCTTGATAAAAAGTCCTTTTTATGGATGGTTTTCAATAACATTAGTTGATCCCTAGTGTCTCTTGTACATCTTAAGGGTTTTAAAGTTAGGACGTCCAGTGGCTGATGATGATGATGAAGATGATGAAGTTAGGAAGGTTGTCTTAATATGGAAATCTATAGTGAGGTGTTTAATACACTTATTTCGATTTCGTTGAAGCATTTTTATATAAACTTGATACATGGGGTTCCATACAGTATAATATATTTCCATAGCAACCACCATAGTAGTTCTGATTGTGACATTAAGGCTCGTACCGCGTCCTAAAAGCACTCCCTAATGACAGTCATACCTAGAAGGCAGTAATGATCTAAACGATTAAAATAGTGAATAAATAGAAAAAAATATATAAGAAAATCACATAAGTGCGATATAACATGTAAACAAATAATTAATAATTAAGTTATAACCTCACGAGTATGTGAGTTGTGAATCTGCCTATTGTTTTTACTAACGTATTGATCTCTAAGAGTTGTCTGCAAGAGATAGTTTTAAGCCACCAATTGTGCTTCTGTTTAGCAGTGTAATCTTTGTAAAATGTTTTAACTGTGATGACTGCCTCCGTGGCCTCGCGGTTAAGCGCTTGGTTTCAAGTACGGAGGTCTCGAGTTCGATCCCCGGGGGGGTGATCACCTTACAAATTTGTAAGATTTAACCGAGTTTGGAAGGATATTGCAGGCTTGAATCACCTGACTATCCGAAAATTAAGATGATTCCGTGCTTTCGAGGGCACGTTAAGCCGTCGGTCTCGGCTACTATTGCGGTAGTAGTCGTTAATCTGCCAACCCGCAATTGGCCAGCGTGGTGGACTATGGCCAAATCGCCCTATATATGGTAGGCTAGAGCCCCTTGGTGGGGACGTATATGGACTGTGAGGAGGAGGTACGTGATGAGTACCATTATGGGTTCTATTCTATTCTATATTTATGTGCTTAATATTACAAGACGTGTAAATTAAAAAAATAAAAAAATACATTGTAAGTGTGTAATGTGTAGAATATGTAAATAAATATTTATATATATTGAATGTGTAAATAATATGTAAATGTCTGTAAAACTATGTGTATGATATGTGTGTGCATATATATCTATAAAAAGTTAATGCAATCGCAATTATGAAATATTAGTACGGATTAACACATTAGGACCTGTTAATTTTGAATCACTTGTTACCAGGATTTACAAGTTATTTTAAGAACTTACCTATGTATAAAAAAGTATATAATATAATGTTTTATTAATTCTTTAAAAAAAAAATATTTCCAAAAGCGAAGGGACTCGCTTATAACAGGAAGGCCGAGCTGTAAGCTTATAATAATGAGTGTGCTATGATTTGCTATTATACTGTATAATTTATACTATTTATAATTGATAAACTGTATAGTTTCATTGTGTAATCATATTATTTACCTATTTAATAAGTATCGTGTGTGAATAATGAGATACTGGTTTGACTTTACTTCAAAACAGCTCACGCTGATTAAAATAATTATTGTAATTAAATCCATCATTTTCGTAAATATTAATTTCTAAAATGTTATTATTTATTTATAAATGTGTTATAATTATTATTTTGTAAATTTGAGTAAAGTATTATTAATAAGACTGTCAGTTGATTTAAGACATACTTAAATATACGATTTCTGTTGGACGTGACGCATTTGTCCGTAGTCCGTTGTATCGGCAAGTGGTTGTGAAAGATGAAATTATACGAAGTGTACCGCTATTTTGGGTTTTTCTTTCAAAACCTCCACACTCCCTGAAGTTGACCCTACAATAATATGTCCGAACGTGATTGTAATTTTACTCCAAAAAAAGAGTAAAAAAAATATTTTAATTCCTAGTATCAAATAAGTATTGTTATTTCCTACCCTTTATAACTCTAGCTATAATATCTCAATCTCAATACCACAATGACGAACCAATCAGAATAAGAGTAGGCGAGCAATCAGAAATCAGCCAATCAGCATTAAAGAAGTACAATCTTACTAAAGCAACTAGTTTTTTTGCAAAAAAACCTAGTAAGATTAGAAAATATTATAACCGTAGTCTAATTATCCGGATTTTTGCAAAATCCCTAGGTTTTTTTGCAAAAAACCTGAACATCAAATCATCCTACGACATATACATTGCTATGATGGGGATGTCATTATATTTCGAAAACAAGTGAACGAAATTTGTCTTCGAAAAATAATAAACATTATTTAAATTAAAATTACTTGCGGCCACTTTTGCCTGGCTGCGACTTGTCAGATTCTCCTATTCATAAACTTATGTTAAAATGTGTGTTTGACTCAATACGTTATGAACGTAGAGATTTAGCAGTGGGATCTTATACTACTAGTAATCACATAAAGAGTCCCATACATAAACCTAATTCCCGACACACCCCTTTGAACTTCACGACAAAAATAACTGTTCCATAGTTTTTACCATGTGTCGTCCCTTCTAAAATTTGTTGATAGAGGTGATTATGGGTTATTGGGCGATACGTGGCGATCCTGTATCTTAGAATCTTTACATGAAGAAATTTTAATCCTTAAGCTCTGGCTGCTCTTATATGGGATTTATAACCATGATTTTACAATCAATTAGATTTCGTTTCAAAAAACAAGTTCTGTTTTCCTGATAATTTCCTCTTACACAGTTTTTTATAACCAGAGCTGTAAAATAAATATATATAAAAAAATTCAACTGTCAACGTCAAATCAAAACTCAGATAAAATGTCATAACAAACACGAACGAAACGAACGAAACCCGTATAATTTCGGCTGGCTTATTTTTTATTCTACTTTGAAACTAATAATAAGTTAAATTGACGTTATACCGATGTGCCGTTGATAATAATATTAATTATCGGAAAGTCTCAAGGCCATACGAACCAATGTGATGCAAATTTGTCTTTAATGTGTTGAAATTACCAGTTGCTAATACGTTTCGCAGACAAGTTTAGATTCAACAGCAATGAATATTTTAAGTAATATTATTGGAAATGAAGAAATGCAAGTAATTTTACGGCAGTTTTCCCGATTAAATGGTAAGAAATGTTGTACATAATTTGCAATCCACTCACCAGTAAAGATAAACAAAATTCGATAAGTACCTATATAGAGTCCAAAAACTTTAATTTTATGAAAACAAAGGATCTCAAACAGTTATTTATTTTAACAATACTACGTTTAAACCTGTATAATATTTACATAACATTTAACATAAACGTTCACGCCGTTTATCCCCGAAGGGGTTGGCAGAGGTACCAATACTTCTGAACTCACATGGCAGCGCCATCTAGTGTCCAGAGAAGGTACCCATGTTTTGCTTAGACAGTGTACTCACGTGATAGGGGGCAGGCCTATCGCCGTTTTGTACGAATACACTGTCACATGACTAAGTACAACTCAGCCATGTGGGTTTCCTCACGATGTTTTCCCCCACCGTTAACAACCATGATAAATTAACCACACATATGACTTTAGAAAAGACAAATTGGTGTAGGCTCGAACCAGGATTGGAACTCACACCCTTCTGTTTTCGGGCGGGTGTTCTATCCCCTGGACTATCATTGTCGTTAATATTTACTATCCTTTATTATAAACTTATTATTGTAAAAAGAATTCTGAGACTCGTGAGTACACTGTCTAAGCAAAACGTGGGTACCTTCTCTGGAAACGAGATGGCGCTTGCCATGTGAGTTCAGGAGTATTGGTACCTCTGCCAACCCCTTCGGGGATAAACGGCGAAAACTCAACTTGATGTCACATGCAAAAAAATAATTCCATAATTATTTAAATGATCACATGTTGTGAAATTTGTAGCCCCAGTTGTCAGTTATATTATATACATAATTATTTGCAACTTTTCCTGATAAAATGATATATAAACCAAAACCCCACAAATGGGTATGGCATGGCAAAATAAACTATTAAACTCTTGTACATTGCACTGCTTATCTAACCAATCTTATTGTTCTATACCTCACCACCTCATTGTATAAATCATGATATAAATCTTATTTGTTTTAATAATTCACTGAGCGCCTAATTTGCATTGTTGGTCTGAAAACAACCCTTATAAGTGTTATGTTGCTGTGTGTATCTATCAAAATAATAAATGTTTACAAAAAAGGTATTTTAACAACTTACTTTAACATAACATAACATAAACGTTCACGCCGAATATCCCCAAAGGGGTTGGCAGAGGTACTAATACTTCTGAACATCACGTGACTTTGTCACCCGGTGTTCAGAGTACCCACGTTTTGCATGGACAGTGTACTCACGTGATAGGGGGCAGGCCTATCGCCGTTTTGTACGTATACACTGTCACATGACTAAGTACAACTCAGCCATGTGGGTTTCCTCACGATGTTTTCTCTCACCGCTAACAACAATGATAAATTAACCACACATATGTCTTTAGAAAAGACAAATTGGTGTAGGCCCGACCCGGGATTTGAACACTAGTCGCTTACACGTTAACCGGTGTTCTACCCATTGAGCTATCACGTTATACAACCTACTTTAAATTTTATGAATTTCAAAATCAGTAATCAATACTTCCTTATATAGTCTTATATACTTTTTATATATTTTATGGTATTGGATTGAATCAGGCGTTACTTTGTGGAAATCCATAGCAATACTATAATATTAATAAGTTTCTTTGCTTAATTCCGCTAAATAATTATATAACCGAAGAAACTTATAAATATTAGTATTTATATTTTATGGTGTCATAGTGATGAAAGTTTAAGTCGGCATGCATACCTAGTATAAGTTTTATTATTATTAAGATTATTATAGCATATCCCTGTTGTTTATCCAGATAAATAAATAAAATCTTAAATCATTTTCATTATTATTTCTCTTTTATTTCAGATAGATGTTACCTAGAAAATGCTGGTTCAAATCTCTACCCTAAACTTCTCATAGAGAAAGTGGCAGAAGATTTAAATGAAAATTTTTACATGAATCCTCACACAGACCAATATACAACAGACTGCATAGAACAAATTAGAACAAAAGTTTTAAAGCATTTTAACACTGATAACTTAAACTATACTGTAGTTTTTACATCAGGAGCAACTCAAGCACTCAAATTAGTAACTGAATCTTTTCAGTTCAAGAATGACAATAACTATGGTTCTTTTATATATTTAAGAGAAAGTCATACTTCTGTATTGGGTTTAAGGGAAATTGCTAGGGAAAAAAAGGCCAATATCAATCACTTCAGCCACAATGAGTTTCTTGAATGTTTGACTGAAAAAAATCTTGTAAAAGCTGAGAACAATGGTAATCCATTTAGGGAAAATGGTAATACCTTAGCGGTGTTTCCAGCACAAAGCAATTTCAATGGTTACAAATACCCCAAAGAAGCAGTAGTTAAAGTAAAATCTGGTTGTCTTAACCATCTCTTACCTGGTGCAAGAAATAATGTGTATGTCTTACTTGATGCAGCATCATATGTGGCGACAAGTAACTTGGACTTGTCAAAGATACAACCAGATTTTGTGGCCTTGTCCTTTTACAAAATGTTTGGCTATCCAACTGGATTAGGTGCAATATTGATAAGAAATGATGCTGTAGATGTGTTGAATGATAAAACTTACTTTGGTGGAGGAACTGTTGATATAGTACTGAGCAGTGCAGATTTTCATGTTAAGAGAAAAATTATACATGAGAGGTAAGTGGCTTTATTTTTCACTTATATCATAACAAGTTGGTTTTCTTGAATTCTGATAATATCACAAGGTGGTCTTATTTGAATAATGAATAATTTGTTTTTACAGAAAGCTCAATCAATTTAACCCCAAACTAAGTTAAGCTTGTATTATGGGATACTAACGCAAAGATATATTTAATATTACAAAATATACATATAAATAACATCTAAGTCCAAAAAAGTATAATTTATGCTCATCACATAAATGTTGCTCTCATCGGGGATCAAACCCGCAACCTTTGGACTTCAAAAGCTGCGGACATCTTCAAAAGTTTACTACTCATGTGTTAAACCATGTTGCATTGATAGTGCTATATAGTCATACATAAAATCTTATGACATGATTATACATGTATCTTAAATATAAAGTTTCATACTGTATGTCTTTAAAGATAGTAGAGGAAATAATATAATACATATGATTTATTACATTATCTATTCTTGAAATGTTGTGATTTGCTTGGATTATTTCATTATTATATTTATCACACAATACATTTATCTTTTTTACTACAAAAACTCGGCCTTAAAAAGACCCTTATTAAAAACTATTTTTAAATTATTTCTTGTATTATTTCTATGTTAATGACAACTTATAAATATAACTGTATTAAATTTCAGGTTCGAAGATGGCACAATACCGTTTTTGTCAATAATAGCACTGAAACATGCTTATGATGCAATCAATAGTTTAGTTCCAAAAGTTATAAATGATAATGTAATGGATACAATATCACAGCACGTTTTTAGCCTTGCCAGTGATCTCTATAATCAATTAGTGAATTTGCGACATGCAAATGGAAATAAAGCTATTATTTTGTATATGGACTCTGACTTTTCTTACATAGAAGAACAAGGTGGAATTGTTACTTTCAATGTAATAAGAGATGATGGAACCTTCATTGGATATTCTGAGGTGAGTTATAATTATATTTCACAGATTATTAAAATATTTTATTGTTAAGTAAGCAGAAGAACTCTCATTTTTCTGTTGAGTAATTGTTATGTATTGCTCCAGAATAATGATACCAAAGTAAAAAGAAGTCTGGATGTGTTGTAATCCAATCAAAGAGTCACTCTTTTAATAAAACTAATAAATGCTCTGAGTTACAATATACTTATATTGCAACTTGTGAAAATTTATAGAGTATTGGCTTTACAGGGCCTAAATCTGAAACATCACATGATTCAGCATCTTGTTCGCTTCCATGCAGGCTCTGCATATTTTAAATTCGGGCTATTTAAATTCTATGTTATTAAACTGTTTATGACCCGTTAGTTTTCCTATTACGTTCCAGGGAAACATACATACATGTACTCACGGCTATAAATGCCGAAAAGGGGTAGCCAGAGCTTTAGTGCTAGAAACACCTCAGCCACATTTGGAATTTCAAAGTGGACATGATGGTAGAAGTAAAGTTTCGTTGGTGATGGATCTCCAACCGCATCGCCCAAAAACCACTTAAAAAAGTCACATATCCTTAGTCGACTCTTACAACACCCATGGGTAGAAAGGGGTAGTGAAATTGTAAGCACGAACTACACCGCTTTCACTTTCTTCAGATCACTCCCAGGTATCCTTCTGTATTGTTACTTTTAATTGGAGGCATACTGGGATCAACGCTAATAAATTAGATTATGTACCCAAGCATATGAACAACAATTACAATTTAGCGATAAATGAAATAAGATGCGTTATGGAGATAAATAATTATAATTGAAACAATGTATATTACATATATTAAAAAAAACACTCACTATTTCGTCTAACATATTATATTTACATTTCAGTTTCAACACATGGCTGATCTATTCAATATAAATATAAGAACTGGCTGCTTTTGTAGTCCGGGCTCTTGCCAACGTCACCTTAATATAAGTGACGACGACATGAAGGCTATGTACCAAGCAGGTCACAAGTGTGGCGATGAGGTCGACCTCATTAATGGCAAACCTACAGGTGCTGTAAGGGCATCATTCGCCTATTACAACACTTTTGAAGACGTCGACAAATTAGTCATGATGATATGCAAATGCTTTGTTAAGACTAATTTTGTAAAACCTGTAAGACATGCGGTTCTTAAAAGTTGCAATGATAAAAAAGTCTTATGTGAGTTTGAAATAAATAGGCAAGAAGATGAGGAATATGGAGGCGTTATTTTGAAAGAGATTAATATATACCCAATCAAATCTTGTGGTGCTTTTAAAATTAGGTCTAGTTGGGAGATTGGAACCAAAGGTTTTCAATATGATCGAGAATGGATGATTATCAAAGACAATGGCGTTGGACTTACACAGAAACATAACACCCGAATGTGTATGATAAAACCTGTTGTTGATTTGGAGAGAAGAGTTTTGAAATTGACTTTTAAAGGTACGGGTCTTAAATATATTAATATTTTTATATAAAATTTTATTTTTTTATTTATTTTATAATTATATAATATTTAGTTTTAAATTATTATGCTGTGTAATGTCGGCTTAGAATAGCACTAGGTACCCCATTTCTTCCCATGGGTGTATGTAAGAGGAGACGATGCGGTTGGAGACCCATCACCAAACACCTTTATTTTACCATCTTTTCCCCTCTCAACTTCCAAAAGTGGCAGAGGCATTTTCAATTCTTCAGCTCTGGCTACCCCTTTTAGTGATTTATAGCCGTGAGTATATTTATGTATGTATGTATGGGTTTTAAATACTAAAATATTACTTTCAAGATCTTTTGTAAGTTTTGTTTTTTTTCTGGCAAATTTGACACTTATCTATTCAACTATACCACATCAACGTCGACCAAACTGTTACTGGACGAACTTCTTAGTCTCAACACTCCTGAAAATAAACCCACGCAAAAAGAGACCTAATTCAACAGAAAAAAATTTATCTAGCTCTATATTTGTAATGGAATACAAGGAGAATCTTTGTGAATTCTAGCGTATTTAAGCGATCACCCATAAATAAAATTGTTACCAATTCAAAATTACCCTTTCAATGGGTCTTTATGTAGGATATCTAAGCGTTTACAAGTTCAGTAAGAAAATGCCGCACTTTAAATCAGAACTACGAATTCAAAGAGAAAGCACTTACAGTCCCTGCTACCAGACTAAAGCTTCCACATTACATTAATCATAAATTTTCAATTTCAGGAAAAGATTCCATTTCAATACCTCTCGACGCCACAGCAATAAAACAAAGAAACATATCTTTATGCCAAAGTAAAGTTTGCACTGACACAATCATAGGTTATGATTGTGGAGATGAAGTAGCTGACTGGATCTCAGAAGCTTTAGAAATATCATACTTAAGACTGATAAGACAAGCAGATGTGGATGAAAGAACTCTGAAAGGAGATAATAAAATGCTCTCTCTAAGTAACCAAGCGCAATATCTGCTTATAAACCAAGCTACAGTGGCATGGTTAAAGAAACAAATCAAAGATGATACATTCCTGGATAGTATAGATCAATTGGCTGACCGGTTTAGAGGGAATTTGATTATTGATGCCAAAGAAGAATTAGTAGAAAGAGAATGGCAAACCATTATTATCGGAAATCATGAATTTAAGGTAAAGATAATGTTACTGTTTAATTCATTAGCAAACATGCTTCCTGGACTAAGCAATATAAAAAAGTGTTCAAGCAAAACGTGGGTACCTACTCTGGACACTAGGTGGCACTGTCACGTGATGTTCAAAAGTATTTATACTTTCGGGGATATACGGCGTGAGCGTTTGAGTTTCTAGACAATAGTAGTCTTAGTAATTAATATTTACTGCAATCAAATTAAAATTTAAAAGTGGTTATGTAAAAGGACGCTGTTCTAGGCTCATTGGCATATGTTAGACAGGAAATGCAGTAGTAATGATGTCCCTCAGTTAAATCATAATTTTAATGTTAAAGCGTGAGAAATAATGTGATTCATGAACAGTTTGTGTGCAAGATATTGTGAAAAGTAAAGTATAAATGTCTATACAAATATTCCCTAAAAAGAATAGTGGAGCTACGCAACCAACAATCTCTTAACGAATGTTTTGTTTGGGTAACAATAATCTCGTATGAACTTAACCTCAATAAGACACATCATTCAACATATTTTAAGGGTCATTTATTTTATTACAGGTAGAGGGACAATGCGCCCGTTGTCAAATGGTGTGCATAGATCAAAATACAGGAGAAAAAACGGTTGAACCATTAACTACAATTTCCAAGCTATTTGCTGGTAAATTGAGATTTGGCATTTACTTAAGTTACATAGGGCCAATTCATGATGATACTGATTCTTTGTTAAAAGTTAATAGTAAAATTTCTGTAAACGAAAATTGTGTAAGCGATGTAAGCAGGTGATTATATATCTTTTATTATTTTACTACTTAAATGGTGCCCTAACTAAAACTGCTCCGTCCGTTCTGAATATTTAAGACATATATATTTTGTTGAAACTACGAGTGATTAATTATTTCAAAAAAGTTTAAGATAAGTTTGTAAGGTATACTTTTTAAAGATATTTTTTTTATAAATTAACACACCAAAATGTTTAGCTAATTTGTTATTCGAATTTTGCTGTAGCTTTTTTTTCACTCTCTTGTAGTCAGGCAACAAAAAAGATCTTTATAGTAATCTGTGCATTAGAATTATAATCAGACATGTTGTAGACAAACTACAAAGGCATGTAATTTACGACATACAGTCAATAGTATTTACAACAATATGACAAAGGATATTTACATAATTTTTTATTTTGTCTTAAGAGGGAAAAGTATTGAAAGTACCCTAAATCACTCTTGTGAAGATATTTCATAAATACTAAATATTGGAATCAATGTATCATGTCAGTATATTAAAATACAAGATGAAAACCCGGCTTCGCTCGGGTGAAATATGACTCGTACACATCTAGGTACAAAATGTAGGAAGATACTTCTGTAGTCATCGGTTCTCAAGGAATATTAAAGTTAAGTTAAGATTCGTATACTTACATATCTACTAAATTTACCATCTTTACTAAGAGCCCTTCGCTGCATCGTTAACAAAATGATATAGTAGGTATTATCAAACAACAAAAGAGACCAAGATACGACCAATGAAAGATTTTAAGATCGGAACAAAATAATACAAATAGAGACACAGAAACGGTCATTACTGTCAAGGATAGATGAAAGTCAGTCATGAATTATCCACTGAATTCGACCAAACGTGTAAAAGTTCCTGCTTGCGCTAGGCTGATTGTAGTGTAAAAAAGTCCGCGCTCTACACTGTGGTGATGCACTATAGCCATTGATGTACTCGTAGTCTATGACTACAGCGGATAAAAAATGGCAAAAAATATATTTTCGCGAAACGTCTACGACTGAAGAAAACGGTATCTATAATAATAATTTCATCAAGGAGCACGGTAGACTCGATCGAAAGCTCCTTTAAAAAAGTGTCCTTTGAGAAACGATTGAAAAATATTATGAAACAAAACGTTTATGTCATCGGGTGTCAGTCGAAATGGCGACCGATTTTTTTCAGTCAGCCCCATTAGAATTTAAAAAATTACTCGACAATCCGAATTTTGCGGATAGATGTTGTCGACTCAAAATCATTATTTTTTTATGTTTTATTATTAAGGTAAGGCTTCGATCGAGTCTACCGTACCCCGTGACGAAATTATTAATACAGATATTCTACTCTATCAATGCATTAACGTATATAAATATAGGGTATGTTTAAGTGTTAAAGTTTTAAGTGTGTTATGTTTGTTTTAAATAATTATTGTAGAACTTATATTTTATTGTTGTTATTTAAAGAGACAGTTCCTTAACCAAACAAAACTTTACATGTATTCAAGAATATTATTTGAAATATTTGACTTGTCATGAGCTATAAATAGTTTCTATTCTATGATATTACTTGCTTATAAATTTACAAATTACCAAAGGAAATGGCAAAGTTTGTGTTCAGAAATATTAATGCCATATTTAGAATTTAAGACTAAATCGAAATAAATTCGAAAATAGCTTCATGGATCTAAAAGAACAGAGCTCGGGCTTATTGCATTGATAATCTTACTCAGCGAAACTTAATTACTATTTATTATTTTTAACTTGGATCTCACAACATTGAAGAAAAGACGAACCACGCAGCAATCCCGCAGGAAACAAAAGAAAAATAACACATCTTTAACCTATTAACAAGTTAAAAAACTTGCATTTCCACGACTATTCCGTTTAATTTGTAAAAGGTTTAAATACTTTTGTTCATTGTAACACAAGCCTTATTAATTGAATAATTGCAAAAGCAATAGTAGCCTTTTTATAATATATTTTTTGTAATTAAAATAAAAACGGTTATAAAAGTAGGTAACAATATAAAAGATACTTAATTTTCCAATTATTTTAGATTGTATTTCTGCGTGTGTGTAAAAAAAATATTGAGGTTATTATATGTTTTATAAATTACGGTGTGTTACTAGTTATTTAGAATAGTTTAAGAATTGTGAAATATGTAATTGCAATGTTAATTGTTTAGTAATAAATATATTTGAATTTGAATCAGTTTGCATACTTACTTTCTTTACTATTAAAGCTCAATATCCCTATGTCGCCATCGAAGGTCTCAAACCCAGCCTGAATTGGTTGATTTTGCGATAGCTCAAATCAACCGTGATAGCTCATTGGGTAGTAGCAGTAGCTTATCGTGTAGACAATGAGGGTTTAAATCCTGGGTCTGGTCTACACCAATTTGTCTTTTCTAAAGTCATACATACATACATACTATAATTATCAAGTTTTGCAGTAATTATCTGTTTTGTTAAATAATTACAGCTTCTAGCCTGAATAGTACTAGAGAAAGATGGATATAACTAAAAGTAATGTAAGGTCATTAAAGAGAGGCATCTTGAAAAATGGACTAGAATAATATTTTCCCACTGCCATAATACTTTTTCTCACAGCCCATGTATGTCCCCACCAAGGGGCTCAAGCCTACCCTATATAGGGTGATTTGGCCATAGTCCACCACGCTGGCCAATTGCGGGTTGGCAGACTAACGACTAACTACCGCGATAGTAACCGGGACCGATGGCTTAACGTGCCCCCCGTTCTCATCATCATCTTAATTTTCGGATAATCAGGTGATTCAAGCCTGCAATATCCTCCTAGACTGGGCTAAATCTTACAAATTAAATTTGTAAGGTTACCACTCCCCGGGGATCGAACCCGAGACCTCCGTACTTGTGGGGATGTACGTATATTTATTAATAAATTATTTTTTAGTATCATGCCGCGCAAAGTACGCATATGAGGCGTCCGAGCCAGACGAGCTGTCGCTCCACGTACGCTCTTGCGTACACCCACCGGAAGAAAAGGGGTAGTGCTATTCTAAGCCGACACTACACAGCAAGTCTAAAGTCATGTGTAGTTAAATTATCATGGTTGTTACACCGGGCGGGAAGGGATACACGGACGAAAGTCATTCACCAGAGTCTGCCGACTAAATGCGGGGCTGAGATGGATTAACGTGTAATCCATCATATACATGAAATCTCGAATATATGTCCCTACCGACGTGCTCCGGCCTACCCTAAATAGAGGGATTTGGCCACAGTCCAACATGATGGCCTAGTACGGGTTGGCACTCTTACGTCGATACCATTATTTATAAGAACTACTTATGTATATTTTAAAACGTGCATCTGTTGTCGTTATCAATTCAAAATATATCTCAATATCAATGCAAAAAGAACATTAAATTTGTTTAATGAGAGTCCCTCTTAAATATATCTTTTATGTTTATTTGAAGTCTATATAATTTGTGGGTCTATGTAAACTCCAATTATCTATGTAATGTCCCCATTTATATCCTGCAAAACATACTATTATTTCCCATTGAGGTAGGCAGACTATAGGCCACCAGTTTGTGCAATCCTGGACAACCCCTTGAGCTATATCGGCATTTATCAATCTTTTCAAACATGCCCCTGCATTTTTTAGTTGCCTGCCCTTTTTTTAAGCATTTCTCCAGCCAGCATAAATTACGCCCTCCTTAATACTTATTCATATTTATTTTAAGTATTTGTTACGGCAGCAATGGAAATACAACTTTCAACATTTTAGCTGCCTAACTATGATGGTTCCTAAGTAAGAACCGAGAGATAAACAAACAGAAGTTGAAGTCTCCTAATTGGGTGTGGAAGCTTTTATCTTATAAATAGTGCAATGGGACATCAAATAATATAAATGAAAGTAAAATATAAAATACTTAAACAGTTTAATTTAAGTAAATCTAAGTAACATATTTTTTTGGTTTCTTTTCTATATTACTGCCTTTTTTGTGAGAAAATAATTTCATTTACATAACAACACAGTCTATAGGTTGCTGTGATTTTATTTCCACAGGATCCTTTCCTTGTGCTACTTGGCGCACACATAATGCCACTTCATCAAAATCTGGCAATGCCATGGTTTTTAATTTTGAATAGATGAGTTTATTTTGTAGAGTGACTTCAAAGGAGCCTGTAACAACATTTTATTTATTAATCCTTGTGATTTGTCTTACTTCTGCATAGGAAGATAATATTCTAAAGTTTAAATAATCCACATAAATTTTATTTTGAAATGTATTTTTATTATTATATAGATTATTATGCATGACTAAGACTTAATTAGGCCAAATTACACAGTTTGTAATTTGTTAAATGACTTAGAAATGCGGCAGATTGTCAATGGCCATTGCCAGATGCGAACACTATATTTAGCATACACAAAAACTGCATGGTTTTCCATCTTATATCTTATATAAAATGCTATATTTTATTATACAATTAAAATTGATACTTTAAATATTTCTAAGATTAATAAAAAACATATGTATTTTAAATAGCTTGAACTTAAATGCACGAAGCATATGAAAACAATGATGCCATAAAATTAATTATGCTATAGATGAAACAAATGATAAATAATAAAATTTATTACAATTATAATAGACCAAAATTAGAATTGTTATATTTATCATTCCTTATTTTTTAAAGTCAAATAGACTAGTACTACTATAAAGATACGAAAATGATATAATTATAGATCGGATAATCGGATGCATATTTACCTAAACTTATTTTTTGGCTAAGAAAATATGGAGACGGCTTCTTTTTTCGGAATTGTCTTTTTCAATGTCGGGATTCGAAAAAAATCAGGGATTTTGAACTAACCGGATATAAAACAAATTACGAATTTACGAGTTAGTTGGTTACCTACCTATCAAATTATAATATTCATTTATAAAAAAAAAAATTTTTTTTATAAAATAACTAGCTACTAAGCTTCGATCATCATAATTCATAATGGATATGCGCAAGCATCTGCACTTAAACTGAATTTTAAACGTAAATGCAAATATGTATTAAGTATTTGAAAGGTTAAAGAAAAAGGGTAGCATGTGCTAAAATTGATCTCCATTTATTTTTCGATATATTCCATAATAGTTAAAATCTTAACGTTAGTAAATGTGCAGCTAAGTGCACAACAAGCTTTACAATGTTATTCAAATATTGTTCTCAACGCAAATAATTACGGCTCCTCATTTAAAAACCTTTATTTGAGTGTGCATTCAATTATATTTATAACCAAAACGCTAACGGTAATTATCCCGAAACATTGGGTTTTTTTCCATACAAGTAATGTACATACAAATAATATATTGTAATAGAAAACACTACAAACGTTATGAAAATACATTTAGTTTTATATTCCGAACATTAAATGCATCAATTCCGAAATCTTTACGATAAAGAAGTGCTTTCCATACTAAGCCGCCGGTCAACTTTAGGTAAATATGCATCCGATTATCCGATCTATGGATATAATTGATTTTAAATAAATAACTTTTAGTGGATTAGGTAACATGAAAATAAATATCTGTATGTGAATTTAATATCAATCAGCAGGCATGCCATACTTTGCTTTGTGGGTTTAAAGGCACTACTTTTGAGTGGAATAGTTTATTATAGACAGCTATCTAAATGTTTTTAAGATGAGATTTATATTTTCCATATATTTATTGACATAAGCTGCCTGGATATGTAAAACACTTATCACTTGTTTTAAATTATGATCAGTGTTTTCACGCCAAGGAATAGTATACATACATATTCTCACGGCTACACATCCCTTGAAAAGGTAACCAGAGCTAGAGAATTATAAATTCCTCAGCCACTTTTGGAAGTTAGATGGGGAAAAGGTGGTGAAATAAAGGTTGTTGGTGATGGGTCTCCAACTATGCCAGTGAGGAAATAACATCCACTTCTCTTAAATTGATGCGTATCAATTAATTAAATAGATCGTTTTGTAGTTACCTTGTCTCCCAGTTTTAAATTCTATGACAGCATTAGGCGCTACTTTTCTTATTGCATTTCCAAGGGCTAAACATTTTGAAGCATAATCACAGGAATTACTGCAATAAATATAAAAAATAAATATAATTTAAAATGCCGAATCTATGTACAAATAACGACTAGAAATAAAATAAAATAGGCCTTACCAATACTCTACGCTAACTTTTACAACACGCTCCTGCGGAGATATTTCTGTCATTTTGAATGTGAGCCAAAATTACATTTTATATATAAAATTGTTCTTTACTACACTTTTTTTTGACTGAGACAAAATAATTAAATGAAATAGGATTTATATTTTACATATTTCTGAATAGGTAATTATTTTGAACTTTATTAAATGTTTGTATTTGTCTATTTGTTTGTTACTATTATTAGTTTGACAGTTGAACAGACAAAATCGTCTTGACATTAAATGACCAAGGAAGAGAGGAAGACCCCTCTATTGTGCCTCTACAAAAGTCTACAATGAAAATCTCCCTCCGTCAATTCATAATCATAATCATAATAATTTATTCATTGCTTCATGTGGTATATCAACAGAGATGGTACAAAAAAGGAGTAGCCGTAACATGAGCCCTGCAAGGGCACTGCAATGGTAGCAAGCAGTTCAGCTGCCTTAAAATAATTTTACAATTTTAAAAACAACTTCCTAATAATATGAAATATCTGTTGTCTTTAGTTTATTCTCCCTTTTTTCTACTTTGTGGCGTTTTATATTTAGTAATAACTTAAAATTGTAAATTTATTGTGTTGTCCTATTTTTAGCTGTGTAGTGTCGGCATAGAATAGCACTACCCCATTTCTTCCGGTGGGTGTACGTAAGAGGCGACTAACGGTATTGGGGCTTTTAAGGGATTTTTGGGCGAAGCGGTTGGAGACCCATCACCAACAACCTTTATTTTACCATCTTTTCCCCCCGCAACTTCCAAAAGTGGCTGAAGAATTTCTGATTCCTTAGCTATGGCTACCCCTTTTAGGGATTTATAGCCGTGAGTATATGTATGTATGTCCTATTTTATTGCATGTATTTTACATCTTATGTATTTTGTGTTGTTGTATCTTATGTATTTTTGTTCTCGTTTCGTGTTAACTCGAGAGTCTTCAAGTATGTTCATTCGATATATATCTATATATAAGTAAATTCACCGGCCAAACTCACATAAGGTAACTTTCTTGCATTTTACTCGACTTTGGCGAAATAATTGTGGCAAACACAATTGAAGCCACTTAAACAAAAATTGAATTGAATTAAAAACTTATTAAAAAAAGTCTACAAATAAAAAAAAACGTCAAAACAAAGATCCGAAAGCGATTAAAGTTTACGCAACTTTGAAAATTTGTAATTCTACAATTTTATCGTAGGATCGTCATGAGTTAATTTGTTGTTTTAAGATTTAGTTTTATAATTTTATCTTTAAATAATTTAAACTGCTGAGCTGGTTTCTACTTTCTGAAAGTAAGGCAATGTAAAGGTTATGTTTTATTGTTGAGTGAATAAGTTGAAGTTTAGTCCACATTTACATCTTTGAATTAATATTTTCAGACTTTGTATCGACCAAACAACTGGAATGTTGCGAAGCATATTTCGTACAAGTCTCTGGGTTGCACGTAAAAATATAAAAGGAATCAGCTCCGTGATACTCAGTAAATGTAATCACATGAAAAAACTTGAAAGCAGTTGCGATTATATTTATATCAGACACTTCGCCGATACTAAAACACCGCAACCAAATGTTGCAGAATTTATAGATCCAGTTATTTATGAGGAAATTTGCAGTGAAACCCTTGAATCTCTGTGTGATTATTTTGAAGAAATAATAGAAACGTCAGCTGATTTAAAAGGGGCTGATGTAACATATAGTGTGAGTTGTAGTTTGGAATTGCTTATCAGAATTTCAGCAGTCTATTTGATTATTTTATTTAATTTACCTACTTACTTACTTACTTATACTCACGGCTGTAAATCCCTAGAAGCGGTAGCCAGAGCTAAGGAATTAGAAATTCCTCAGCCACTTTTGGAAATGTGAGTGGGGAAAAGATGGTAAAAATAACAATTGTTGGTGATGAATCTCTAACCGCATTGCCCAAAAATCAGTTTTAAAGCCCCAATACCTAAGGGTCCCCATTACGTACACCTACAAGAAGAAATGGGAAAGTGATAATCTAAGCTAACACTACACAGCTTATAAATATACTAGCTGTTCTAGATTTCCCTAAGTGTGGTTCGCGACCCACTGGTGGGTCGCGGATAGATTTTGGGTTGGTCCAGAGTCCTGACTGTCACATAGATCTTGCAATCTATGAGCAGCACGTGCAGTGAACGGCACATCAATGTCAAATTTCCTGAATAGTTTTTTCCTTAAATAGTTCTTTCCTGAACTTACAAATAAACTAAATAAGTTCAAATCTTTTTGTTCATGAAAACCTCATATGGGGATTATTACTAATAAATAAAGAATAAATGAAGGAAAGAAAAAATTTAGACACATTTTTCTTTCCTTTATTTATACTTTATTTATTAGTAAACTAAATAAGGTTAAAGTTCACTCGCTACTGACCGCTCCGTCGGGTTCACACTCTGACAAAATATGACGTCTTTGTAAACAACGGCAAGTGAAGAGCTTATCAATTTATCAGAAGAAACCTCACTGAAAAATATGCTGTTTGACGAAAAGTCTTTCAAGTCCCCCTCCCATTCACTACATCATATTTATGTGAAGTGTGTTTTCCGGCCTTGGTTATCATAAAAACTAAATACCGGAATAGATTGAAGTATTTTCGACGCTAAAGCTGAAATGAAAAAAAATACCAATTTATCCCTCTCATTTTCATTGAAATTACATTAATAGTAGTTTTAGTGTTCCGACCAAAAGGTAAAACGGGACCGTATTACTAAAACTTTGCTGTCGGTCTGCCTCATTAAACTAACCTCTCATTAACCGTGATGACTAGAAAGCGAAAATTTTCACAAATGATGTATTTCTAATGCCGCTATAACAAAAAAGAAAAAGAATATGAATATTTATTAATGTTTTTTCTCATATTTTTTGTTCAATATAAAAAATGGTAACAAGTAGTGCTACAATTTTTACAAAACATTTACTTGTATATCACCTTTCAAAACAAATGATTAAATAACATTAAGTAAATATCAAAGGGGGCTCCCATACAAAAACATATTTTTCTATTATAGTTGGACCCCTTCGTGTGTGAGGCCGACTTGCACTTGGCCAGGTTTTTTGTCTTCATGATACAAGATGGGCCGACAAGTTTGGGAAACATTGTACTGGAACCTTTCTATTTAGAATATGTTATGTGACATTCCATATGTTATGTGTTCTCATTCATATTGAATTCAATTAACATCCAAGATAAAGATTCACTGCCACTATAGAATTTTAAATTAGACAGATGTGTTAGTACTTTTAGCTATTTGTATCCCTTAAACAGAAATGTAAAATTTCATGGAGACAACCATAATAGGCCTGAGTATTATTTTAAAGGTATTGATTGAGATTTGGCAGCTCTAAGCATTTAGTGGACTTAGTAGTACTTTGTTAGTTTCTCTATTCTATTAAGCATATTCCATTTTTTTGTAGTGTCTGCTTGACATTACACTCATCAATTTGCAATAAACTACTGGAATACTTAAAATCAATAGCAAATAAGAAATTTCTGAAAAATTTAAGAGAACTTCTTTATACTAAATCTTTCTATCACATAAATGAATACATACATATACTCACGGCTATAAATCCCTAGAAGAGGTAACCAGAGCTAAGGAATTAGAAATTCCTCAGCCACTTTTGGAAAGTTGAATGGGGAGAAGAAGGTAAAATAGAGGTTGTTGGTGATGGGTCTCCAACCGCATCGCCCAAAAATCCCTTAAAAGCCCCAATACCGTTAGTCGCTTCTTACGTACACCCACTGGAAGAAATGTGCTATTCTAAGCCGACACTACACAGCGAAAAATGAATACCTAACCAATAAACTTTAATGTAGTCACATAATCAAGAAATCAAACTTGCTAATTAATTTTCAATTAATATACATATGTTGCTGTGCCCGGAAGGGTCCGTAACTTTGTCAAGGTTGTTAATGGTAAGGGAAAACATATTGAGGAAACCACTTAGCTGATGTTTGCTTAGTCATATGGCAGTGTATTCGCACATAGATATAAATATGTGATGATGGGACTGCTACCTAAATGTGTCTGCACTGTGCAAGCTAAAAGTAGGAGCTCCAATGACTACCAGATCACAGAATTATATTTGATGTCCAGAAGTGTTAGCACCTCTGGAACCCTTTCAGGATTATATGGCTTGTATGTTTATTTTACTTAAGCTTAAAAGTTTATTTTCTTTTCAGGATGGAGTTTTAACAATTGATTTGGGTCCTACTCATGGAACTTATGTGATAAATAGACAAACTCCTAACAAACAGATTTGGCTTAGTTCTCCATTGTCAGGACCAAAACGTTATGATCTAGTACTAAAAGATGGAGGCTACTGGCTGTACAAACATGATGGAGTAACATTACATCAGCTTTTGCAGAAAGAAATTTCAGAAATAATTGATGAAGTTGATTTTAAAAAATGTTCTCATTCTCTAGTTTAGATATAAGTAAAAAAATAATTGTATAAATTATAAATAGCTATTGAATTGTTATTTCTTTGTTTGAATTGCTGATACAATGGAGGTCATTGAAGATGGAAATATTATGGATAGAATCCCCATACTATTACAAAGGGATCTAGAATATTACCAGGCAAGTGAATATCACAGTTTTAGTAGTATCTTTAGTATCTGTTCTCGTAAATAATCTCCTAAATCTAAGGAGGGTCACAAGGATTAAGCGTAGCCATAAGAGACATGCCATACCTTAACGCTGTATGGTCCTCAGGTGTATTCTAATATCTAGGTGATTCATGATCAATCTCCCATTGTATTTGTGTTCAACAATGCATTGAGAAACATACATGCAGATACTATATAGGTAACAGGTCAAATGATTTGCAAATCAATATAAATATATAAGTAGAGTGGGAGTTAGATGCAAAGATAAAATATTTTAAGTTGGAGTTCACAATGCAAAGATAAGAGGATTAATACTTTTTTGAATGGAAGCGAATCCTGGAAGGTTTTTTTAATTGGGTCGGCAAATAGGTCTCTTTAGTTAGACATTCAAGGGTGGGCAAACTTTGTAAAGAGTAAACATAGGGCTCATTTTGTATTACCACTTCTCTCCTTTCAACAAAACTAGTTAATATAATTTATTTAAGATCGAACTTTTTGAAGATATAAAGCTAGCTATCCAAATAGGCTACTACCTAAACTTACTTAAGTTCTTACTGACAAATTATGTTTCTTTGCTGTAACATTTGTGCCAGGCGTTTAACCTGCATACACTTTGATTTCTGAATAAATTGTATGTATAAACACAAAGACTCGCGGCAGACGTACTAAAATTTGCAAATAGGACTGCACACATCACGTTCTGTCATATCCTTAAACTGTTTATGTGTGACTGCACATGCATTGCATTTTATCAAAAGTAATTATTGCGCATACGCATCGCTATTATATACATAAAAATATTTAAGTGATTTGTGGTACCGTCTGCTTCAAGTCTTTTTTTTTATAGTAAAGCTACATTATATACAAAGAAAAACTACTTCTTTTCGGCAATAAAGTGTCTCTACTTAAACATGCAATCACCTATGTTTTAACTGACACGTTATGCTTCTTTGCTGTAATAATCGGGCCAGGCGTTTTAACTGCACGTACTTTGATCAATCTATTATCTACCAAATTTTAGCAGTAAAACGTAAAATTATTGTATACCTCAATTATATCATGAATTTGCCAAGATATTTAAGATAGAAGTGTGGTTGTGCTCGAACATATTCGCTTGCGGGCCGGCAGCAAATATGTTCTCTAAACTGGCGATATAAAGTACCAAAACTTATTTTCTTTACAACAATGCTGTCTTTAGTAAAAAAAAAACAAGTAAGTCGTTACTAAAGACAGATCCTTTGGTAAGTTAATAACATCTGGTTTACGCAAAGGTGAGAATAACTTACAAAATAACACTATCGGAATTATGCAACAATTTATTGATCTCTAAATAAATAATGTTTCAGAAAAACCAAACAGTGTTGTCAGAGAAGATATGCAAAGGCGTTGTTGGAGGAAAGTTGGACTTTCCTCGGAGTGCCTCTTTTGCTGCGGTGAAAATAGTTTTGTGGTTTGAAGACGAGTTCTCGATTGCTTTTAAGTAATTATAAACGTTCTTTTATTACACTGTGCGGACTTAAAAACACAAATCTCTTCTCATAGGTATTATATGTGGAATCACCAAAAAATGGGGCGCTTTTGAAGTGATTTTTGAGTGATGCGGTTAGAGATCCATGTTTTTTATTACAGAGAATAAACCACACCATAACCTAAGGATTAATCCGATCGTCCGGTTATGGTGTCCTGAGCTGTCCTAAATGAACTTTTGAGATAAATTCTGGGTTTTTTCAGATGTAGTTAGTAGTTACAAATATAATTTCTTCCAGGTCTTATTGTAACGTAACAAACAACAAAACTATAAGAACTATTTCTCCTTCCTACTCACGCGAAATTCAAGCCCTGGGTTCCAATTAGTGATCGAGGCAACCTTATATAGCATAACAAAACATTAACGTTCACGCCGTTTATCCCCGAAGGGGTTGGCAGAGGTACCAATACTCCTGAACTCACATGGCAAGCGCCATCTAGTTTCCAGAGAAGGTACCCACGTTTTGCTTAGACAGTGTACTCACGTGATAGGGGGCAGGCCTATCGCCGTTTTGTACGAATACACTGTCACATGACTAAGTACAACTCAGCCATGTGGGTTTCCTCACGATGTTTTCCCTCACCGTTAGCAACCATGATAAATTAACCACACATATGACTTTAGAAAAGACAAATTGGTGTAGGCCCGTCCCAGGATTGGAACTCACGCCCTTCTGTTTTTTGGGCGGGTGTTCTACCCACTGGACTATCATGTCGCAACCCTATACTACAGTAATAATCGAAATTTTCATAACACCTCTTGAAAATTTGCATAAAACATTCCCTGTGTTCATTGTTATTTCATAACGATAGAATCTTTAGTGTTTATAAGGAAATATTAAAGCAGGTATAAAATTTCAGACAAGGCTCGGGTATGTTTGTGAAAACGAAAGAAGAAAACCAATCAGATGGTGGTGTTGCTAAAACTTCTGATCCTGATAAATTTGTTCAACTGGTCATCAAATCAACTGATCTGTTGCTTGGTAAGTAATTGTACATATTGATTGGTCTACTTGTTCGTCATGCGAGAAATTGAGAGCCCATACGGCCGTTTATTGTGTATGTGATGTACCTGGTATAGTGATATTTGACTTCCGCAACTCTTTGGGTTATAGTCTGTTATCCGGTTTTTCTGCGGATCTCCATTCGATATATCAGCATATATTCGAAGAAAGTTACATTACGCTAAGGGTTACTCTAATCCTTATATATTTATAATATTATTAATTTGTAATGGTGAACAGTGAATTAAACACCAAGAGGAAACCCACATGGGTAAGTTTAACTTAGTTACTGTGACAGTGTATTCGTAAAAAACGGCGACAGGCTTGAGTGGCCTATTGCGTGAGTAAACTGTCCAAGCAAAACTTATGTACACAAGTAAAAAATAAGGTCACGTGATGTTCGGAAGTATTAGAACCTCTACCAGTCCTTCGATAATAGACGGCGTGAACCTTTAAATTTGAAATAAACATGATAAATAATTCCACAGAACATCTCCACATCCTAGCCCAAGAAGCGCTAGACCATGCTGATTTGCCAGTATTAACGGCTACACTAGGCGCCGCTGCGTTGATCAAGAATAGCCTCCATTGTTACGTCCAACATCTAGATGACTCTGGCGATTCTGAGAGACAGTCCATGTTGTCGGTAAGTTTAATACACACAAAACGAAAATCATGTTCCATATACTTTCAGTGATTTCACTGAGGGAAAAACATACGTAATTTAAATTCTTAATATCCCATTCCACGAGTCATTGACTTGTACTTTCTTTCTTTGGGCCGTGTAGTGGTGATTTAGAATACCCTACCCCAATCTACCCGCGGGTGTCGTAAGGGGCGACTAAGGGTATGGGACCTTTTTTAAGTGATTTTTAGGTGATGCGGTTGGAGACCAGAATGTGGCTGAGAAGTTTCTAGTTTGGAAGCTCTGGCCACCCCTTTTTGGGGTTTACGGCCGTGAGTATATGCCGATCTGGTTACGGTACACGGTGCATGGATCTGTGTAATAAATCATGGTGCATTTATTTAGTTCATTAGTTAGTACTATTTCTAGGGCTCCTACAAACGCTGCGCTACAATGGCCGAAGCAATAGGCGAGAGAGTTCTCGATCTCCACAATCGAGTATTATCATTGTACATTCTTCAAGATTCAGGCGGTCGGAATATCGACGATACTACCAATACGATGCACGATTCGGGGTCCCCATCGGTGCAAGGCTGGTGGCTTTATATGCAAGGTGAGACTTTGATACTTAAAGATCAAGAGAAGCATGAGGGGTTTGTCAGGATCGTATAATTTGGTGAACCATTTCTTAATAACTTAGTGGAAAATAAACTAAAAAATATAGATGTAGATTTGTAAATGGCATTGTGTATTCTTACTTAGATTTATATTGTTTGTCTGTTAATCTTCCGAAGTAAATAAAATAAAATAATAATTAAAGAACAGGTAGCCAGTTCGCGTCTAATGTGAATAGCATAATTAAGAAATGTAAGTAACACCTACTCAACCGTAACTTTTCATATAAAAACATCTCCTAGCTTCGTTTCATTATATTTATTAGCTTCGCGTATTTTAGGGTTTGGTGAGAATAGTACAGTTATATTTAATACTAGTGGATCGTCCCAGCTTCGCACGGGTAGCGTTGTTTTTTAAATATCTGCGGTTTCTTTCTTTAGTCACTGCTCAAGAATTGTGAAATTCAGCGCAATGTTTTCAATTTATTAAATTTATAGCACTCCCTAAACAGTGTAGTTTGGTGATTTTTAATGCGCTTTAATGAACGGTTCAGTATTTCCGTTTAATAGCAAATTTTGGAATAAAACGCAATGAAGCATTTATAACAATCTAAAAAATAAATCATTACGTGTTGTAGGATGCAACTACTGGCGCCATCTAGTATGTTATATGTAAATTAGTAACGATTCGGTTTTGGTCACGGGCGCGATGGCTTATTTTATGTATAATTTCGGTGTTTCTCTACCGATTTCTATGATTCTTTTTTTATTGAATAGGTAATAATGTTACCTTTTTTAAATAAGGGATGAGTGAGAGGTTTACAAACGTAAGAGTAAACAAATATAATCAGAATGTTCCGAACTGCTAAGCTATCAGGAATTACACGTGTTATTGTGAGTCAACCGTAAAAGATAGACATAATCTGTTAAGGATTTTTTTTTAGATAATTTTATGAAGAATATTTCCGTCATACATGATTTCTATGTAAGTTTAACCATTAAGGCTGCACACGCGACGGAAGCTTAAAAAATGGAGTAACTTCTCCCGTTTTCCCAAAATTTCCCAAAATTCCCCTTTACTACTCTGCTGGAAAGTATACAAAAACCTGCCCAGGAGTATGGAGAATAATTGTACCAAGTTTCGTTAAAATCCGTCGAGTAGTTTTTGTTTCCATAAGGAACATACAAACCGACAGACAGACAGACAGACAAAAATTTTACTGATTGCATTTTTGGCATCAGTATCGATCCCTAATCACCACCTGATAGTTATTTTGAAAATATATTTCATGTACAGAATTGACCTCTCTACAGATTTATTATAAGTATAGATATAGATTGATCAATAGGTGACATGATAGTCCAGTGGGTAGAACACCCGCCCGAAAACAGAAGGGCGTGAGTTCCAATCCTAGGACGGGCCTACACCAATTTGTCTTTTCTAAAGTCATATGTGTGGTTAATTTATCATGGTTGCTAACGGTGAGGGAAAACATCGTGAGGAAACCCACATGGCTGAGTTGTACTTAGTCATGTGACAGTGTATTCGTACAAAACGGCGACAGGCCTGCCCCCTATCTCGTGAGTACACTGTCTAAGCAAAACGTGGGTACCTTCTCTGGTAACTAGATGGCGCTTGCCATGTGAGTTCAGGAGTATTGGTACCTCTGCCAACCCCTTCGGGGATAAACGGCGTGAACGTTTATGTTATTATATGTTATGTTATGTGACAACAAGATAGTTGGTAATACGTTTCATTATAAAATAAATTGTGTCGTCAGTCGCATAATGGGCTTGATACGAAGAATGCAGGTAAAATGTACTTAATTTATTTCAATTATTTTGTTTCTTTCAGGAACTAAAAAGGATCTTTGGGACACTGTACCCCCGAGGATGGCGCAAAGAATCTTTGCTGGAATGTTGAATGAAACGTTGACTATACTTAATGTTCGTTATTGCCAGGTAAATATTTTACTACAACACCGTTTGAACACCGAGTGACCAAAATTGGTCTGGCTTCAATTGGATCTGAACACAATATTATACCTTCTGATATTAAACCAGAAACATTAAAAAAATAAACATACATACACACATATACTCACGGCTATAAATCCCTAAACGGGGTAGCCAGAGCTTTGGAATGAGAAATTCTGGCCAGTTTCGGAAGTAGAGTAGGGAAAAAATGGTAATAATCAATAATTGTTGGTGACGGGTCTCCAACCACGCCGCCCAAAAACCACTTACATACATACATATTCTCACGCCGTTAGTTCCCATTGGGGTAGGCAGAGACTATCGATCGCCACTTTATTATGTTATGTTATTATTTATGTTTTGTACAGGATCAAATACGTGGTATCAGATCAGGCGGCTCTTACATGCTATCATGGGTATGTTGCATCGGTTCTACGATATGGAATAATTTTATGGGGTAATTCGGTTGACGCGGATAAAGCATTCAAATTCCAAAAAAATGTATGAGGATACTATGTTCCGCTGGCTATTTGGACAGTTGTATTCCTCTTTTCAAGAAACTACGAATACTTCCTCTCCCTTCTTTATATATATACGAACTTTTATTATTTGTTTACAAAAACCCGTCATTGTTCGAATTAACACCGCCAAAAACCAGACCACAGAGGGGCAATCATAACATTCAGTACAAATACTCTGCAGTAAAATGCTTGACTATATGTCGCAGGAATTCCTATGATATGGTCGTTAAACTGTATAATGCCATAAGTGACGATTTGAAACAGATGAATCTAATTAAATTCAAAACAAAACTGTTTAATTATCTTGTAACAAATTGCTTTTATAATGTGAATGATTTTTTCAACATATGTGACATTTAAAAATTATATTTGACATGACCTATTGACATGATATATTTTTAATGTGTAATTATTTCCTTAATTTTAATTTCTTATTGTGTGTGTTTTTATTTTAATTGTATTGTAATTATTATTTTTTCTTTTTTTGACATTTTAAATAACATTGATATCGTAATATAGTATGATTTTTTGGATTGACTAGATAGGACTATTAGGACATGAATATTTACACGCTTAATGGCAGAACAAGCTCAGGACATAATCTATACTTATAATAAATCTGTAGAGAGGTCAATTCTGTACATGAAATATATTTTCAAAATAACTATCAGGTGATGATTAGGGATCGATACTGATGCCAAAAATGCAATCAGTAAAATTTTTGTCTGTCTGTCTGTCTGTCTGTCTGTCTGTCGGTTTGTATGTTCCTTATGGAAACAAAAACTACTCGTCGGATTCTAAGGAAACTTGGTACAATTATTCTTCATACTACTGCGCAGGTTTTTGTATACTTTCCAGCAGAGTAGTAAAGGGGAATTTTGGGAAATTTTGGGAAAACGGGAGAAGTTACTCCATTTTTTAAGCTTCCGTCGCGTGTGCAGCCTTAATGGTTAAACTTACATAGAAATCATGTATGACGGAAAAATTCTGCATAAAAGTATCTAAAAAAAATCCGTAACAGTTTATGTCTATCTTTTACGGTTGACTCACAATGACACGTGTAATTCCTGATAGCTTAGCAGTTCGGAACATTCTGATTATATTTGTTTACTCTTACGTTTGTAAACCTCTCACTCATCCCTAATTTAAAAAAGGTAACATTATTACCTATTCAATAAAAAAAGAATCATAGAAATCGGTATACAAACACCGAAATTATACATAAAATAAGCCAGCGCGCCCGTGACCAAAACCAAATCTTTACTAATTTATATATAACATACTAGATGGCGCCAGTAGTTGCATCCTACATCACGTAATGATTTATTTTTCAGATTGTTATAAATACTTCATAGCGTTTTATTCCAAAATTTTGCTATTTAATGGAAATACTGAACCGTTCATTAAAGCGCATTCAAAATCACCAAACTACACTGTTTAGGGAGTGCTATAAATTAAATAAAATGAAAACATTGCGCTGAATTTCACAATGCTTAAGCAGGGACTGAAGAAAGAAACCTCAGATATTTAAAAAAACAACGCTACCCGTGCGAAGCTGGGACGATCCACTAGTTTTTAATAAGAACTTGTTAAAACTCTTGTTTTCGTAAATAAAGCATTTTTATTTAATTTTATTTATTTATTTAAAACCACTTATAACAATAAAAACGAATTAATATTATTAGTTTCCTGGACTGACAATTTTACGTCGGGATTTCACCATTAATTATAACTCCGCTTGATTAATCTAAAATTATTTTTTATTCTGTATGCACAGCATGATTAAAATATTACACATATTATGTTCATCAATAGAAGTACAAATATTATGGTCAATAAAAATATAATAGCGTACTACCACCCCCGCCTGACACATAGCACACTAATGTGCTTGAGATAATGTCTCATTTCAACAAAATACCAACAACATCAAAATCGGCTCATATTTGGTGAAGTTAGCAGTGAACATACCTATATGCATATACCTTCGGGCCGTAATATTACGGCTATAAATCCAAATAAGGGGTCGTCAGAAAAATAATTTGAGTGAGGGTTGGTGATGATTCCATTCCAGACAAAGCACCCCGCAATCAATTAATCCCCAATAACCTTAGTCGCCTTGTACGAAACCACGTCGATACTACACAGCAAACACACGAAATAAATATATCCGATCAATCAAATTTCTTATTTATGAAGTCTGCAAAATTTAAAACAGAGTTTATGTAAGAAATTAAAAACAAAAAGAGATGCATCGGCCGGGAATCGAACCCGGGCCGCCCGCGTGGCAGGCGAGCATTCTACCACTGAACCACCGATGCTCATGACACAATGTTTGAAATAAACGTATGATAGCGCCTTTAAAGGTGATCTTGCGTAACTATTTATAAAACAATTTACTTTTATCTCTATCAAGAACATAAACTTGAGCAATAATATTTAATTTTAATTCATTCACAGTT
Source organism: Bedellia somnulentella (assembly GCA_963576735.1). NCBI lineage: Eukaryota > Metazoa > Arthropoda > Insecta > Lepidoptera > Bedelliidae > Bedellia > Bedellia somnulentella. The sequence goes on along the minus strand of OY755177.1, from coordinate 12,204,580 downwards.
TACCGATTGAATATTTACATAGCATATGGAATGAAATGTTTCAATTACTATCAATTGTCCGTGGACCATCTGATTATATAATTTTCTGAAAAACAATAATACTTAATAAATAAACTTATAATACTCACGGTTATGAATCACAAAAAGGGGTAGCCAGAGCTTCAGAATTAGAAAGTAATCAGCCCGTTTTCGAAGTTAAATGTGGAAAAGATTTTGAAATTGTTGGTGACGGATCTCCCGCAATATCGCCCAACAATAACTTTATTCGTGCTCAATGCCCTAAGGTTGCCTACTAAGATTGCGCCACTCGCGTGGAAAATGGGTGAGTGCTATTCTAAGCCGGCCATACATAGCAAATACACTGATACACACAATTATTATAGCAAAATAAGGATTTTCTAAAAGAATTGGTTTAAAATTATCACTTTCCAGCAACTTTTTATAGCTATTATAACGTAGGAACGTTTTGGATGATCAGTTGCAATCGACCCTAAAATAAATAGCAACCGAAGTATGAAAATCAAAACGGCAAGTCAAGTACGATTAACCTTATGATTGTGGTTAACTTCTACGGACATACAAACTTTTGCTTTACCTTTTATACAAATGTATAAATAAAGAAATAGAAAGTAGTATATTCACCTTTACCTAATATAAAATACATAATTACCGCTCATTCCAGGCAAACACAACCAAAACAACAACCCAACTTCTCATAAACGACATATTAAACATATTACTATGTGTAGCGCAACTCCTACCATCAATATGCAACAGCGGCTCAGACTTAGCTGGACTAGACGCCAAATAACAGTAGAGAGATGTGAGGGACGTTCATACTAAGTGCAATGAGTAAATGAAGTAGTAAATAAGTTGTTAGTAGAGTCCGTAGTGAAAAGAATAAAAGAGCATGTATGAGAAGAATAATGAATTTGAGAGAAGCAAGAGAGGTTGGTCTGAATCGTGTAAAGTGGCCATCGATAGTCTTTGCTTACCCCAATGGCAACAATGGACGTGAGACATGAATAGATACATCTATCTAATAAAAAAATACATGATTACCGTTCATTCCAGGCAAACACAACCAAAACAACAACCCAACTTCTCATAAACGACATACTAAACATATTACTATGTGTAGCGCAACTCCTACCATCAATATGCAACAGCGGGTCAGACTTAGCTGGACTGGACGCCAAAGAACAGTAGAGAGATGTGAGGGATGTCCATGCTAAGTGCAATGAGTAAATTAAGTAGTAAATAAGTTGTTAGTAGAGTCCGTAGTGAAAAGAATAAAAGAGAAGAACAATGAATGTGAGAGAAGCAAGAGAGGTTTGTCTGAATCGTGCAAAATGGCCATCGATAGTCTTCGCTTACCCCATTGGCAACAATGGACGTGAGACATGAATAGATACATCTATCTAATAAAAAAATACATGATTACCGTTCATTCCAGGCAAACACAACCAAAACAACAACCCAACTTCTCATAAACGACATATTAAACATATTACTATGTGTAGCGCAACTCCTACCATCAATATGCAACAGCGGCTCAGACTTAGCTGGACTGGACGTCAAAGAACAGTCGAGAGATGTGAGGGATGTCCATTCTAAGTGCAATGAGTTGTTCAAGTGCTTGGTTTATAGGGGAGCCGATTTGCATTTTATACATCAGGTATAGTATTTTTTATTCACACTTACTTACATATATTCTTGGCTATAAATACCAAAAAGGTACCCCTTTTAAGGTAAAAAGGCCAGTGATTCAGAAGTGGTGTTCCTTCCAGACACTTTTTGATGTTGAATGGGAGGGAGATTGGAATGTAAAGAAAGGTTGGGGGTGGGTCTCTTCAAGCCAGCCCCAATACCTTTTGGACGCCTAGTACGAGACCTATGGAAAGAAATGGGTTAGTGCTAATAAGTCACCTTTGAAAGCCGATACTGCATAACAATACATTCAATCACTATTGTAAAGTCCTCAAAAAACTTTCGGAGAGAAGGAATTGAAGCTCTCTCTATGATTTTTCCACCGCCATGTAAGCTAAAAATTACTTAAAGCTCCAGTTTTCAAGTCCAGATTTAAAGAAAAGTTTTAATGTCGATCTCGAACTTCTTCTGATGAAAGACTTAAGCTAACAAAAGGAAATAGCCATTTCAAAAGTATCTAGCTTTCTAATGGTCTTATCCAAAACTTTGCCAGCTTCTTTAGCTGACTCATCAAATGCAACTATATATTTACACGGGGCTATAAAATACATACATGCATACATACATATACTCAAGCCATTAATTCCCATTGGGGTAGGCAGAGACTATCGATCGCCACTTCGTACGATCCTGACAAACCTCTCTAGCTTCGTTTACATCCATCAATCTTTTCATACATGCTCTTTTATTCTTCATACTTCGGACGCCAGCCTTTTTGAGCACACTCTCAATTTGGTCCAAGTGTGTTCTCCGTGGTCGTCCTCTACTAACATTACCATCCACACTAGCTCTATAGATCCCTTTTACCATTTTTCTATCATCCATCAGAGGATCATCATAGAGAGCTATGTGCCCAAACCATCTCAACATTCCGTTTTCTATCTTTCTTACAATATCATCTTTCACACCACACTTTTCACGAATAACACTATTTCTCACTCGGTCACACAATCTAACATTACAAATTTTTCTGAGGGACCTCATCTCTACTGCATTCACTCTGCTCTCATGCTTCTTCTGCCACACCCAACATTCGCTTCCATACATAAGCGTAGGAACAAGAACAGCATCATGCACAGCCATTCGGGCCTTTTCAGACACCGATTGACTGATCATTAGGCTATTCATTGCTCCATTTACCGCATTACCCTTCTTCACTCTTCTTTCAATGTCTTCATCACATTTTCCATCCCTTGTAAACAAACTCCCCAGATATACAAACTCCTTCACCTGTTCCACATCCTTACCATCAATCGCAATCACGCATTCTGTCACATCTTCCTGTCTCTCAAAAACCATCGTTTTGGTCTTATTCACATTCACCCTCATTCCCTTTCTTACAAAAGACTCACATGCAATATTCATCATCTCTTGCAACTCTTCTCCCGATGATGCAAGTAGCACTTGATCGTCAGCATACAAGAGGCATTTAATGATGAATCCACCCATTCTTAGTCCATAATCACTTTCACGCAACTCTGTCAAACAGTCATCCATGAACAAATTGAAGATCCACGGAGAAGCTACACATTACTGTCGGACACCCCTAGAGATTCCGAACCAGTCAGTGTTTTCCCCGTTTACTCTTACACATGCACTAGAATCCTCATAGAGTGATACCAATGCACGTATAAGTTGACTCCCCAAACCGAACTTGGATAACACCTCCCATAAACACTTTCTTACCACCCTATCATACGCCTTCTCTAAATCAATGAAGGAGCAATACACCTTTTGAACTTTTCAGTGATGCTCCTTAGAGAGAAGATTTGATCCATACATCCCATTCCTTTCCTAAATCCCGCTTGCACATCCCATATTTTCTCATCAGTTTCATTCATCACTCTTTCAATCAGTACCTTAGCATACAATTTACCAACAATGCTGAGTAAGCTGATGCCGCGGTAGTTTTTAGCCTCTTGGTGTGACCCCTTTCCTTTATATAGAGGCACAATCACCTCTAAAGTAATTAAATAATTTATTAATAAATAATTTGATATAAAATGATTTTCAGGTATTCAAACAAGAAGACTCAGGAAGCACCATGCATAAAGACCGTCTCTGTCCATGGTTTACTTTCGTCAGTCCAAATCTGTTTGAAAGTATTGAAAGTACAATTAATAATACTAAAGATTTGCCGACGAAAACCGCTATAATGCTGGAACTGATTGTTCTTCTAGCGCAGCCACAATCTTCGTGGCAATTGCTGGTGAAGGTATTCTATTAATTTATATAATTAACCATTGGTGATTATTTCAGTTACTAAAACATTTTAAATAGTACACCAGATTATTATGTTTTCATCATCAGCTAACCATCTACTATAAAATAGGTTAAATAGAAATCGTCGAATATATTTATCTTTACATAAGCGTCACTACCCGCAATTGGCCAGAGTGGTGGACTAAGGCCAAATCTCTCTATATAGGGATGTCTCGTGTCTCCTTGATGGGAACATATTTGGGCTGTGAGCGTCAATTACTGATTCTTATCCCGCCGGGCCGCCGAAATTGCCAGTGTCACAACCTGTGTTGAAAGAATTATGTCTAACCTATGAATAAAAACTGGAACGGCAAAAAAAGTTGCCGACATATGTCGGCCGCCCGGCTAGCTCAGTGTGTATTGCATTTATGACTTACTTAAATCACGCCAATAATTCTCATTGGTGTAGGCGGAGTCAATCAATCACCAATATTTACGATCCTGCTGAACATGCAACGCCAGCCAATATATGTATATTAAAAAATCCTCTTTCTAAATGTATCAGTCAAATTATTAAGTTGTACATGGTTGTGTTGATAATTAATTCTAGGTACTAATGATGCGCGACTGCCATTTGGCCCGTATACTACTGATTCGTGCAATCCGATCAATGTCTGAAGACAATTCAAAATGGCCCGCAAATGGTTGTTGGTACAGCGTGAACGGAAAACCGGAGAAGTGTACCGGGTTTCTTTGCACTGCCGATGGATTTTGTAAATTTGCTGGAGATGCCTCAGGTATATAATAAAATTTAAACTCAATCAATCACGCTGTATATCCCCGAAGAGGTTGGCAGAGGTACTAATTCTCCGAGACAGAAATTGCACTTGGTGTTCAGAGTACCCACTTTTTGCCGAGTCAGTATAAGTATGTGTAATATATTATCACTATTTAGCTACCAGATGTATTTGTTACTTGGGTTTCTTCTTGATGTTTTTTCTCATCGGCTTAGATTCGAACCCATGCCTCATCGCATCTGAGGCAGCGCTTTTAACACTGAGCTACCAAAGTTAATGCGAATTATTATCAGCATGAAATATCACCTTTATGATATAGATTTTATACTGAACGATTACATTAATTATTGCTACTAAGACGGCAACTAGAAATACTTGTTTCATTTTCAGTTGGTGAGGAATATGCCAGAGTAGCTGGAGCCTTAACGTTCATATTGGTCACGATCGGGAGTACTAAAGAACTCAAATCAACTTTGTCTTATGCTCTGGAAATTTCTGGGAGAGATTGGGCAGCTTGTTTAGATAAACGTCAGGTAATTAAAGTTTGCATTATTTATCTATGTTTCTTAATACATATTGTAGATATGAAAAAAAAAAATACATACATACATATACTCACGGCCATAGATCCCAAAAAGGGGTAGCTAGAGTTTTAGAGCCAGTAATTCCTCATCCACATTTGGACTAGATGGTAGAAATAAGGTATCGTCGGAGATGGGTATCCAACCGCATCGCCCAAAAACCACTGAAAAGAGCCCCACACCCTTAGTCGCCTCTTACGACACCCATTTGAGGAAAGGGGTATAGTGCTGGCTTAGAATCTCACTACCCCTTTCTTCCCATATCCTCCATACCTCAAACCTATATCTCACAGTTGTATATGACGATCGATTTATAAATCGCAAAGTTGTCTAGTAAACTGACAAATTTAATTTTTATTGTAAGACTTAACTAGGCCAGTGTGTTGGACTATGGCCAAATCATCCTGCACAGGGTGTGCACCTCAGAGGAACATATAAAGGCCACGATCATAACTTTATATTTTCACATATTTTATTAATTTCAGGTGTGGTGTGATAGACGCCCATCATGGTATGCGGGCGTGCTCGGTATAGTAGACTCTTCATTGCGATTCATACCACCTATACTTGTGAATGCTATACAAACTGGGGCTTCTATGTATCAGGTGATTATTATTTACATATTTGCGGTGTAGGGTCTGCTGAGAATAGCACTACCCCATTTCTTCTCGCGGGTGGCGTACAAGGTGACTAAAGTCTGTGGATTTTTAAGGGGGTGTTCCACGATGTGTCTGGTGTGATATGCCCATCACGAACGATACTATAGTTATATTATCTTTTCTTCAAGTTATCTTCAAAAGTGGCTGAGCATTTGTTAATTTCCATAATCTGGTTACTCTTATTTGGGATTCATAGCCGTGAGTGTATGTTTGTAAATATGTTTAAATAGACTTTGTTTTCATTCGTTTGAAAATTATACAGCGGAGGAAAGTAAATGAGATCAAGTGAAGAAAATTACTTATAATGGTGAATAATGGTTTAATAACTAACTCTTAAGTATAATTTATTTTATTTTTTACTATTGCTTCCGCTCAAATGTTTGCTGTAAGGGCCACCTACGGAAAGACATAATACAGCGCTACCCTAAGACGAGACTACATGCTTAGTTACAAGTTCAAATAACTTACTTATTTTTTAATTTATTAGAACTTACATACGAGTACATACATACATACATAAACTCACGGCTATAAATCCCGAGAAGGGGTAGCCAGAGCTAAGGAATTATAAATTGCTCAGCCACTTTTGGAAACTTGAGTGGGGAAAAGATGGTAAAGTAAAGGTTGTTGGTGATGGGTCTCCAACCGCATCGCCCAAAAATCCCTTAAAAGTAATAAATTAAGAATAAATAAAGGAAAGAAAAATTTCGACACAGGCGGGAATCGAACCTGCGACCTGCATCCGACCTGCGTCGGGGCGTATACCCGAGGTCGCAGGTTCGGTTATTTATTCTTAATTTATTAGTAACTAGCTTTTTGCCCGCGACTTCGTCCGCGTGGACTTCATTTTTTGCATCCGGTTTACATTCAAAATACCAAAACACTATCTTAACTTCTATTTTTTATATACATTTATATTCCCGCGGGCGTTGTAAAGGTTATAAAGGATTTCATTGCCCGAGCTTTATATGAGGTGCTCGATAAATTAGATTTACGTTTGCGCGGCATTGCGTAAATATGAGTAAACTATAAAAATCTAAACGACCAACAAAGCGACGAACCTAACCTAATAATTATTCAATTACTGCTTAAAACCTGAAATCTTTAAAATACACAATTCAATCTAAAATAGTAGGTACCAAAAAATATCCCTAACTAAACTATAAAAAATCTAATAGACGAACAAAGCGCACTAAACTAACCTAACTATTATTCAGCCTACTTCGGAAAACCTAAAATCTATTAATTACTTCAATATAATAGTTATAATACAATAGTGGAAAGGAATTAAGGACACCAAAGAAAGCGCGCAACAGTCAATTAAGATAAAACAGCAACTAAGTAAATGACTCGTAAAAAAAATGCAAGTATCGATGATCTATCTATTATTATAATTTCAAGTTAGAAATACCAAAATGTCGGAACAAATGCTGTAATCTGTATCATTAAGATTGTTATATAAAGTTGATTTTTTTTTTTTTTGTTTACCGGTGGGGAAATCCTCATGGATCCCCCGTCGCTCTCTCGAGCGACGGGGGTATGTCGGACTTTTACCGACTAAAACCCCACCGGTTCGGTGCTGCTGGCCCTGCGGCCTGTGCGGCGTTACCTTGGTGTTTTTGCCGGGCGGCTGAAGGCCGCCCTGGCGGGGAATAGGAGTGTACCTAAGCTAAGTCGAGTAGGGTGAGTATAAAAATAAAATAGACTCTAGTTGAGTCTGGTGTGACTCTAAAGTTAGTGTAGGGTTCTACGACCTCGCCGGCGGGGTCGGTGTCTGGAGTGATAGAAGTTGTTGGTGTGACCGCGAGCGCCGGTGGCCCCTGAGGCCTCGAGCTCGTGGGTGGTGTCGTCGTCGGGATCCGAGAGCACGCTACGTGGGCGTCGAATCCCGGCGTCCGGAGAAATCGTGTAGTCGAGCGAGGCTCGGAGTAAGAGGTTGGGGTGATCAGGGATCTTATCAAAGTATCTACGTGAGATTTGTTTGAAATGATCCCTGATAGTATTGAGTCCTAAGTCTCTGTGGAGATCATAGTTCCTAACATACCAAGGCGCCCCTACCGCCTTGCGCATGAACCTATTCTGTATCACCTGGAGGCGGTGTATCAAGCCCTCTCTGGCGTGTGCGAACGCAACACTACCGTACGAGAGGACCGAGCGTATACATGTTTTGTATAGTGTAACTTTGTGACGCAGTGGTAACTTACTGCGAGCACAAAGCATCGGTGATAGCCTATTCAGGACGAATGAGGCTTTGTTGCGTATGTATTTGATGTGGTGTGACCATGTAAGCCGGGGATCAAAGACAATACCGAGGTATTTGGTCTTTTTCACCCACGGAATAGGTGTACCGAAGAGTTCATCAGGCGGAGGCGGATCGTGTGAGGCGCCTCCCTTCCGAAAGAGCATGGCTGCGCTTTTGGAGGGATTAACCTCGATCCGCCACTTCCTGAACCACTCTCCGAGTTGTGTTACGGCTCGCTGAAGGCGAAGCCGTATGAAGTTGTGGTTGGGGTGACTCGTGTAGAGTAGTGTGTCGTCTGCAAAGAGTGCTAACTCCACCAGCGGGGTACGCGGGATGTCGTTAGTGTATATATTGAAGAGTGTGGGTGAGAGCGTAGAGCCTTGGGGGACTCCCGCGTGTATGGGGTGGTGTTGAGAGTGGGCGTCCTCCACTCTGAAGCGGAATCGGCGATCCGACAAGTAGTCGCGGACTATAGCCACGAGTTTGTCTGGCATACCGATCTGGTATAGCTTGTATAGCAGACCGTTATGCCAGACTTTGTCAAATGCCTTAGCCACGTCAAAGAAGACGGCGCCCGTCTGTTTGATGTATGTGTCATTGAATCCATCAAGCACATGCTCGGTAAAGCGATGTGCTTGTTGGACGCATGAGTGTTGAGCCCTGAACCCGAATTGTTCGTGTATCTGAATGCCGCTAGTGTGCAAGTAATGTCTGATCCTAGCGAGGATTAGTCGCTCATAGATCTTTCCTAACGAGCTTAATAGGCTGATAGGCCTATAGCTCGTGGGATCGGTGCGGAGCTTTCCGACTTTGAATATACCTATCACATCGGCATCTTTCCATGAGTCTGGAAAGATGCCGTGTATGAGTGATGTGTTAAGTATGATTGTGAGTAGAGTGATGATGTGTTGTGGTAGGATCTCAAGGACCCTGTTAGTCAGCCCGTCGGGCCCCGGGGCCTTTCTGGGTCTAAGGTGTTTAATGATGTCTTTCACCTCGTCCTCGGTGATCGGTTCGAGATCATCGAGGAGAGGGAGTGAGGCGCGGTCGTTGACTAACTTGTCAACGGCCTCGATGTGAAGTGGGTCGCATGGCTGAGAGCTCGGAGAGCATTGCTTCTCCAGACTCTCAGCCAGGCATTCCGCTTTCTCATCGTTTTCGAAGGCCGGTGGTAGGCCGTTCGGTTGTGTGAGGGGAGGAAAACCAAGATCGGTGCCGTCCGACTTGAGCGCCCTCGCCACGTCCCAGTAGGCGTTATGGGACGGACGGATATCACCAAGGAACTTATCCCACCGCTCCTCGACTAGGCGCTCCCGAAGGACGCGCTTCGCAGCCCACAGCCGAGAGCGGTTATCGGGCGAGGGAAAAGAATCGTATGCGCGAGTGGCACGGTTTTTCGCGGTGACAAGTTCCTTAATGTCGTCGGGGAGTCGTTGGCGATGGTAGTCATCGACAACGACTTGCGACGTGGCGTCTTGTACGACCGCCGAGAGGTGCTTTGTTAAGGCACAGACAGCTCGGCGGGCGTCATCTGGTGACGAGATGTCATCCGGAATTGTGTCGAGGTGGGGTGATGTGTAAGTTTGTAGGCCGTCCGTCAATTTCGCCCAGTTAATTCTGGGACGAGTGGCGGGCGGGATGTGTTCGGGTGGGCCTAGTGATAGTAGTACAGGGCGGTGATCTGACTCAAGTTCGTGTATAACTTCTACGGAACGTAAACGTAAGGTTACGTTACGCAGAAGCGCGAAGTCAATGATGCCGGGGGTGTGGAGTACATTGTTTGGGTAGTGAGTGGGTGTCATTGGGGCAATTATCTCGAAATCGAGATCTTCTGAAAATTTCTCTAATAGCCGGCCGTTTCGACAGATTCTGGTTGAATTCCAACTGAGATGGTGCGCGTTGAAATCACCTGCCAAAATAACCGAGCTACCGAGCGCGAGTAGGGCTTCCAAGTCGGTGCGTAACACCTCTTGGGAGCCGGTTTGATGAATTGACGCAATGACAATGGATGGATGCCCCGACATGCTTACACGGCATGTCGTGGCCTCCATGTGTTGTAGTGCGGGTGTATTGAGTGCGACACAGTGTAGTGTCTTTTTGTAATAAATGAGTGTGCCTCCTCCAGGCCTACCTATTCGGTCAGTCCGTATGAGTCTATAGTTGGAAATATTGGGATTCTTAGTGCGAGGTTTCAGAAAGGATTCCTGCACAAGAAAGACATCGATACTATGATCTCTAAGAAACATGCCTATTTCCTCTTTGTGGGAACGTACTTTGCCTTCGGCATTGTAGAAAACTGTAAGTTGATGTAATATATTTTGGGTTTATATACTCCAATAAAGAAGAAATCATACCGCGATGCAGAAAGTACCGACAGCGCCATCTATTGGTAAACATGCAAACAACGCCGCGCTCTTTTATAAGGTTTCAGCTGAAAGGTTGAAGATTTCGCTGCTAAAATCCATTAGTGATTCCGGTATAAAAGTACTCTATAATTTAATCTGGACTTCTAACTATATGTCTGCAAAATTTCAAAGCAATCGGTTTGGTAGTTGCGGCGTGAAAGAAGCACAAATAAACAAACAAACTCACTTTCCGATTTATAATATTAGTATGGATAATCCCCACATGAGGTTTTAATGAACAAAAAGATTTGAATCCCTTAAAAGCCCCAATACCGTTAGTCGCCTCTTACGTACACCCACCGGAAGAAATGGGGTAGTGCTATTCTAAGCCGACACTACACAGCATGTATTGGATCTAAATGTTTTCTCTGCTAACATTACCATCCACATTGGCTCTCTAAATCTCTCACCAATTTACAATCATACATCCTTTTTATGTATTATTAGAACTTGTATAAGTATTAAAAATATGAACTATTTTCAGACTATGTCTCTCTGCCTCTCATGCATAACAAGAAGTTTAGATTGCATCCCACAAACATTGAAGAACGTTGCGACTATCTTTGAAAAGAGTCTACCTTCGAACATACATCCAGTCGGTAACTCGGTCTTGTTGCAAATGTTGATAACCGTAGTTTATGAAGAGCTTCTGAACTGGGCTCATAATGAATCTTTGAAGGAAATTAATGGTGAGTTTTGTTCGTTTTACTATACTTGTACGTAAATGCTACTATTATGTGAGATGAGATACATACACATACCCACGGTTATAAATCCCTAGAAGGAGAAGCCAGTATAAGAAGTTTCTGAGCAATTTTTGGTAGATGAGTCCTGGGAATATCTATACTTATAATAAATCTGTAGAGAGGTCAATTCTGTACATGAAATATATTTTGAAAATAACTATCAGAGGGTGATTAGTGATCGATACTGATGCCAAAAATGCAATCAGTAAAATTTTTGTCTGTCTGTCTGTCTGTCTGTCTGTCTGTCTGTCGGTTTGTATGTTCCTTATGGAAACAAAAACTACTCAAAGGATTTTAACGAAACTTGGTACAATTATTCTCCATACTCCTGGGCAGGTTATTATATACTTTCCAGCAGAGTAGTAAAGGGGAATTTTGGGAAATTTTGGGAAAACGGGAGAAGTTACTACATTTTTTAAGCTTCCGTCGCGTGTGCAGCCTTAATGGTTAAACTTACATAGAAATCATGTATCACGGAAATATTCTTCATAAAATTATCTAAAAAAAATCCACAACAGTTTATGTCTATCTTTTACGGTTGACTCACAATAACACGTGTAATTCCTATTAGCTTAGCAGTTCGGAACATTCTGATTATATTTGTTTACTCTTACGTTTGTAAACCTCTCTTTCATCCCTAATTTAAAAAAGGTAACATTATTACCTATTCAATAAAAAAAGAATCATAGAAATCGGTAGAGAAACACCGAAATTATACATAAAATAAGCCATCGCGCCCGTGACCAAAACCGAATCGTTACTAATTTACATATAACATACTAGATGGCGCCAGTAGTGGCATCCTACAACACGTAATGATTTATTTTTTAGATTGTTATAAATACTTCATAGCGTTTTATTCCATAATTTGCTATTAAACGGAAATACTGAACCGTTCATTAAAGCGCATTAAAAATCACCAAACTACACTGTTTAGGGAGTGCTATAAATTTAATATATTGAAAACATTGCGCTGAATTCCACAATGCTTGAGCAGTGACTAAAGAAAGAAACCTCAGATATTTAAAATACAACGCTACCCGTGCGAAGCTGGGACGATCCACTAGTTGTCAAATAAAAATGTAAAAAGTCAATTGCAATAGCTTTACAACTTAATTATTTTTCACAGTTCCTCAACCGAACGGAGAACCGCGAAGCAAAGTGAAAACGGGGAAACCAAAGCAAGTACGAATTGTGAGCTTAGGACAAACAAGTAAGTGTTATTCTTTCTGAACTAATTATTATTTTATAATCACTATTATAAGTTTCAGAGCCATTAGACGTCCATTACTTAGGATATACCAGCTGATCCGTAACCTGTTAACGGGTTTATTGTACATACAAATATACTTCTTACTACTATACTTCTTCTGCTCAAATTTCTTTATAATGTACAATAAGCACCCGCTAGCGTTTAAAAAGGAACAACTGTATATAATTTTTCAGTAACTTACTGTTGGCCGATAATAAAGCAGCCAATAGTGAAACTCTCCTAACATTAGACCTTTTTCCAAGTCTCTTTTAATTTTTTTGATTTACTGACCAATATTCTTTAAACATATTCAGATTTATAAAACATACACACACATACATACATACATACATATACTCACGTCATTAGTTCCCATTGGGGTAGGCAGAGACTATTGATCGCCACTTCGTACGATCCTGACAAACCTCTCTAGCTTCGTTTACATCCATCAATCTTTTCATACATGCTCTATTGTTCTTCATACTTCGGACGCCAGCCTTTTTGAGCACACTCTCTCTACTAACATTACCATCCACACTAGCTCTATAGATCCCTTTTACCAATTTTCTATCATCCATCCTCTCTATGTGCCCAAACCATCTCAACATTCCTTTTTCTATCTTTCTTACAATATCATCTTTCACACCACACTTTTCACGAATAACACTGTGGGCTACACCTACATCATTATTATAAATATATTATATATATAATACTTAAACATACAAACATAAATATTTATAATATACATTTAATTTAATTAATATATCATATTAATTTGGTTGTATTTATATTTACTTTTATTATAAACATTGCGATCGATACTAGTCGGTCGATAATCGATTTGCATATCGATAAGCGGTTCGATGGGATGTGACCCCGTCACTAGTTTTAACAACTTTTATTCTCGCGGGTAGTTTTGGGCTACCGCGATGATGGTTCGAGAAACGTTGCCTAACCAGTCGTGAATCACTTATCGCGATACGTACAGCATTCGTATTATTCTCGTGTTATTTCTAATTAAGCTTAATCCGTGTTGAATATTGTTAATGTCGTTAACTGTTACTTCTTTATTCGCTATTGTATGTGACTGTCTTCCTAATTTGTGTCTGTGTCTGAGCTGTGTAATCTTTCTTCATTGTGCCTTCTAAAATTCATAGTGTGTGTCGGTGAAAAATAAACCTGTCAAACTGTAAGTGACTTTATTATTTTATATTCGCCGACCGGTGAGATAACTCATTACATCTTCACCACCCTCACGCTATATTGGTGACACCGACGTGATGGACAGGGAAGAAGAATTCAGAGATGCACATGGCGTGGTGACGTCATTACCGACCAGCCGCGCAGGCACTAGTGATGGGAACGAGTCGATGAAACATATCGATGTTTTTAAAGTTAGTGCACGACTTCCACCTTTTTGGCCCGAAGAGCCTGAAATATGGTTTTCCCAGGTCGAGGGACAATTCGCAATTTCAGGAATTTCTAGCGATGTAACCAAATTTCACTATGTCATTAGCCAGCTGGATAACCAATTTTCCAGGGAAGTCAAGGATATTATTATTAATCCACCAGCATCCGATAAATATCAGAAGCTTAAATCAGAATTGATTAAAAGATTGACCGCATCCAGAGAGGTGAAAATCAAGCAGTTATTGATGCACGAAGAGCTCGGCGATCGTAAGCCATCACAGTTCTTACGACATCTTAAAAGCCTGGCTGGCATCAATGTTCCAGACGATTTTTTAAAGACGATTTGGATAAGCCGACTTACACACGGAATTCAAACGGTGTTAGCAGGTCAGCCGTCCACATCTTCCATCGATGATCTGGCAGACTTAGCCGATCGTGTACAGGATATTGCTACTCCTTCACCGGTTGTCGCATCTACGAGTGCTAGTCAAGGAAGTCAAGTTTCGGCGATAGAAATGCTAACCAAAGAAGTGGCTGAGCTGCGGAGACAATTCGAGAAGCTCGCTTCAGAGAGGAACAGCAGACCACACAACAGATCGAATAGGTCAGCGCGTCCTCGTTCTTCATCTAGATCGAAACGCTCAAATTCGAACTACAGAAAATACCCCATTTGCTGGTACCATACCAAGTTTGCAGAAAAGGCCAGCAAATGCATATCTCCGTGTGATTACCAGGCGGGAAACGCCAGGGGCGGTCGATAGTGGCGACTGCGGACTGCCCTTCAACTTCTACTGGTCGCCTATTTGTGACGGATCGAGCCTCGAAGACGCAGTTTCTGGTCGATACAGGAAGCGACCTCTGTGTTTTCCCCCGGTCCATGCTTCGTGATCGTCGTGCTAAGACTGACTATAACTTGTGTGCTGCAAATGGATCTAGTATTTCTACATATGGTTATGTACATTTAAATTTAAATTTTGGTTTACGTAGAGAATTTAGTTGGCGTTTTGTTGTTGCGGATGTAAGTAAGCCAATTATAGGTGTTGATTTCTTAAATCATTATTATTTGATTGTTGATTGCCGCAACAAACGTTTAATAGATAGCACAACTTCTCTTTCGTCTATAGCTAAATTAGTTAAGTGTAATAATATAGCATCTGTAAAAATCATGACTGGTGAGACTCGGTTTCATAAAATTCTCGACGAATTCCCCGAGATTACTCGACCAACTGGTATTCATCGCAATATTACACACCAAACAGTGCACCACATACGAACAACTCCAGGCCTACCAGTATCTTGCACTCCTCGTCGTTTGGCGCCTGACAAATTGAAAATTGCTCAACAGGAGTTCCAGGCCATGCTTGCTAATGGTACAGCCCGTCCTTCGGAGAGTCCGTGGGCTTCCCCACTCCATCTAACTCCCAAAAAGGATAATGGTTGGCGACCTTGCGGTGATTACCGCATGCTTAACGCCCGTACAATACCCGATAGTTATCCGATCAAACACATCAATGACTTTTCACATAGCCTTGTTGGTTGCAAAGTTTTTAGTAAAATTGATTTACTGAAAGCCTACAACCAGGTGCCCATTTTTGAGCAAGATATATCGAAAAGAGCCATCACGACACCGTTTGGCTTGTTCGAATTCCCCTATATGACCTTCGGACTCCGAAATGCAGCCCAAACTTTTCAACGGTTGATGGATGAAATCACTAGAGGACTTGATTTTACATATTCGTATTTGGATGACGTCTTGGTGTTCTCACGTGACCATCATAGTCACGAAGAGCACCTACGTCAAATTTTCACAAAGTTGAAAGAGTACGGTATGTCTGTAAATCCAGAAAAGTGTGTTTTTGGCGTATCTGAGATATCCTTTTTATCCTTATTTCTCACTCGGTCACATAATCTAACATTACATATTTTTCTGAGGGACCTCATCTCTACTGCATTCACTCTTCATACACACACACTTACGCTATTATTCCTGCTGGAGTACCAGAGACTATCGATCACCACTTTGTACGAATATGGCACACCTCACGAGCCTCATATACTTCTTTTTTCAGACTAGGTACTTAGATATGCCTGCCGTTTTTGAGCATTTTTTCTATCTTATATAATTGTGTCCTGCGCGGTCGTCCTCTTCTAACATTGTCGTTCACATTATATATCAAATATAAATATAATCTGGTTAACCTGGGTTATTTTTACAGCAACGCCCCGTTCTTCAAGTTTCGATGCATCGCACAGTAGTCCATCCTCAATGGCTTTAGCCATCGCTGAAGCATTGTGCACTATCGACGAAGACGACAAACACACACAAGAGATACAACAACTTATCCAGTCTGCGAACAAGCCTTTCCAATTATCTAGTCAATTTGGTTTGGAAGATTTTCCTGAGTTTGCTGGGTTTTTCGAAGAGGTAAAAATTTATACTTTAAAATAAGTTGATATGATAAGTAAATATAAGCAATGCTACTAAATGTTTGGTCCCTCATAATCTTTGTACAACGAAGTGAGTTAACATATTGTCATAAAAATTTTAAGCATAAGCTTATCAGTGAAAGCATATTGTTGTGCCGACGGCCATTGGGTCTCGAAGGTTATGGAGTGGCCGCCACGTACTGGACGTATCAGTGTGAGGAGAACACACATAAGTTAACTCACGATTTAGTTAATAAGTTGCTATAACCCGGTGAATGAGGGCAGCACAGGACCGGTCGTTGTTAAAAACTTTGGGTTGGCCTATTTCCAGCAATGGATGTCTCAGTAGACATAAAGCCAGTGCTGATCATGTTGAGAATTATGTAGAATGGAAAGAGCGTCTGTGTTAACTGACGAAACTGATATTGTTCCACAACTCACGTGGAGACGGGCTGGGTGGGTGTTAAGAAAAATGTTTCTTAAAACACGCACTGTTGAGGTTTAAATGTTGGACGGGGGACCACAGCATACCTTACACAAAATGGTCAGATTTATTTATGAAAGCTACGGACTTCGGCTGATGTAGGTAGCATATGAGTGCAGCGTTCTTTATGGAATAAATAACATCTCTATCAATTTATTTATTTTATTTGGAAGATTAACAGCGTATAAATTAACTAAACAATAAAGTAAACTATGCAATGCCAATTAAAAATCTCCACCTACAACAATTTAACTAAAAACAACAACTTACAGATTAAAAGTAAATTCAAATAACAGACCGAAAAACAATAAAAATTATATATTTGTATATTTTAAAGTGTTCTTGATTTGAGTATTTGTACTACCAGGGTAATGTTCCCGGTTCCAATGCAGAGAGGTCAAGTGATGCAGCCGCACTAACCAGCCAAATACTGATGACGGCACCTGGCCGGGATAGCTTGAGAGTAAGTAATAATATATTATGTTATTAGTACCTATGTCAGTTCCATATATTATTTTTCTATGTTTTTTTTACTTATTTCATTAATTAATTGAAAGATCAGCTTTCACGCAGCGTAGTTTTTTTAAATTTATTTATTTAAAGAAGAGCGTACATACGTGGTTGTATTGACTGACATCTTTGTTATGCTTACGAATGCAATAAATAAAAATATAATTGAAATAGCGAAAGCATTTTATATATTAATTAAAAAAATGATCCCCCCGTTCTAACAACCGTATAAACATTTTCATGTTTAAGGTAATAAAAAAAATATCTAGCTGTGTAGCGTCAGCTTAGAATAGCATACCATTTCTTCCCGTGGGTGTTCGTAAGAGGCGGCTAAGGGTATTCGAGCTTTTTAAGTGATTTTTGGATGATGCGGTTGGGGACTCTTCAGAAACCTTTATTTTCTTTTATTTTACTATCTTTTCCCAAGATAACTTCCAAAAGTGGCTTAGGAATTTCTTATTCCGAAGCTCTGGCTCCTTGGGATTTATAGCTGTGAGTATATATTTATGTATGTATGTTATAAAGTAGTGTCGGCTTAGAATAACACTACCCCATTTCTACCCGTGGGTGATCGTAAGAGGCGACTAAGGGTATAGGGGCTTATTAAGTGATTTTTGGGCTATGTGGTTGGAGACCCCTCACCAAAAACATTTATTATGACCATCTTTTCCCCAATCAACTTCCAAAGTGGCTAAGGAATTTTTCATTCCAAAGCTCTGGCTATCCCGTTAAGGGATTTATAGCCGTGAGTATATGTATGTTATAAAAAAATTATCTATCTTTAAGTTTGTAATACATCACAGCTGTCCACGAAATACAAATCGAGTAGTTTTACCAAGAATAAAAAATATATATGCTACTCGTATATTTCGTCATAGTAATTTATTTTTGATTGTTTCCTTCGAAAGGTAATCTATGACCACTTACAACAGAAAGAAGAAGAAATTTACAAAATCCTGGGACTCGAGGAGGTCTCTGATCCATTATCTGCTTCAGTTCCTCTTAATAAGGCACCGCTTATTTACATCATGTTCCATATTGGTCGCAAGCCTTTTGATCAGGTATGTGTCGTTTTTTTTCCTATATTTACACATTGATTATATGTAGATAAATATATTGGAGTGTTCATGAAAGAATATTATTACATGTAATGTAGTGCCGGCTTAGAATGTCACTACCCCTTTCTACCTACGCGTGTCGTAATGTGGGCTTTTTAAGTGGTTTTTAGGCGATGCGGTTGGAGACTCATCAACAACGTTACTTTGGTTCTACCATCTTCTCCCCGATCAACTTCCAAATATGGCTGAGGAGTTTATAGCTCTGAAGCTCTGGCTACCCTTTTTTGGGATTTATAGCCGTGGGTATATTTATGTATGTATTATTACTTAATTTGTGATATTATACTATATGTGTTATGTCGAACTTGCCCTTGGTTATATAGTATAATGGTAAGCGAAGCGATGCAACAGGAATATCTTGCTGAGCTGAATAGTTTCTCATTTTTATATAGTTTGTATGTAATACAAAGTGACATTAATAGTTTTACAAAAGGTGCTATGTCTTAAAAATGGTTACATACTGTATATCCGAAACTTTTCAACCCGAATATTATTTACCGAAAACTAATCGACTTTTTTTTAATTGCCATAATATTGTTTCACCGAAATTTCAAATACCATATTCTTACATTCCAGATTGTCGATTGCCTTTTTTTTCTTTACTATCATTATGATTAACCACTAGAACGGACTCCCACAGAATTAAAAACCAAATATACCTTAATTCCGCAATATTGCTTTTCCGAATAATCACTATTCCAAAAAATCATTTTCCATACATTTGAAATACAGATGTATTGAATGATACCTACTGCTATGAATAATTTTGCAGGCATATTTTATGTAAGTAGTATACCCCGCCCCCCGTCCCCTATATGTAGCAAGCATGCAAGCAAGCTGCAAGCAAGCAAGTATGCATATAGGTATGCATCAGGCATTTAGATGCTCGCTCCGCTGCGCTACGCTCGCTCGTTTTATACATAATCTAACCTAACCTAAACTAACTAAATGTGACCTAACTTTTCTTTGTCTGCTCCCCTGCACCCCCCCGACATGCAACCAAGCATGCAAACAAGCAAGCAAGTATAGATACAAACAGGCATGCATCCGCGTTTTATTTATACAATTTTTCTAACATAAATAATATCTAGTTAAAGAGATTTACGATTTGTAAGACTATAGATAAAGTTACTTCGGTCTTTAAAACCTTTGGAATAATGAGATTATAGTAAAAGATATAGTTGGTCAAAGCAAAAAATTCATTTTAATAATCTGGTTTTAGTTTTTCTGGGAAGTGATACTTCTAGAAAATGTATTTATGTACTAACGAAGTTGTGGAAAATAAAGCATCTGTGATACGTAAATTCTGTGAAACGTTTGCTGAATGTTGAAATTCGGATTTAAAATATTCGAATATTCGAAATGTTACCCTTAAAAACTGCTGAATTCACTTTGTTCAAACCATTTTCGTTGTTACTATTTATTAAGATCTACAGCAAATTATGTTTTTTATGTTTGTCCCTTCTTAGTAGAGTCGTAGGTTGACACAATGTTTTCCGCTTTGAGAATTTATATCTTTCAAACTATTGATTGTGGACAAATATGGTTTCAGAAACCTCGATATCATTATTGAAGGCCAATTTAAAGATACCCAACATTCATGATTACAATGTAAAGTATATGACACAAATGTAATGAATTAAAATATATTATTTTTCACAACAATGATTTCATACATGTTTCGGTTCAAATGTATGGCTCCTGGTCCCAGCACCAATCAGGATGAGTGATACATCGTTGGAAAGGTTATTTTTTGTACAATAAAAATAACTAAAGCGCTTGTCCTAAATTGCTGCCGTTTTTGAGAAAGATTACTTTAAAAGTTTTTTTTTGACAAGACTGTTCGTCATGTTTGTTTCATGTTTTTGGTCACAAACTATATAGAGATTACTACGTAATCAGACTACCCACTGCCGTAGCTATCGACAAGACTTTAGTCTTTGACGTGTACACCTTTGCTTTTGGCATGTTTTGTTTTTATTTTAACGAAAGAATGACTAAATGGCTCTCCAATGCGTTATAGTGGTAAGTTATGCCAGCTGCGAACTAGAGGGACCACATAGGCCCTTGGAGGAAAACAAAAGTGCTTATTTCTTACATAAATTCATATACTCACGGCCATAAATACCAAAAAGCGGTAGCTAGAGCTTCAGAAAAAGAAATTCCTCAGCCACTTTTGGAAATTAAGTGGGAAAACGATTGTAAAAAGAAAGTTTGTGACGGGTCTCCAATAACTTCACCCGAAAACCACTTAAATAGTCGTAATACCGTTAGCCGCCTCTTAAAAGCACCCACGGGAGGAAATGGGGTAGTGCTATTCTAAGCTGACACTACACAGCCGGATTTATAGCCGTGAGTATATGTATGTATGTATGTTATTTATTCCACTACAAGCTTTTTGCCCACGACTTCGTCCGCTTGGACTTTATTTTTTGCATCCGATTTCCATCCAAAATAGTTTTCAGTTCAGTAGTTGAGGTGTTAAGATGGAATGTAGTCGCAACATACATTACATTAAATTATACGTACTTGCTTTGCAGTCAGAAAATATATACATATAAAGAAACAAAATGTGCACTCATTATAAAATAAATAGAACATAATGATAATTATAAGTAGGGTCGAAGAGTGTACCGGACTATTTTTAGTGCCATAGGTTCTTACACATCCAACATTTTTATGCATACGACAAAGATTACCTTCCTTGAGTTAGTTTTGGTTTATATTTAAACATCTAGGATTTATGACTCACTCAACACTATAGGCTGCATAGTTTATATCTTACCCTGTTCTAAAATGAAACAAGGATAAAAACAAATAATACTGTCAGTATCAATCTACCCCATATCTACCCTAAGGTCAAAAACAAACTAAAGGAGTCATAAGGCCGTGTTTTTGGTACATTTTCGATTCAATTATGACAATTTATTGCAAACTCTGACAGTTTTTACAATGTCGTTTCAGCATTGAGATGTTTTAATTATAACATAATTACTAATTTACACCAGAAACATGAATTATAATAATTTCACATAATTAACGAAATCAAGATTTTCAAAAAACTGTACATCAAAATCGGCAACTCTAACAAGATTGCTGCCATTGTCATTTTTTTCTACACTAACAGGGCTTTAGAATGATATATGATTCAACTTGATTGAGCATGGGGACCAAAATGCCCATCCTCCTTTGATAGTTATTAGACCCCGTACAAACTTTTCACTCCTTTGTGTCATGTCGCACGATGTTAGTTTAAAGTTAGAATGGATGCAAAAAAAGATGCTGTATAGTGGGTGTGCTCACAGACCATATTACTACATACTATGGTATATTCTAATATAATTGCATACTAGGTATGTTCTAATATCATTGCTTCTATCAATGAGATAAATATATATCATATTTTCTATTTGAAGTTCTAATCTAGATTAGTGCATGAATTCGTGATAGGTTAAGTAGGTTACATAAAGTATAAAATAAATAAATAAATAAAAAGCGTTTATTTACGAGAAACAAGAGTTAAATAAGGTGGTAGGTTTTTTTAAATAGTTCATCTTGTTCTACCTTGCGGCGTGTAAATACTTATTACATTGGTTTAAAATTGGTTACATTTAATAAAATAGTAAAGCTTTAATTTTTCATCAAATATTACATTTTGCTAAAAAGTCTTTCACAGAGTATATACAATTGTCAATCAAATAATTAAATAATACAGTTTTAAATTTATTAAATGTCAAATTTTTCGTGTCGTCACTAATAGTATTATATAATGTAATGGACATTTCGTAACAATTTCGCTGGCAAATAGCCAGACATTTTGCAGCAGAATGCTCGTATTGCATATTGTGATTACCCCGTTGGGGTCTAATTTTTGGTGGTTTTAAGGTAAACAATTTTGGATTTTTGTAAACGAAAATTAAAGTCTCATAAATGTATAGCGAGGGAAACGGTAATATTTTTAACTTTTTAAATAGCGGTACGCAACTATCCAAAAAGTCAGCACCGCATAGTATACGAATACACTTTTTTTGAATTTTGAAAACTCTATCTGAGTCAACGGAGTTACCCCAAAGTATGATTCCGTATCGTAAAACTGAGGACACATATCCGTGATAGCAGGTAAGGGCGGCACCCTCTGATATGACAAACCTTATACGGTAGATGACAAACAATACTTCTCCAGTTTTGTGCAGATGATGTCTACGTGAGTTTTCCAATTACAAAAAGAATCCAAAGTGAATCCTAAGAATTTTGTCGATTCGACTTCCTTTACAGTTTGACCGTCATAATTTTTTTTTAAAACAAGCGGTTGTCTCCGATATGTCCTAAATTGTATAAATTCAGTTTTATTAAAATTTAATTGCAAATTATTATTTTTAAGCCAAAGAATTATATTATTTAAAGTAAGATTAATGTCATATTCATATGTATCCAAATTTTTGCATTTTATAAGTATAGTAGTATCGTCAGCGTAAAGAATGCATTTATTCGCTGTCGTCTGTGACAAGTCATTTATATATAGTAAAAATAAAAGAGGGCCAAGGATACTACCTTGCGGTACGCCACATTTAAGAGATTTACTATCTGATTGAAAGACATTAAGATGTTTATTCTGGATACTACAAATTTCCACACATTGTTTTCTATTTGTCAGATAGCTTTCTAGCAAATTATAAGCTTGTCCTCTTATACCGTATCTTTCGAATTTTTCTAATGCTGTGGGATGATGAACAAAATCAAATGCTTTTGTCATATCTAACAGCATACCAATTACTGGTAACTTCGAGTTAAGACAATCTGTTATATCCTTTAATAAGTTAAAACAGGCTAAGGTGGTAGAGAAACCCTTTCTAAAGCCATATTGGTTTGGGATCAATATCGAATGAGCTGTCAAAAAACTGCATAATTTATCATGCATCACTTTTTCAAATATTTTTGAGATCACTGGTATAAGTGCGATTGGTCTGTAGTTTTTTAAAATATTACGTTCACCTGACTTGTGCAAAGGTTTAATTATGGATAATTTAAGACGATCAGGAAAAGTTCCTTCTGTTAGAGACTGATTTATTATATGGGTTATTGGAATTGTCAATTGTGTAGAGCATTTTTTTAATAGAAATGTTGGTATATGATCGTACCCGGTGGCAGATGTATTCTTAAGATGTTTTATTATTTTATTAATGTCATTTGGGTCAAAAAAATTGAGTTAGGGTTACGAGGTATATTTACATTATTTATATTAAAATCGTTTATTACACATGTCAAATTAACAAAAAAATCATTAAAAATATTCGCTATATCAATTGGATTATTAATTATTTTATTATCGTCAAGTTTAATTTCGCATATGTCAGATTTTTGTGTTTCTTGTTCAAAATTATTTTTAATTAATGTCCACGATGCTTTATTTAGATTTTTAGATTGCTTTAAATACCGCATATTATTTAATCTTTGTGCAGACCCTATCACTTTTTTTAGTGTAGATGAGTACAATTTAAATTTATTGTGGTTTAGTTTTTTATTTGTGGGATCATGCAAATATTTCAAATATAGTTTTCGCTTACGAACACAGCATCGACGTATACCCCTTAATAACCATTTATTTTTAACAAGTTTTTGTACGATTCTTACAGTTTTGAAAGGAAAACAAAGCTGAAAAAATAGGACGATGAGATCATGAAACTCATCAAAAGCTTTATTAGTATTAGTTGTTTCTAATAACGAAGTAACAAACTCACATTCGGATTTCTAATATTCCCTATGCAGATTTAAATAATTTTAATAAATAACACGATAAAATTGTCAGAATGTTTTAAATTCCAAGTTTTTTTTTGAATATTTTGTTTCATTCATTAGGTTAAATGGGGATTTTCTATTAAGCCTTAGGGTAAAAGTAGTCGAGCTGGTAAGGAAAAAGCCTTTGGATTTTCTGTAAGAATTTGATCGCTTTATTTATTCAATGCCCGTTATATTGCTAAAGTATGTATAGTTACTATATAAATGGTAAGGACACATAGCACTTCAAGTGGTAACCAAACCTATTTAACAAAACAAAGTTTTCGATTACTGTTGTTTTACCGTATGTTTCAATTACAATATAGCATTTGACGGAAGTACACAATACTCGCGGCATCTTCTTGAATTTAAGAGCTAAGCTCTTGTCTGTGGAGTAGTCACCATTGTACTCTGTTCTGAGCCTTCCCCTTCACCTGTTGATACGACATGAGAACTATAAATCCTAAAAAAAGGGGTCTCTTGTCCCGCCCCCTAAAATTATCTTAATGGCCCTAAAACCCTAATTTGCGCCTCTTTCGTCACTCGTGTGTATTTTAGGGTTACTGATGTTCTAAGCCTCACCCAACTTAAACTTATAAAAATCAAATACCTATTAATGGATTACTATGGAATATAAAAATATATAAGATATTGCAGTTAAAAAAGTGAGAGTAAAGTAAGAGGGGGCAGTAAAATGTGTTAAATATTAATGAAAGTCAGCAAAATACGAATGGTTATCTAAAACGGCCAATGTGTTCATCGATAGTCTCTGTTTACCCCAATATTTAGGAGTGGCTTGAGAAACTGCAAGTTTTCTTTGTAATATTAAAGTAAAGAGCAAATGGATCTTATTCAATTTATTTTAGTCATTTATCAATGGTACACTCTAAACCTAAAAAAAATTAAAAATAACATCTTCAAAGTATAAATCCCAATTCGAATCACTAAACCTATACACCACCAAACATCCACCAAATAACAAAATTAAACTAAAGTTTCGGTACGATCTTCATAAATAAACTACGAAGGACACTATTCAAATTACTAGAATGATAAATGTCCCCTGTCCGCTTACCTTACGTAATTTGATTTAGTCACATAAAAGATGAGCTTCTGCCGTCTTACGGATGGGTGACTACAAGATTACATATTAGTCCATTAGTATATTAAAGCGGTAGTTTTAAATTTCATTATAGTATTTGAATTACACTTTATATCATGTGTAATGTAACTGAGAGTTACAATGTCGTAAGGAAATCTTCATGACTTAGTTAAACAAAGTAGTGATAGTTTTGTCCCCTGTAATTTTAGCCTTTCTCCATATTAAAAGTAGATACTTTGAACATACATACATATAATCACGGCTTTAAATCTCTAGAAGGGGTAGCCAGAGCTAAGGAATTAGAAATACCTCGGCCACTTTTGGAAAATTGAGTGGGGAAAAGATGGGAAAGTAAAGGGGGTTGGTGATGGGTCTCCAACCGCATCGCCCAAAAATCCCTTTAAAGCCCCAATACCGTTAGTCGCCTCTTACGAACACCCATTGGTAGTACTCTGAACAATAAGTGATAAAATTGTTCTTACTTCTATTCACACCCTTTATTCCCATTTGGATAGGCAAAAAATAGCGATCGACACTTATCACGATTCTTTCATATCTTTATTACTTCCCTCACATTCATCATTCTTCTCATACATGCTCTTTTATTCTTCTCACTTCGGACTCCACCTTAGTAATAACCAATCTAATCTTCAAAAGTATTCCGTGGCTCTACTAACAACACCATTACAACAAAGGTACTGATACGGAATAATCTGTATGTTAATTTTACAATCTTTTTTTCTTATAGCATCTCCGCGGGGAATGGCCAATGGCATGGAGTCGTCTGGTGGCTGTAGCTAAGGCTTGGTCTGGTATCGAAGGTGCTAAAGTGCACGTGACTCGAAGAAGTGACATGCGCAATGCAAAGAATCAGAAAAAGAGCACGGACAAAATGATTTCAGATCTCAACGATATATTCAAGTCTTGTAATGAAGCTGTCTTGTAAAATGTTCTTGGTTGACACTTGATTGTAGAAGTTACTGAATAAAGTTTTCTTTGTAGAAATGAGTTTTTTTATATAGTCATGCTATTATTGATTGATATAATGTAATCTAAATTTTATACTTAAAATTTTCTGTTCATTTAAGTCAATAAATAAAAATTAATCAATTTTGCAAATAAAGGGTAATCAGAGTTTCAGAATACCTTACCAACCAAAAGTATAGTCCATTATTTGCTTTCCACATTTCCTTCTTGGAAAGTCATTGCGTTAACTTAAGTTACTAGATTAATAACGAATGTTAGCTCTTACGCGGCCGCGGGTAGAGCATTTCTTTGTGATCGAACTCCTCTGGAACGGCTCGACCGATTATGATCAAGTGGACATTGCTGAGTTTCGTAAGGGGTCATGTCGTGATCGAACCTACCATTGAGGAATAGCCATGAAGTGTCGATTCAAAAATGAACTTTTATGTATCTTCTTGTTGATATTGCACAAGGAGTCTTAGTTGGCCAAATAATACGACGTATTTCCATAAATGGTAAAGCAATGCAGCTTAAAACGTATCTTCAAGAATCCTTTATTGCATCGATATGCTTTTACCATGAGTACAACCATTATTGATTGTACAGATCTAGTTACCCATGTATGGAATATTACCTTGAGCAAAGGTAGGGCTGATTTTTTAGATATGCGTAAATAGCGTTATTATAAAATCAGTCGTTATTGAAAAGGATCTAAAAGGTCTGCTCCCCCAAACTTTATGCAAAACAAATCACAGTCTCGAAGAAATAAAAATCTCTGCAATATTATTTGCATTCCAAACTTTTCGGTCGGAGAAATGAAATAAACATGAAAACTCGATTCGGATGGCATATTGTACAATCGTGGAGTCTAACTGGAAATTACGACCGAATTGGTGAAGTTTGACATTCACATTATACATTCAGGACGAGCCGGGGAGAGCGAATCACAAGCCATGATTCACAGGCTGCCGATTCTGTTCAGTTGATCAATCCGTTTTAGTATTAATACCACCTAGTTGTTTAAAATATAAATATACATTTCCTTTGATGGCTATGAATTCCAGAAGAGGTGATGCCAGAGCCTTTAATATTATTAATACGTTGGTATATTCACGGTTATAAATCCCAAAAAGGGTTAGCCTGAGCTTCGGAATATGAAATTACACAGACAATCTTTTAAATTGAGTGGGGAAAAGATTGTCTCCAACCGCATCGCCCGAAAGTCACTTGCCTCAATGCCCTTAGTCGCTTTTTAAGACACCCGTGGGTAGAAAGGGGTAGTGACCGTCTAAACCGGGACTACACGGCAATACTTAAAATAAGATAAACAAATAAAGCATTATTGTTTTAAAGTATTTTAAAGAAAAAAACAAACGGAAGCAAAGCAGCTACAAAATATTAATGAAAAACAATAAATAATTAATTTTGGCTACAGAGTTTTGTAATAAATAAAAGTGAGCCAACTCAAATACATGCTTGTAGGTAGTGATTTATTTATAAATTATATTTTGATTTAAAGGAAAATCTAAAAAAAATCTATACACTCCTTCTAAATATAAATTAGAATGGTGCAAAAACCTCCGACCGGAAAGTGTTCTTGCAAATGTTTCCTAAGTTTTTGGTTCGTAAATTAATATAAAGATGTAATGCATATAAGTGAAATTGGACTCAATAAATAAATAATATATATTACGGGTTTCTTCAAATATTTATAATCTGCATAAATTTCATTGTTTTTCCTAAATACTCAAGAGAAGTCAAAGTATTAAACATAAGTACTGAAAATATTGAAATACAGAATCACGATGAATTTTCATTTTCATTTGTTACATGGACGCTTCGAATATTAAGTCGTTTTGAAACATTGGTTGATTGGGAAATACTAATTGTAAACATTACGATTCCTCGAATTCTGTGCTAAATGTAGCATATATTATTGTTGTACTCTGTCAGTACAGTTAGATAGGAAGTAATTTGGAAATGAACCTTTCTGTGTTTAACTATATACATGATATCTGAAAGTATACAATGTCTTTGGATATACTTTGCCTTTGTAATTAACGATTCCTTACAGAATCCATAATAGGTGTATAAAAAAAAGGAAGAGTCATTCTTTTAAAAATTAGAAACACAATTAATGTTAATATTAATTTCCGCATAGTAACGCAACAACTAATGTTGCTAGTGCCACTGAATATTAGTATTTCTGACGTATCTAACTCCAAATTAATTTTATATTCACCACAATTTTATTACCACTTATATTCACTACAAGATTTCGATGTATCCTGCTATTACAATGTGAAATAAGTGTTATTATAATATTTTGTGCATTAATCCTACCCTAGAAGCGATGAATGAATGCCGAATGATGAAAACAAATAATACAATAAAAGCCGGAAACGTTTATTCAGACCCGTCTACGGTATATCTAAGCCAAACTTGAAAATGTAGACATTCGAGAAACATAGAACCACATCAACATACGCGCTTTGTATTTCAATAAAGTCGAATAGTAAACCTAAACAGAACAATAAAGAGTGTCAGTACGTTGAAATTAAAGCCATTTGCCAAATGCAGCGTGGTCGGGCGGGCGTGGCCAGTACTTAGTTCGCCAACTATAGGCAAGGAGACAATTTATGCCCACTCACCGAACTTAGTCAATAGCTTAGTTTTCGTTAAGATTGCACAGTTAACTCGCTTCGCAAGTTGAATGCGAAAAGGAAATTAGTAGCTGCAGTGTTTCAGATCTATAGCTTTGATCTTTACTGGGATGCTGTATGCGAAAATAGAGTTTGTACGTAAGTTAATAATGTCGACGAGATTGGGTTTGAATAACCTTAGTGGCTTCGTGTATTCCTCGGCCTCAAATGTGGAAGGTTTGCATTTCAATCCCATGTCAAGTATTAGCGTTTATTGAGACGTTTGTATTATTATGTTCCTTCCTCAAAGTCTCGACCGAGACTCCACCAGTGATTTGGCCATAGTCCACCACGTTGGCCAAGAGCGGGTTAGCAGACTAACGACTACTACCGTAATGGTAGCCGAGACCGACGGCCTTACGCGCCCTCTGAAGCATGATATAATCTTAATTTTTCTGATAATCAGGTGATTCAAGCCTGCAATGCCTTCTAAACTGGGTTAAATCTTACAAATTGCATTCACTGCCATGTATCCTGATTATTTAATGCAAAGAAAACAGCGTGAGGTAATAAAAATTGATTTTTGATATGTAATATTTAGGAAAAATATGTTTCTTAATGTGGCTGCCATACAAAATAAATTCTTTACCATCATATTTTCAAATAATTTCTGTTTGTGACAACCTAGTTGATTGATGATTGCCCAATAAACAAAAACTCAAAAGTTTGAACAGCGAAAATAATAAGTATTTCATGCATAAAAGTATAAATAGGTACACCGAGCTCCAAGGTAGGTGAAAATAGAGCTTAAGTGAACATTTATAATTAAAACAGGATTTAATAGTGTCATTAAGCTCATATTGCACGTTACTTTACTGTTAATTGGGACCTTCAGGAGAATAGTACTGAACTCAAATGTAAAATAAAACAGATTTATATCAGTTTATAATGCAACAATGCTTGAAGCTGAATTTATCATATGGGATGGTAGTGGTACTTAACCTTTTCAGGAACCGAAGAGATTCTATGTTTGGATTATTAATATTAACTTTTTAGAGTTTTGATATAATAAATACTGTAGAATATTGCTATTTGGCTGACTGTATATATATTACTATCAATCAATTTTAAATAAAATGAGACTATCAGATAGATGATTTTCGTTTAACTGGAACCATGAAAGGATTTTAGAGAGATAAGGATTGGATTTTAAAAGCGCCGATTATAAGAAACAACGCGTGATTAAAGATATTTATTTTTCTCCAAACAATTTAATTAAATATATTTTTTAAGTTACTTAATTAGAACTATTGCCATTGATGAACAAAATTTAAAAAAAAACAAGTAAACGAATCTATCTCTATTATTTTGGCATTCGAAAATGGGAACTAAGATGTTTATCAATGCGTTATTTATGAATAGGGAAAACTCTTTTTTCTCTCTACGCAATATATCTCGTCTACAATCCGCGTCATGCGTACTGTTTACAGTAAGTGGTCTAGCCATAGTTTTATGCTTCTTCTACGCAGTAATGAGGGCTAGAGTTACTGCATTGTGGGATAGGCTGCGCCGCTCGGAAAATACCATATTGCAAATGGTTTATAGTGGTTTAGATAGCCCTATCTTTCGCTCTTGGATTGGTACGCATTTGAGTGAGAATTGTAGATATGATTAAATGATTTATACTCATCCTTATCCACTTTTACACTTTTTTTTATATATTTTTCCTGACTTATACCCTTTACATACATAAGCAAGATGAGCCTATTATTTTTTGATGACAAAAATGATTTATTATGTTTATGACACATAATTATAAATGACGACAAGATTGGCCATATGCAATGATGTCATGTCACATCTGTAATTTTCTACATATACATACATACATTTACTCACGGCTATAAATCCCTAGAAGGGGTAGCCAGAGCTGAGAAATTAGAAATTCCTCAGCCACTTTTGGAAGTTGAGTGTGGAAAAGATGGTAGAATAAAGGTTGTTGGTGATGGGTCTCCAACCGCATCGCCCAAAAAGCCCCAAGTCCGTTAGTCGCCTCTTACGTACACCCACCGGAAGAAATGGGGTAGTGCTATTCTAAGCCGACACTACACAGCAACTAATAGGTAATTTTCTAATATGGGGTATATTCCTGAAAATAAATGATTTTAATTTAATTTATTTTTATATTACGAACAGTAGTTACAAATATCTAATGCTAAGTAGAACTATTTAGTGGCGCTACAACCTGGGGATATACAACACAGTGCGAGTTTTATAGGAATGAAATAAAATTGTAAAATGTATTTACGTTAAAGCAACAGGCGTGTGTAATTAGATTCTTAATCTCTGAGTACACACGGTAATAATAATTGATGGAAATGGTTAAATAGTTCAACTTTATTATTTATATTTATTAAGAAACTAGTTATTATAGAGCATTAGATTTGTTGGTGATTGAAATAGTTAAAACCTAATACACATATTATCTTTAAATGACTTTAGTTAGTTAGTATTATCTTTTAATAACTAATAAATTCTGGCCCGAAATTGTACTTTTCTATGCGGTCAATGTACATATGTATATTAAAATTAACTTTTTTACAACTCACCTTAACCCCAAAGAGGATTTATAACTATGCTGACAGCAAAAAATATAAGTAAACTTCGGGACAACCAAAGGTTAGACAGAAAGATTTCATAATAATAACTTAAATAAGATCACACAAAAGATACAGTAAAACAATTGCTCCTTCCCTAATATGGTGGCTTATTTATCTCGCGAACACAATTTCCCGCGTAAAACATTCCCGCCAGTATTCCTGGCCCGCAAACAATGAAGGTAGACTCCGCCAAATATTTTATTGCTTTGTCGTTTGATAGAATGGTCGAATGTCACACGCTGCCCAAGGCGAGTACGGGCATCGGACACCTTCGCTGCCTTCTGATACACAATAGAAAGTTTCACAATTTGCGGTCACTGTAGAACAAAATCGATGACGGTCGCGCTCTAGAACTATTGGCAAGGGACGATTTATTGTTAGGACAGAAGTTGGACAATGGCTTGGTTCTATACGTTTTATGTTGAGTAGAAATTGATGTTTTATTAATACTCGTATAAATAAAGCCTTTTTAATTGATAGCTGAAAAGCTTTGATATAAATAAAGATAAGGAGAACTTGAAAAAAAAACGTGAAAATCTCCACCGCTGTTAAATTACATTTTATATAAAGTTGAAATACATTTTCTTTTTGAATTGTCTTTCTCTTTTACGCCTTACAATTCTGAAAGTTTGATTTCTGAGTCGTACCTTGTGCAACGCATATCCCTCGCAATACAGCGGGGGAATGCTGCAAGTGTAATGGGCACTTTTGCGTTGAGTGCTATTCGGGGTGGACTATTTGACTAAGCTTTTATTGGCTGTACATGCGACATGATAGTCCAGTGGGTAGAACACCCGCCCGAAAAACAGAAGGGCGTGAGTTCCAATCCTGGGACGGGCCTACACCAATTTGTCTTTTCTAAAGTCATATGTGTGGTTAATTTATCATGGTTGCTAACGGTGAGGGAAAACATCGTGAGGAAACCCACATGGCTGAGTTGTACTTAGTCATATGACAGTGTATTCGTACAAAACGGCGATAGGCCTGCCCCCTATCACGTGAGTACACTGTCTAAGCAAAACGTGGGTACCTTCTCTGGAAACTAGATGGCGCTTGCCATGTGAGTTCAGGAGTATTGGTACCTCTGCCAACCCCTTCGGGGATAAACGGCGTGAACGTTTATGTTTATATGTTTATTGGCTGTAACTTTGTTAGTTTTGACAAGAAAATTATGTATCAATGTATTTGTACTTAATGTTTAGTTTATAACACATTCTTCATCCAAAAAAATAAAACACCTTTTTGACTTATCATTATTTGAATTCTGAAAGTGACAATATTCTCATCTGGTGCTCAGAGAACAACTCTATACCCACACTAAAAAGTGCTATTATTGGATAAGAGACAGGCCTCTCGCCGCTTTATACGAATGTACTGTCACAGGCCTACAACTCTGCCAGGTCGCGTGCCTCACAATGTTTTAGACAGCAATTCCACGTTCCCCTTCTAATGGTGCTGTGAGGATATGACCCTTTGCATGTCCCAAAAGATTATTTTTAAAAAATGTACATCCTGAGCTAAGCCTAAATTTGCTTATTACTGATTACACTGCAGTTCGATAGTCTCTGCCTACCCCAATGGGAACAATGGGCGTGAGTATAAGTAAGTAAGTAAGTACACTGCAGTTACTGTCATTTTCATCCATCAATGTTTGTTTTTACGAGAAATACCTTAAATCTCAGCATCATTGTCGCCACCCAGTTATAAAAACTATTGTGGGTTTGTAAATTGGACATTTAATTAACTTATGAAACAACTTACCGCAAACTATACTAAGGTCACTTAACTTGTGACCATTTAAACTGTGCCCAAATTGTGTGCTGTTTGGATACTTTACTTCGGCTATCTTTTAAACATAATTATTCGTAATTTTATGCATGCAATTGTACATTGGACCAGCTATTACTAAACTTATTTGAACGAGTTCCCAAGTTAATTGCCATTTTAGATGTAGCTAATTCCTGGGTGGTGACATACCTATTTGTGCAAATAATCCATGCAAAGCCAGAGCGGGTCGCTAGTGGAGACTGCCATAATCCTATGTTTGTTCGTTATGCTTATGAGAATTCGGTAAACACGTTGCGAGCTTCCGTACACATTACGCTCTACATTGGAAATTATTCGGGCGGCGATAGTTTACGAGTTCAGAAATATTGAACTTTATTCTTAAGCTATACGGTTGCTTTTAAAATAACTCGACGCACAGTTGAGAATGGCAAATATTCCGATACCGTATTTGTTTCAGTTTTCGCAACATGAAATACCTAAGCTTATTACAACATCGTAAGTAAATTGAGGTGCTTTTCATATTCTGCTTGAATATGTCGTCGTGTATGCTTTATGAGTAGGCCGCTACATCTACATTGAGGTTTTGCAATAGTGGAAATATAAGTAAGTGTATGGTTAACATATGTTAAGCCTTTTCACGCTCATCTTATAGAGCTGACCAAGCTGATTTCATGTACTCTGTTATTCGATCCATATTGGCAATTTGTCACTTTGTAATTATTATTTAGTACCTATAGCACCGATCTAGGTCTATTATAATTAAGGTGCTAGAGATAAATAAATATGTGTAAACTAATAGCCTCACTCAGTACGAACCGACACTATATATTTCTTATATATGTACGAATAGTGGTCTCTCACATGTATTAGGCTTTATCTACTCAATAAAGTATTTTTATCTTATCTTATCTTAAATGAATGTAGTATGTAACTGTCTCTAACAGAAACACTAATAAAAATTCATCGTAAAAATTTAGATTGACACGCTAGTGAAGTGCTTTTTAGTATTAGTTTGTGTAGGAAGAGAAAGTAAATGTTAGGAAAATATTATTTTAAATACTTTCATCATTTTTGTTAAACAAAAGTTTTAAAGCAAATTTCACTTCGCTATTTGTGGTCTATAAGGGTTGCATGGATTAAGCTACAAAACCCTAAAAATATATAACTGTTAAGTTGAAATAAAACTTAAACACATTCATGTGAAAAATATTATGTATTTTTTTGGTTTCGTGTAATTAACAATTCCAAATAGTGTCCTATTTTAAATATTGTCTTTATATATTCGAAGAAGTTGTTTTTATATATTCGAAATCAAAAATCAAAACGTAAAGGCATACGAGTATTTTCTCGGTATAAATTCGAAACGCAATATCCCTTGGTTCGCGTTGGTAAAATTATCTTCGGTTTTACGGTCCGTTGCTTTTAAAACCAATATTTTATAATATTTACATGTTACATTTTTATGTTATAAATGCGTTTTGGTACCTTTGTAAAAATCTTTTGTTTTTCTTTGACAATAGGAGTGATGAAAATTAGACATGCGAATGCACAGTAAGTAACATAATTTATTTAAATAAGTACATATTCAAAGTTTTGATTTATGTTTGGATGAATTTTCAGGATTAACTTTGAGATATCTAGGGCGACTAATTTACGTGAATTCACATTTGATATGTATATACATATACTATAGCTGATAGTTTCCATTGGGAAATTAGAGACTATATATACATCGTCACCCTCCTATACGAACCAAGCAAATAATATGTAGAGCTTCGTCCATATTATAAAAAAAATCATACATGATCTAAATTATTTTTCACACTTTGGCCACCTGCCTCTTAGAACATTATTTTTTGATTCCAATCTATCTTCAGTGGTTAACCTCAATGACGCAAATATCTTCAAAGTAACTAACACCTCAACCAATGCGTTAAGTTTTAAGTCTTCAATGTTCACTGAAATAAGTTTTAATGCCTAAATGCATTCTACCAGCGTACTAGACGCAAAATAACAAACTATTACTCTTCATAAATCTTTTTCAAGCGAGTACATCGCTCAGCGCAAGAAGGTTGGTATAAAAATAATTACCTACGAAAGTTGTGACAGCAAAGAAGTGGCAGCTCAGGTGAAACGGCTTTGCCAATATGCAAACATAACTAGTCTAGAACCATTTGGCGTAAGGAAGTCCAAGTTTTGATTTATGTGCACAGTTAAGCGTAGAAACAACTAACTTGTTTACAATTGAAGGCATTAAGTTTGCTTAAGGTCGTGCTTGCACTGCACTACTCCCAACTTAGCCAGTTAATAAATAGACACTGTTTTGTTGGCTACAATTAACTTCATATAACTTTTGAGCGTAATTATGAACTGGTCCATTATAATAGTTTTGCTGGTATAAAAACGATAATTGACACACAGATGTAATGATTTATTGCACATGTCATAACTGTTTCCAAAATACTTGTAAAAAATGCTGTGTAGTGCCGGCTTAGAATGTCCTTTATACCCACGGGTGTTGTAAGAGGCGACTAAGGCTATGGGGCTTATTTAGTGGTTTTGGGCGATGCCGTTGGGAACCCATCACCAACGATACTGTATTTCTACCATCTTGTCCCCTATCAACTTTCAAATGTGGCTGAGGAGTTTCCAGCTCTAAAGCTCTGGCTACCCCTTTTTGGGATTTATGGCCGTGAGTATGTATAACATACCCACGTTTCTCCGCGTGATAGGCGGGTGTTCTACCAACAGAACTATCACGGTTTAACAAATTCGATAATTGGTTTATAAAAATAATGTTCTCCAACCTTCCATATATAGAAAATATATCAAAACCCTCTCTTTCAGAAATATCTAAAAACATTTCTAGCATCAGAAATATTAACACAGTCAGTACAGTTGTGAACGAAAGCGTAGCTGACGAGAGCGGTAAAATCAGGGACAGCGATGCGACTGCATTTCAGCGTTGGGTGTCTGTTACGTTATTGGGAATATTTGGATGCAGCTCGCTTCTACCCATCCGGCAATGGGGTGTCACAATTGCAGCGAATGAATATTAAACAACTCAATTTCTTGTTTAAATTACGTGAGTAATAAGATATTTCGTTTTAGATGAAACTAAGATTTTAGTCATTTGTTATATATGCTATGTAAAGAAGTTTGTTACAGTAAGTTGTTAACTAATTCTATAGGAACTACTATAGATGCCCTCGTTTATCGAAAATATCTTAAGTATATATCTGATCTGCATTATGTTAAGACCCCTGCACCGATCATTAGAATAGATTATGATGCAAGTCAGGAAAATTAATCACTGCAGTAATATAGCTGTTATGACTAATTGCTTACATATGGCATACGACTACTTTATCTCACTTTTTGTACTAGATAAATTGATGATAAAGCGAAAAGAAACATATGTCTAATATTTCCTTAGTTTTCTTATGTGTACCATGTCTGTGCTATGGCTGTCATTGTCAACTTAAATAAAGTACGAAGGTGCAAATCATGCTGAAAAAATTCAATTTAATTTGAATCCAATTTATAATTAATATTGATAACTTTGCTGAAATTTATAATTTATGAAAGAAAATGCTTGAATAAAGGGAATAAATACTTTCGTTTCTTTTTCACTACATCAAACTAATCATTTCGTATTTGTTTGAATACAATCTTTCTTTTGGTGATAAAGAAAATGAAAAAAAAAACAGTATCGCGTAATGAAAAAGAAAAAGTCAATATTTTGGTAATATGAGGTTTTACATGTCTATATTCTGTACAATGAACGTGATTTTATGTTGTAACAAAAATTTTGTAATAATTATAGGTGAAGGCAAAGTAAGATCCACCATTATGAAACTATTGAAAAGTTTAAGTTAAGATTGTCATCATGTTATGTACCCACTTCAGTAGAATTATTCAGACCTACAAAACAAGGCATTCATCGGCTACAAATATTATTGAGTGTCTCAACTAAAACATTGTCCATAATAGTGAACATGGGAATAAGCTATATCACCTTTTTAACTGAAATCTCAAATGAATAGTAAATCACCTATTTAACTGAAATCTCAAATGAATAGTAACAGTTTTACTATTCACAATAATACTTCAATTTATTTCAACTATAAAAGTTTAAATTCTCAACACATTTTCCTCATAGTGATACCTTGAATTGAATACTCCAGAGCTTTAAAAACAGCGCAGAGCGTAATGAAGAAAATTGATAGAACCCCAGTGATTGTCTAACAGATTAGTTTGGTAGCTTAGTAGTGATGTTCAATTTGTCTTGAGCAAGCAACCGAGAGACGGCGAACTAGGAAAGGAAGTCTCGACTAAGACAGTTCCCAGGTGCGATGTCTGTAACTATTGTAGCAAACAGAAATTTATAGTGCTCACTCTATAGATGCAAGTCGGTGTGCCGTCAATTGTTGCATTTGAATATAAACAGTTCTGATAGCGGAGACTCGCTTTGATCTGTTGTTTTTGCTTCTATTTGTGCTTAGTTTTGTCTCTCTATTTGTGTATTCAAATATTTGTGAGTATTTGGTACTGGAGTATTTGGCGTACAATTTTGTTTTACTTTAGATTTATATGATGGTGTAATCTTATGAATCTGAAACGAGCGCCATTAAATTTAAAGTTTAATTAAAGCCATTATTGGTTAAAAGATAAATAGATTGTAATTAATTCTTTTTATTATTTACTTGATTCCTTGCATTGTGTGTTTATCTGTGCAATGAAAGATTTAAAACGTATTATTAGGACTTCTCTTGACATAATGTTAAAGTATATAGGAATTGTTGAGTATTGTCAGCTTAGAAAAGCACTAGCACATTTTTGCCATAGGCGTTATGGCTGGAAGCTCAACACGAACCATCCTTCGTTTTAAAATCTTTTTACCAGTAACTTCTAAAAGTATCAGTAAAATTTCTAATTCTGAAATATGTATAAAGAAATGGTATAGTAATCAATTTGTAATGGTTAAGTGTTAATAGCAAATTGATAGTATAACCATGTACTAGCAATACAACGCAAACAAATAAATTAACGATATTTCATTCTGAATAAATATAAATGTATTCCAATATCTTGTTTAATATGCCATACACGTAAACAACTACTACAGAACTCAGTAAATCTCAATAAAGTGAATAAGTGTAATATTAGCAATATTAGTTGGAGAGCAGTTTCGTGAAAATGTCTTTGATGGCAATCGTGCTGAACCTGAGAATCTTCTGAAGTCTACGTGACGCTCTTCATAAAAGAAATATTACTATGGAACGCACCCTTTCGATTCATCGATCCGGTAATTTCTTGAAGCTCGTTCGTATCAAAGGATTTCACGATGTTACATAGGTATTTTGGATTTCTGAATGGATATTATGAGTTGCTTATAAGTAGTAAAAAAATTTGAATAAAGATTTGGATTTACTTAAAAGATAAGTTTAGTGTGTATTTGTATTTTAATACATGAAGTTAACAACCGTGATAGCTCAGTGGAGAATACCACTTCTCGACTCCATCATCATATCTTGTTTGCCATCTGGCACCAAGGGGATAGTCGTGGGTTCAAATCACGAGTCGGGAGTAAAATCATGTCAGATGTGACTTTTCTAAAGTCAAATGTATTGTTAATTTGTCGTAGTTAAAATAGGTTATCGGAAAAAAAATGTGAGGAAACCCGCTTTGCTAACCAATAAAGCGACAGACCTGCCTTATAATAGTCTCTAGTTGAGGAACCAGACACAATAAGAAACCCTTGTACTGTTACAACTTAACATTCCTAACTCTGCGATAGTATTAAGAAACTTTTTTTGTGAATTGATTTTTCTTTTATATCGTGTGAGTACACGTTACTATGTTACTTTTATTTACCAAGAAAAACGACGTGTTTAAATAAGATTAATCAGTGCCAGAAGTTAAAAATTGAATAGTCTACCCACATATAAAAAATGAATATAGCGAAGAATTTAGGTGACTGTCACAGCTTCATGTCAAGTTAGTCGATTACTGAAAAGCCTATTTGGCAGTGCATGAACTTGTTGTCATGTGACGGAAGTTTCACTACCTCTGCCACTCTTTTAGATATATACGGAGTGTTGGTCGAGTTTGAGAGAATTTGAGAAAAACATAACATAACATATACTCACGGCTATAAATCCCTAGAAGGGGTAGCCAGAGCTAAGGAATTAGAAATTCCTCAGCCACTTTTGGAAATGTGAGTGGGGAAAAGATGGTAAAAGTAAAAGTGATGGGTCTCCAACCGCATCGCCCAAAAATCCCTTAAAAGCCCCAATACCGTTAGTCGCCTCTTACGTACACCCATCGGTAGAAACGGGGTAGTGCTATTCTAAGCCGACACTACACAGCAAAAAACTTTTAGTTAACAACATTATATTTTTTGTATAGGTATTTTAAATGTGAACTAAGGAATTTTCAATTCCATCCTAAAAAGTGCCGATCGACAGTGCCTGTCTACCCAAATGAGAACTAATGGCGCGATTATATATATTATGTTTTACCACTCTTTTAGTTGGATATCAATTGGTAAAACCCTCTAGGACTACATTATTGTTTGGATTTAGACAATGCTTGTTTATTCTACGGATAATTCGCTTACATAATCTTAGTCGGGACCTGGACAAATAGAATGCCTGGCGACGTATATCTTCGATTACTTGCATGTAGCTCAAACATTGCATAAACTAACAACTCCATTGCATACAGATTATGCTAAACATGTTTGAATTTACAACAGTGGCACAAACACGTAGCTTTAAAGGTTCCTGCATAACAGATCGCTTAATAACAATTTGAATTTTCTTGTTTTATAGCGATCGGAAAAATAAGGTATAAATAATTTACAAAACGGTATATAATGTGTGAATTGTTTTTCTATTCATTAATGTTATTTCTGTTATTTGGATGTATGAATATAAACGGAGTTCGAGAGGTTTGCTAGGATCGTATCGTACCAAGTAGCGATTGATCGTCTCTGCCTACTCCAATGGCAACTTATGTCATAAATATATAAATTAGATGTGCAATAAAATGGTTTCCAATCTGTTCTTTTATACATGGTAGTAAAATTAATTATCTTCTATTGAGTATGCTTCTCGGGTTGTCTGAATTTTATTTATATTCTATTAGCTGCTACGCAAGTTTACTGCTGTGCCGATATAATCTGCCCTAATAAATTTACGGCCTACCCAAATGTTCAAGCAATATTGTTTAGTCACTTATCTGAGGAATCTATCATGTAGCTAGGTCATTAAAATGGGCAAGGGAATAACTGTTTAATTTAGGGATAGCGTTTTATCTTGAGCAAGATTTTTGAGGTGTTAAAAGAAATTTTATAGTAAATAAGAAAATAAAAAATCACTCGAATTGTACGCTTATTAAAGATCATGTTATTGTTATGTTATTGTTGGGTAATAAGGACATTAAGTTTAGAAGGTTAACCAATGAGCATCAGACACTAGCAAGCTAGCATTCTAATCATACGACATTCATTAAAGTTATGCAGGTAACAAAAATTAACAAAATATATACAGATGTTTATTCTATATTAGTTTTTATTTTTTAATCTATATTTTTTTTTTATTTAGTTACGCAGATCATTATGTTTTATATTATTTCCATGGGGAATGCACCTGGCAACTAAGGGAACTATATTTTTAAAGTGATGCAAAAACACATCGCCAAAAATGGATTCGCCGTATTCTTCAACACCCTAAAGTTGGGAAACGTTGATTTTCGAAGCTCTGGCTTATCTTGTTGGTAACTAAGGCTCACTGAAATTTTCTGGATGATTAAATTCTCCATCTCCATCTTGAATGCTTTTCCATCCTCTTAATTACACCTCGCAACACCTTCGCGATAAAACAAATGTTTACTGCATCAACGAAAACTGAAGATTCATTAGATACATTTTTATTTCACCTTAGCGTAATAAAAACGCTAATAACAATAAAAGATAGCGTAGAATCGCAAGCTGCTGGCTCCGTTCCACTGTATCCACGTCCAATACTCACACAAGCGAACGCCGATAACAGAACCTTCGAAGCTTTTGTTATTGCACATTTTGTTTTTACCGCTTTGATTTATTTAATAACTATTTTATGGCGAATTGTTTGCTGTGCGGACTACGGGAATTGTACGAGTATGGTTAAGTGGTTTTGGAGATGTTGTTTAGTGTTTGGTTGTAATTGTTGGAAAATTTTTGTTAGTTTGCTAAGTGTGCTTTGTTTGGCTAAGTTCTGTTACGTAACGTTTGCTGTCTATTAGAAAAGCACTACCCCATTTCGTTTCGTGGGTGTTCGTGAGAGGCGGCTAAGGGTATTGGGGCTTCTTAACTGATTTTTGGGTGATGCGGTTGGAGGCTTCCCCCTTAACTTCCAAAACAGGCTGAGGAAATTTTTGTTCCGAAGCTCTGGCTATCCCTTCCAGGGATTTATAGACGTGAGTATATGTATGTATGTTTTTTACGTTTGTCTTTTTGATTTCATTGTGATATCGTTAAAGAAAATTAGTTAAAGATCAACAAAGAATATGACTGACTTGTGGTATAGGATAGTGACTATGACGTATTTTAGACAACTTTTAGTAACACCCACTATTAAAATGCATCTATTTTTATCAGATCCGTTAGAACTTCGAACCTAAGACCTCCATAATAGTCCTCTATACTTTAAGCTTGCTAATGAGGGCCCAAACACATTCGATTTCATTTAATCGTTTCTCTTTCAATTGCTAAAGAACGTTAGTCCTGAAGCTCTAACTTTCCTTTAATTGATTATAGATCAATTGAATACTAAAACCTAGAGTTAATACTCGGACGAATCGTGTGTGTATGATTTCCTTTATAGATTTATACAGGGCCCAGTCTATTTTTCAGCCTTTTTTGATTCAGTATATATATAGATTCGATATAGTATATTTGTAAGGAGTTGGATTTATTGTCAAAAAATAAATAAAACAAGTATAATGATCTCATATTATTAAAAAATATTTTTTTTAATATAATTCAAGATTAATATTCTATAAAACGCATCCATAATCACTTCGCAACATTTCCAATTATCCTGATCCTACTTATTCCTCCGTCCGGAGCCATTGTGACTTTGATGAAGGAAATTGTCGTTGACTCGCAATCGAACCAGTGCTCCTTATGCGCTGACATCTATAAGTAAAAATAAAATAATTATTTAATTATATACTAACAACAAAATGCTGCAATTAATATAAAAAGAGAGTAAATTAGGTTTATGCATTCGTGACCATATCTGAAACTCAAAAGTTCACGCTGTGTATGCGTGAAGGGATTGGCAGAGGTACTAATATCATCACGTGACATTGTCACCTGGTGTTCAGAGTACCAACGATTTGCTTCGACAGTGTACTCACGTGATAGGGGGCAGGTCATATCACAATTTAACAACAATTACTTGCATGAGTTTATGCTTCGATCATGTACACAAGGTACATAGTAAACGTCTGAAACACATGGCCAGAAAAACCAGTAATAAATCGGAGCTGTGCCTTGCGATGCTTTCCCGATTTAGCTTAGGTATGCACACCCTTACCTTATGGGCCTTTGCCAGCCAGTTTTGAAGTCAAAACGAAACCATACAGGCTGTTGGGCCATCAGTAACCAAAAGTGTAGCAAGAACTGCGCCATTCGATTTTATTACTTACTTACATTCGATAGTACTCGTAGTAGTTTGACAGTAGTACAATATTTTTTTACAATTTCGTATATGCAACAATGTTTTAT
Source organism: Bedellia somnulentella (assembly GCA_963576735.1). Classification (NCBI taxonomy): domain Eukaryota; kingdom Metazoa; phylum Arthropoda; class Insecta; order Lepidoptera; family Bedelliidae; genus Bedellia; species Bedellia somnulentella. The sequence goes on along the minus strand of OY755177.1, from coordinate 12,161,323 downwards.
TATAATACTAATCTGAGTGTTTTCTATTTATTAATATTTTATTTTAATAATAATTATGGTTCTTCTGAGATTGTGTCAGTAATATTAATTTCTGGGGAATCAACTTAATTACTTATTTTATGACACTTAAGGCTGATAAAATATGGCAATAAATTTGTTTCATGAGCACACCTTTTATGATATACTCCGCTCACATGCTAAAGCACATCATTATTGATGGAAACATATAACTTTACAGGTGAGTATAAGAAGAAGCTAATCTGTCAGTGAACTCAGTCACGTTATATGCTTACATTCATTCAAACATACCACATGCAAATCCCAAAAAAACTAAGCTGCAGTGTTAGTAATTTCCCAACCGCTTTTGAAAGATGTATTTGTAGAATATTATTAATTAAAATATGGTTGGTGATAGGTCTTAATCCACGTCATCTAACAATTATTCAAAAAGCACCCGATTCCCAAGTCACGTCTGACGACACCCTTGCTCGGGAAAAAATAGTCCAGTGACACCACTTATACTTTACAAATACATTGAAATGAAATAGTTCAAGCCTACTGTAAATGGCCGTGTTACTAAATATCATCTCAAATTTAGCTTTATCAATTAATTTTTTATCAATATGTTCGGTATTAAATCACCATATTTAGAATTATCACCTAAAGGCATATAAGACTTTGATTTCAAAATAAATACCAGATAGTTACAATATTTTATTAAATAAACCATTAAGTTTAGCATATGCGTCAACCTGCAAAGATTATTTAGACCTTGTTTAATAAAAAAGCAATCTTACCTTACTAGGTTTGAGTATAGGTAACCACACCATTTTCGAGTTCTCAGTAAACGTTTTACCCTCTGAACCCTCAATCTTGACCGAATCAGGGTAGTTGCCCTTAAAATGAGACGTATCTATGCAGACCCTACTTACTTTACCTGGAAAACCTAATTTGAATATCGCCCACTCTTCTCCTGAAAGAATAATTATATGTAGAGTATATGATTTATATGAAACTGTCTTTTACTACTAAAAGCGGAAATGATGAACATTACTTGTTTTATGACGATAGAAAATAAATATTTTTAACACTCAAGCGTAAGGGTTCTGCGGATTATTTCTAGAAATAATTTGACATAAAGATACGTTTTCTCAATATTAACTTTTTATTTGTGAAATTATTCAGACGTAATGGATCCTAATGAATACTCTCATATGACAGAAAATTCTATCAAACGAAACGTGAAGTGGAAATAGTCTTCAATGGTTACACGCCCCTTATTATATTTTCATGCCGTAAGTCTATTGGTCGATTTAATGATCGATTAAAATTTTTAAGGATTCACAATCCTAAGGAAAATCAACTGTAAGTATGGGAATTAAATTCACCGTAAGTCTATATGAATTGCAACTTTAGATTTATTATTATGGTATTGATGGTGTTTAACTACGCTTATAATTAAATATTCATCTTTCCTTAAAAGTCATATTTGATAGAAAGTCGTATTTTTAAGTTATATAGTATTATCTACACCCAAACGTTGATAAAAAAATATAAACTTAATAGACATTTAGGAGTTAAAAACTTTTTAATTTAATATAACACCGGTATGATAAATGAGTGTTTTGTTAAGATTTCCCATATAATATGGAAATACACATATGCTTTCTGGTTGACATTCTAAATGTGGTATCTCTACAACCTCTAAGCTTACGTTATTCAAGAGTATCTGCAGAAAGAGAATAGATGGTGGAATAGAAGATCAGCACTAATAGGATACCGTTCAATAAAAAATATACTTAAATCACTTTTTCACACTATTTAACTTTTCATATAGAGGTGTTCTTTGATGTCAAGATGCCATGGTAAGCCACAATATACTTGCCACTCCTCAAGGACGTTAAACTTTATTTTAGTTGTCATTTTATCGTCAGTACTAAAGACACACGGTAACAGTATACTACTGCTAAAATTTTTCTAACTGTCTTCGTTGAGTATAGCTATAAATTTAGATGGTGTATTCAAGAACAGACATGAACATAAAATATATTTGGTACCTGGAACTTTCAAAGTGCCATTCTCATTCGCTTCAAGGATTGCAGGTCTATCGAGTCTCCTCGCTGTCTCCCAGCCATCAGACATGACCCCGCTTTTGTTCGGTTTTATCATGTTCTTCGGATGACCAAAATGGGCATTTGAATACGCTGTTAAAACATAAAATCAGTTATGCATATCATGTCTCTAAGGAATATTCAGTATGATCCAGAGCTTAAAAATAAATCACATCACCAATATCACACATTATGTGCTCACAGCAGTAAATTCCAAAAGGGGGTAGCTTGAGCTACAAAATTAAAAATTCCCCAGCCACATGAGAAGCAAGAGAGATTTGTCAGGGCAAAGAACGATCTCTGCCTACCCTAATGGGAATAGAGGGAGTGAGTATAAAGAAGTAAATGTTTACCAATGCATTGTCCTCCGTTCAATAAGGCCACCAAATCAATCAGTTGGTCCGCCGGTGGTAGTGGCGGTCTTGCTTCGCCGTAAACTCTGAACCGTGCGATACCGCCATCAGGGAATATATTGATTCGGAGGTGTGTCCACGCTTTGTCATTGTCTATCTGAAATTAATTAAAATTATTGTACATACTTTAATGATATGCGTATAAATATAAAGATACTCAGCTCAACTTAAATCTTTCAACTCAAATGTTCACGCGGTATATCCCTTAAGGGGTTGGCAGAGGTTCTAGTACCTACGTTTTGCTAGGGCAGTGTGCCACGTGATAAATGGCAGACCTATCGGTGTCTTAGCACAACTCACCCATTTTCTCACGATGTTTGAAGAACAGACAAAAACAGTTGGTGTAAGTCCGACCCGGGAATTGAACCCTCATCATCTGCACGATAAGCGGTGTTTACCCATTGAGCTTTCACGGTTGCTCTTTAAATATACTAATCTATTATAGATTGCAACCGTGATAGCCCAGTGGGTAGAACACTCGGTTATCGTGCAAAAAGACTAGTGTTCAAATCCTGGGTCGGGCCTACACCAATTTGTCTTTTCTAAAGGCATATGTGTGGTTAATTTATCATGGTTGTTAACGGTGAGGGAAAACATCGTGAGGAAACCCACATGGCTGGGTTGTACTTAGTCATGTGACAGTGTATTCGTACAAAACGGCGATTGTTCTGCCCCCTATCACGTGAGTACACTGTCCATGCAAAGCGTGGGTACTCTGAACACCAGATGACAAAGTCACGTGATGTTCAGAAGTATTAGTACCTCTGCCAACCCCTTCGGGGATATTCGGCGTGAACGTTTATGTTATGTTATGTTATTCTATTATAGATTGGTAACTAGCTTGCGATAGCCTAGTTGGTCTGAGACTAGCCTATCTCTTTGGTTCACCGCGATAAAAGTTGTAGGGTTTTTCAAGTTATTTTTGAAAAGAAAGTGGGTCATATATAGGTAATCCCGAAGTTTTGGTGACCCATCTTGAGTTTAAGGCCTTACGGTATATGACTATCAAAATATTTTATTAAATGTAGCGATAGTTCGTACATTAAGTGCTGCTTTTAGTTTACTAAGCTGAAGTGTACGCCAATTCGTTTCCACTTATTGTTATTGGCTATAATATCTGATTGTTTTGTTTTGTTTTCATATGTGATTTGTGGTAACCAACAAATGTTTTTCATTACATTTCTTTTATTTTTATAATTCATATATTAAAAGTACATACATACATACATATACTCACGACCATAAATTCCAAAAAGGGGTAGCTAGAGTTTAAGAGGTAGAAAACTACTCAGCCACATTTGGAAGTTGATAGTGGACAAGATGGTTTCTGCCATCGTTCATAAAGAATAGTTGGTGATGGGTCTCTAATCGCATTGCCCAAAAACCACTCAAAAAAAGCCCCATACAAATCGCCTCTTACAACACCCGTGGGTAGAAAGGGGTTGTGACAATCTTAGCCGGCACTACACGGCAAATTGAGAGACAATTTTTTAAATATCACAATAATATTAATATGTACAAGTACAGTGAAACTCAAATATCGAAGTAAAACCAAATTATTTAAGGGCCTCCCCGCATTTTGCAGCTATTGCGCTCACTCTTACGTCAAATTTACTGAGAGTGACAGGGACGGAAAAAACGCGCGCGCTGGAAAAATGTGGTTTATTTAATTTTATTGAATAATTATAATGTTTAAATGAAAAGTTAAACATCAAAGTTACAGATCTTAAAGCTACGCGTATATAGACACAAAATGAGTTCACATGTATGTTATGCCAGTGGAGCCTATACGGTTTTTATGAAAACAAAGCATGTTCCAATTCAATTTTTTTCATCGTATTTTTCAACAAATTATTAAAATGATAAAATCAAATTTTAACACCATGAACTAATCACCAACAAATATTTTATTCATGTCATATCAATATCATCAAATCAGACTTTATAGAATTTCCAAACAATCAATATCGACCTATTTTTCCGGGGACGCCCTTAACTGAAAATATGAAATAGAAGTAGAGCCTGTATGTGCTAATTATAACAGCGATGTCTTTGAAACTTTGAAGAGACATTATAAGAATTGCAATTATAATGCTATAGTATTAAAGCATATTATGTTAGTAATGACTTATGATTTTGTTTATGTTTTAACGAATGGTTTGTTGAGAAATTGCCGTTAAGTAATGTGGAAAAATAAATCAATTAATAAACAGTTGTCAAGGAACCGCACCGTATCATTACATGATATGTACTTTGTGAAAGCAATTGCATTTCTATTTGCATATTTTTTTCTAACCATTCCCGTATTGATTTTATTAATAATAACTTAAGGGTTAGCGCGCCATTGTCTGAATTAGCAATTTTTATACTAAATATTTGATTTACCACTCACATTTATACAAATACTTACATTTCAGGCCATTTAGTTGAGTTTAATCAAAAATAAAGACACAGTAATAAAATACCACATAAAAGATGGATAGAGCACCAGTAACATAATAGAAATATGAAAAAAAAAATGAAAATTTATACTCGAACATACCAAATATTCACACAAATATGCACATTTACATAGTGGTCATTACGAGTAAGAGTTTAGTTAGATGACATTTGTTTATATTAGACATATATGTTCAGCCAATGTGGATGGGAATGTTAGTAGAGGACGGCCTCGTAAAACGTTTCTGGACCAGATAGAAAACGTTCTTATAAAGGCGGGGGTCCGAAGTGAGAAGAATAAAAGAGCATGTATGAGAAGGATAATGAATGTAAGGGAAGCAAGAGAGGTTTGTCAAGATCGTACTAAGTGGCGATCGATAGTCTCTGCCTACCCCAATGGGAATAATGGGCGTGAGTATAAGTAAGTAAGTAAGTAAGTATATGTTAAGTCTGAGGTTTCAGTACATACATCAATGAAATGTGCATTTCTGTAAACTATGTCAATGAAGTGTTAAGTTTTTATACTACTAATAAAGATTATTTTGTCCCTCTTGTAATAAGATCTATCCAGGATAAAAATTAATTCAACTGTTGATCATAAAAAATGTGTGCGGATTAGTGAAATAACTAATAATCTTGTGGAATATGCTGGTTATGTATTATGATATTTTACAAAAATAATGTTTATATCGCCTTTACAAATAGTCAGCAAGCAATAATTAAAATTATGATCAATTATTTTCATTGTTAATGACAATAATTACTAGCTGACCCGGCAAACGTTGTTTTGCCATACAAATTATTTGTTTCTAAGGATTTTTTTGTCGATAAAATAAATATTAAATGTTAAGGATGTACCGATATGCAAAATTTAATTTAAATCGGTTCAGCGGTTTTGGAAGAGTTTGGTGTCAAAATTTGTGACACGTGAATGTTATATATTAGAAGATAGATAAATAAATAATAACTTACTTTAAAGTAATTCTTTCTGCTCTCTTCATAGCCGGGTTGAAGAGAGGTCATCGGTAGAATCTCGAACCATTTGTCAGAGTTAAGCTTTTTCATGTGTTGCAAATCTTGATGGGAGCAGGCTGTGCCTATTTGCGATACCCTTTTCGGCATTAGAGCCTCATCTGGACAGATAAACGTACTTCTTTAACGTGGCCACAAGGTTTGTATCGGAAAATATGTACTGGGGATTAGAAAGGAGAATTTTATTTTGGGTTTATTTATTGCGATTAAGTGAATGTTTAGATATTCTTATTGTGGATCATTAAAATATATGAACGTTCTTGGTAAACATCTCGAGGTCAATTTACAACTTTCCAATTTCTCACATATAATTTCCGCGGTGAGTGACAAAGAAAAAGTTTCAAGTTATACTTAAATTATTGTAAAAGTCAACCCTTCCTCTGAAACGTTTTAGTAACTACAATCATATTGTCCGCTAATCAAAATCTATTATTTCAACCTGGCGTAACTTCATTTACTACTATCCGAAATTCGGCTCTAATTTGGCTTAATTAAATTTATTAATAGAGTAAGACGAAATAAATCAATAAGTTTAATTTCTGATAATAAAAGAAGGTTCTAATTTATCAGACCAGCCTTTTATAGGCATTTTCAACTTGTCATTTGTAACTATTGTAACCGATTTGATGTCAAATAAAGAAAAAGTATTTTGTGAGACCATACTCTAGGCTTCGGTGCAATACCGAGTTCCTCAAACCACCATATATTTCATCTTTCCACCATGTTGTTCAACATACATACATACATATACTCACGCTGTAAAGTCATTAAGGTAGGCAGAGAGTATCGATCGGCACTTTGTATGATCCTGGCCAACCTCTCTTCATTCACATCATTCAATCTTTTCATACATGCTCTTATATTCTTCATACTTTGGACACTTTCCCTTTTGATATTTTTCAACATTCTATATTTTACCATCTTTGCCCACTCAACTTCGTAATGTTGCGTTTTGAATGGTGAAGTTAACCAAATTTTTTTACACACGTACTCTCAATAATATATTTTCAGGGTTTATTATATACTGAACAAATAATTAAGAGCATTATACATATCGAGGGCATAGTGGGCAATATTGCTAGATACCCATTACCAACGATTATTTATTTTATATTTACTTTCAAAAGTAGCTATGGAATGTCTTTTTTTTGAATAATAAAACATACATACATATATATGGCTCGGCCATAAATCCTTAAAAGGGGTAAACAGAGCTTAAGAGCTAGAATCTCTTGAAAAATAATATAAACGTCGATCAAAAGCAGTTAAATATAACCATGATAAATTAACCACACATATGTCTATAGAAAAGACAAATTGGTGTAGGCCCGACCCAAGATTTGAACACTAGTCGTTTGCACGATAACCGAGTGTTCTACCCACTGGGCTATCACGGTTGTTAACGGTGAGGGAGAACATCGTGAGGAAACCCACATGGCTGAGTTGTACTTAGTCATGTGACAGTGTATTCGTACAAAACGGCGATAGGCCTGCCCCCTATCACGTGAGTACACTGTCCATGCAAAACGTGGGTACTCTGAACACCAGGTGACAAAGTCACGTGATGTTCAGAAGTATTAGTACCTCTGCCAACCCCTTCGGGGATATTCGGCGTGAACGTTTATGTTATGTTTATGTTATGTTAAATATAACCAACGCTAACTACAAAACAAAACTTTACAAATCTTCAAAACGTTTCAATGCAGAAAGCACTACAAGCAAGTTGATACTAGCGCAACCATGATTAGGTCTATTCTGAACATTCCTGCGGTGATTTTAGCCTTACAAAGGAGCCACGGTTAATCTTAGTTCGCTGACATACCTTCGTCTCCTCCGTGCGCCTGTACCGAGAATTTCGGAGCATAGTTTCCAGTGAAATGCGCCGTGTCCACCAGAATACCTGGAATTTTATTCCGTTCTTTATTTTGTTATGGATTTTGTTTTCACTTTGCTGTTTAGCAAAATTTTATTGCGAGTCCACATTATGTTATTATGTGGTACTGAATAAGAAAATGAAAATGGTAAAACATTTAATTAACAACACAGGGTTAATCATACTTTAGTTCAAAGATTTTAGTTATTAATAGTTGTTGTTTTTACGCTGTGCAGTACGTGTCGGCACAAGTGGCGGCTTTGAATTCCGCTGACCTATACCTTCTTATTGTAAGAGGTGACTTAGGATTTTGGGGCTTTTATTGTGTGTTTTACTATTGATCTTCTTTTTTTACCCCATAAAACTTCAAAAAGTAGTTGAGGAATTTAGTCTGTAAATAAAAATTAAATAAAACTAATTATTTATGCCTAAATAAAGGTCAAAAAGCGACTATAGTTGTTCCCTGACGTTAAAGGAGCTATTCTTAAATAAACCAATTTGTTTTTATAAAAACGGTATAACTCAATTTTGTATATCAAATTCGTTTTAGTAGATGAAAGCTCGGAAAAAATAAATCCAGCTTTGAACAAGATGCGCCTACATTAAGACACATATGCATTTAAGTACGCAATTCAACATTTTTACGAACTTATACAAAGAAAACTTCGCACTCAAAATGGGTTGAATAAGACGAAAATCGTCGTAAAAAATTACTGCAAAGTAGGGGCAGTAAAAGCAAGCATCGTAAATGTATTTACCTCGTACGACACACATTGTAGCTAGCTTAATAACACACCAGTCATGACCCGGGATACGTTTTCGTCGCGTCTCCCATCCGTCCATCCATTTTCCATGTTCCGTGAATTTATCTGCTATGAATACGGGTTCGCTGTCCAATAGCATATTGTCGGCTACCGCGAAGAAATCATCCGTCGCGAATAGAACTTTGCCGCCACTCTAAAGGAATATGCAAGAAGGAAGGAATTAACAACTATTTGATATGTTTAGCTATATTGTATTGGTTTTGAATAGCACTAATTCATTTTTTCAGTTGCCATTGTATGAGCTGACTTAGGGTTTTGGAACCTTAAAGTCATTTTGTTATCGCCTATTTCCGTATTTGACTTCCAAAATTTCTATGATTTTGACAACTAACCATAGCAATAATAAGCCAAAGGCCGACTTGTACTTGCGTATAAGATATTAATATTACATACATACATACGTATACTCACGCCATTAGTTCCCATTGGGGTAGGCAGAGACTATTGATCGCCACTTCGTACGATCCTGACAAACCTCTCTAGCTTCGTTTAGATCCATCAATCTTTCACATACGTACATACATATTAATATTGAGTGTCGCAAATAATTTTTCAAAGCCTAAATATGCATAGAAAAGCTTTGCTCTCCATCATAGTATTTATCTTCAAAAATCTTACCATATTACCATTCAAACCTTTTTCTTTGAAAATTTACATTGAATAAGACCTATAGTAGGTATATACTATTTTGATTAATTTTCCTATTTGAAAACTCATACTTGAGACCTTGAGTATAAACACTTCTGATAATTTGTAAAGGTTTGTAGTTAATATAGTTTTATTAAATTTTCACAATATCCATCGGTTTGTCCGTTTGTTTATCTGTCTCTTTGAGCAAAGTACAGCTTACAGGCTCTTGGTTCATACTTTCTTTTATGTGTCAGAAGCAGCGTTTAATCTTCTAATAATTAACAGGCTGCGATTTATAGGCTGATGTAACAAATCTATAGTGGTTAAGTTTTGGTTGAGAAATCCTAAAAATTGCCTAAAACGTATAAGTAATTTATTCTTGCTTTGCAATATGTGTGCCTAATAAATATTTTCATATGTTTTTGCAACTATCATGTTTATACACCAAACGTCAATCAAACCATATCAAATACAAAACAACAAATCCCGAAAAATATATAAAAGTTAAATCATCTTTGTCGTCTCAACTCGGTCAAGTTGAAAGTTTAGAAGATAATAGTCGGTTTTGTTTAATGTTATCATAGTTACATAGTCACTAATATTCTTATCAAAAAAAACAATTAGTGAATGAGTCTCGTATAACCGCTCAAAGTAACAGATAACATGTTTGTTTTAAGAATATAATAGAAAACTAACTAGCATACTTTTCGTGAATAAACGTTAAATAAAATAAAATATAATAAGATAAATGTATGATGGTTTTCTTAGGCCTGTATTTTGTTTTCCATAAAACAAGTCATTCGTTCTACTCATTATTTTTTATAGGACCTAATGTAATAACCAAATAATCCTTCAGTTAAAGACATGTTGTATGCATTTCGAGATATACACATATTCATGGTTTCATATACATACAAGCATAAAATTACGGCTATAAATCCCTAGAAGGGGTAGCCAGAGCTTCGGAACCAGAAATTCCTTAGTAACTTATATAAGTTGAGAGGGAAAAAGATAGTTAAATAAATGTCCCTGGTGATGGGTTTACAACCGCATCGCTCAAAAATTTATAAATACTTCTACGTCTTCTTTACGTCTTAATACTGAAATAAGAGTTCTATTATTAGTATTATCACTAAAAGTAATCTATAATCTGGCCTTAATTTATCTGAACCTATGCGTATTCGTATTTTTCGAGGGTCATATAAATGAATTGTCTTATTCCAATAATCTTGATCGTTACACACGATAAAACTATACAAAGAAACCAAGTAATATCTTTTTTATTTATAATTTACATTTTACTTTTGAAATTCAAGTCACGTAAATAATATCATAAAAGGATAAAATTTGAAACTTACACTTTGGCTCGCAAATTCACCGTTCAATGTAAAATCGGGCGCATTTTGAAGCTCCATGTTGCAATAAAAACTATTCTTATTCAACAAGAAACTGAATGAATTGATCTACTACGAGTAACAAAAGTTATGTCTTTTCGCTTCAAGAGTAAGACAATTACTGATTAAAATAAGAGCAATGAACTAAGTAAAGTTATGTTGTGTGTAAATAATAAATTAAAAGATAATGGAATACGTAGTACAGCATAATAAGTAGTGGTTTAGTTTCAATGTCAAGAACTATGTTGTTATTTAAATTATTTACTTATTTATTTAACTATTTTTCAACAGTTGTAAATAGAAACAACTAAAGTTTCGGGATTTAAAATGTTAAGAACTGCAATTAGACAGAGACAGAAGAAGAGTTAAGATGAATTGGTAAGTTATATTCCTTAACAAACATAGTACATGTTATCCTTTATTGCAGTAGGCAGAGTGGTATGTTAGAATGTGAAAGATAATATTGTAAAAAAGAAAGCAAAAAGTATGTTAACATGGTTTTGGCACATAGAGATAATAGATAAAAGTATGTTTGTAAAATGGATATAAAGAGCAATGCGGATAGAAATTCAATCACAGAGGCAGGTATCCGGGATGTAAAAGATACAAAGGTACTTTAAAATATTGATGAATAAGTTAAGCTGTTTGCACAGTTGTAAGTTGATAAGTGAAAGCAGAATCAGTACAATGAAAAAATGAAATAAATAACGTATACTCGCGCCATTAGTTTCCATTGGGGTAGGCAGAGAAATTGAGATACATTGGGGTGGGTACGATCCTGGCAAACCTTTCGAGCTTCGGATACATCTATCAATCTTTTCATATATGCTCTTTTATTATTCATAATTCGTACGCCTGCCTTTTGGAGCACAGTCTCAATTTGGTCCAAGTGTGTTCTCCGTGGTCGTCCTTTACGAAATCTCCAATGAAATCTCTAAGCAATAGCTATACAACGCCCACATAAATCGGATCATAACATAATAAAAGTATAACGAGATATAAAAGTAAATTCTTTAAAGATTTCATCGACTTCTCTTTGAGTCGAGTTATATTCGTAATGATGTCAACAGAATACGCCATACCTATTACGGGTTGCACTCAGACTAATGCTGCCAGCTGGTTTTTAGCAAAAACGCGCTTTTTATTCATTTTTCGAAAATATATAAATATATCGTCACTTTATATTATTGCAGAGCATACTGAGTATTGTTGGCTTTGAATAGTACTGCCCTGCCATTTTATTAGCAATCATAAGTAGCAAGTTTTATTTATCTTCTGAAATCTAAAATTCACGTGCCACAGTTTTTGCCGCAAAACTCCTTTTAAACGCCTGTCGATTTCAATGAAAATTTGCATGCACATTCGGTTGCTCTGAGAATAGGAGAAGGTTTATCTTCTATCTTCTATCTATACTATCTATCTATACTATAATAAGACTGTAACGAGGTCAAAACTGTACATTGAAGAAAAAAAAATAAAAACCGATGGAATATGTTTTATTTTCGATACTGAAGCCAAATTTGCTATTTTTGAAAAAAATGTCTGTCTGTCTGTCTGTCTGTATGTCCGTTCATCACGTTAATTCTACCCGACCGATCTTCATCAAATTTGGCATGAATGTAGGTTATACACCTGGCCAACATATAGGATATAATTTATCCCGGATTTCGCAAGGGTTCCCACAGGAGCATAAAAAAACATTACTATTATATGGTTCTCCATATTTACACGATGAATTTTTTCATCGACCGACTTTATCGGACTCTTCATTAATAGTCTTTTTGGAAAAAATAAGGGTTTCATCCATTTTCATCAAAATAATTGTCCATTTAATTGTTTGTCAATACTATGACTACTAGATATATAGGATATCACAAATTTGAGACTTACACAAATGTCTGCGTGGCGTAGCGGTATACCGTTTGGTAAACACTAAGTACGAAAGACCCAGGTTCGAATCCCGGGTGGTCAAAGTCTTTTTGCGTATTTTTTTTGCTTTTGTGTTAGGTTAGAATAATATGATGCACTAATCCTTCTTTTTCACATTCAACTATGCGAATATGTATGAATAAAGCATATTGTATGAATTTTGCGTATTCATTTGGTAGGTTTGAGAATATGTTTATAACTTTTGTTTATTTAACTATTTTTAACTAATATTCTCATAGATATATTATACTTTACTTACGCATAAATTAATATTCTGTTTAAGCCTCAGAAGTTTGTAAATGATAGTAAATATCTCAATTTTAATTCAGTACCGCCCGCCATCTATTGGCCGATGATTGCAATCTCTCTCACATCACTAACTTATTGCTCCCCATATTTACACGATTATTTTTTTCATCGACCGACTTTATCGGACTCTTCATTAATAGTGTTTTTGAAAAAAATAAGGGTTTTATCCATTTTCATCAAAATAAATGTCCATTTAATTCATCTATCCATCATTAATGAGTATATATTAACGGGCATAAATCTCATAAAAGGGTAGCCATAGCTTCAGAGATAATAATTCTTCATCCACTTTTGGAAATAGATTGGGGAAAACGTAGTTAAATAAAGGTTGTTAGTGATGGGTCACCAACTGCATCGCCCAACAATCACTTAAAAAGCCTCAATGTCCTTTATAATCTTTACAACGCCCGCGGGAATATAAATATAAAAAAAAAACAGAAGTTGTGATAGTGTTTAGGTGTTTTGGATGTAAAGCGGATGCAAAAAATGTAGTCCACGCGGACGAAGTCGCGGGCAAAAAGCTAGTTTGTAACTATTTTTATACTCCTAATTGATAAGGGTTGTCCACTTCTAATTTTTGATTCTATTTTATAGACAATATAAAACAACAATTACCCGGTCAGCTAGTTGTTGTATAAATATAATACCATTACCATGCTATTTTTAATTTAATGCTTTACTTATTAGTTAAAAAAGGTCATATTTAATATTATCTTTTAATACTTAATATAAAGACGCCAAATTAAAGTTGAAAATAGCTGAATCTTGCTAAAAGCGCTATGTTGGCAGTACTAAATGAGTCGGACTGGACTGAATGTAACAAATTGGATGATCTGATTTCGGAAAATTAAACATTGGACGATTTCAAAAAGTCCTTTCGTAGCTTTTTTCTTTCTATATTACAATCCCTGTGTTCACGTATGATTCTTGAATAGGTACTTGGATACTACTGCTTTCGAAAATTGCTCTGATGAAACATGATTATAATTAAGATAGACATAATGATACGTGATAGCCCAGTGGGTAGAACACTCGGTTATCGTGCAAACGACTAGTGTTCAAATCCTGGGACGGGCCTACACCAATTTGTCTTTTCTAGAGACATATGTGTGGTTAATTTATCATGGTTGTTAACGGTGAGGGAAAACATCGTGAGGAAACCCACATGGCTGAGTTGTACTTAGTCATGTGACAGTGTATTCGTACAAAACGGCGATAGGCCTGCCCCCTATCACGTGAGTACACTGTCCATGCAAAACGTGGGTACTCTGAACACCAGGTGACAAAGTCACGTGATGTATTAGTATTAGTACCTCTGCCAACCCCTTCGGGGATATTCGGCGTGAACGTTTATGTTATTATGTTTATATAATGATACGATCAAACATGTCTTAATGACATATGTTGGTAAAGGGCTAGCATGTTTTATGTATATTTCTCAAACACAAAATTACCCATTTTTAGGATTTAATACCAAACGAAAAACAAAAATGATTAATTATGCCATTATAATCGTGACTAACTACATCATGTAAAAAAATATGCAAGTAAAAGTGCCTCCCCCATTTTTTTTACACAGAACATAATAATAAATTTAAACTAATACTGTACGAATAGATAAAGAATATTTATTCTTTATTTATTGGTAATAAATAAATAAATAATATGAGGTTTTCATGAACAAAAAGATTTAAATTAATATTGTACGATATAATAAAAATCATGATGTATGCTTACATTGTGCATTACATACAAGTAAATTAATTATATTTGCACATAATCAGACTTGTGTGATTTGATTTGGGATTGAAAATTTTACTGTTTTCCTTTTGAGAGACAAAAATATGTTTGTAGCATAAGTACTACGGTAAAGGTATGTTATATGTGCATAGTATAATTGAGCAAAATACACAATTGGAGTCCAAGCACAATATCTCACGTTGAATTATAAACAAGATTAACAAGTCCTTAACACACACAACAAAATAACAGTTTGAAGCAAACATTGCGCATACCGTGTATTAAACTAAAATCCAGTTATTTATACTAATGTAGTTTAAATTCCCTTCCTGTGCATTGCAATAAGAAAAAAACGGCACATTTTAAGAAATATTGTTTTTTATGTTATTTTATATTTATGTGATAAAAGATGTTGCTATCAAACAAAAATTAGGTCATAAGATTATAAATTGTAGACAGTTAAACATATATTTTTAAGTAAGTGCCTACTGACTTGTCTATGTACTAGTCCATCGATCAGCAGGGACTCACCTTACTGCACTTTCAGTGCGGAGGGGAGGCATAAGACCTACATGGTGATGTATATTTTCAGAAATTAATCATATGTTTATCGAGGGAACCTCTAATTACGGCTTTAACTGCCGAAAAAGGTTATTCAGAGATTAGTAAGTTGTAAAAAATTTGGATTATGAGTATGGAAAATAGAGATTGTTACTGATGGGTGTCGAACCGCATCACCGAACAATCCATTGATAGTCTTATTAACCTAAGTCACTTTTTACGACACCAACAGGGGGAAATGAGTTTATGCCATTCTAGTCTTGTGTAGTGTCACAGATTCTTAGCTTGTCTAATTCATGAAAAAAACAGGCTCGGTCCATTTAATCTAGAAACTGGGACATTGAGATACACTTTACAACACACTGTCCGGAATAGTGGGCAGAGCCATGAAACGACGAATGCAGTGGTCACCAAGGAATACGTCTGTGGCAATTAATAAGATATGATTAAGGTACTGCTAAAAAGAGCACCAATCAATTTTCTCATGGGGTCGACGTGCGAGAAAGCAAGGGAATCTGGGGCATAAGCAACACGTATATTCGATTGTGTAACTCTGCAATAACCTTTTGTTATTTCTTCTCTCAAAATTCCGACGTGAATAAATTCATAAAAAATCAGGACCGCTCCATTTAATCTAGAAACTAGGACATTCAGGCACTTTCACATTTACAACACACTGTCCGGAATAGTGAGCAGAGCCATGAAACGACGAATGCAGTGGTCACCAAGGAAAACGTCTGTGGCAATTAAAGTCGTCGACATTACCTCACGGTCCGTATAAGGGGCTTGGGAACCGTAGTAAGAAGACGGTACTGCTAAAAAGAGCACAAATCAATTTTCTCATGGGGTCGACGTGCGATATAGCAAGGGAATCTGGGGCATAAGCAACACGTATATTCGATTGTGTAACTCTGCAATAAGCTTTTGTTTTTTCATCTGTCAAAATTCCGACGTAAATAAATTCATAAAAAATCAAGACCGCTCCATTTAATCTAGAAACTAGGACATTCAGACACTTTCACATTGACAACACACTGTCCGGAATAGTGAGCAGAGCCATGAAACGACGAATGCAGTGGTCACCAAGGAAAACGTCTGTGGCAATTAAAGTCGTCGACATTACCTCACGGTCCGTATAAGGGGCTGGGGAACCGTAGTTAAGAAGATATGACTGCGGCGAGCTCGGAGAGTTGACGTTCGCCGTAAATAGGTTTAGTGCCAGACTATCTGATGACAGGGGATTCTAGAGTTGTACGTTTCGCTTATTGCTGTTCTATTTAACGTTATATCGTGGGTTTTGTTCTTTAGTTTTGGTGTTTGTTAATGGATAATACAGTTTTATGTTTATCGCTAGGGATTTTATAAAATCGCGGATTTGAGAGTATTCGGAAAAAAAAATAGTACTAGCTTGCCACACTGTAGTAGATTTTACATGACCAATTATAATAATTTTTTTCCTATATTCCTTGCACTATTAACTATTGTGATGCAATATCATTCTAAACATTAAATTAATACATGTGTCCATGAATAACAAATCATTACAGTCCTAGAGGTTTTAATCGAATTCATGAATTTTAGCTATTGCAGGTCTAGAAATCCAATATGGATAGTAAATTAAACAGACTACGACAAAGGGCACATTTAGATCTAATAGAAAATGTGTTTGAAAAGGCAGGCTTTTGGAGAATAAAAGGGCACGTATGAAAATATTCATGAATGTAAATGACACTCGAGAGGTATGCTAGTATCATAGCAAAACGTGAATCTTCAAGAGCTGTGCCTACCAAAAAATGAATTAATGGTGTAAGTTTATATATATTAATCTTATCATTGAGTGTATTTGTATATTTTGTTATTCAAAACTCTCAATAAAATTCATATCAAGTTTCACAGATCATAAGCAATAAATTTATTTTTATCTGGCAAATAAAATGAAAAATATTTGACCTATTGCGATATTACTAGAAGAGTTCATATGCGTAATGTTTATTACGCTTTACATGAACTTATAGCCAGAGAACCCAAACCTTTACTTTACTAAACAACTTTACTAACACAAAGTTATCTTCCTAAATTTAAATTATTCATTCAATATAATCATAATATAAAACAAGAAAATGCGGTAAAGAAATTTCCAAATCTGAAACGCTAGTTACTTCTTTTTGGAAATTTTAACCGTAAGTATGTTTTGACGAAATGTTTTTTTTTCAGTTTGTGAAAGAAGAAATAATATTATTCTTGTCGTATTAATAAAGGCCGATGAATATTATAGGAAAAGAAGAAATATATGTTTTGCCATTTGTTAGTATCGCAGTGTACTGTTAGGTTTTGCTATTTACAAATGGTAGGAACTTTTTTTTGCAAGCTTATAGTTGTTACAGTTTGTTTGCAAGCTTTGATCAAAAGTTAAGTATATTTGCAGGTTGCTTTAAGAATTGTTCTTCTTGCTCGTTCTAACATGATTTATATTTATTTATATATTGTGAAGTTGCGCCCCAAAAAGTCAGATAATACCCATTAAGATAGTCAAAGGGTATTCGAAACTTGTTTAATTAATGTATGATATAATGTATAATAATAATAAAGCCATATCTTCTCGTCCAAAATTCCTCAGAGTCTAAAGACAAAGGTCTTTGACCAGTGTGTGTTACCAGCCATGACATACGGCACAGAGACGAGGCATTTAACAATGGGCCTCATCAGAAGGCTCCGTGTTGCCGAATGGGCAATGGAGAGAGCTATGTTAATAGTTTCGCTACACGATCGAATCCACAATGAGGAGATCCGTAGAAGAACCGGCGCACTGACACAGCCCGAAGAGTTGCTAAACTTAAGTGGCAATGGGCAGGGCACACTGCACGCAGAACCGACGGTCGTTGGGGCTCGAAGGTTCTGGAGTGGCAGCCACGTACCGGACGACGCAGTGTGAGTAGGCCTGTGTGGGTGGGTGGACCGACGACTTGGTTAAGGTCGTGAGAAACCGATGGATAGGGGCAGCACAGGACCAATCGTTGTGGAGATCTTTGGGGAAGCCTATGTCCAGCAGTGGACGTCTATTGACTGATGATGATGGATGATAATCTATAACATGTTTTTTTAAACACAAACATTAAGTTTTATTAAGAACTAAACTACATTAAAGTAAGAGCACAAACTACTTTTACTTCTATTTATCATAGTACCTAAAATATCTGGTTACGTTAGATTTATACAAAGGACAAATCTAAGCACTTAAAATTTTACATCGCAGCTATTTAAGTGTATGAATAGACAAACCCTAAAATAAACTAACTCTGGCTGTATTCAAATTTCCTGGGCACATTTATCAAGCACTTTATCTAATACTGTCGACAAGACTCTGTATCATTTAGCTCGTAACAATCTAGAGTGGGAAAATGTTTGGTTTCTCTTTTACTCATTTGATAAAAACAGAGATAAATTTCGTTTTTGTGCAAGAGCATAGTAGTTTAAGGAAAATTTAAGTTAAATGGCAGCTGTAAATTTTCTTCTTAATTTAGCCATGCATTCAAAATCTCTAGCTTCAACTAATATTCAAATAGTGTCAGTAAACTTGTTACTTAAGAAATTATATTGACCTGTTCAATTAAGATTCTTAAAATAAATTGGATACTCACATAAAGTATTTTATTTGCGCATTTTGCTATGTTATCTAACGGAATTAGTAAATCTATATTTGTATTTACCGACACAAACATATCCAAACCAATTAAGAACAAACTGCCAAACAAAATTTAATTTGCAAAAAGTGCATCAGGAAGATATAATTTAATATTTCAAAGGAGTATTTACAACCAAGTGCAAAGTTATTTTGCATAATATTCACCTGCAAACTAATTTCCGTGTTGACACAATATTCAAATTCTAATTAAGTAGGGGTTGTTCGTAACTCCGGTTCATGCTTAATTAGGCATGTCAGCCTTCATCATCGTCAGTTCGATATTATGAGTTTGTTCTCAGAACTTTGAAACCTTAGTCGGTATTAAACAACAACTTATTAGAATATTTTGATGGTAATACTGGGAAGGTTTGTTATTGTTCTAATGTAAAATAATATTTCATGTTGGGACTTCATTGAAGAAAGTACTTATAGCACCTATTATATATAGTATTTTTAAATATACCATAGACAATTTGTGGTGGGTAATAGTTATAAGACTTTCTTTTTAAAAGCTCTGTAATCTAACAAGGGTAACTCGCGTCTCAGCGTAAACTCATTTTTTTGTCAGGAGGCGTTCGAAGTATTATTATTACTGCCTTATTATCAGTTCTTCGCAATATTCAATGATTATTGCAACAATTCATGCTGTGTAGTGCAATAATTGCTGTGTAGTGTCTGCTTAGAATAGCACTACCCCATTTCTTCCGGTGGGTGTATACGTAAGAGGCAACTAACGGTATTGGGGCTTTAAACGGATTTTTGGACGATGCGGTTGGAGACCCATCACTGACAACCTTTATTTTACCATCTTTTCCCCACTCAACTTCCAAAAGTGGCTGAGTAATTTCTAATTCCTTAGCTCTGGCTAACCCATCTTGGGATTAATAGCCGTAAGTTAATGTATGTATGTATGTATGTAATAAATATTCCTATGGTATATGCATCGTACATTTACTGAAGTCATTCAAATATTTTTTCTTGAATTGATTTTGATGGGACAGGCTTATTAAGTGAAGAAGATCCCTGTCAAGTTTTCTAATTCAAATAAAATGTGCTGTGCAATATCGGTGCCTTAAGTTATTATTAAATGAAAACATTATTGATAAGTTGAAGTTAAATATTATACTTGTATATAGCCTCGTTGGACCTACAAAAATATGTTCGTTAAGGCGCAGCTTCAATTAGTTGAAGAGGAAACAATAATGAAAGGCTAGCTAATAAACATTTCGTAAAAGTGACTCTTCGAATCTTATTCAAAAGATGTCGCTAAGCGCATTTTATTACAGACCAGGCGATATTGACAAAGTTTCGAGTTCCTTGCAAATGTTTTGCAGTCGAAAAGTCTGACTGTACAGTGCTTACGTTGGATTCAAAGCGAACTTAAATTAATTTCGAGCAGCGTTAATATAAAGAAAGAACAAAGGAGGCAAATTGCATTACGGTACTCGTCTAGTTACATCTGCCCACAGAAGCAGTGGTATCGTTGTAACTCGTAAGGTCGTACTAAAATAATTTCGTTTTCCGTCTCCAAGGATTTGTGTAAAAAGGCTGGCATTTTCTGTGCCGCGGTGCATCTCTTGGGAACTTCTTATACGACAGTCTTGACACATCAAATTTCCAAGACACTATTGTTTTGCGTTTGTTTCTTAAATCACAATACTTTTGTTTGTTTGAGGAAAGTCATATATTTAATATAGACTACGTTGGACACAATAATCTGGTTTATTTGACTTATTTAGAAATTATAAGGGATAATACAAGAGCGTTCTGTTACCTTTATTACCATACAATAAAAATAAGTAAGGCCCTTATCACGGTATGTATATATATGTATATTTCACACTATTAATTTTGCTGTGTAGTGTCGGCTTAGAATAGCACTACCCCATTTCTTCCGCTGGGTGTACGTAAGAGGCGACTAACGGTGTTGGGGCGTTTAAGGGATGTTTGGGCGATGCGGTTGGAGACCCATCACCAACAACCTTTAGTCAACCATCTTTTCCCCAGTCAATTTTCCAAAAGTGGCTGAGGAATTTTGAATTCCTTTGCTCTGGCTACCCCGTCTAGGGATTTATAGCCGTGAGTATATGTATGTATGTATGTAATTTTGAAGAAATATGGTTGAAGAAAGCTCAATGTCATTTTTAAAGACCAATACAAAGATACCTTCAAGGTAAGGGTTTAAAAAACCTCTTAGGCCTCTTTTCCATTACACGGTTGTTCAAACGTACGGCGTGTAAGCCGTACGGTTGAAAAAACGTGCTAGCTTGTACATGATACGGCAAAATCACCGCGCGAGACATTGGTAAGTACTGGCTAGTAGCGCTTTTTACTCGGGCTGTGTAGGACGTGCTGCGTCATGAATTTTCTTACGAAAAAAAAGATTATAGTTGCTTATTACATATATAGGAAAAAGAAAATCTTAAAATGTGGGCTGGAAATGAATAAATATTTCTTTCCAGGAATCATATTTAAGCCGCTTATTTTTATAATCGTCGATGGTCTTATCCCATATTACAGGCCTTTCTTGAATCAACGTAATTAATAATTCTTGATTTATGTTCATTTTATAATAAAATCGCGAAACAGCGTATATAAGCGGTCACGAATCCGTGCGTACGTCCGGCACCGTCGACACACCCCGGTAGACTGCCATACAACACTACACTGATTAAAATCACGCCGTGCGTAGACGCGGCGCGCCGAGGGGCAGTCACGGCGCACGCGGCCGCGGCGCCGTGCCTTGGCGCCACCGTGCATGTCGACAAGCTCATATAGTGATCCATACCACACTGACGACCGTGCCTACACGCGGCGAATTAACCGTAGATTTTCACGGCGAGAAACCGTGTAATGGAAAAGAGGCCTTACGGCAACGGTAGCAAGAATTGGGTTTGTACTATTCCAACCACATATCCACTCCCGCTTTTATTCCACCCCAGTTATATTAAAAGTTGGTCAAATGTGCAGTCGTACTATTGTTTCACTCGTCCATCCCTTTGTTCTTATTCTACCTCACAGTGAATAATTTATACTGCAGCGAGAGATTGTAAAAAAACTGAGCTGTAATTTATAAATACTCTCAAGGTGCTTTTGCTGAGCAAAAAAAGTACTTTCGCATCTGACTATCTAGTTTGCAATGGGATTTCAGCACGGTTACTTGCTCGATCTATTATTTTAATTATGCAGAGTCTTATTCCAAGAATCTTTGTTATTAGATATTGCGTACTAACATTAATGATTCGTTTGAACGAGGTTGCGGTGTGAATAATGACATACTGCATATAATTTCACTGATATAATACGCATCCATCAGTACAAAATGTTAACTCTTGGTTTTTTCTGATATTATTATTTATATAAAAGAGAGTCACGCCCCATAGAAGACAAACCCAGAGCGGACGAAACGAGACATAACTAATTTTTTTCTTATTTTGTATTCAGAAAAAATATTTTCGAAATCAATGGCTAACATCGAAATATATTGCCTTATGTGTTTGTTTAGGAGTTACGCTAAAAAACGGTATCCTACCTATTTATCGGTATTTCGTTTTTAGTCATCGTTCTCGAATATGAAATTTATATAATTTAGCTGTATACAAAATTTCAAAACAAATTAGGCATGTTAGGATTCTGTCGCCTCTGTGTTATTTTGACCTCTCCTTTACCTTGAAAATCGGTTCAGGTGCGCTAGTGGGGCCCTTGGGTATCCATACGCGGCAAACATATGTATGTTTTATGAAACACAACGTGCCACAATATATATGATTATATTCTATGATTATATGATTTTATTCTAAAATGTACGCGAAAATAGTTTTATTGTTAATTTTTTAATAGTCCTAGAAACGTTATTCGAAGTTTAAATATTACAAAAAGGTTATGCTAGTAATTTTAGACTCCTTTCGTCTACGAGCTATGCCCTGGACAGAGTGTGTTGCTGAATCTATAACACTTTGTTATTGATTACAAAACCCTAAAATATTGTGTTATTTTACTGAATCTTTATCTTATAATACAATGAAGTTTTCTTAGAAGAGAAGCAGTATGAAAGCTTCTGTCAGAATCAAAAAGAAAACAATTGTTTTAAGAATGACGATATTCAAAATGATACATGTTTTTTACAAAATTCTTAGGCCCAGCTCGAGCGCTATTATATCGTCATGAAATTGGTTAGAATGAGATAACAGTATAGAATACTAAGGAAGTGCGATGAAGACGAATGTTTTATACCGCGCGATATCTAGTTTAAAGTTTGCTCGTACTAGCTATGATGATGTTATGTTAAAACATGTCACGATAACAAGGTCATGTCCTCACAAAATATTTAACTAGTGTGAGATGAGCAATCTGTTTGGTGAATCTCAGTAGTGATGTTTTACCGCCTTTTCTATTTTCGGTGGTCAAACGTGGCTTACTCTAACTATTATTTTAAAGTGTAGAAGAACGATCTTGAATTTGTATTTCAGTGTCAATTTAGCAGATCCGTATAAAAAAACCGGTTACATGCACTTAATAAATGAGTAACTGCATGTGCAAAGTTCAAACTATACTGTCTAGATTCTAACTAAAATAAAATACCTTTAGTTTATTCATTGTACCTTTTCGGAGCAAAAGTCTCTGATCTATGTAAATAGAAAGGCTGGGAACCGCAGTAGTGAATGAGGCCTTTATTTTTCTCTTGTCAGTATGCAGTCGCATAATTTCCCTAAATGAGCTCTCCCGAGGTGGTTCCCGCTTTTATTCCACCCCAGTTATATTAAAAGTTGGTCAAATGTGCAGTCGTACTATTGTTTCACTCGTCCATCCCTTTGTTCTTATTCTACCTCACAGTGAATAATTTATACTGCAGCGAGAGATTGTAAAAAAACTGAGCTGTAATTTATAAATACTCTCAAGGTGCTTTTGCTGAGCAAAAAAAGTACTTTCGCATCTGACTATCTAGTTTGCAATGGGATTTCAGCACGGTTACTTGCTCGATCTATTATTTTAATTATGCAGAGTCTTATTCCAAGAATCTTTGTTATTAGATATTGCGTACTAACATTAATGATTCGTTTGAACGAGGTTGCGGTGTGAATAATGACATATAAAAATATAGAAAAACAGTTTTAAAATGGTTTGGGCAAAAAAAGAGGATGGATGATAGTAAAAGAAAAAAGAGATTTATAGACCCAATATCTAAGGTAATGTACGTAGAGGGCTACCCACGGAGGACATGTTATATGACGTGACTATAATTTTGTACGTATATATTAGAATAAACTGTCATTGTAACATCCTAGATTTTATTAAAATTAGTAATATAAACGATTATTACGAAAATAGATCCAAAATAAATGCTGCGTGAAGCTAGGGTTCCTATACTTTGCATTGCTGCAGTGCACTTTTGTAGGGCATGTGGCAATTCTTATTTATACATTTTTTGGCGAAAATATGTTCCTGATTGTTTGAAATAAAGGTTTGAATTTAAATCTGACTATATGCAGTGTTGTATCCAAAAAACATACTCTGATTGCTGTAGGTGTTATGCAGTTTAGAATGCTGTGAACTGTTTGGAAGAGTGATAGTCTATAAGTAGATAGATATGCGGTTTGGAACTTATCATCCATTATTCTTTTTTTCATAATAATTGAAACCCTGTTGTTTGACTTAAACTGACAAGAATGTGTTTGATTGGTGAGGGTAATATAGTTAAAAACAAAATGTAGTATCGACCATTAGTTTGAACAGTAAGTATTATTAGTATCTAACACTTACTCTTTCTTAAAATTGGTATCTGATCTCGTCATTTGAATGACTCGTATACTGAGGAATAGGTTATATTTATATTTCAGGTATATTATGAGGAATATAACCGTTTAAATTGGCTTCAGGATTACATTCAAAATTTAAAAACTTGGGGAAAAACTTTAACCTCAAATTCTACAATGAACTCGTTAAGCTTTTATCGATCGTGTGCCTTATCTTGCACCAGTTGCGGTTGTGCTGGTCTACAATTATAACCGATTACTTGCAGGAGAAACGTAAGAAGGGGAAAATATCAATCTGGATTTTTTTAGTTTTATAAATGTTGTTTTGTATTACCTATTTTTGTATCCCGGTTCAAATGTTTCCCTATGTTTTCGTAAGTTTCTCCAATAAGTGATCGGTTGTCATTACATCCATAATGAAAGAAATATGACATATTATTTCATATAGGTTATATGTACATTGGTATATACATACATAAACGGCGAGCTCTGTAGAATCGAAAATTCTCAAGCCACATTCGGAGGTTAAGTCGGAAACAGATAAAGAAATAAAAGTTGGTTGGTGATGGGCCTCGATCGTCATTGCCAATTTATTAACCTTAATTGCTCCAATTAATGCTTAATGCCGTATAGTTTCGGCTTAGAATAACACTACCCCATTTTTACCCGTGGGTGATCGTAGGAGGCGACTAAGGGTATAGGGGCTTTTTAAGTCATTTTTGGGCGATGTGGTTGGAGACCCGTCACGAAAAACGTTTATTATTATCATTTTTTCCCCAATCAACTTCCAAAAGTGGCTGAGGAATTTATCATTCCAAAGCTCTGGCTACCCCGTTAAGGGATTTATAGCCGTGAGTATATGTATGTATGTAATAGCTCCAAATCCCTACCTCACCTTTTAAGAAACCCGCGGGAAGAAATTGTTTAGTGCTACAGCTAAAACTTATGTATGAGTGTAGATTTATTAATTTTTATTTTATTCAGATGATTTACAGTATTAAAGACACATTTTTCTAATTTTAACACACGCTGAGATTAACATTTTTAATCATCAACACATTTGTATGAGATAATGCACTTGAAAAAGTACAAAGGTTTTTTTCAAATCCAAAATCCAATAACTTATTCTTTTCAGCACCACATTCGTAACAAATGCTCTACAGGGCAAGAGCAATATTTCCCCATGAATAATGAAGAAAATTTTATTATGAAGACGAGTAAGCAACATTTACGGCAAGCTCGCTCGTTTGTCATATCATTTTGCTATGCACGTTTCCCTTACGATTTTATTTTTCAGTGTCTGCTAAAAGTCAGTTTCCTCAAGCAAACTGCCGTGGAACTGGTTGGATTGTTAATATTCAGCGTCCGGCCTGGCACGAGCTCGCAACGTGCTTGGGCTACCAACAACTCCGCCACACGATGCAATGTCTTTAATAGGGCCCATAAATTGAATATGCACATTAGCATGCGAGAAACTGCTCCAAAATAGACTGTTCTTATTTCCAACTTAGAGTTCGTGTAAAATACTCGTTCCAAGCATTTTGCTGCGTTGCGTGACGAAGCGTTACAATTGAACGTACGCAAGGAAACTTCACAAGTTAATTTTGTTTGCGGTGCAAACTTTCAGACTTGAACATAGTAATTGGTTCACAAGTCACTTCACTCAATCTTCGAAATTGTTTATCCGATAATTCAATGCTTACCTTATTGGAAATTCACTTGACTGCATTTGTTTATTTTTAATAGTTTTAGACTTGTTTACAAGAAAACAACAGTTTGCTTTGCAGTAACTGGATAAGTAGTGCAGGTGCTGAAAAGTGTATTGGGAATGAAAATGCAATGTAGAAAGCTGTAAAACAAGTTTGTATTAGTTTTTTAAGTTTTCAGCGCGCAAATTTTACAAACTGAAATATCAATATTTTTTATACTTTGTCATCAGGATTCAAATAGATCTGAGCTATTGTTTTTTAAGTTCAAAACATACTTCGAAACAGGTGACTTTCATAGGTTTCATTGTTCAAACACAAAGTAAATAATAATTTCACAAAAAATGCTTGAATAATAAAACATTGTTTTTTTTAAATTCGTTTACATTTTACGCAGTAGTCAGGTAAGTAGCTTGTGCAAGTAATTGGAATGAGGAATCAGAGACGAAGAAGATTTATGCTAAAACACAGCGCAAGTCGCTTACGCTAGTAAAGCAGTACCTACAAGTTATTTGTTTGAACTACAGAGGTAGATTTATTATTTATTTGCGCAGTTTAGCTCATTAAACTAATAATAATAAAAATATATCTTGGAGAAAAAGGAATTTCACCAGCAGGATTTTTTGGCGCAAGGCACCCATCGAGCTAAAGACCACGCAGGTTATTTGCAAAGGTGACTTGCGCAAATCACTTGACCCGCACATGATTTTAAGCCTTGTTTACACGGCACATGTGACTCGCGCAAGTGCTCCAACATGTGGTATGTACAAGCACTATTACTAGGTATTAAGTTTAGCAGGAAGTTGACTGGTTAAAAACATGGTACATCCATTATGAGCGTAATGAATTAATAAACAAGAGTAAATATTTCAAAAAGTGTTTTAAGTTAATCCAACAATCAAAATAAAATGAGTTTTTCTATATTAAACATCATAATTGCATAATAGAAGAAAATAACATTACTGTGTAGTTGTTAAAGATTTTGCTTAGAATAGCAGAATCTCATTTTTTCTTAGTGTTCGTAAGGAGCAACTTAAAATATTGATGCTTTTAAAGTGAATTTTGAGCAGTGCGATTGGAGACTCATTATATATTACCAACAACCTTTATTTCTTCCCCACACAACTACAAAAAATGGCTTAGGTATTTCATATTAAGCTCCAGCTACCACGTCTAGAGAATTATAGCCGTAAGTATAAGTTTGTGTGAAAATTATACCCCATCATAGACGCAACACAAATGAGATAACCACTATGCACTTAAATATTATAATATTACTAATTCTATTACTAGATACATAATTGCAAAATTCATATTTAATATTTTGTAAAAGAAGAACTTTAAATTCATGTACATTTTTGACTCCAGATAGCGTCTTGATAATTATCTCTAGAGTCTTATCGGCTGCGACGGCAGTCACAAATGAAATTAGAAATCCTTTGGGAAAAGTCTTCATCTACATACTTTTGTACGTAAATGAACAACGCTTTTTATGTTCCACAATTCTTGCTCAGCAACGTTAAACATTTATGAGATTTCACCAAAACAATGTGATAAATACTTATTAAGGTCAGACAAATTAATTAAATTTCAAAAAGAAACCATAGGAGTTTTTGTAAAAGTTAATTATCTCAGTCAAAATTTGGTCCAATTAAGACTTTAGCTTCTGATAGAAAATCACGTTTACTTTGTATAAATGTAATAAAAGTGAGTTCCTTAAATAAGGAACTAATTGAATTTCAAAAGAAGCCCTAAATTCCAGGGTTTTAAAGATAGTCCTACAGGCTTATTAAACCATTGTTCAAATAGGTTATGAATAGAAAAGAAGATAATTTTATGAAATATATTTTTCATCTCACTTGACTAGATTTTCCTATTAAAGTTGAACCGGTGAGATAACCCGTCGGCGACGGGTGTCCATTCGTTTAGATTAATGGATTCCATTTGGGAACTGTCCTTTTTCACTTTTTCGTTTCCTATGTCCTCTGTCACGCAACCCTTTGAGATTTTTTGATATGAAAATACAAAAAAAATATTTGTCGTTTTTTAAGTTTGTTAGTGACTGTTTCAGTATTTGGAGCACTTTGTTAAAGAAAAAAACATTTGACGGCACTGCAGACCTTTGAATGTATGTATATTATCACAACTGTTTTCATTTATGAATTCAATTCATGTAGACTACGTTCATCGCTTACTGGGCACATAGTTTTAGAACGATAATTAACTAAATTTAGAAAGCCTGATCCTCTCAGAAGAATTTTCATTTCATTAATAACAAACTATAAGTTTGCTAATAGCATTACAATTTTACAAAAAAATACCATAATCAAGTTTTTTTCTTTTAATACATGCATAGTTGCATGTTGCACTCAAATCATGACAATCTTTGTTGTGCTACGTTGAACTCTAAGGAAAAAGTTGGGACAAAATCAAAGGTAACGCTATTCAAATACTCAAACATCTGTCGGATTAAAACCAAAAATAAATAAATAAATGACTATACGGAAACATTATACACAGATCGAGTCGTCCCCGAACTAACTATATTAACTTAACGATGTATCTAATATTAGGTATATAATACACTTATAAATAACATCCAAGGCTAAGAAACAATCATTTATGTTCATCACATAAATGTTGCTCTCAGCGGGGATCGAACCCGCAACCTTCTGACCGATAAGCTAGTCACCTATCCACTCGGCTACGGACGTCGTCAAAATGTTGTAAAATATACCGTACATACGATAATACACCGATTCATGCGGCTTCTACGACTTTCGAGTATTGTATTATTAAAACAGAAATGTTCGGGTCACGACATGGAGATAAATAGATACATACATATACTCACGGCTATAAATCCCTAGAAGGGGAAGCCAGAGCTAAGGAATTAGAAATCCCTCAGCCAGTTATGGAAGTTGTATGCGGAAAAGATGGTAAAAATAAAAGTTGTTGGTGTTGGGTCTCCAACCGCATCGCCCAAAAATCCCTTAAAAAGCCTTAATACCTCTTACGTACACCCACCGGAAGAAATGGGGTAGTGCTATTCTAAGCCGACACTACACAGCAGACATGACATGGAAACAGACATGGATAGACATGGAGGTCTCAGTTTCAATTCCAGAGGGCTGATAAAGGTTTGACTCACAAGGCAAATTTTTAGGTATTCCGTTTCGGTTAGGAAATTGTTGACATTGTATACTGATTCATCTGATTTCCTAATTAAAATTGAATCTATGCTTCAGAGGGTACGGAAAGCCGTCAATTACGGCTACAATACTACCTACTACCAAGGTAGACCAGTCTTAAATTTAAAAACAATTTAAAAGGTGTTTTGAAACCCTAAGGGATTTAAATATAGTATACATATTTTTAATGTATCTATAAATTTGAAACCTGATGCGGTTGACTGATATAACCACTACAAAAAGGAATAAAATAATATATATATAAACCGTGGTTCCTCACGGGGCGAAAAGTGGGCTAAAGAGACCCGCTTTAGTACGATGAATGTGTGTGGAGGGATGCATGAAAAATTAGATGAAGTATGTTTGATTATGGAAGAAAGAAAACTAGATTTTCTGTGTGTAAATGAAACGAAGCGCAAGGAAAAAGAGGTTTCACAACTTGGCCCATTTACAGCTATCTGGTCAGGAGTTGCCGAGAGTGACAGAGCTTGCCAAGGCGTGGGACTTCTGATATCTGAAAGGATGGCTAAGTGCATGAAAGATTATGCGTGTGTGAGTCCAAGGCTCCTATGGATAAAGGTGAAGGTAGGGCTTGTCCGGATGCGCATAATTTGCGTGTATGCTCCGGACATGTCTAGATCACTATCCGAGAGGGAGGAGTTTTGGAATCTGTTAGACGATGTTGCGAATGGGTGTGATGAAAATGAGAAAATTGTTATGTTAGGAGATTTTAATGGTTGGGTTGGTGTGTCACGCAACGGTTGTGAAAGAGTTTTAGGAAAGTTTGGCGATAAAAGAGTGAACGAGAATGGTGAGAAAGTGATTGATGTATGTTTGGAGAGGAATCTTTGTGTTACCAACACGTTGTTTGATCACAAAGATATCCATATGTATACTAGACAGAGAGGAAGCGAGAGAAGTATGATAGATTTTGTGATAGTGGATGAAAGGCTAAGAGCAAAGGTTGTTGACACCAGAGTCCATAGGGGCATTAACGTTGGCACAGATCACTTTCTCGTTATATCACGATTTAGGGGTCTGTGCACGCGTTGGCGTCACAGGCCTAAAGTGTCAACAACGGATTTTGCGAGAATAAAAAAGGAGAAATTGGAAGAGGATGAAAATATTAGAGATGAATATATGAAGAAATGGACGACAGGCTCAGTTGCGTGGAGATGAAGGATGAATTGGAAATAGAAGAAGTATGGGATGTGCTCAAATCGTCAATGGTTGAATGTGCGACGGAAGTATGTGGATTGAGTAAAAGAACAAATAGACCACCAACAAGTTGGTGGGATAAAGATGTGAAAGGGGCAGTTGGAGATAAGAAGAAAGCTTGGTTAGATTTACTAGCGATTAAAGCTAGTAAACGAATGGATGCGAGAGTAACAGATGATGCAGTGAAGAACATTGAAGATGAATATAAGAGAGTTAAGAATGAGGTCAAGAAGAAAATAGAAAAGAAAAAGCGTGATCTGATAGAATGGTGTGAGAGGAAACTCTCCGATAATTTCCGGAATAACCAAAAGTTGTTCTGGAAATATATCCGGAAAGAAAAGGGAGTTTCCCAAAACACGAGAGTGAATGTTGTGAGAGATGAACAGGGTGAATTGGCGACGGATGAAAGTAGCATAAGACGAGTATGGAAGAACTATTTTGAGGGACTCTTTGAAAAAGAGGATACATCCATTTCTTCGGCAATCGGCAGTAATGTTGATTGGAACGACGTTATGGGTGACTTTAGTGACAGTGAGATCAGTATGGAAGAAATAATGAAAGCAATGAAAAGTATGAAACTAGGGAAAGCGGCAGGGTATGACAGGATAAACACTGAAATGCTGAGGGCTGGTAAAGGGGTGGTGGCTTCCTGGTTGTACTTCCTTTTCCAAAAATGCTGGTCGAGTGGCAAAGTGCCACAAGACTGGTGCAAAGCGGTAATTGTGCCTTTATATAAAGGAAAGGGGTCACACCAGGAGGCTAGAAACTACCGTGGAATTAGCCTACTCAGCATTGTCGGTAAATTGTATGCAAAGGTTTTGATTGAAACAGTGATGAATGAAACGGAAGATAAAATTTGGGATGTGCAAGCAGGATTTAGAAAGGGAATGGGATGTATGGACCAAATCTTCTCTTTAAGGAGCATCACCGAAAAGTTCTTAGCTAAGAACAGAAAGGTGTATTGCTCCTTCATTGATTTAGAGAAGGCGTATGATAGGGTGGTAATAAAGTGTTTATGGGTGGTGTTATCCAAGTTCGGTTTGGGGAGTCGACTTATACGTGCACTGGTATCACTCTATGAGGATTCCAGTGCATGTGTGAGAGTAAACGGGGAAAATACTGACTGGTTCGGGATCTCTCGGGGTGTCCGACAGGGTTGTGTAGCTTCCCCGTGGCTCTTCAATTTGTTCATGGATGACTGTTTAACAGAGTTGCGTGAAAGTGATTATGGATTGAGAATGGGTGGATTCATCATTAAATGCCTTTTATATGCCGACGATCAAGTGCTACTTGCATCATCGGTGGAAGAGCTGCAAGAGATGATGAATATTGCATGTGCGTCTTTTGAAAAAAAGGGAATGAGGGTGAATGTGGATAAAACAAAAACTATGGTTTTTGAGAGAGAGGTGAATATGACCGAATGCGTGATTGAGATTAATGGTAAGAAAGTGGAACAAGTGAAAGAGTTTGTATATTTCGCACTCTCAGAACGAAAGAGGCTCAACTCAAAAATAGTGATATTGAGTTACAATCCTAGAGAGACATGAAAAGGTATGCTCAATCTGATGAATACTAAAACAAAGGCAGTAATTGTTAAAAAAACAGGATAGCGAATTTTCCGACCCTATAACAATAAATGCCTTTGTTTGAGAACATACTTTTTTATGCCTCTCTATGAATGTAACTCAATATCACTATTTTTGACTTGAGCCTCTTTCGTTCTGAGAGTGCGATTTGGGAAGTTTGTTTACTAGGGATGGAAAGTGTGATGAAGATATCGAGAGAAGAGTGAAAAAGGGTAATGCGGTAAATGGAGCACTGGATAGTCTAATGTCTAGTCAGTCGGTGTCTGCAAAGGCCCGAATGGCTGTGCATGATGCTGTCCTCGTTCCTACGCTTATGTATGGCAGTGAATGTTGGGTGTGGCAGAAGAAGCATGAAAGTAGAGTGAATGCAGTAGAAATGAGATCCCTCAGAAAAGTGTGTAATGTAAGGTTATGTGATCGTGTGAGGAATGATGTGATTCGTGAAAGGTGTGGTGTAAAAGATGATATTGTAAGAAAGATAGAAAAAGGAATGTTGAGATGGTTTGGGCACATAGAGAGGATGGATGACAGTAAATTGGTGAAAGAGATATATAGAGCCAATGTGGAAGGTAATGTTAGTAGAGGACGACCTCGGAGGACACATTTGGATCAAATAGAACATGTGCTCAAAAAGGCAGGTGTCCGCAGTATGAAGAATAAAAGAGCATGTATGAAAAGATTGATGGATGTAAACGAAGCCAGAGAGGTTTGCCAGGATCGTACAAAGTGGCGATCGATAGTCTCTGCCTACCCCAATGGGAACTAACGGCGTGAGAATATGTATGTATGTATGTATGTAAAAAGGAATATATGAAATTCATCTATCAATATTCGTGAGTAGGAATATACTAACGGCTATAAATCCCAAAAAATGCTTCACAGGTAGTAATTCTTTACCCACTTTTGAAAGGTGAATGGGGAAAAGGTAGTCAAATGGGTCTCCAACTGCATCGCCCAGCCCAATAATCACTTAAAAAGCCTCAATGTTCTGTATTTTGTAATTTCATATCTATTACAACGCCCGCGGGAATATAAATATAATAAACAGAAGTTAAGATAGGTATTGGTATTTTGGATGTAAGCCGGATGCAAAAAATGTAGTCCACTCGGACGTAGTTGCGGGCAAAAAGCTAGTTATACTCGTAGTATAAAGACAGTATTATAAGTTGGGAAAAATGCATTTTATTTTGGCTCATGTCCTGAATCTCAAATTACAATAAACTTTAAAACAATACAGCTTGCTGCATCTTGCACTCAATCCTGTCTTTTTATAATGAGGTGACATTAAAGCGTTTAGCGACGCAGTTGCATTTGTGGTGTGACTATCAATCTTGCGATAAATTTCTTTACCACCTGCATATATATAAATATATTCACATAAACAATTTACAACCTTACTGATTTCTTACCGCAGGTGTCTTAAGAGGAAACTTAGTGAAATGGGGCTTTTTATGTCATAATTGGCGATGCAATTGGAGACCCATCCATCCGTATGCATACGAGGGGCATACCAATAGAAGTTAGATACTCTTTTCTCATTTAATTGACCCTGGCAAGCTATACACCATCTTATAGGCTGGTTTTTTATTGACGTATTTGAATATAGAACACACTTCTTTTATTTATTTTTTATTTGAATGAGCATATTTTTTCCCAGAATCGGGAATTCACTTGCAACAATGGAGCTCAGTCAACGTGATTTTCGCGCTATGATTTAATAAGACTTTTAAAGCCTCAAGAATGTTTTGAACTTTTGGCTTCTACTTTTGGTGAGTCTGCTTGTTCCCGAGCAACAGTATTCAATTGGTTTGCTGAATTTAAAAGAGGACGGAGATGTCCCGAAGATGAAGCGAAGACAGGACGGTCGCCAACCGCGGTCACGCAAGAAAACGTTCGTGCAGTCGAAAAACGTAGTGCTATTCTAAGCCGATACTACACAGCAGTTTTGTAGAAAACTAAAATCCATAGTAGTGACACGACGACGTTGCCAGACATTCTAGTGTCACAATAAAAGTTGAGTATCAAAGTGTAAGATGCAGCGAGTTTTGTTTAATCGCGCCACCGCTGCCGTCTCCCATAATATCCGGCAAATGGGTCTCGTACAACAGACACAATTTAAACCGAGACGAAACTGAAACTCTTCTTGGATAAAGAAAAAGATTTCCCATGTGTTTATTTATTCGGTTTGTGCCTTTTGGATTGCTCGGTTTCGGTTTGGAATTAGACATTACTTTTTTTATAATATTGAGGTAGTTTGGGATTAATCTTAAAACCCCCTCAAACTTTTTCATCTATAAGTTTAAATATTTTTATCTTAAATATTTATTTGGTCGCGTTTATTGTGGTTTTAATACCTTCTGGTGCTTTTATTGTAGAAAAAAAATACCCAGAAAATAAGTGACTGTGGTCTTGAAAATCTTTAACAAGTTGCGTTTATAAATCCCTCAAAAATTTATGTTTAGTTCACATATCTTTTTAAATGTCATTTTCATTTTATTCTATGTTACGCAAGAGAAAGAAAGAAAAGAGATATTTAGCGTGTTGATATAAAACACAAGACAAGTGATTACCTGTTTTTTTACTCCCACGCCTTACTCTTACTTGCTGTGTAGTGTCGGCTTAGAATAGCACTACCCCTTTTCTTCCGGTGGGTGTACGTAAGAGGCGACTAACGGTATTGGGGCTTTTTAAGGGATTTATGGGCGATGCGGTTGGAGACCCATCACCAACAACCTTTATTTTACCATCTTTTCCGCACGCAACTTCCAAAAGTGGCTGAGGAATTTCTAATTCCTTAGCTCTGGCTACCCCTTTCTAGGGATTTATAGCCGTGAGTATATGTATGTATGATGTACGTTCAAAACCAAAGTTCTACAAAATGTTAAACTAGCCACACTGTTTGTAAAAGGTGATACATTTTTTAAAAGGCTGGCGTCCGAAGTATGAAGAATAAAAAAGCATGCATGAAAAGATTAAACAAAGCTAGAGAGGTTTGTCAGGATCGTACGAAGTGGCGATCAATAGTCTCTGCCTACCCCAATGGGAACTAATGGCGTAAGTATATGTATGTATGTATGTATGTATATTTAGGTGTAAATCCGATCATTTTTTTCAAGTTTACAAGTCCACCGATATTAAACAATATCTTCTCAGGGCAAGCCAAATTTTAAGTTGATGATTTACTCTATCTTTTTTTACCATTTAAATAGATATGACTTATTAGCTTATTACGTTGGTTATTTTAACCTGCTTCACCTCGAAATTTTTAATGTTAATAAAATCTAGTAACTTGAAAATTTTACAAATGAATTAAAACGAAGAAGTGACATAACTTATTATATTATTACATTAGCCTTCCTACTGTAAATCCTGTGAAAATAGGTTTAGCTGTTCCAAATATAAGCCGAAGCAAAGAATAAACAGATGGACAGACAAAATCTTAAAACATTTTTTATTAACAAGCAGCATGTTGGTACTAGTATATATTATGTACCATATAAACTGATATTCACACAATAAAAACTATATGTCTGTGTATGGATGTGTGGTTAATTTAGAGTTAAGGTTATAAATGTCGAAAACGTCATAAGAACCCCACATGACTGTCCTGTTTTCTATCACGTGAATTTACTGTCCAAGCAAAACGTTGTTACTTTGTACATAAGGTGATTAAAATATACTTAAGTACATAAAAAATAAGTTCTCTATCAGACTTAGTCATGGATCAGCAAATTCGTATATAACGGGGAAAGGCCATCCTCTATCACATGAGTGTAGTGTTTAAACATAATGTGGGTGCTTTTAACACCAGCTGACAATGTAACGTGGTATTCAATGTTTAGATATTAGTATATCTGCCACCCTTTCGGGGATACACGGTATAAACGTTTGAGTCTACCGAAGTGTGGAGATATATGGCGAGAACGTTGACTTGGATTGGGTTATAACAACCATGAAACCAATATATTTTCATGGGAATATAAACACCATTATTTTCTACCAAAAATCTCAAGCCATAAACAAAAAGTAACAGACAATCTCAGCGCTTAGAATCACTACATTATTCTAAATCACCCGCATCATTACCCCTGAAATATTAGTGTTGTAAAATTGGCAAGACACCTTTGTGTAGTAAATAGTTATAGCCACAATAGCACGGGTGGTGCGTCCAACTGTCGTCAGTGTTGGCGCAGCGGCGGCAATATCCGGCCTGGGATGCAGCGACGAGAAACTACAACGAAATATTGGAGTTTCTGCCATGTTTTAATGGAGACGAAACTGCTAATTACATTTTTAAACAGAAATATCCATCGTACATGCTAATAGATGTGGATAAAGTATTAGTCAAATAAGTAATTATAGCTGCTATTAATTTTAAGTCAAGCTGAAGGTAAGTGCTTTAAGGAACCAAGTGTTATTTTGCCCAGCCCGGAATGCCGCACCGAGAAACTAAAACTACAATGAAATATTAAAGATTCTGCCATGTTTTTCTGGAGATGAAACTGCTAATTACATACGGTTAATATAAGACGATGAATATTTTTATACTTATTTTAAACAGAGATATCTATCGTATATGATACGGATAATGGATGTGGTTGAGATAATATTATTTATTTATTTGGGAAACAAACGGTACACAATATTTCAAATAAGATAAAAATACAGAGAAGTTCTTGACCTATAAAGTTTCTACCAATTGTTATACAGACGATACAGAAAAACGCAAATTAAAATAACTATTGAAAACAAAACAATTATACATCAGTTGTAATATGGATAATTTATACAGATGGAATTAAGTGAGTTAAAAGAATTGTATTGTCATTCCCACCAGACAAACACTACAAGAGTACAAAATATGCATAGAGATTTTAGGAAATAATGTAATAATAAACAATATTTTATGATAATAAAATATACCTAAATAAGATACATACTTTTCAAGGCTAAAAATACATAAATTAATAATATATAAGATAATTAGAATAAAAGTACTTAAAATACATACTTTAATAATAAATATAACATAATAAGTAAATGTATAAATATAATATAAATTATATTAATTTATAATATAAAATAAATATAAATTCAAATAATTATATTAAGAGAAAATTGTATGACTCAAACATTTAGGGTCGATCGGCTGATTCAACTAACTCCAACTGTTTACAAAAGTTCTTAAATTGAGTGAATAATAAATTGTAAATGTCAGCTTCGGAAAAAAAAATATTGTAAGAAATTATAGCACGGGAAATAAATGTGTTGGTGGCATAATTAGTCCTAAGAGATGGTGTGTGGAATGTGAATGAGTTTCTAGTGTTGTAGGACGGACATCTGAAGTTTAACTTTGATAACAAATAAGGTGAATCAATTAGATTATGGATGGTTTTAAATAACATTAATTGATCCCTTGTGTCTCTAGCACATTGTAAGGGTTTCAAGTTAGGAAGGTGAGATTATGAGACAAGTTTGTAAAATAAGTTATTACAGCTGCGATGTATTTTAAGGCCCGGTTTCTGAATTGAGTATTCCAGATGAGAACAACTTAAGTATTGTTCTATGGCATTGAAATCTTTACAACTGAATGAGACAAAACGATACTTAAGTCGTTCTCAGCTTGAATACTCAATTTAGAAATCGGGCGTAAGTGCTTATAAGCTGAAGGTAAGAAATTTGAGGAACTAAGTGTTACTTTCCCCGGCTTAATGTGGCGGCGTCGAAAAACTACAACTACAATGAAATATTAGCGATTATGTCATGTTTTGCTGGAGAAAATCTATTAATTACATCGTGTGAATATACGAATATGAATAATTTCATTGTAAATATTGGTAAGTATGCATTTAATAATCAAAATATTACAGATGCCCTATTTGTTATAGTAAACAACATCGTTTACAAGCATCGTTACAAGCTTGTAATAAAATCCTTAGTGAAATCAGAGTCTAACTGTAAAGCTTTTTCCATCGGTTACAAGTACAGCTATCTATCTGTCATCGGGTTGAATTAATTCTAAAGCTGTTTAAAGGATATCTTGGGAATCAGATCTCTCGAGCACTCGTATTCATTGCTTTATCAAGTTCTTTAGTACAGCTTTGATTTATTGGAAACTTTCTGGAACAGAATTGATTCGCTTCCTTTCCGTATTCCTTCGCTTTAACAAAAAGCATTTGTTCTTTTCAGATAAACTTTTAATACAACACTTAAAATCACCGGACTTTTTCAATAAACTGTGGAATTCATCTCATTTCTAACTTTCGGAGCTTTCTAGGTTGATATTTTATGAAAACAGAGTTTTTGGCCTAATACTTCGTCATAATGTTAATCAATAATTCGAAATATTTTAAATATAATACGTAAAATTATTTTTTTAAGACTCGTAAAATTTTTTTTTTGTTGTGTACCCAAGTAACACGAAAAGCCCTCTAACTATCTTTTTCTATACCTATGCAGAGCTTAAAGCCCGTAAAAGCTCGTATATAAGTTTGCCGAACGTCTTAAGGCTTTATATTGGCACTCCAAAATCATTCTAACGCTCTAAAGCCGCATAGCGGTCAGATATTGGAATAATTCAATCCAGTTTTGCGGCTCTTAGTGGATTCAAGTGCCATTGGCCGTATAGTGGCATTAATCTGTCGTAATATCATGCCAAAAGCCGCGTAAACTCATGAAGATATACATAATAAATGTGTAAAGCCGTACATTAGCACGACAGGATGCCAATTTACGGCAAGCATTTCAAAGGTCAACTGTGTGTTGTTTGAACGGCTAACAGCAAATCAACCAGATATACTTGGCTTATTTTAAGGCCTCAAGCCGTATTTGCATCCATTTTGATGCATTTGTCAACCATTAGGCAGCCATGAGAAGGAAAATATTTGAGGTTATCTTATTATTTCTAAAAAATGGAGACAAGTGCGAGTTGATTCGCGTGAAGAGGGTTCCGTACGATGTCACCTATCATGTTTTTTTAAATCTGACTTAAATTTGTTTGTGCTAACTAAAAAAAGTATGAATGGTCCCTGATTGGAGAGGGATATTACTAAATATAAAGTTTCCATTAAGAAAAGAAAAAAAAAAGGAAAAAGTTTTAACAGAAAAATAGTATGAAAAAAGGAATTCAACAACATATAAATCATAGGTATATATTTTTTAATACCTTTATAATATTCACATATCACATATTATTTGAAAAACGAGGGTTTTTGTTTCAACTTCAAGGATCTCCAAATTGTAATAATGGTGGCACCATTTCGTTAATATTTTATTATGCATAAAGATCAACATTCTTATCTATTTCCTCTAAGAGAAATAATCCTTTGTGTTATGCTGGCACTTAAATTTAAACTCCTCAAACAACTATAACTACTAATAATAAGCCAACAAAACTCAAATTATGCTCGGAATGTACAATTATTTTATCATTTCACACATTTTTTCCTCAAAAACTACCATAAATCGAAGGCGCGTGAAAATTTTCAATGGAAACTATACAGACATTCACAGTAAAAATCAAAGCGCAGTAATTTAAGCACAGAATTATAGTTAAACTAATACTAACACTTTATAATTTATATTTTTATAAAATTAATATGGTTGTCAAGTCACTTCACTCTCACGGCCATCGTCGTTCATCCATTGACATAAATGAATCACGTTTAATTGATAATATCACCTTTGCCGTGGTGTTAGAGATAATTTTGCAATGACACTGTAAAAATAGTTTCATGCCGTTGGCCGTATATTTGACAGATACAATGCTATTGGCCCTTTGAATGACCATTATGAGTCTTTTCTAATGCCGTTGGCCCGTATTTTGACAACAGCAGTGCTTTTTTGCGGCCTCTGGCATGTTGTTTGAAGCAAAAAATGCTCTTTTACGGCCGTTCGCCTTTTCATTGTCCAATATAATGTTTTTTTACGGCCGTTAGCCGTAATTAACTCATGCAAATGCCAATATACGTTCTAAAGCCGTAAAATTTGTGCCCAAATAAGCCGTATAGTAGCCGTATAGCCGTATATATGCCTTTTACACAACCAGTTCAAAATGCTTAAAGGATACAGCAATGCCTTGATTTGGCTGATATGCGGCTTCGACGTGTTTCTTGGGTAGTGGGGGCTTAGAATGTCTCTACCTCTTTCTACCCATGAGTTTTTCAAGAGGCGGCTAAGAGTATGGGGCTTTTTAAAATGGTTTTTAAGCGATGCGGGTGGAGACCTATTACCAACGATACTTTATTTCTACTATCTTGTCCCTCCTTTTTGGGATCTATGGCCATGAGCATATGTATGTATGTATAATTTGACAGATGGAGGAGGCAAACCTTAGCACACTTAGATAGCTTATATCCAGAAGGATAAAAACTATTATATTTTAAACTACATCTGCTGAATTGTTGCTGAAACTGGTAAACTAATGTTTTCATAATAAATAAAGGAAAGAAAAATTTTGACACAGTCGGGAAATGAACCCGCGACCTCAGGTATTAGTAAAAATTCGGAGGTAGGAAACGCAAACACTACTTAAACGTGTAAAATAAATAAAGGTTAGGAGAATTTCGCGCTGGCAGCCATTGACACGGTAGCTCAATTGGCCGAGCGTCAGGGCGTATACCCGAGGTCGCGGGTTCGATTCCCGCCTGTGTCAAAATTTTTCTTTCCTTTATTTATTAGTTATAATCCCCGCATGAGGTTTTCATGAACAAAAAGATTGAAACTCATCTTTTCATCTTCATTTAAAGGAAATAAAAGAAATATTTTTATTTGTTGAATGGCTAACGAAACTGGATTGCAATTCCAAGAAGAGCTCTGATAAAGTTCTCTGCCTCTCGTTTCATTATGCGGGTCACTTGCTTCACAGTTTGCTGAATAAGATTGATCTCAAAGCATCACGCAATTTACCGAAGTAATCTGATTTTCTCGAGAATTGCAATAAAATAATTTGTAAGGACTTTGAGTCATTGGTTTTAATTTCTAGGTTTCATTATAGAAGATTTATTTATTGCTCCTAGAAGTTTAGTGACGTTTGAATGTAAAAAATACTAAGTAATACCTTTAATTGGTTTCAGTTTTGCATTTATTTTGTTATGTCCTTATGTCATAGAATGGTCATAGATTAACGAAATATTTTTTGAATGGTGGATAATATGGAATGGATAAATAAATAGAAAGACAAGTGAAAAATTTATGTTCTGTGTTAAACTCATCAAAGTTCAACACATCCATCAGTAGTTTTTTATGAAGATAGAAAAAATAATCTAGTCATATATTATTGTATATATCTTGTGAAGCCGATAAAGATTGGTGTTGTACGAATGTGTGAGAGATCTAGAAAATTTTAAAACTTATCATCTTTACTTATCCCTTCCGGTCTATCTCATCCTTACTTTCTCCACTGAGTAAATTATAATTGTCATTTAGTCCTCCTTAGCTTTGAGGTATCAGTTTACTTACACACATATACTCAAGATCACAAATCGCAAAAACGGGTAGCCAGAGCTTCAGAGCTAGAAACTCCTCGGCCACACTTGGAAGTTGATAGGGGACAAGATGGTAAAAAGAAGTTTTGCATTACTTAAACAAATTATTCGTGCTGAATAAAAAAAAAAGGTATATCATCTTGGTTATTACGCCTTGTAAACTTTACAAATAAGGTATGCGTTAGCACTATTTTAAATCTTACTCATGTCTACTATACGGGAATCACAAAACATATTAAA
The DNA here is from genome assembly GCA_963576735.1 of Bedellia somnulentella. Taxonomy (NCBI): domain Eukaryota; kingdom Metazoa; phylum Arthropoda; class Insecta; order Lepidoptera; family Bedelliidae; genus Bedellia; species Bedellia somnulentella. The sequence continues at coordinate 12,119,207 of OY755177.1, read as the reverse complement.
ACTTAAAGCTTACTAAATAAGTAGTTCCCTTCCAATCTTCTGTGTTATTCAAATATAATCTTACAAACAATGCTAATATGTAATTAATGTAAACTTTTGATCTCCCTAAAGTAGTAAGCGCGCCGCGACAAAACAAGTATCGTATATCACATTAACGTTCGACCATTCTTTTACATCACCGCTTCGTAACGTAGTTGGTTTCCTGCGGGACACATTCCACAGCGCGACTCCCCTCTCTCACATTTGTCCTTATTCGACACTTCATTCAACTACACGTTCGGGGAACCATTATTTATTATTTTGTCAGAAACCTTCATACCCGCACATATTTGCAGCCAACTTCTAACATTAATCTTTGTTTGTTACATTACGTGTATCGGTCATGTTATGTTAGCACAATTTATTTATTTAGTTTGCGGTTTCAGGCGTTAAATTGCAATGCTTCGGATGTTACAGATTCAGCTTAAATGTTATTCTTATTAAGGAGTTTATACTGATATTAATATTGGTGTGCAGTGCCGGCTTCGAATGTTACTGCCCCTTACTACCTGCGGGTGTTGTAGGTGGTGCCTAACGGTATGGGGCTTTTTAGGTGGCTTTTGGGCGATGTGGTTGGATAAATTTGGTAAATTTGGTATGGCAGCACCGACCTCAATTGACTGCATTATCTTATCATGGTATCTTACTTGTAAAACGTATATTGTTTTTGCATATAGTCAGCATCTCATTGATTTCTAATTTAGCATCACCTTGATGAGAATCAAACTATGTTTTGCTCGAGACGGCTAGAATATATGTATTCAAGAATAAAACAACATACTATATCTACACCTAATATTATATGTATAAGTTTGGGACATGGATAGCTTGTACTGTTAAAACTGGTGTATGTTCAGTGACGTGTCGTTATTGGAAACACGTATAGAATGGGCCATTACAGCCGTAGACGGCAAACGAGCGCAAAGGTGATTCAGAACGCGGCCCATAAACGTATCTCCTTTATTTCGTTCGACGTTTGCACGTCTCTTTAGCGTTTGCTTCTTCAACTATTAAGATACCCATTGCACAAATATCATTCCTTAATTTCTTGGTGCTGTCAATTCATAACTTAAATGGCATATACTAGAAATTTCTAATTTCTTGCTTATTTATGTTTAATCTTAGGTATGTTAAAAAACTGAAGGTCAGTGATCATGGATCTATGTTTATTAGATCTAAAGATGTTTTGCTGTAAAATTAATACTTACTTATTTCTAAGCTCCATTGGGTGCTGTACAAATGAGGTATTCGCATTTTCTTCACTTCTCTCTTTAAACACAAATAGCAATACATACAAGTAAGTAAATGGATAATCTTCTCTCACTTACGGCCGGTTTCACATCTGAGAATTCGACGATAAAAGCATCTCAAATCGTATTTAAGTACGTACTTACCAAAATTACGTTTCTGATTTGATGAAATATTGTAATTTAATCAAGTTTTGATTAAATGATCAAAATTTTGCGCATCAGTCAAAAAACTGACCTAAATATCGAAATTTGCGTTTCTGAACTCGTTTGACAATACTCAAACAGTCATCATCGCAGATTTGAGTGAGTGACAGTTAAGTTGTCGAATTCGGCTTCTTAAACTTTATTTCTCAATTTGTAATTGTGAAATATTATACGATAAACACATTGTTTTCGACAATATTCTGAAGATGTCTACGGATACTACTACTAGCCGTGTAGTGTCGGCTTAGAATAACACTACCCCATTTTTACCCGTGGGTGATCGTAAGAGGCGACTAAGGGTATAGGGGCTTATTAAGTGATTTTTGGGCGATGTGGTTGGAGACCCGTCACTAAAAACATTTATTATTACCATCTTTTCCCCAATCAACTTCCAAAAGTGGCTGAGGAATTTTTCATTCCAAAGCTCTTTATAGCCGTGAGTATATGTATGTATGTATGTCTACGGATACATCGTTATCTTCACTAGAGGAACCACAGCAGATACCTCAGAGGCAAATACGCCGTCGCCGAGGAGTTCCTAGGATCCGGCCAAATTTCTTTGAAACGCTCTGTGAAAACCAATTTAAAGAACGTTTCAGGTTCACTAAAGAATCGGTGCGCAGCATCTTTAGGAAAGTGTAACGAAGGATCCCACCAGCTAGAACGCAACGGAGTGATTGTTTATCACCATTGCTCCAACTGTTAATAACACTGCGGTTCTATGCAACTGGGAGCTTCCAAGCTGCCATTGGGGATACTGCAAATGTCAGCAAAGCTACCGTGTGCCGAGTCACGGATAGGGTCACAACAGCAATAGCACTATTGAGACCAGAATTTATTTATATGCCAACTCAAGAGCAGCGTCCTACAGTGGCTTCAAGATTTCACGACATAGCTATATTCCCTAGAGTTATTGCAGCTGTTGATTGTACCCATGTCAAAATAAATTCCCCAGGTGGTAATAGGGCTGAGCTTTACCGGAATCGAAAAGGCTTTTTTTCAGTTAATGTGCAAGCATTATGCGATGCAAATTTAAGGAAAAAAAGTAAAAAAAGAGAAAGGGCTATTGTGGTAAACACCGAAACCAATATATTGTAAACTACATACATACATACACTTACGGCTATAATTCCCTAGAAGGGGTAGCCAGAGCCAAGGAATTATAAGTATAAAAAAACGTAAAAATAATTTAAGGTTAATAATAAAGCATTTTCTATTCAATGTTCAGCAATCATTTCTGAGCAATTGTTTATTTGTATTTTGATGCAACATACATACATATACATACATATACTCACGGCTATAATTCCCTAGAAGGGGTAGCCAGAGCCAAGGAATTATAAATTCCTCAGCCACTTTTGGAAGTTGAGTGGGGAAAAGGCGGTAAAATAAAGGTTTTTGGTGATGGGTCTCCAACCGCATCGCCCAAAAATCCAATAAAAAGCCCCGCTACCCTTAGTCGCCTCTTACGACACCCGTGGGTAGAAAGGGGTAGCGACATTCTAAGCCGGCACTACACGGCAAACTTTGATGCAACTTATATGAAAATAAAAAAATGATCCGATTTCTTTTTGTTTTATTAAAATAGGTACATAAAATTATTTAACAACAACCAAGTTTAATTATAATCTATATCTATATCATTTTTTCTTCAGGTCTTTAATTTTATTTTCATATGTAATAGAATCTGTTTCAAACTCTTCATTCGATTCCTTGATTATGATTACATCTTTGTTGTTTTCCATAGCTATCTGTAAATCAAGCGTAATAGTTAATATTAATTTTAAAACCTAAAGAGAAAAGAGACCATTTTCCCACATTTTTAAATGTTTTATATTCATGCGTTATGAGAGGAATTATTAGACTTTTTTGTGCATGAAAACTCAATTTTCCTTCCCTTAATTGAACAGTAATTATGAGAGGAATTCCAGAAAATAATGTATATTGTCACTCTTGCAATCAAGACACTCTTTTGTGAAATGGGACAATGGGTGTCGCCACCAAGAAATATACATACACATACAACCTACACTCTAAAATCATAACCCTACAGTGTTCAGTTTGGTAAAAATGCACTTAATATTCTGTTATAGTTTATGCATAAAATAAATAAATTAATTAGCTGTGTAGTGTTGGCTTTGAATAATACTACCCCATTTCTTCCTGTGGGTGTATGTATGAGGCGACTAACGGTTTTGGGGCTTAAAAGGGATTTTTGGGCGATGCAGTTGAAGACCCATCACCAAGAACCTTTATTTCACCATCAATTCCCCACGCAATTTCCAAAAGTGGCTGAGGAATTTCTAATTCCTTAGCTCTGGCTACCCCTTTTAGGGATTTATAGCCGTGAGTATATGTATGTATAAAATAAAAAGTTTAACTTACATTTTCATTGACCTCATCAACTGATTGAGAATTGTGTTCTATCAATATCTCATTGATATACTTTTGTTCCTGAAAATAAATATTAATTCATTTACAATCAATAATTTATTTAATATCATTTGTTAATTTAATTCGCTTCGCATTGTCCAGTTACAAAAACAGCAAAAGATTGAAGGTGTCAATGATGTCAGTCAATAAACTATAAAAACTAACTAAATATTTTTATAACAGCCGGAATACGCATTTTATTACTGAATATTTAAGTTACGGAAGTATTTAAATAATTATTTACTGATATTCTAATATAATAATCATAATTTTCTAACTCACATTCTCACCGTGGTCCCGACGTGCTCACGCTATTATATTGTTTTGTAATAGATGTCCAGGATTCCTTCTTTCTATGAATTAAATATGCCCCAGTCTTTTTGCACTCAATGACACCATTGTATCTGTAACATGAACCCTGACTCACCATCCAAACCAAAAAGTTTATAAGATAAAAATATATTTAAGTCATACATAGAAGGTTCTAGTTCCAACAGAACGAAGAACTTATTTGTCTTAAAATAATGGAAAAGTGAAAAAGCTAACAAGTACTCACTTTGCTGCGATTGAGAGGAGATTTTCTTTCTCCTCGAGGGTGTAGTTGGGAGACCTTTTTTTAATTCTTTTTCCATGTCTAGTCCCCCTGCTCGGTGTTACTTAATTAATTAACCACGAAAGATTACACGTAACTCCGTAACTATCTTTCCTCATTTACAGCAAGCAAGAACTACCCACAGATTACAATTAGGAACTACCGATACCGAACAAAACAAGCTTAAATTTCATTTTCATTATAATTTTGATTGACGTTTGATAACAATAATGGTTTGGTGTATGTACGTTCCGTTGCCCAGTTTTATTGTTTGTTTATTTCTATTTTTTATTTAATTAAATGGTCTCAAAACCTCGTAATAAATGTAACTACTAATGAAATATTATTGAATCAAATTTGTAGATACAATTTGCTTATTAATATAAAATATAATTAATGAAATATAACTTCATCGGTATTACCGGTTTTCGTAGGTAAATTGAAACGTTCATAGATTTTGATTAAAATCTTAACTAAATGCTTTGTTGATCACATTATAGCAGCGAGCAGTGTTTGTTCTGTGAAACACCTTAAACTTAAGTACTTACTTAGAGTTTGATAAAAACTCAACTGATTAGAGCTAGAATGCTCAGATGTGAAACCGGCTGTTAGTAATATACTATTATACAAGCTAAAACTTAATAAGAAAAAACTTTTATTTTTTAACGTTAAGTTTAACTAATTTTAATTTGAATAAACTGTCGCTTTAGTAGGTGTTTTATTACGACAATATGATGAAAAGAAACTTTTTGGCACTAAGCAAAACATAGTTAGATTTATATGTTTAAAACTATTGAACCAAAATTAGGTCTATGTTATACTTGATCATTTTAAAACAACTTAATTATTAATATGACAAATTCAAAATCATACATACATATACATACATATACTCACGGCTGTAAATCCCTACAAGGGGTAGCCAGAGCTGAGGAACTAGAGGTTCCTCGGCCACTTTTGGAAAGTAGAGTGGGGAAAAGATGGTAAAAATAAAGGTTGTTGGTGATGGGTCTCCAACCGCATCGCCCAAAAATCTCTTAAAAGCCCCAATACCGTAAGTCGCCTCTTACGTACACCCACCGAAAGAAATGGGGCAGCACTACAAATTCAAAATCAATCAGTACTACAAATAGAGTCCAGTAACTAACCACTAATATATTGGTAATAATGATTGGAAAACTCAATTTGGAAACCTATTATGCGGTATTACGGGTCATCGTTATGCAACGCTAAAGCCAGGCCAAATAAATAGCTCCATAGAATAAAATTAATTAATTAAAGTGCCCCGGCCACGCATTAGGAGGAAAAGGAATTTTCAGGATCGTTGAACAACAGAATTGATACCTGCCTTTTTGGCATTTTTATCATACCTTCATCTACATAGTTAATTGCTTTCAATTTCAAAAGACCTTTTGAAATGAGGCATTGGAAATAGCAAAGCTTTTTGACGATTGAAATTTCTTAATTAATCGAAAAGATACCTAAAATATATTTTTATAATACTTGAGTTTGACTTTGCTTAAGATTTTCATAGTTTTTCTTTGCATTCACTAGGTAAATTAATTATGGTTGGCGCCTTCGATTGTTTGCCACTCCCAAATCTGTTAGTTAAATATGGGACAATTATGTATAAATATTTTCTTACAAATACACTCACCTGAATGACTAAGCCTAACTTAGGCATCTAAGTTTGTTTTCCCCACCGTAGGACATTTTAAAAAAGACACATCGGTGTAGGCCTGACTCAAAATTTGAAGCTACGCCACTGTGTATGCTAAGCGGGTGGTCCTACTGAGCTATCACGGTTGTTACGTAACTTTATAACTAAATATTCTTGAGGCCGTAGTTCAGTTTGTATTATTCATATTCACTTATAAAATAAAACAAACGTGATAGCAGAGTAGAACACTCGGTTATCGTGCAAACGACTAGTGTTCAAATCCTGGGTCGGGCCTACACCAATTTGTCTTTTCTAAAGACATATGTGTGGTTAATTTATCATGGTTGTTAACGGTGAGGGAAAACATCGTGAGGAAACCCACATGGCTGAGTTGTCATGTGACAGTGTATTCGTACAAAACGGCGATAGGCCTGCCCCCTATCACGTGAGTACACTGTCTATGCAAAACGTGGGTACTCTGGACACCAGGTGACAAAGTCACGTGATGTTCAGAAGTATTAGTACCTCTGCCAACCCCTTCGGGGATATTCGGCGTGAACGTTTATGTTATGTTATGTTACTTATAAAATATTACCATTGTTATTAATTGTAGTGATAATCGACAAATGAAAGCAATAAGATAGAAGCCACCCTATGAGTAATATGATGAGAGCTTTGTTTGATCAGTTCTGTTATTACAGCTACCAGTATCGATGCCACATAACGTTTGTAAATTATAGAACTGTTGTGATGGATGTATCAATGGTATTGTGTTACTTTGTAAGGCTTATGAGATTTTGCGAGTGATGCTGTTATAACCAATAACTGATGTTTGAATTAGATTATTTCACTATATTATTCCCTCATAATAGTAGAATGGCACCAACCCATATTTTCGCGGGAGCCTTCGATGCGACTATGATTATAGGGCTTTGTAAGTGGCTGTTGAGTGATGTGGCTGGAGACTGACCACCAACTATACTTTATTAATAGATACATATCTTCCCTAAGTAAGTTCGAAAAGTTGTTGAATTTGGGATCCATAGTCGTGAGTATTGTATGTTTTTATTCCTAATAACTTATATAGTTATTTAATTAGGCACATTAATGCCCATTGCGATAAGCAGAGACTAGCGATCGTAGTAAAGTATTGAAAATCCCGACGAACAGCAAAGTTCATAAAGTATGTAACAAAATTTTATAATATCTTCTGATTAACAGCATCATACTTAAGTGTTGCTTAAAATAAGTGAGGGCATAAAACTGAGCACACCAAAAATTTATCGATTTGAAAACAATTCGACGCTTCATTAACCTAACCAACCACCGTGTAAAATGGAACATCTTTAATAAGATATCGTTGTAACTTGTAACTCAACGACTATGAAAAATTGTTGATGATTTTTTCAATGTTTTGTCATGGCTTTATATAAATAACTTTATATGACTTTTCTCCATGTTATGTAAACTATTTTATTATTTAATTATACATACATACATACATACATATACTCACGCCATTAATTCCCATTGGGGTAGGCAGAGACTATCGATCGCCACTTCGTACGATCCTGACAAACCTCTCTAGCTTCGTTTAAATCCATCAATCTTTTCATACATGCTCTTTTGTTCTTCATACTTCGGACGCCAGCCTTTTTGAGCACACTCTCAATTTGGTCCAAGTGTGTTCTCCGTGATCGTCCTCTACTAACATTACCATCCACACTAGCTCTATAGATCCCTTTTACCAATTTTCTATGATCCATCCTCTCTATGTGCCCAAACCATCTCAACATTCCTTTTTCTATCTTTCTTACAATATCATCTTTCACACCACACTTTTCACGAATAACACTATTTCTCACTCGGTCACACAATCTAACATTACAAATTTTTCTGAGGGACCTCATCTCTACTGCATTCACCTTGCTCTCATGCTTCTTCTGCCGCACCCAGCATTCGCTTCCATACATAAGCGTAGGAACAAGAACAGCATCATGCACAGCCATTCGGGCCTTTTCAGACACCGATTGACAGGTCATTAGGCTATTCATTGCTCCATTTACCGCATTACCCTTTTTTACTCTTCTTTCAATGTCTTCATCACATTTTCCATCCCTTGTAAACAAACTTCCCAGATATACAAACTCCTTCACCTGTTCCACATCCTTACCATCAATCGCAATCACGCATTCTGTCACATCTTCCTGTCTCTCAAAAATCATCGTTTTGGTCTTATCCACATTCACCCTCATTCCCTTTCTTACAAAAGACTCACATGCGATATTCATCATCTCTTGCAACTCTTCTGCCGATGATGCAAGTAGCACTTGATCGTCAGCATACAAGAGGCATTTAATGATGAATCCACCCATTCTTAGTCCATAATCACTTTCACGCAACTCTGTCAAACAGTCATTTAATTATATCATTTATTTATTTCTTTCTTTTCCTTGAAAGTGTCCCAATTTATTTCCAATAATATTAATTCAAAAAACATTTTTCCCGCGTGAAGTGGGCATCAGGGGTGGGCAAACGGTCGATCGCGAGGGAATCTAAGGTCGATCGCACGCATTCCTAAAAATGCACTGACAGAGAGGCCCGAAAACTGATAAAAACACTCTTAGTTCATGTGATTGGCTTCGTACATATTTTTAGTAGTTATTAGTTATTAACTTGTATAATAAAAACTGTACTTCTTTAATAGTAAATAAAAGTAAATTTAAATAGTAATATGTGTGCAATACCTACAATAAACGATTTAACATAAAAAAATATTGTCTCATTGCAAGTCGATTGCTTGTCGTCTCAATTTATGGATATAGATCGCCACTAGTGAAAGTCTGCTCACCCCTGGCTTATATTATGATCTTTTCCTTACTTAAATTCTAGAAATGGCTGAGGAGATTCTAATTCAAAAGCTCTTGCTCGCCCACGTTGAGATTAATAGCCGTGAATACGACACGTATTTATAATATTTCTCATGCTTAAAATTATTGATATTTAACTCTACTCCAATACATATTTCCAAACATGATATGTTTTTTATAAAACATGTTAAAAAGGTAGCCGTTAACTGCTACCTGCTGGTATTTCCTTGATTTTTACTTTTATTGTTTTATCACTCACGGTGAAGGCTTTACTGTTTTTCGATCATGTTTCGACGTAATATGCAAATACGGTAAAAGAAAAAAACTAGGATTTATAACTTTGGCGCAAAGGCTTGTGGATGGAATAAAGGTACCCGTATCAATATTTTACGACCCAGACGAACATAAACACATCTTTCACTCGTCTCTTCTCTACGTTTTTCAAATAATAAATGTATGTAGGTTATATTTGATAAAAAATGTGTGTTGATGTTATTTTTGGCTTCAAAATATGTTAAGGTATAACTTGATAACTGAGTACTCTCTGATGTAGACCGATATGGGTTCCAATACAGAATTTGAAGTTTTTAACATTTCTTAGAAGTGAAATTTATTTAACAGGTTGAGAAAATAACGTGGGGAAATACACGTAGCTGAATTGTACTTGGTCAAGTCATAGGGCCGGCGCTGACTGCCGGCATGGAATGGCAAAATAAAGTAAAATGAATTCTATACTCATGGTAATAAGATTAAAAATGGCTATATCTTACCGAAATCCTTTGCCATGCCATGCCGGCAGTCAGCGCCGGCCCTTAGAGTACTTTTACAAAATGTCAATTAATTTGCCGCATATCCTGTAAATGTACTGATCTTTCACCGGCCACTCGATTTTCAACTTACGGCGCAACCGAAAATATAGGTTCATTAAAAAAATATATTGGTGTTTAGGATGGTATATCTTAACATGATTAAAATGTGAATTGCATAAAGAAATATAGTGAAATAAAACAGTTCTTGAATGTATACTCGTCCGTATTTTATTACGTGCATAAGTTGAGTTAGCGAATGTGGAGTGGAGACAAGTCGTTTTTCTTGAGGATGCTCCGGGTTCCCTCATCATTTAGCGTCACACTCCAGCTAGCAACTGATACACGGGTGTCTAGAACATTTCTAACTCTGTTTCTTGTATTAAAATTATTGAAACTTGAAATCACTGAAACATTGAAATCACTGTAATCGAGAACATTATTCTAGGAAGAAATATTAAAAAAATGTATCACCTTTTACAAACACTGTGGCAAGTTTAACATTTTAAAGAACTTTGGTTTTGAACGTACATCATACATACATACATATACTCACGGCTATAAATCCCTAGAAAGGGGTAGCCAGAGCTAAGGAATTAGAGATTCAACAGCCACTTTTGGAAGGTGCGTGGGGAAAAGATGGTGAAATAAAGGTTGTTGGTAATGGGTCTCCAACCGCATCGCCCAAAAATCCCTTAAAGGCCCCAATACCGTTAGTCGCTTCTTACGTACACCCACCGGAAGAAATGGGGTAGTGCTATTCTAAGCCGACACTACACAGCTACAATGAACGTACATCATATTATAAAAAGTAAGTATATTGCGAAAAATGCTTTCAATAGTAAATCCATTTTACTGGCTCCTACGATATGCAATCTACGAAGATATTGCGTAGTCAATTTAAGACATTCGTAGATATCAAACATGACAACAAAACTATGCTGTATATTTCTATGTCAGTATGAATTCAAAATTCACAGCCTTAGCAACAATCTCAATGGGTGAATGTTAATTTACTTAAGACCCTTTGTTGAATTTTATAAAATATTTTTGATATATAAACATAACATATATTTTAATGTTTTATAGAGCCTTTGCAATGACTTAAATAATAATAGTATATTTTGCACTCAATTTCCCCGTATCAAATTTATCAATCGGTTTTTGAATTGATTGAATCATAGAAAACTTAAAATATTTGGTAATTTAAATAGTCAATAAAATTTACTTGTACTAACCCAGCCTCGACCTAAATTAATTAAAGAGAGTTTTCATAAAATCATGGAAAAATACCATCTACGAATGCTTAAACTGAAAGTAAATATTAATTTCAGGCAAGCTATATGTTACATATTCTAAAACTTCTACATAGGTAAAGTCGTAGCACTTTACCTATGACACATTAAATAAACATATGAATTTACTAATTATAATTCGTAGTTCCGTATGTCCCCAGCGCGACACGGTGACTAATGACTCTAAAACTACACCATACCTACTTTTGCTTACGAACTTGTTTACTGGGGCGCTCGTGATTTTTTCTATTTTAACAACATTAGTTTGAAAGTTCTTGCACCGTAACCTATGTTTTATAGTTCACTTAAGCTACATCAACGATCTAGTCTGCAATGTTGTAATAGCTTTGAGGAAAGTTCGTAATAGATTACGTCATTATTCTAGGCTTCCTACAACTCAGTTATAATAATGCTTCTTGGGTTTACAAGAAATTATACGTTTATTTAAATGTTGATATTTACGGTAGAGTAGATTATTTTCTTTACGATGTTAACAGAGATCAGACAGAGCTTCTGTTTGATCAGAAATATGGTAAAATATGAGATATAAATACTAGTGCCGTACCGTTATAAGTTAAAAGTATATTTTTTGAAGATAATCTTATTTTATATTAATAGAACATTACTTTAAAATTAATCATGTTTTAATAAATACATATATCAATTTTAATTTATATCTTTAGTTTAGTTGGATGTCTATCGTATAAATGATGTTTGCTAGAGTTGTTCTATACCTGATGTAACTGGCCAAATAGCATTAATAATCCATCCTCAATTATTGCACAATAGCCTAGTGCTGCCTGTTTTCATCGGTGCTACTATGACTAAATCATCATTCTCACTTAGTGGAGAATCTACTTATCATGCAGAAGTTGACCGAGTTTATTCCAAACTAAATTCAGTTATAATACAAAATCTATTAACGAGAAGAAAAAATAACATCTCCTTATTTTATGTAATCAAAGGGCAATTTCTTGTTATACAAAACTTAAAAGCATATTTGTTAGAACAACTTGCTTACCATCTTAATGAATGCTTTAATTAAACATCAAGCAAAATTACTTAATTAATGAAAAATATTTGAGCTCGTATTAATTTAAATTTGGTCTATGAATACTTCATTAGGTTAACGCGACAAGTAATATTAATATGTACTTAAAGTCAACGTTCATGTATGTAATACTTCTGGAAATCACAATATCTTTTTTCAGGTAGTGTTCAGAGTTTCTACGTTTTGCTGAGACGTTTTTTTTTTCTTTTCTTTAGTTGTGTTTGTGGTTATTTTCTTAGGTTCTAAACGGTAAGGGAAATTTTGTCGGTAGTTTGGTTAAAATGTAATTAGCATTTATCCTTTATTTTACAATTTTTCCCCACTCAACTTCTATAGGTGGCTGTCAAATTTAAAATTCTTAAGCTCTGGCTAACCCTTTTTGGGATTTATAGTCGTAAATGTATGTATGTATTTTCAGAAGTATTTTTACGGCGACGGTAAGTTTGGCGTAAATAAGAATTCTTCACTACTTCTAGTTTACCTATCTTTTTACCTGAAAATCGGGGAAACCCATTAATTTTCAATATTTTCAGAAGCTATGAGTAAATTAAGGCAGCTTGCTTCTTAATACCAATCAATGGTGCTTCACTCTAGAGGCGATCTAATTATTTGTGATTGAAGTATACATTACATTTAATATTAATGCCAGGACATCCTCAGAAAAGTTAGTAACGTAGGGTGATGGAGTGAGAAATGGTGTGATTCATGAAAGGTGTGGTTTGGAAGACGATATTGTAAAGACAATAAAAAAAGGATAAGAAAAGAAAGGTTTGGGCACAAAGAGAGAATGGATGATTGTGAATCGGAAAATGAGATTTATAGAGCCAATGTAGGAGGAAATGTCAGTGAACCAAACCTGAACCAAATAGATTTGCTCAAAAAGGCTGGCGTCCGAAGTATGAACAATAAAAGAGCATGCATCAAAAGATTGCTAGGATTATACAAAGTGGCGATCAATAGTCTCATCCTACCCCAATGGGAAATAATGGCGTGAGTATATTGTATACAACATAACATAACATAAACATAACATAAACGTTCACGCCGAATATCCCCGAAGGGGTTGGCAGAGGTACTAATACTTCTGAACATCACGTGACTTTGTCACCTGGTGTTCAGAGTACCCACGTTTTGCATGGACAGTGTACTCACGTGATAGGGGGCAGGCCTATCGCCGTTTTGTACGAATACACTGTCACATGACTAAGTACAACTCAGCCATGTGGGTTTCCTCACGATGTTTTCCCTCATCGTTAACAACCATGATAAATTAACCACACATATGTCTTAAGAAAAGACAAATTGGTGTAGGCCCGACCCAGGATTTGAACACTAGTCGTTTGCACGATAACCGAGTGTTCTACCCACTGGGCTATAACGGTTGCTATATTGTATATATATAGAGTGTGTAATGTATCCCAAAGTGTACAAATAAATGTTCTGTAACTATCCTAATGTAAGAGCAGACCAGCCCACCAATGTGTGCGCAGAGCTGTCGTTATGAGGACTTAAAGGTCGCGCACAAGTAATTTCAAAAAGGCATGTTAAGAAAATTCTAAATTTGTATGTATTTTACTGCTGGTTCCTACTAACTGATCCTTTTGAAACAGGAATTCCTACAAAACTAACATACTTTTATTAAATATGATCCTTTTTATGTCCCGTAAGGACACAAACACATACAATGCCGGTAGTCAAAGAAAACCATCGACATCATCCGATAGAATTCTAAAACAGTCCCGTATTGAGCTTTAAAGAAGGCATTGACATGAATACAAATCCGGACTTACGAGTCAGCAGCTCGAAAAGAATAAGTTTTAGAATGGCTAACAATATGTAAGGCAACCGTGCGACACTCTGATTTACGAACATGGGACCAAGGAAATACGAACAATAAACTTATACGTCGTTTTTTATTCTATATAGCGATCCGTTTCGCCTTATATTTTGATGCACATATAATTTCTAAAGTAAAAGCCTAAAACACACCCTAATACAACATTTACCAGTAAAGGAAATTTAGTCAGAGATCAGCAAGAACAAACAGATAGATCGAAATCTGTACATGAAATGATATTTGGTGTGAATATCAGCATCAGCAGGCGAAAGACGTCCATTGCTTGCATGGAGAACTTAACTAAATAGAAGAGAAACGAAGAATGTCAGTATCTATAAATGATTCAGTGCATTTCTACTGACTTAAGCGAAGCTAATGTATGACCAACAAAAGTTAGAGCATTGAATAAACCAATCAGGGTGTAGGGCAATTTATTTGGACAATTAGTTTTTAGCAAATTTTGTACTTAACTACGTTTCGTTTCCGCTCTATTTAGTTTAGTTCTCTATGATTGCTGTTTGCCGAAGCGCGAGTAGCGTGCTTCTACGCAACCATGCGCGCCCGCGCCGCCTTCCTGCTGCAGAGGGTGCGGGCCAGCCCCAACAACATCCTGCAAGCTATTGCGGATAGGGTGGATTCGCCTTATATATGGCATTGTATTAATCTTCAAAGTAAATATAATAGTTAGGTAAAAGTAGTATTAAGTATTTTTTAAGGTGTCTAACATAGTTGATAAGTCTTGTTACTAACAGTATGAGCCCTGTTGCTTTGAATAAAGATTTATTATTATAACCTCCCCAAAAGTCTCTTTATTATATTCATGATAAATTTAACACCCGTAATGCCAAAAAAAAAAGACAAATTGGTATAAGTCTCAATTAGGATTCGAACTCATGACTTATAATATTATCATCTGTATCGGGAATTTTTTTTAGGTTGAAAAGTATTTTAGGTGAGGGTTTTGATTGATTTTAAGTGTTAGCTTTGTAATATTTCTTTATAATGAAGCATTTGAAAAAAATGCTTACTGCATTATTTACGTATAATAATTCGAGTCTCTGATACTTACTACCTGACTAGTAATTATAGAATAAAAGCCGCTTTAATATTAATTTAGCTTCCTAGAAACGAAAATAAAACCAAACAAAATGAAGAGCATTTTGATCATCAAAGTAATTAAATTTTCAACGGAAACAGACGAAATGGCCTCGCCTACTCACGTGATATGATTAAACCATGCATTCATTATGAATTTTGTAAGTCACTAGTGTACACTTCTATTTTACAATATTTTGACTATAGTTAAGTCATATTTATAGTTATAGTCTGTTAGTGTTATCTGTCTGTTAGGGGTTAGGAATATCTAGACCCTTTTGCTTTCCACATTAATGCCGTGATAGTAGCCGGGACCGACGGCATAGCGTGCCCACTTAATTTTCGGATAATCCATTTATTCATGCTTAAAAATTACATACATACATACATACATATACTCACGGCTATAAATCCCTTAAAGGGGTAGCCAGAGCTGAGAAATTAGAAATTTCTCAGCCACTTTTGGAAGTTGAGTGGGGAAAAGATGGTAGAATAAAGGTTGTTGGTGATGGGTCTCCAACCGCATCGCCTAAAAATCCCTTAAAAAGCCCCAATACCGTTAGTCGCCTCTTACGTACACCCACGGGTAGAAATGGGGTAGTGCTATTCTAAGCCGACACTACACAGCTTAAAATTTATAGTATTTAATAATTATTCTATTATCAAATATTTAACTCATTTAGTTGAAATCAATACATTAATACAATGTATTTTTAAGAAAAGAAATTTCCTACAAATTTCGAAGCGCACCTTTTTGTAGAAACGAAATTGAAAGAGAAACAACTAACAACGTAATCCAATGAATACATCAATATCACAAATTGATTTTGAGGACTTTTCTTGACTGCCGGATAAGTGCTTCGTAATAAATTGTAAAAGCATGTTATTGAATGAAGCGGGCTAAGAGGATAAAGAAATTTTGTGAAGTTTGGAGGATTAAGTAAAGTTTAGAATTGCAATGCAATGTAGAGGGTGACGGCGCGTGGAGGCCACTTTGACTTTAAGCTTCCAATCTGCGAATTGAGAATCCGATAATCTTTCATGACATGCGGACCACCAGACGGATTTATCTGACTCATTGCAGACGCTCCTATTGACATTGAGATGTTGATAAATCGAACGATTGGTTTGATCATCTTTAGGGATTTAAATGTATATTCAAATTAATAGCTAATCAAAAATTGAGTTATTTTAATAAGTGATTTCTACGAAATTTTTAGACGTAAAAGGCGTTTCGATTCAGAAGGATTATTTTCAAACTCAAGCATTCACGCCGTACATTCCCGAAGGGGTATGCAGAGGTACTAATACTTCTGGTAATCACGTGACACCTGGTGTTCAGAGTACCCACGTTTTGCATGGACAGTGTACTCACGTGATAGGGGCAGGCCTATCGCCGATTTTTACAAACTGACTGAGCGAGCCGTCTCGCAAGGCAGCCTCGCGAAGCAAAGCCTCGGTCAGTCAAGACGTGCCGCGCCCGCGGCAAACGCCCGCGCTGCCTCGCCCGAGCGTTGTCGGTTTTTATCAAAGATCAAAAGCGCCTCAGTACGTTTGTCGCGCTCAATCAAAACGTTAGTGTTTTGCCTCGCTCATTCGTTGTGTGTTAGTTGGGCGGTATCTGTTCAAGTAGTAGACTGAGTGTCGTGCGTGCCTCAGCCTCACCGTAGCTCGGCTTTGCCGCGCGAGGAAGAAAACTTACAGACCGAGGCTGCCTCGCGCGGCATGTGTACCGCGGTAAACGTCCGAGGCTGCCTCGCGAGGCGGCTTGCTCTGTCAGTACGCACCTATTAACCAGTATTGTGTCTTTTAAAAAAGACTAATTGGTGTAGGCCCGACCCTAGATTTGAAACCTGATCGTCTACACAATAAGCGGTGGTCTACCCACTGAGCTATCATGGTATGATTATAAGCTAATCATATTTCATTATCAAAATTTTGTGCTGCCCTTATATTTCCGTCACCTATCGTGCCTCTCTATAGCTTGTTCTCAGCTCTCACTCGCGTAACGTGAAACTTTAAGGTTGTATAACGTCAACAATATATAAAAACAAGCACATATATTTTTATATAGTATTCTATATTACGCCACACAAAGAGACCACGCCACTACTAAACATAGTTTGTTTTGTTTAGTTAACTTCACAAAATCACCTGTACGAGGTAACAATAAGCCAGGAGCCTAAAATAATAATGAAACATAACTTATTCATTTAATTTCGCTTGTACCGAGCTTGCACACGTGAGTATAAGGACTTAATTTTCTGTACAATTTTCTTCATTTGGCGGCCCTTACATAATTTATAGGGGTTAAGCTGACGGAGTCCCTGTGTCGTGGACAAATTACAGTCTCGTCCTTTGTTATTACACCTACCCTTGACAAGTGTGAGCGTAGAGTGATGTTTGCATTGATATATTTTTAGTGCCATACAGTGTTGATGATGTTACGAAGACTGCCTGTTCTCAATTTCCAAAAATTAGTGTGGAATTTTAACCCTGTAATGAGCAATAGTACGGAGTTGTTTATAAGATAATAAATTTATTATTATAGTATTTGAACTTATCATCCAATGGCAATTTGATACACACAGAGTAATTCTTTCAATAAACGTAAGTTAAAATTTTTGAAATTTTAATATAATTATAGTTATAATATAATTAGTTGTTACAGTTATGTTATAGAAGTAAGCAGTCAGTTATAAGTTATAACTTTTTAGGTTCCATTAAGTTGAAACGTATAGTCTCAATATAAAATGGGAAAACCCTCGGAGTATCATCAAATTACGCTTCAATATGAAGGCCTTCTAGTACAGTCTAAGTCATTTTCAAGGTAACGAAATTAATGACATGAAGAAGCGTACCCATGGGATGCGCCAATAATATGATTGAAGTTTGTAAAAAACGGAGAACGAAGAATATTTATTATGAGCCTACTTTATAATACACTAAAAACGTTTTCTGTTGTAGAATATACTGTATATAGCACAGTAACAACAAGATACTTAATGACTTAGTTAGTATTATTATGGCACATAGAGAGGATTGATGATAGGAAATTAGTAAAAAGGATCTATAGAGCTAATGAAGATGGTAATTTTAGTAAAAGACGACCAAGCCCACTTGGACCAAATTGAGAGTGTGCTTCGAGTATGAAGAATAAAAGAGCATGTGTGTAAAGATGGATGTAAACGAAGCTAGAGAGGTTTGTCACGATCATACGAAGTGGCGATCGATAGTCTCTACCTACACCAATGGGAACTAATGGCGTTAGTCTATGTTCCTCTCAGCTCATATATTTCCCCACCAAGGGGCCCGAGCCTACAATATATAGGGTGATTTGGCCTAAGTCCACCACGCTGGCCATATGTGGGTTGGTAGACTAACGACTACTGCCGTAATAGTAGCCGGGGCCGACGGCTTAATGTGCTCTCCGAAGCACGGAATCATCTTAATTTTCGGTCGAGTGATTCAACCCTGCAATATCCTTACAAACTGGGTAAAATCTTACAAATTAAATTTGTGAGTTTACCCCCCGGGGATTGAACCCGGGACCTCTGCAGTTGAGCTAAGTTTTTAACCGCAAGGCCACGGAGACAATCATTACAGAGATGTAAAGTAAAGTAAAGTAAAAATGTTTTATTCAAATAAAGTTTCAGTAACAATATTTAAAGATATGTATCACATTCACATAACAAAAGTATGGTTTATTTGTTACAATAGTTTTGAGTTCTACCCCCCGAAATAGTGAAAACACTGTATTGTATGTGACTATAGGTACAGATTCAAATCTTTTATCTTATAATCACTCAACTAAAATTATGTAAAAACGCTGTGACTGATACATTTTTCCATTTAATGCTAAAGTAATCTTTGTAAATAACTACCACATTGATGGAGTTAAAAATTAAATTAGCCGTGTAGTGCGGCACATGAGGAAAGAATAACAATAAAAAAAAAGGTTTATCAGGTATCAAGTTTTTAATTTAAATCTTTTTGTTCATAAAAACCTCATGTGGGGATTATTACTAATAAATAAAGGAAAGAAAAATTTCGACACAGGCGGGAATCGAACCCGCGACCTCGGGTATACGCCCCGACGCTCTGCCAACTGAGCCACCGTGTCAATTGGCTGCCAGTGTGAAATTCTTCTATCCTTTATTTCTTTTACACGTTTAAGTAGTGTTTGCGTTTCCTACCTCCGAATTTTAACTAATTCGGAAGAGGCGTATACGTCGGGGCGTATACCCGAGGTCGCGGGTTCGATTCCCGCCTGTGTCGAAATTTTTCTTTCCTTTATTTATTTTTTATTTATTAATCAAGTTTTAAATTTTATTTTTTGAAAAAGTCAAATGCATTTTTAATTATCACGCAGTTGACGATACATTATATGTTATTCTACACTTTTCACGAACTATATAACAAAAAGCACTATACAATAGAAAACATAATCTCAGTAATTAAAAAAACATAAATACTAACGACTGTAAATTCCAAAAAGGGGCAAAGTTGGAAATTCCTTAGCCACTATAAATAATATGAATCACGACAAAAACATCTCGCGACGATAAAGGCTTTCCGACATTCTAAATGATAATCATAATTGTAATCATTTTAGAAAAGGATACATACATAACGGCTATAAACCGGAAAAAAGGGTAGTTGGAACTTTAGAAATTGAAAATAGTAGGTTAAGTAGAGAAAAAAAAATTAAGGGCGTTTGTGATGGGTCGCTTCATCGCCAACAAACACTTAAAAAGCCACAATATCCTAAGCCGCCATCTACTATATATATACTCACATAGATACATACTCAAGCGATTAGCTCTCATCCAACCCTGCCTAGGTTCTAGAAATACTTAATCCAGAAACAACTTGGAACAAATTCCCAAAACCCAGCGCGACTGATCAAAAGCCAATACAAAGTTGAGCAATACATTCCTAGTAAATAGCTATGGTCTGTCTATTCTTGTGAAGTGGGTGTCGTTTATAATGAGCGGGCGAAGGCGGGCGGTGTCGCGGCAGACAAAGCGATGCTGTGCAGCTAAATCGCTGCGGTAGTTTAACGGTGCCTCGTGCCAATAACTAATGTCCGGGAGCGAGCGCTTTTCTAACTAATGACACTACAAGAGACAACTCTTTGTTTTAATTGCGCATGGAAACGAATACTACTAAATTATTTTTGTATTAAACTGGAATTGTTTGTTTTGTTTTGGTAGATCTGGGTGCATAAAGAGGCTTTAGATGTGAAGAGCTTAGAGTTAAATATTGTATCAAATAAAAACCTCACGCCTTTAAATGTCAAGAAAGGGTTATCCAGAGCTTTAGATATAAAAATACCTGAGCATTTTTTGGGTCTTAAGTAGCAAAATATTGTATAGCATAGAATGTTTGTGATGGGTACTTACTTACTCCAGCCAATTCACCCATCATTCACTTCAAAGGGATCAATACTCTCATTTATCTCTTACAACGACATTGGATCAATTTGTAGTTAGCTTTGTGACAGTTTACCCCAGCAAAGGAGTAATTGTCCTCTATTATGACAGTCAGTTTACTACAGTTAAAACCCATAATTGGTCAAAAGGATTTATAGCTAAACAGCTGGCAAAATTGGTTTTCACCGTTTATGAGATCAAATGTTAATGCATAGGGCCGCATCAGTTATTTAGATAGTATTTTCATTATGTATTTAAACGCATAGCCGAGCGAAGTAAAGCGAAAAGTCCTTTACGACGAACTGTATATTTGTTACTTGTAGGATGAGTTCTGGGATAGCTGAAATTGGAATAGGGACTTAAAGTATCAAATTCGCAAATAGTAAATAATACTTCGTATAATTTTTAAAACCTGCATGCGCACTGGTCTTAAAAACAGTTATTAAACTGACCAAAACCAGTTGAAACTGAAACAAGATTCTGAACTGCCTTGGGACTCATGTTAATGTAAAGAAAATAACGAGGGCTTGATGTGAACTGCATGCGCAAAAAAAAGAACATTTAAAGTTAAGTACTTCAATGAAATAAAACTGTCTTATTAATCTGGTAGTTTCTTCAAAAACAACATTTTAAAGGGGTAATATGTCAATAGGTTTATGTTAGGAGTTTCACTACTCGATCGAATCCGCAACGAGAGATCCGTAAAAGAATCGGGGTCATTAGCATAGCCAAAAGAGTTGTAATAAGTGGCAATGGGCAGGGCATATTGCACGCAGAACTGACGGTCATTGGGGCTCGAAGGTTCTGGAGTGGCGGCCACGTACGACGACGCCGCAGTGTAGGTGGGCCTCCCTCAAGGTGGACCGGCCACTTGGTCAAGTTCGCGAGAAACTGATGAATGAGGGCAGGACAGGACGTTGCGGAGGTCTTTGGGGGAGGTTTAGGTGCAGCAGTGGACGTCTATTGGCTTATGATGATGATGATGATTATGTCAATAGGTTGGAGAAAACTTTATCTATATACATACAGCGTTTTAAGAAAGACATCTGTGATTTCCAAGTGTGGTATTTAACTTTTAAAACAAATACTAACTCAATATGAGTCAATAAGTCTGGCATATATTATATTAAAAACATATACACACTGTCTCTGCTAAAACATCAACTTAACCAATATGATTGCGTACCTAATCTCTAGTCATTGATTGCCTTTTATCCGCAAATAACAAAAAACAAACTTTCTTTTTTCTTTCAAGTTGACTTTTGAGTGACCTTCTTTTCAATTAAGAGGGCTTTGACACTTGAGAACACTTTCATTAAGTCTAAAAGGAAGAAAATCTAAAGACACAACGTTTTTTGTAGTACTTAATTAGATGTTTTACAAATTACCCTCGTTTGCATTAATCTATGCACACATACATACATATACTCACGGCTATAAATCCCTTGAAGGGGTAGCCAGAGCTAGGGAATTCGAAATTCCTCAGCCACTTTTGGAAGTTGCATGGGGGAAGATGGTGGAATATAGGTTGTTGGTGATGGGTCTCCAACCGCATCGCCCAAAAATCCCTTAACCCTCGGCATGCCTGGTTGGGTCTGTGAGACCCACCGCAGCCGTTAAACCGTTATAATTCATTGTAATTTGAAATTCGCGCGCAATCGCTCTCAGTAGCTGACCGTAGTGAACTGATTGTCGCCCTCCGCCCGCTACCTCAGTCCGGGGCCTGCTCCAGTAGTAAAAGGATCATGTGATCATCAAAGTGATAGAACATACAATTTTCCAGTGTGGAAATTGCTATGTTCCTAAAAATGATGTGGGAAATGAAGAAGACTAATTATTTTAGCTTAGAATATAAGATAACGTATGTGCATTATGATCCCCAAAGTCTGATTGTGATTTCTTTAGTTTTAGTTGATTTTGCATGTTTATGAACATAAGATGTTTAATTCTACGTTAAAAAACAAGGTAAAAGTTTAATTTAAAAAAACTTTTGAAAATATTATTAATTCGAACACATATTTTATTTAAAACCCTAAAAAACATGTTTAATTTTATTATAAAATTAAAAAATATACTACATTGATATCAATTTGTAGGAGAAAAAAAATTTTAAATTTAGGGTCTCACCGACCCACCAGGCACGCCATGTAACTTTTTTCTACCAGGCACGCCGAGGGTTAAAGCCCCAATACCAGAATTATTGGGGTAGTGCTATTCTACGCCGACACTACACAGCAACAATCAATCCATTCTCAAAACTATAAACACTATCTATCTATTCTAATAAAAAAAATACATAATAAAGCTAAAGAGTTTTTGGCTGGACCGCGCTAGTCGTAAATAGGAATAATTTGATTTAAAAAAATGTAACAGTGATAAAAAGACCCTTTATCGAATAACTCAAAACAAATTTGAATGTTTTTCTTCATGAAAACCTCATGTGGGGATTATTACTAATAAATATAGGAAAGAAAAATACGACACCGACGGGTAATTTGTAAAAAAAACGGAGGTAGGGAACGCAAACACTACTTAAAAGTGTAAAAGAAACAAAGGACAGACAAAAAAACATTTCCTTTATTTATAACTGATTTATTAGTAAAACGATTAAGTATTTATGTATAATTAGGAAGAAAAAAATTGCATACATCTAATTGTATCACTAAAAAATCAATAAAAAAGCCTGCATAGAGAAATATGTTAGTGCTATTGTAAGCCAAGACTACACCTTGTTACATGAATCAATATCCAAAGTTAATGGAAACAAACATTCCAATGTATTTTAACTTTGGATTTTTTAAATTACTATAAAGTACTCATTGCGTATAGTAATATATATTTATATTAATACGTGACACTATAGACGTAAATGCATCGAAATAATTTTTAGTGTAAATACTGCTTTTTAATATATCACAGATAGTGTGTCCATTAAATTGATTGTCCCAAAAGCTCGGGAACTCTTGTCATGTATTCGATTCTGTTTCACGCTAATAAATTTCAATTGAATCATTAATTCAGCAATGGCCAATGAGCAAAATAATTACGTTGACAGCCAATTGAGTAAAATTAAAACTTAAAGGGTAGTATGTCTGATAATTTCATTAAGTGATCAAAATGATTTTTTTTGGGAATGCTATATGTTTTAGCAAGATAAGATCAGGTAATTTTTTTTCTAGGAACTATGTTTTTGGCTTAATTTTTTTCATCTACTAAACCAATTAATCAGTTAGTTTATCCAAACTCGGTTTTTTATTTTATTATATATAAAAGACATCAATTAGAACTAGTTTTTAAAAAAATAACCAACTTGTTTTTGGGGTATCTTATTTCGGCATTTATTTGAATCTTGCGAATGTTATTTAGCTGTGAAGTGTCGACTTAGAATAGCACTACCCCATTTCTATTCGTGGGTGATTATTATTTATTATTACCATCTGTTCCCCACACCTCTTCCAAAAGTGACTAAGAAAATTCTTATTCCAAAGCTCTGACTACCCCTTAAAGATTATATAGCCGTGAGTATAATGTATGTATGTAATATTTACTAAGAGGGACTTACGATACAATGTATAACACAATATTGTCACACATATATTGGAGCACATAACAGCGTGGAATAGCTATTTGCAAATCAGTGCATGTACGACTGATAAAGGTTTCAATTGGGCAATCGACATTCATGAGTTTTGAATAAACGGTGGTTAATCAACAGACACAACAGAATCAACAATTAATGGTTGGACATAAAATATCAAAAAGTTTTTCACAAAAAACTGCAAGGGCGATAAATAATTTTAAAACGAAATTGAAAACCTGAAAATGTTATTGAGTATTGCACAAAGTAAGAGTAAAATAAATGAATTCCACAAGTGTAAAAAGGAAAATCATTTTCAGCAGTCACAGCTTTGCTTTACGGATAATGGAGCCAAGGTCCGAAAGATATGAAATAGTTATTGCTTCAGTGTTTGCTTAGGATTTTATATTCCAAACATCAGCCCCGACGCTGCAATATATGCTCATCAAATGAACAACCGTACATCTCAATACGCTTTCCATGACTGCTTACAGAAGCTTATCTACCTGTACTCACAATTATAATACTAAAAGTCTAGCCAGAAATATTAACTAAATGTTTCAGTCACTTTTGCCACTTAATTTTATAATAATATATTAATCATAATTTATAATATATAAAAAATAATAAATTAATTTAAATTAATTATGCTGTGTAGTGTCGGCTTAGAATAGCACTACCCCATTTCTTCCGGCGGGTGTACGTAAGAGGTGACTAACGGTATTGGGGCTTTTCAGGGATTTTTGGGCGATGCGGTTGGAGACCCATCACCAACAACCTTTATTTTACCATCTTTTCCCCACTTAGTTTTCCAAATTTGGCTGAGGAATTTCTGATTCCTTAGCTATGGCTACCCCTTCTAAGGATTTATAGCCGTAAGTATATGTATGTATGTATGTTAATAATAAATGTTCGATGAAACATTGCTCAAAATTACTAACCCTTAACCACCTACCATACGTCTCACAGACTTTAGCAAAATCAAAACCGCTCATATTTTGACTGGTGAAGCATGTACAGACCCGTGCTTTCCTGTACCTTCCCCTGCGTCTGTAAGTACCGCGCAATCGCTCGTCGAGGTTATAGGTGCGCGTTTTGGTCTCTAATAAGTGATAAACCATCGTCTTGCGTCTGAGAGTCGTATGGTAGGTGGTTGTGTTATTTGTTTCATTGTTATAGTTTTGGGTAAAGATGACACCTAGTGACAGAATTTTTGAGTGTTGGTTGGAGACAGACGATTCGGATGAGAAAAAAATCACCAAACGATGAATGTAGCTTTGGTTTTTGGCTTTACGAAAGATAATTACTATATTATCTTATGTTCTTAAGCCAATTCAAGCAGTGATCACAGTATCGAGTATACATCACATGCCAGAAGTTGACGAGGCTACAAAAAAACCGTAAATTATACTTTCCTACAATCAGACCTAAATTGGAGTAGATCTGCTAGACCAAAGATGCTCCAATTACACAACAGCTTGTAGGACACGGATATAGCCATTAGATGTATTTTACAGTCTTCTCGCTTTTTCGGCTTCAAATAGTTACATCGTCGTCCGATTATCTACTAAAGCCCAAGAACAAAGAATTGAAAGCCACATACATACATATATATACTCATGGCTAAAAATCCCAGAAAAAGGGAGCCAGATGTAATTGTAAAAGTTCAATGCGACAGCGCAATCTCACTATGATGCATTCTCAACATGAAACAACTCCATCATCAGCACTTACAATTAGCAGCAGTGCTGAAGAAAGTCTAAAAGTCCGTAAAAAATATTCCACATGTGACTCCAAAAAAAAACGCAGAACACAATATATGTGTTTTAAAAAAAACCCAATTTGCATTGAATGCCCTAAGAAAATGTGCATTCACTGTCGTGAAAAACTATAATATTGATCACCTGCAATTTTGTTGAAGATTTTATTATTTGATTGAAACCTACATTTAATAATATCTGTTGGTTACTGTAGTAGTTAAAAAAAATAAGAAAGAAGTTCTTATCCTATGCGATTGATTTTTTTCATCAAATTTTTAAGTGCAGCCTTTTCTAAGCTTAAAACAAGGAATGATGTTTGTTATTTGAGATTATAGTATAAAAAAAACTAAATTAATATGCCTTTTTTTATTAAATAAATAGTTTTATACATTCTTGATGCAATTTTAATTTAATAAGAAACCTCTCCGCTATAGATTTTACAAAATGATGTTATTTCACCTCTCCGTCTTTGAGACGTATGGTAGGTGGTTGTGTGATAAAAATAGGTGGTAGGTGGTAAAGGGCTAAAGAAGAATAATATCCTTATTCGCGTTGTACGATTTCTCACTGAACGAGATGGATAAGTTATATTCTAATTCAATTCTGCGATGCATTGGGCATCAATTTTAAAGCGTCTTCTGTATTATAATATAAAGTTTCTGGTTTTTACTTGATACATACCATTATGTTTATACATGGTACTATTTGGTATACCGCTTTTCTGTGTCTCTCAGTTTGTTTCTTTATTCCAGATCATCTTTTGAACGGCTGGAAAGGTTTCGATAAGACTTCCACTGGAAGTTAGCTAATGTAATAAGAAGAAACTTAGGCTACTTTCATTTTAGAATTTTATTTTATAAATCTTAGTTTACTACCCTTGTGGCGCCGAGGTGGGTCTTCAGTACTAAAGAAGTGCTATTACCTTGAAAAAGAAAAATATGGTTCCAACTACATCGCTTTGATGGTACCGATCAGTTCGCTTCTTATAAAATAAAAATCTTAATGGTAAAAAACCTTTTAAGTTTAACGGTTTCATGTTAAACGTACATTGTGATGTTTAAGATAAATGTACTAAAAGCTATAAAAAAATGTATACAGTCGTGGGCATTATAAACATAGGCATAGACTAGACTAAAATACAACCATGGGGCACGTAAATTTCCTACAATCGTCTATAATAAGGCAGCTATGTGGCATCACCAACAACCTTTACTTTACCATCTTTTCTCAACTTAACTTCCAAAAGTAGCTAAATTTCTTATAACTTAACTCTGGCTACCCCTTTTAGGGATTTGTAGCTGTGAGTATATGTATGAATGTATAACACGTAGAAATAAATTAATCACCCATATGAATTATATACATTAATCCTATTTACAATATAAGAAGAATGCAAATAATTTCTTAATGAACTTTACATATCTGTTATTAAATTCATAATTTACAGCAAAACATTATTTTTGAACTCTGAAAACTGGCTTTCTTTCAGATTGCTATTTCCAGCGAGTCGTAAAAGTAAAATATGGTGTGCCCTCAACCAAGGCTTGACTTGTATCAGTAAATTTTATAGTCATAAAATGGAGATGAGAAGCGATATTAACATACGAACATTACGTTTATAATGATAATACATTTGCTTGGAATTTTTCACATATTGTAATAAGTAAATGGCAAATTCATATGTGCGGAACACAAAGTTTTGTTTTACCTGCCACTTGATTTTAATATATTTATTAGGTAGTATATGTACTACATTAGTAGAACTATTGTTATTATTCTTACATCTGATGTCCCATGTTGGGTCTCAGGTTTGATTCGCTTAGGTAAACTTATAAAGTTGTAAGATTTAGATGTTATCTTCTTTGGCTGAATATAGCAGGCGTGAATCATATGATTATTCGAAAATTAATTCCTTGGATAACCTTGGATGCTAAGACGCTGTTTCCGTGAACACACTAACCCGTCGGTCCCAGCTACTACCAGCAGTCGTAAGTTTTCCAACTCGCACTAGGCTAGCGTTGTGGACTATGGTGCCACCACCCTTTAGGGTAGGCTCAAGAAGCCCTTCTTGCTGGTAATGTAACAGTTGCGATTATATACTGCTCCAATATTATCCCATAAGGAAAACGTAAAAGTCAAATGTTTTACAAATAAAAAAAAAAATGTAAGAAGTTCATTGTTAATAGTTTCTGCCTACCTCAATAGCCACAAATTGCACGAATAAACGTCATGGATGCTTTCATGTAAAAATATTTGATATCAATTTTATTTTAGAAGTCTGTCTAAACCACATAAATAATAAAGTATTCTTTTAGAACCCGAGTTATTGTTCTTAAACTAAGAAGTAAAATCAAAATGTGAGTGAAAAATAGTACTGGTGGCGTGGGGAGCACAGGGCGGGTTACACGGCGGTGCATATTGTAGAAGGCAGCGCGCAAAACTAGAAAAGCCAAGGCCCTGACCACGGGTTGGCCACGTCGATTTCCCAGACGTCCCAATTTAATTATATTTTCCCGTCTCCTTTACAGATTTCTTCGGAAAAACCCTCTTAATATTTCCTACTCCGGTTCATGCAACAGTAAGATTTTAAATTACTTGAGTGTTGTTTGTTACCAAGTTTGCATTTTTATGTAACTTAAAAACTGCATTTCTGCTTGAGATAAATAAACTTGCGGCTAGAAACTCAAACGCTTAAGATGACTATTATGCTTTTTCTGGCGAAATCGTATTAAAATTTAATTTTTACTTTTGCCAACGTTTATAAAAGTTTTGATACTAACTTAATGCGTCATATATTATTTTAAGGACTAAGAAATTAAAATTACCTATTTTGGTGATAGCAAATACCACCTGAACTCTCAACTTATCGTCGTTATATCACAAACCAAAATTTCATCTAAAGTATTTGGTAATCATGCGGGCTAAAAAGATTTATTTGTGGATTCTCTGCTAAAAATCTCCCATTAGATTAAACCGGAGTGTAGACCCTAAGCAGATAGAAGTTTAAGTATTTTACCAAAACCGGATTTTCGTCCGTGACTTTGTACACATTGACCTATTTTTAGCATGATAGCACTGCTTATTTCCTTACCTACAATCCGCAAGGAATTCGTCGACATAATATTAGATTTTTACTTTTAGTTATCTTGACAGTTCCGTAAAACTTCGTTGCCGTTCGTATTAGGAGATGTCTTTTTTAGTTACTTTAACTTTCTAAGAAACTACAATCCAAATATTTTCTTTTAACGTGTCGCAGTTACATATTATATACTAATATTATTTTCTTGATATTTAATGTTATTTGAAAATTTCCATTAATAGTTGGTAATATGGTGATCATAATATGAGCTATAAATAAATACTTTAAATTTTAATTAAATTGACCAATTAACTTAATTGAACTATTATTTTGCACCAAATTTTATTTTTATATGTTTCTTAAATTGATTATGGTGTCTGTTTCTCTCCAGTTTGGCTTAAAATAGCACTAACTTATTTCTCCCTGCGGGTGTCATTAAAGGCGACCGATGGTATTCAGACTTTTTAACAGATTATTGGTCAATAAGATAAAATATCCATCACAATTAACGTTTATTTTACAAATTTTTCCTAACTCAACCATCAAAGAGAGTAAAAGATGTTATTTTATAAATGAGATAGACAATCGTGATAGTTCAGAAGGTAGAACACTCGCCTAGCATGCAAAAAGGCGTGAGGTAAATCCCGGGTCCCGTTTACACTATTTTATCTTTTCTAAAGCCATTGTTAACGGCGAGGGAACACATCGTGAGGAAACCCACATGGCTAAGGTGTATTTAGTCATGTGACGTGCAAAACAACAAAAGCCCCCTATCACGTGAGTACAGTGTCCAATCAAAAACGGTACTCTGAACACCAGGTGACAACGTCTCAAGATGTACAGAAGTATGAGTAACTCTAGCATCCCCTTTCGGGAAAATACGGCGTGATCGTTTGAGTTTGTTAGTAAGTCAAATGCTATGAAAATTTAGGAATATTTATAGGTTAAATAGCAAATGATAGCCTAGGTAGTAATAATAGTAAGTAGGTAGTAACGACGTCACGGAGAACAAATTTTGTTCGTATAAAGGGGCATGTTTGGAACAATTTACGAATATAAACGAAACTGAAGCGATTGATAATCTCTGCCAACACCAATTGGAACTTAAGATTTTTTTTATTTTAATATAAAATAATAATTGAGTGTGCAAATAAAATGATATTAAATTCCCTTTACCTTTAAGTATTTTTTGCCTTTAAATAATCAAACTAATTACTTATACCAAGCTTTTCTAATCTTGTACCTGAAATGTAATCAAAGAAAAAGGCTGCAATAAAACGTGTGAAATTTAGATATTAAATAGGGATCGCGTGTGTTCAGGTTATTTGCTTGCGAATTTTCATTTCCTTCAGACTTCAACTTAGTACGTGGGTCTACAGTTTTAATCTGGCGAGGTGAGCAGGTGTACTTTATTTGCTTTACGTATTTCGTTACATTGATTCGGAGATTTTGCATTTTCTTCCTATTTATTTCTTACATTTAAACTTCTAAAGGGGAGAGATTTGTTGTTCTTGTGTAAAGTACTCTGTTGGTTAAGATATTATAAAAACCGAGTAAGTAAATAATACATGCTAATATAAAACAATCACGATTTTTTTGTAATGACTAATTGATTATAGCATATACTGATTTTGGCACTACATGCTCAGTTTAAAAGTTTGATAAATGCCTAATAACATAGTTCATCAAACTTGCACACTTATCTTGCATGAAATCATTAGGTCATATTCAATGTTCCTGCAATATTACTAAAGTTATTATTAATTAAATTCTAAATGCCTCTCGTTAGTTTACAATTGTAGATAAAGGCAAAATGAACTGGCTGTTTTTTACATTTACTGAATGTTTTAAAATGTCTCTAAATAATAAGCAAACTACAAGTATGTTATAATGCTGTGTAGGGTCGGCTCAGAATAGCACTACCCCATTTCTTCCGGTGGGTGTACGTAAGAAGCGACTAACGGTAATGGGGCTTTTCAGGGATTTTTGGGCGATGCGGTTGGAGACCCATCACCAACAACTTTTATTTTTACCATTTTTTCCCCAATCGCATTTCCAAAAGTGACTGAGTAATTTCTAATTCCTTAGCTCTGGCTACCCCTTCTAAGGATTTACAGCCGTGAGTATATGTATGTAAGTATGTTATACATCCAATGAATAAAATCACCCACAATTGTCTGTAAATATCTATCAAAGATAAACAAAACATATTGCTCCTACATTTCCAAATGGAATAAAATACACACCCCAATATGTAGTATTAGCTTAGTAGATTTTTATACCGCCGAGCCATTTGAGCAACTTGAGGAATTCGTTTTATATTCAACACGGGCGCCGGATTCTGAACTCGAAATGTAAATAAATGGATTAGAAAGGTCTATGTCCTGACTCGTAGTTTATTAAATGATATGTTAAATCGGAAGAGAATAGTAAACTAGTTTAGAAAATCCTTTCTTCTCGTGATGTATTATTACTTTTATTTGAAAGGACGATGTGATGGCATACGGAATGCGGGAGCTTGGATTTATAGCTTTGTCTGTTGCGCGATGTTGTTTACATAAATTATGCTGTATTACGTTTTGAATTATTGTTTCATAAATGTACACAATTTCTTACTGCCTGTCAGACGCACAATTGCTTGGCTTAAAAAGTACTGAGGTATTATTATCGGCAAGTATATGTTATATGTAGGTAATTCTGAAAGGTTAAACAATGTAACATCGGAGCAGATATGATTAAGGGTGGGTATGATGCAGCGGTTGTTCAATTATCTTACTAGATCCAGTGGTCATAGTTCGATCACGATTGAGTGATCTCTCCTTGGTACGGAAAAGATGATGAAATTATGTATCGTTGACAGTTAATTACATCAACAACTTCATACAAGTACCTCACATCCTTTAATTATAACAAACTACTATTACTATTATATTTCTGTACATTACAAAGGGTATCCTATATTTACTAAATTAATAATGGTCAAACATATATTTATTCATACGACTTACATTCTTACGACTGTAAGTGCCAAAACGGGGTGCTCATGTGCTTAAGAATTAAAATTATTTAGTTACTTTTTGGACTTGAGAGAGAACGTATTATAAAATAAAGGTTTTTGATAATGCCTGTCTAACCAAATCACCCTAAAATCAATAAAAACCTCTATTTCCTCAGTCACCTCTTACTACACTAAGTGTACTACATTCTGCAAGTCTTGCAGTAAATGCTATGATTTAGTTGTTTTCTAAGTCGACACCATACAGGAATAAAAAACGTATAAAATAAGAATACAAGATATTCCAAAAATTTCATCTTTCAAGGCATCCAAAACACATTGTATTTATGTAAACTGTCATCATATCTCACTCCATTGACTCAATAATTTTGTGAATGCCGACCCGAGCGGTATTCCTAAACAAAGACGGCGAAGTGGCTTATATATTATTATTGCGTTACGTCATGCAACACGAGTGACATTGCCGAAAATTAACGGCTGAGGTTGTGTCGCCGCGAACTGGAGGTCTACTCCTACTACCCTTCACATCGAGAACGATAATAGCTTCCGTATCTCTTCTTACCACTATTAAAATTTATTTCTGTCTTGCTCGCACAAAAGAAATACTTGGATTTTGATATGTGATACATGGTGATACCTGCGTAGTCGTCGTTGATCTCATCGACTAGTAGGTCCCGAAATTAATATTATTCTATATTTTTTTAGAAACTTCGTTTGTCGTTGAAGCGGCGGAGACATAAAAATTTGAATGGTTTCCTCACGAAGTTTTCCCTCACCATTAACAACCATGACAAATTAACCACACATATGACTTTGAAAAAAATAATAAGTTGTAGGCCCGATCCGGTTTAAACCCACGTATGTCTGCATGAAAGGCGGGTGTTCTACCCATGGGGCTATCACGGTTGTGAGTTATTTATCAAGAGTAGACCTCCGAAAATTAACGGGCTGAGGTCGTGTCGAGGCGTACAGACGAAGGCACGTGTTGTCATCAGGGTAATGCGACGCGTCACAGTCGCGATTCACTCCACTGGTGACAAATGTGGAACTTAGAGTGTTGTGCTGTTGTATTATGTTATTGTCCGAGGTAATTTACAGTAAATGTTCGTAATGAAATTTCGGCACGTAGAATTTTGATGTGATTTTTTGTGATTTCAGGTTTTGTCTTGAGATTTTTCCATTCCAAGGCGACATGATAGTCCAGTGGGTAGAACACCCGCCCGAAAACAGAAGGGCGTGAGTTCCAATCCTGGGACGGGCCTACACCAATTTGTCTTTTCTAAAGTCATATGTGTGGTTAATTTATCATGGTTGCTAACGGTGAGGGAAAACATCGTGAGGAAACCCACATGGCTGAGTTGTACTTAGTCATGTGACAGTGTATTCGTACAAAACGGCGATAGGCCTGCCCCCTATCACGTGAGTACACTGTCTAAGCAAAACGTGGGTACCTTCTCTGGAAACTAGATGACGCTTGACATGTGAGTTCAGGAGTATTGGTACCTCTGCCAACCCCTGCGGGGATAAACGGCGTGAACGTTGATGTTATGTTATTTTTCCATTCCACTTTAAGGATATCTTCAAAAGAAACAAGATTTAAAAGAACATAAAAGTGATATTACTGTCGCTATGGAGGTCCTTGGTGATTGACAAAGACTATGTAGTTACTGGTTTCTACTAAGTTAAAGTTTTGCAAAATAGTTCTTCTGAAACAACTAGTATATTTCAAATTTGCCATAACATAAAAGAAATTAATAATAGTAGAAAAAAATACTCCCTCAGTCAATAGTAAATCGGATCCTCGGATAGACCTATATGTATTTGGTAATAACACAATAATGATTTTCTTCATCTGACTCACAAACGCACGCAAAAATAAGGGATAAAGTATTTAGACGTTTTAAAAACAAATCCCTAATGAATGTTAATTACACTGTGATTGCGCATTAAACTTTCATACCGTATCAAAATGTATATTGCATCCTTTATTAATATTGAAACTATTTCCTTTAGTTGCACTGCGAGTGAAGCTTAAAAGTAAAATATTCCCATGGGCAATTATAACAAAGCACGAGAATTGCAAAGACGAGGGTGTACATTTTCAATTTCCTCCCTATTACCGCAACTCTCATGAGGAAAAGATATAAATGAAATCAATGTTTCATTTCCGTCTTTCAGGAGTATTTGTCAATGAAAATGCAAGCAACCTTTGAATTGTTTTGGATTTGGCCGAAACCAGTTTATTTTTTTACTAGCTTTTTGCCCCGCGACTTCGTCCGCGTGGACTTCATTTTTTGCATCCAGTTTACATAATACCAAAATACCGACACACTATCTCAACTCTGTGTTTTATATTTATAATCCCGCGGGCGTTGTTAATGACATAAAGGACATCGAGACTTTTTAAGTGATTGTTGGGCGATTCAGTTTGTGAAGCATCACTAACAACCTTGTTTAAACTATCTCTTATTAATCTATTTCCAAAATTGGATGAAGAATTAGCATCTCTGAATACCCTTTTGAATACCTTACCTCTGGCTACACTTTTATGGCATTTATGGTTGTTAGCATATACTCATGAATGATTGATAGATGGATTTCATAAATTCAATCGCACCAAGTTTTATTATAAAATGTAAAAAAAAACTCTATATTAACTTTCATTTGCTATATCAACCCGTTAGGTGTTGAGTTCCAAAAATTCCTTTTTAATTGTTCATAAGAATCATGAAACAAATATACCAAGTTTTTATGTTCAGAAATGAAAATATCTTTATACGGATAGTAGTTTGGCGCTGCGGCGGCGGCCCGGTGCTGCCCCCTACACTGACCGTTGATGATATTGGGAGAACTTGCAGCGATTGCTCGGCAATATAGGGATGATTAGTGGTGGATCTCCATCCAAAATAATCGCTAAATTGAAGGGATAGTGCTTGCTATTATTATATATAGTGCTATTTTAAGCTAACAAAACTTTTTTTTTACAAAAAGATTGAAATACCTGAGATATGAACCCGGGACGATTGATTCATAATAGTTCTAATTAAATATTCATAGTAGTTAGTTATACCGCTACGCCACGGAGACGTTACCGGGGCGGTGTCAAATTTTTATTACGCTTTATTTCATATTAGTCTTACTATTGATAAACAAATTTGTCATTTAAATGTTCATTTATTTTGATGAAAACTAATGAAACCCCTTCATCTTTCCAAAATGAACATTAACAAAGTGTCTGTTGTGAATTCCATCGATGATAAAAATAATCGCTGCAATATTTTGAGCCATATATGAGTTAAGGTTTTTTGATGTTCCTATGAGAACTCTTGCGGATTCCTTAGTTTCAAGGAATCGTCGTTGTTTCATTTAGCTTCTAAATTTACATGTTAATATTCGTTTGCAATATAAGTAGATGTAAAAAAAATATATACGATAAACAAATAGTACATCATCCCTCGGGAGTTTCTTATTTTCGGGGATCCATTATCGTACCATTAACACGTTCACTGTCCCCATACTATAGTTTAGAATGACCCGGTAAGTCCAAAATAGGTCGAATGCAATCTATAATTTACACTATTGTAGTAGTTCAATCATAGTAGTATTTTTATAACCAGCCATTGTTTTCCACGATTTTTCCAGTGTTTTTCTTGTGACCCACCAAGTGGGTCACGGACTTATAACCATAAAAATCTGTGACCCAATCAGGGTCACGGACTGGTGAGTAAAGATGTAATATCTAACTTTTGAGGGTAGATTATAAATTTACGAAGGTAGATAGACAGTACAGGTGATAATACGGCTGTGTTGTTGTTGTGCGGAATTAGTATCTTATTTGCTAAAATATACCACGACAAGATGTCTTTTTTGTCCGGTGAAGATATTCGACGAATACTCGAAAATAGTGACGTCGATAGTGAGGTATCGGAGCTGGAAGATGACTATGTTTTCCGAGACAATTTGAGTAATGACGATGAGACCATTGAAAACATAGAAAATTTATTTACACAATCAAATGTAAGTACCTACGTACATACTTATTTATCTGCATTTTGTTACTATTGAAAACGATTTATATTTTTGCCGAACTAATTATAAATAAGGCTGAAATATTAATTTTCCCTAACTTACCTGTACCTATGTGTGATAAATTGAAAATATTATTTTCAGAGAGATGAGGGGGAATTAGTCGTTGTACAAAGAATTCAAGATGTCGTGTCTCCACTGGAACAAGAGGTACAAACTAATCAAGAAGATGTTATTGATGAAGGACTGCAAGTTCGTTCCAATCGTCCTACTCCTGTTCGTCGTCGGCGCGTCACTCAACGTAATGTTAGTGTATCTGCTACATCATCTTCAGGTAACTGGAATGTAGAAGTTACTGAATTAGAAAGAGAATTGTTTATTGGGCACCTTCTTCGAACAAAACAGTCTCAACTGTTTGACACTAATACAACAGTGTTCACCATTTTTCGTAGTATTATTACTGATGAAGTGATCAAATTAATGACTGAACAGACAAATTTATATGCGGAACGATTGAAAGAAGAAGCTACTTTACCGCACAGTCGGATAAGAAGATGGTATAATGTTGATGAGCAAGAAATGCTAAAATTTATTGGGGTAATCCTTTTGACTGGTTTGATATCCTACCCTACATTAGAAAGCTACTGGAAATCTGATATTCTGTATCATCACCCCCTTCTTCATCAGATAGGTATGTCATACAACAGATTTGTGTTGTTGTTGCGTTGTTGGCACTTTGCAGACAATTTGTTACCTAATATTGCTGGAGATAGGATTTACAAAATAAGACCATTCCTAAATATGGTTTTGGGCAACATCAGAAATATTTATACTGCAGACGAAGTTCTTGTGGTGGACGAATCCATGGTCAGTTTTCGTGGAAGGCTTCTTTTCAGACAGTATATACCATCCAAAGCACACAAGTATGGCATAAAGATTTACAAGCTGTGTACAGCTGACGGTTATACTTTAGGATACCAGATATATTACGGTGAAAGCGAGCAAGTTTATGGCCTTGATACCTCTGGAAGCATTGTAATAAAATTAGCTGAAGAATATCTTGATGAGGGGCGACTGATGGTTACAGATAATTTTTACACAAGTATTCCACTGGCAGAATTCTTAAAAAATCGTAAAACCGATTTATTGGGTACAGTCAATAAAAAAAGAAGAGGACTTCCTAAAGAAGTTATTCAGGCTCCGTTGCGTGCTGGAGAAATATCCGTGCAACAAAGAAACAAAGTTACAGTTCTCAAGTGGCATGATAAACGTGATGTAACAATGCTTTCAACATGTCATGGAAAGGAGATGGCTATGAGTGGTGGAAGAAATCCCAAATTGAAACCTCGTATGGTACTAGATTACAACAAAGGAAAAAAAGGAATTGACTTAGCTGACCAACTTGCTAGCTACAATAGTCCAATTAGGAAAACTGTAATTTGGTATAAGAAGATTGCGTTCGATTTGTTGTCCATTTCCATCGTAAATTCTATGATTATTCATAACGAATTTCATCCCCAGAAGAAAGATAAATGTACAATTTTATCAGCCTACGAGCAAATAATAAAGTCACTTTTAGATGTACCAGAAATTGCAACGGTATCACAACAGGTGCGACTACCACCAAGGTCCAGTCCACGATCGCCTGCTCAACCTGGACCTTCCAGATCCTCAAGTTCTTCGCAACATTTTTTGATAGATCTGCCAAAATATTCTGGTAAAAAAGCAATTAGAAAACGATGCGTTGGATGCTACAAAAGATTGCTTGACGAAGGTCATTCCACTTCCTCTGCAAGAATCAAGGCTAAGAAGGTACATCAACAGTGCAAGACCTGTAAAAAAGGCTATTGCTACTTTTGCTTCGAACAATCCCATAAATAATTGTGTTATTATTCGTATTTATATATAAGTTTTTTTTTTTATTTGAGTAAAAATAAAAAATTAACCAAGCTAGTTTAGATTTTTGTTTTATTGCCCCAAAAAAATAAAAAAACCTAGATTGTTTTTAATGTATTGTATGTGTTTTTTTCCGTTCATACGTCCACAGTTAATACAGATCTCTATTGACAAGTTCAAGCTGAAAAACGATGTATCAAGTTGTATGTGACCAATGACCCAAAAGGGGAGTCACGAACTTGTCACTATAAATTGTCGTGACCCACCAGATGGGTCATGGGACAGTGAACGTGTTTTGATTTTTATATTAGTTTACAATATTTTACTTTGTTTTAAACGATACACAGCGCCATCTCCAATGCATCCAGCAAGCAAACAATATTTTTGATATCCCGTGGGAACATATTTTTTTCCAGGATAAAAGTCCCTATCATTTAATTTAGACTTCTAACTACACGTCTGAAAAATTTCAAAGTAATCGGTTCAGTATTTACGGCGTGAAAGCGGAACAAACAAACAAACAAACTCACTTTCTCATTTATAATATTAGTATGGATTGACGCTGCGGTAATAAATGCCATTTTTTGGCAACAATAACAGGTACTACAACAGTAAAACGATAAAGAAAATTGGAAACACTGCATGAAAATACTTTCAAAGATTATTTTGTTAAATATTTAAAAATATAGGGCGTATTTTTAGGACGTTTGATTCAGTTTTTGAATCTCTCCTAGAAGCAATTTAAATTAAGAAGAAATTAATCTTCATACCTCGAAGACACGTTTTTCAAGTTATTTGATAATCCCAGAATGGAAGGCGACATACTGTGCAAGGTAAAAAGAAGAATGTGAAGGTGGTTTGGGCACATAGGGAGGATACGGATGAAAGTTAAGTGGCGCAAGAGATTTATAGAGCAAATGTGGGTGGGTTGTTAGTAGAAGAAGGTCGTGCAAACGTTTATTAACCAAATTGAAAACGTTCTTGCAACGGCAAACGCCAGAAGTGAAAGGAATAAAAGAGCATCTATGAGAATAATGAATGTGAGAGAAGCAAGAGGGATTTGTCAGGGTCGTGCAAAATGGCGATCAATAATCTGTGCCTACCCCAATGGGAACAATTAGCGTGTGTGTATGTTGAAAATCCCATACAGTAGTGAAAGACGACTCATTCCTATTATCGTAAGATCCTTATGTAGTTCGTTGTTGCTGTTCAAAAGTAGTTAAGGAATTTCGTCTTTTAAAGCTCTGACTATACTTTTTAAGGATTTGTAGCTATGAGTATACATACGTATGTGTAGTTCGTTATTGTTTCTAACTTTAAGAAAAACTTAAAATATGTAATATATCGAATAAATAAATGGTTTTGCTATAAATGGAAAGTGAAATAAATAAGAATAATTCATTTGATTATGGTGGGGTGTTTCTGTAGCAATGATTCCGTTTTTTCTTGCGGAAGTTCGAACTAAAAAAAAGACAAGGGTCTGAAACTTTTGGGATTTTTCAACTTTTGGAATCTATTAACCTTTGTTTTTGTTGAGTAACGGTAGGGAAAGAAACTCCGATAGCTATATTATAGGTATACATTTTATAAAGTTACACCATAGGCTCAGTAAAATTTAAATTTATATTTAAAAAAAAGTTACATAAAAAATATCTTTATTTATTTATATTCATCTATCTTGCCTAGGTGTTACCATGGTTCGAAGGAATAAGTTACCACTGAATCAATAAAATCAGTGGCAATAATTTATTTATCCATGAATCGAGTAGTGATATTGAATCTTTATTATTGTTAGCTGGAGTTGTAGTTAGAACGAGGCGAATAAAAACAATACAATGAAAACAGTATATTCCCAAAAGTTGGTCGCAAATAAAACAATATTTTGATTGTATTTCATAAACAAATTGTCTGGCTTATTGAGAGAGAAGTTACTCCAACCAATAATGAAAATGATAAATATACTTAAAAAGACTAATGTTGATTCCAAATTGTATTTATATATAACTTTTTAACTATAAGTAATGAGTTTAATCTCGCTGGCATCTAAACTTTCTCTTTAATATTCCATATACTTACTGTTTTCGCGTGAAATTTAAACATTTGTAGGGACATTAATTTTAACATGATAAAGGCTTATAAATCGATGAATGTGAGAACCATGCAGAGAAACGTGTTGATATGATTACGAGGGGCATGCCAAAAGAAGTTAGATACTCTTTTCTCATTTAATTGACACTGGCAATCTATACACCATCTTATAGGCTGTTTTTTTATTGACATATTTGTTTAATGCCAATGACAGTTTAATGCCTCAAGAATGTTTTGAACTTTTGACTTCTACTTTTGGTGAGTCTGCTTGTTCCCGAGCAACAGTATTCAATTGGTTTTCTGAATTTAAACGAGGATGGGGATGTCTCGAAGATGAAACCAAGACAGGACGGCCGCCAACCGCGGTCACGCCAGAAAACGTTCGTGCAGTCGAAAAAACTTATTCGCGAAAACTGACGAATTACATATGTAAAGCTAGAGCGAGAACTAGGAATTGGATCAGCAGCAATGCCAACCATAATTCACGACCACCTTTCTCTCCGTAAACGTTGTTCGAGATGGGTGCCGCACAATCTTACCGATGAGCAGAAAGACCGTCGGGTGGATTGGTGCCTACTCATGATAGATAAATTCAATGGAGGCTAGAAAAAAAACGTATATTATATACTGACTGAAGACGAAACATGGCTATATAACTATGATCCCGAATCAAAGCGACAGTCGACTGTATGGTGCTTTGAAGACGAGCCAACTGCAAAGAAATGTCGCCGTGCATGAAGCACACAAAAACAAATGGTCGCCTCGTTTTCCTGCATAACGGGTCATATTGCTACTGTTGTGCTAAAGAATGAAAGAACGGTGAACTCCGAATGGTATCTAATTTGTGTTCCAACAGTAATACCAGCTTGGTGTGATAAGCGACCGAAGTCAGGAATCCGGCACCTTCTCTAGCACCACGACAATGCGGCGCCGCACACGGCTGCCAGAACACTAGACTTTTTCAACTCGATTAATGTGTCATATCTCCCTTACCCGCCATATTCCCCTGACCTAGCGCCTTGTGATTTTTACTTGTTTCCAAAAATCAAAGAAAAACTAAAGGGAAGAGGTTTGAAAGCAAAGAAGATGCGCTGGTTGCCTATAATTTCGAGATTTCTGAGGTATCTAAAGAAGAGTGGTCACAGGTATTTTCCAATTGGTTCAGACGTATGGAAAAGTGTATACATGCTCAGTGTAAATACTTTGAAAAGATCGATACTTGTAATAAAGAATATTTTTTATAATTGTTGAGTATCTAGTTTCTTTTGGCATGCCCCTCGTAGTAAGCCCAAATCACCATCAAAGCACCATCCAGCGAGCATTTTAACTTGAACGCTTTTTAAATTTCTGGACCGTTATTATTTTCTTGAATGCCGCTGTTAGCTTTATAAATGCACAAGTGAAACAGCGCAAACTTATCTTTGATAAA
This sequence comes from Bedellia somnulentella, assembly GCA_963576735.1. NCBI lineage: Eukaryota > Metazoa > Arthropoda > Insecta > Lepidoptera > Bedelliidae > Bedellia > Bedellia somnulentella. Next base: position 12,077,769 of record OY755177.1, on the reverse strand, counting down.
CAGATTTATAATTTCTTATTGGAAAAATATTTGCAAAGAGGCAAACACTCTTCTTGTTTTTATTCATTAAGTTTATCATTAAATGAAAAAAGCTTTCTTGTACTTTCAACCGTGAACATAAAAGATCAATTATTATTTAAATATGTGAAAATAATAAAAAAAAAAAACTAAGCGAGACAAAGTATTAAGCACACTTGTAGTATTTTAATAATAATAATAATTGGCGTAGGGATGTGACGACCCCACCGCCCACTGTTGGAATGGCAGGATGATATGGCAAGATGACCGTGTCTACAAACTAGTCTCAGCGCAAAATAGGGTAACAACGGACTCCCCGGGGCAAGTGAGTGAAACCCCGGGTGAATCTTCGCTCATTGTAAAATGGAAGAGAATAGAAACAATGATCGAATAGGGCCGCTCCCCAGGGGCTATCGCTGGGGCGCGTCTGGAGCTGGGACTGGACGTAGCAGCATGCGGTCCCCCAGCCGAGGCGGACCGGCCCAACCACCTGGTCGGTCTGCGCGACCACCTCAGCCACCAGATGGCTTGGCATCGGTTGGGACTGAGGCAACTCAGACCCAGCAATCGGTGCCCGCCGCTGGTGGAACAAGGCGCCGGATGGCATGGACGGTCGATATGAATAGGAATGCCATGCGGGCCTATCTTAGGGCCTCGGGTTCAAGAACTGAACGGACGGGTTATCGGGCAGCAATGTACCGCGAATTTCTGCGGCTGGTGCCCAATTTGACCGCCACAGAACAAAACCTGGCGGACCGAGTTCGATACGTACAGCGCTCAGAACTTTTTAGCACTACCGAACTCGAACAATTGAGACGCGAGGCTGTTCCTCCGCTGGACGAATAGCCACCCATGCAGGTTCTCCCCCAGTCCCTGAACGGGAAGTACGGAGGGAGCCACTTACTAACCTGCCGGATATGGGTGGTGCGGAAAGCGATTGGGGAACAGTCTCTCTGGATTTGGATTTGGTGAGGAGCGCACTCCAAGAGACGATCCTGGAATATCGCCAAGTGCCTCTCGAAACGAGGCCCAGGCTGCCCCGAGTTCCTCTCAGAATCAATTTGTTGAAACTTTTGGGCAATTCTACAAAGCTGAGTGAACTATAATTATACTGATTTTGGGCCGTTACGCTATCTTTTTTACAGAATTTTAAATCGGCCAGTTAGCGTAACTGCTCAAAATCAGTATAATAAGTAATAATAACGAGTATATACTATTGAAAAATAGTTGACAGTTGTGTGATTATGCTACAAGAACGTCAGAATCCAAAATCTATTAAATTCTAGTGTTATTACTTATTCAATTGCGCCCCTGGTTTTGTTGATTCCGGCGTAGACGATTTCCTCACTATTATAAGTTCCATGAGTAGTAGAGAAGTGGAGTGGGTAGTAATAATAATAATCACGTTTATGTTCCGTTGAAATTATATTTTTAAATTTCTTTAGTAAAAATAAGAAATACTATTATTTTGTGAACACAATAATCGTTATGGTAAAATAGTAAAAATAAAGTTCATTTCAGTCTGGTCAATGAATGAAATGTTTAACTGTCGTGTTTGTTTTATCGGCTGGTGTGAATTTACTGAGCCACGTTACGACATCATCAAACATCTGGCAATTGTTGTAAATTTTCAACAATGGCGGCTTTGACTGTTCGCTTCGTTTTATTATTGCGTTTTTGTAATTATATCCTCTCTGTTTCCACCCAATGGGTTCAATACCAATACTATTAAGCTTTCGGACGCTCTATGGTAGGTTTCGTATACATATATTTTTGTTACATAATCTATCTTTAACAACTAATCTGACACGAGTCTATTACAGTTTTTGTAACGATTCAAGAAATATATATCATTCTACAGTGATATTTTCATATTTATTAATTTCCAGACCATGAGATACTATGTGGACTTCAAATTGTCTAAATGATTATGCCGTTGATTTTTAATCAAATTAAAAATAAAACATTTTTAAGTAAGTCATTTCTTTTATTTCATTCCATGGCAGGAAATAAGAGACGCTCGTCGCAACAAAATTGTAATAAGGTACGTTCCTCGAATTATTTTCTTTTATTAAAACGCAACAATCCATCGAGACGTAAGCCACATCTGCGCTCAAAACATCTTGAACAATGTCTTATATGAAATTTCACGGGAAATGATTGCGTTAATGAATAATTGCAATTCTGTGAGTATAATATTGTTTGGCAAATAAAGTTGCTATTAAAGTTAACATTACTTTACATCGCAAAAAACTATGTACATACATATATATGTATATACATGAACTCAAAAAGGAGCCTAAAAAGGACGTCCAGAGCTTCTGAATCATACATTCTTTAGCCACTTTTGGTAGTTAAGTGGGGAAGGGATTGTACCTATAATAAATATTATTGGTGTTGGGTCTCTATCGCATCGCCCAAAAAACATTCAAAAAGCCCCGATACCCTAAGTCGCCTTTTACGTACACCCGTGGGAAGAAATTGGGTAGTACTATTCTAAGCCCGCACTGCATAGCTATTATCAATTAAATTGTGTTTCCGTAAAAGTCTGTGCCTTTTGAGTGCTACATAATTATGAAGCATTAACAACAAATACGTGATGGATGAATTAATGATTTAATTAGAATAATGTAGTACATTTCTTAAGAAAAATACTTAAACATCAAAGAAGATATTTTATGCATAAAATAAATTCCTCTTTTCCCCATTTATAATGCAGCTTAGCTGTAATGCCTAACTTTGCACATATGAATCATAAATCACCTTTTATCTTCTTCGAGTTACCTCATATCTACCAAAAGATAATAGCGATATAAAAACGCGATAGTATCTGCATAATAGTTTTATTAAATCATGATAACTCGCGCAAACACAAGACGATATTAACTTAATAACAATAAAAAGCATGGCCATATCGGAAAAAACAAAGTAATAAGACTGAAACCAGAAGCTCTTATACTTATTTACTAACATTCATCTATTATGGCAAAAAGAGAACATCATGAAAGGAGCTAAAGTCAATATAAATGCTGAAACAAAGGACTATTTTAAACAATACCCCAACGTGGATCGGTGATGAAAAAGTACGAATTAAATTAGCGAGTTGAATTTGATGTACAAATGAAAATGAGCACTATTTTACGCTGGTTTAATTTATTTACTAGCTGAAAGGATTGAGCTGGAGGTTCAATCAGCTAATTTGCGATTTTATTTCGTTATTGCTATTTTATACATTTGTATCATGAATGACAGATTTTGTCAATGATTTTAAAACAAATTATAGCAAAAACAGCTCCATTTACCTATGACTTTTGAACTTCATCCATATTCGAACATTTTCTAGACCGTTCAAGTGATGATAATGGTGACTTCACATACATACATACATATACTCACGGCTATAAATCCCTTAACGGGGTAGCCAGAGCGTTGGAATAAGAAATTCCTCAGCCACGTTTGGAAGTTGATTGGGGAAAAGATGGTAATAATAAATGTTTTTGGTGACGGGTCTCCAACTACATCGCCCAAAAATCAGTCAAAAAGCCCCTATAACCTTAGTCACCTCTTACGATCCCCCACGGGTAGAAATGGGGTAGTGTTATTCTAAGCTGAAACAACACGGCAAAAACTTAAATTTCCACAATTGGTGACATCGAGTCATTGTCAAGACGACTTGATAAAAATCTTGAATTTCTGAGAAACCAGTTTTGTGTAAGTCAGTCATATATATACTCACGGCTATAAATCCCCAGAAAGGGTAGCCAAAGCTTCGTAATAAGAACTTCTTCAGTCACTTTTGGAAGTTGAGTGGGGAAAAATTAGTAAAGCAAAGGTTTTCGGTGACGGGTCTCCAACCACATCTTCCAAAACTCACTTAAAAGCCCCAATACTCTTAGTCGCCTTTTACGAACACCCACGAGAAGAAATGGGGTAGTGCTATTCTAAGCCGACACTGCACACCTTGTGTTAGTCCTTGGGAGGCATTATCAACAAAAAATTAGCGTGAAAAATAGCTCGCTCCCTGCTTTTATTTAATTCCTTTTTTTTAAGGTTTACACCAGAAAAAATAGCTTAAAAATTCTATTTTCTAATTTCTATTCCTTTAGTAATTTTACTCTAACGTGTAGTAATTAACAATAGTCACTCGTTTAAATGATCAATCTTAAATTGGTTGTAACGTTTGAGATACCATTTGCATGCCACTTTTTCGGGTCTTTTAAAGGAGCATTTATTTTTTTTATTTACCTTCCATAGATATTCTGGAAGAGATCACTCTGAGTGATAAGACCGCACTTTGTACTCCATTGTAAAAATTTGTTGCTTCTAAATATTAAAGTTTAAGATGTGCAATCAAGAGTTTTCTATTCTATTCTATTCTATTTTTTTATACATATACCTAGATACTAAGTAAGACTTTAACAATCAAAGCAGCTGCACAGTAAAACTTTTGTAACATTGCCAGTTTCAAAATCGTTTTTTTTTTAAACGCGGGTTTTGTGATTTTCTATGTACACACCCTTGTAGATTTGCGGTTGATACCTTGTATCAATTATATATAATCTGAGAATTTTAAGAAGTCGTTTTTTCATACAAACGTTGTTTAAAGTAACATAATAAATTTACTTGTTCAAGAAATCGGCATGTAAAATTAAAATACGTTAATGACACAAAAATTATCAGAAGTAAGAACAATTCGATTATTAGAATAAGACGCACGATCACTTAAGGAAGTTAAGGTAGGTGATGCTCATAAAGGTTATAAGTAAATCCTTATAGTTGTAGGTAGTAGTTAGGTTACAAAAAATCGTTATCTATACCTATCACTGACAGTATTGCTGTACACATGTATTGAATCAAATTAAAGAAAACCACAATGCCTAATAAAATTACAAAAAAGATTTCACTAACAAATTTATAAAGTTATTTTACCTATGCAAAGATACTATATCTATACCTCTCATAAACCCCAAAATACAAGTAGCGCCGGTGCTACAGAATTAGCATTTCATTTCTTGAACCACTTTGAGAAATAACGTTCTGCAAAGAAAGTAAAATAAAGGATTGTTTGCCATGGGTTTTCAGCCACATCGCGTAAGTAAGCGCGTAGTCGCCAGGTAAGGTATAGGAGGGAAAATTGATACTTATATTTTAATGCAACATTCCACTTATAGATAAATATTACTGTAATGATTTTGTTTTACTAGGTCAAGAATGATTAAATTACGACAGCCGAAAGAAATGTGGAGCGATTGAAATCAGTATGTAGCTGAATTATTTACAACAGTTGTTCAAAGTTGATTTGGAACAATGTGTGCGATTCAGCAGTTTGTTTCTTATCGTGAGTCAACAGTTCGCGACAGTTGGAATGTACTATTTCAGGGTAGCCGATAGCTAGTTGGTTTCTACCTTAGACTAATTGAAAAATGAAGATTTATATAAGGCAATATTGAGTTAAACCGACGTTAATTCTCTAGTGTCACTAAAATGAACCTCAGATTGCTAGTTAGAGCAATACTCTTCTAACACATTGTTTATATGAACCAAGTCAAGATCAAAGTAATAACCTAAAAATATGTCCAAATTAAAACTACCAACCTACTGTGTATTTACTATTAAGCTAGCCTCCAAGTGTATCACAGTAATGTATCAATACTTGGATCTTAACTTGGGTAATTACAACCAATTTTTTACAAAAAAAATCATACCAGTTTGTGGTGTCAAGATACTTTACAGGGCTTTCAGTCTATATTTCTTAGATAGTCTAAGGTTTTACGGTGTTGGAACTAAACTAGCTAGGAATTTCACCGACAATATCGGCTCGTGGTTGGATACGGGGTTACAAATATTGTTTTACATACAGTTATTTTGGTTAAATCGTGAGGCTACCCACATGGCTTAGTTGTACTAGTTATGTGACAGTATATTCGTACCAAACGGCAATAGGCCTGTTCAAGCAAAACGTAGGTTCTCTGAACACCAGGTGACGATGTCACGTAATGTTCAGAAGTATTAGTTCCTCTGCCAACCCCTTCGGGGATATACGGCGTGAGGGTTTGAGTCTTTGTATTTGTGTTTTATTTATAGTTTAAAGGGAAGACAACAGAAAAATTATTAGTGTTAGCTAGTAACTTTACTACCAAAAGTGCAAGTGCAAGCACTTGAAACGCCCAGTTTCTAAATTTCTTCCACAAAATCAAACATAATTCCAATTTATACCTTATTTTAGCAGCCACATTTTAACGAACAGTCAATTAAAGTTAGGTAAAAAAAGAAGAAATTATTATAAGTCTTTGTTCTTTTGGAAAAAATATGACTTGCAATACTAGTTCGACCTAATGTAATATCCTCCAAGCTTCCGAAGAATCAAAATAAGAAATCTTATCTCATGCAATATGAGTTTACCTATCAATATCGTTGTTTGGAAGGGTTCTGTGTTCCGCTGAGCTCGTAAAATATGAAAGATTCGGTTATATTGAGAGCTCCTATGTTTTTATGACTGTATTTTCGTGGGAATTTTTAGATTAGTTTTACTGGAAATGGATAATATTCAATAAAATTTTAACCAAACGTTATGAACAATTTTTCAAATTCCATCAGTGTTTATGGTGTGCAGTTTAATCTTCCGCAATAGAGTTTGCGGGGCGACCAAGCGTACAGGGTTTTATTTAAATCATTTAATATTTAAGCAATGTGGTTAAAATGTCATAAATTCTTTTTTATCATTCTCTACTTAACTTTCAAGTTAAATTCGAAGGATATCTTAATGTAGTTGGGATATTGCCGGCATAATTCAATATTTGTGCTTGAAAATTAAAATATAAAAAAAAAAAAAGAATGATAAGTCAATTATTAAGGTTGTTAGAACTTGAAAAGTTTATTGCCTAGAAAAATAACTTGACAAAAGAGACAAGAAATCACATGATGTTTTTTTATTGCCTTGGAGCCTGCGTTGTCACTTATAAGAAGCAATGTAACTTATTGCTTTGTTTCAAGTTTGTGATTGTTTGACTTCATGTGTTTAACGCGTATTTTATCATTATCCGTATGTTTTTTTTCTGTGGGCTTGTGTATATATGGTAAAACTAGTTTTGTGATCTGGAGGTTGGGGGTTATATTTCCGCTAAGAACAAAATTTTATAAAATAAATAGGGTTTTTTTTTCTTGAATTATGAAACAAACACTGCCTAATTTGAATGTTTTTGACATGAAAACCTCATGTGGCATTCAAATTATGTGATAGTTGGGCGTTCTCAACATTTGCATTCTATTTGAAAAGGTAGACAAGTGGCCTTTTTTTACAAATTCGGAGGTAGGGAACGCAAACACTAATTAAAAAGTATAAAACAAACATAGGATAGAAGGGCATTTCTACGGGCAGTGTCAATTGAGCTACTGCTGTGCAAAAAGTATCTTATATTTATAATGACATACTTCAAAAAAATCACACGATTTTTAAGGACTTTTGACTCGATGGAGAGCATTTCTAGAAGATCGTTATACTTTATATAAACTCTGAAAAAAAAACCTAAACTTTGAAAACGGGGAAAATTTGGCCAAAAAAGTCGTGTCGCGATTCCAGAAGTGACTCGATATTGCTTCATAACTTTTTTAATAATATCTTCATAGTTAAAAATCTTACATTCCCAGAACGTGGAATAGACAATAAAACTATATAAGTAAATATATTTAATGTAAATACTTGGGTTATTATACAATAACACTTTGTATCTTTGTCGGAAGCTTCGGTCTCAATTCGCTGAAATTTACTTTTGTCTATCTACATCACTAACTAAGCGCAGTACGAACGTCACTAGCTGGTTCCCACAAACTGCTAGTAGTGCCCGAGCAGCCGAGCATTATGTACAAAGGGACAGCATTATTGAGGAGCATTTTTCGAAGGTACAAAAGTAGTCGGTAATTTTTAGATCGTGTCATTTTTGAAATCGGTGTGTGACATAAATTTCGTCTATAAGAGTATTTACAAAGATTATTGCTCAATTTATCGACTAGTTTAGTGATATCTTCTTATGTATTTTGTATAAATAGCTTCAAATTGTATAATTTATGAGTTATTTGGTGAAATGTATTATTTCCTCAATTCGGTGGGTCTCAATTACCTGGAAAATTGAGCACCGAATTGAGAAAACTTACACCGATTTGAGATTTTACTATACTTTTAAGAATACACTATAAAGATTTGATGAAAATCAGCTTAAATAAGCAAAAATTACTTTACCCATATATGCTTCATGTTTCTAATATTATATCCCAAAATACGTACATTATAAAAATCAAAGCTGAACTTGCTTATGAACAATGCCTAATCCATTGTGACTTTAGTCAGAACTATTGCACGTAGTATGCTAACGAAATACAAAGCTTTTATTTTGGAAGTAGCAGGCAACAAATATCCTTACACAGATCAGTTATGTACTATATGAAACATGGAAACCTCGATACTCAATCATGCTATACTGTAAGTGAATGTCTTAGGCACGATGCTGTAGCTATCTGGGAGCAACTTGTTCCAATTCTGCGATTTTTAGAAGATGAAATTCCTGAAATACAATCTCTTTTTATTTATATCCGATTCACCTTCTGCCCCCGTAGCATGAGGAAGGAGGTGTCCAGGGTTTTTTATCATGACTTGTCTTCACTGAAATTTTTCTAGCCTAAGTTGCATCGGATGGAACTATACAGAGCATGGGCATGGTAAAGGAGCGCCTGATGGCGTTGGAGGATGCCTTAAAAGTACGGCTTATAAAATAGTTGCGCGTGGCTATGACATACCTGATATTGACAAATTTCGTAAATCTTTTGAAAAAACATGTCAATAACATCAAAATCGAAGTGGTCGATGAGTCTGGTATTTTTGAAAAGGAAATGCTTGATTAATATATAATGTAGGTAGTATTGAAATATTCTTGATATCTAGATGGTCATTTGTTGTACTACTTAAGTAATATTTTGATAACTACAGTTTGTTAAATTGTTAAACTAGTTCCTGGTATTTAAATAACAACGGGGTTTTTATTTTGTTACATTTCTTCTTAATATGAAAATTAATGATATTAAAGCTATTCGAGTTACTTAAAATGATAATCTCGCTATGTCAAGACTGACAAAGCGAAGTTAATTAATAAATAAATAGCATTTATAATAAATATTGCTGCAATCAATTAGTTTTATTTCTGATTATGTATCAGTATTTACAATATAAAATTACACCGTCAATAAACAAAGTCAAGCATGTTTCGGTATTTTTTAGTAACCATTCCATTATTTTTTCTAATAGGTGACAGCGTTTCTTATTTCGCTAAAAGATTTTCTGAATTCGTTGTACTATATTCCAATTTGGTAGTTCATTTTCTAAATTCGCTGCCATGTACTCCAATTCGGTGACCCATTTTGTCAATTTGGTGCTTTCTCAATACGGTGATTAACTTTTCTCGTAAACCACTTTACGAAAACTGGTGCCAATGCCATATTTATATTAAGTATACAGTATACTTCGGTCTTCATTAAAAAAATACTTTAAAAAACATTCTTTCAATTTCAGCACCGAATTGAGAAAAACACGGGCCTTCTGAAGAAATGCCCAGAAGAATTTCGCACTGGAAGTCATTGACAGTGTAGCTCAACTGGCAAAGCGACGGGGGCGTATACCCGAGGTCGCGGGTTCGATCCCCGCCGGTGTCGATTTTTTTTCCTTTATTTATTACAAACACTACCTAGTCGATGACAATGTAATAGCTCAAAAAATATATCATAAACCAACTCATCTTCATTTTCATGTTTTACGAACATTATGTCTTATGGAAGATCTCTATCAATAAATTACTTTTCGTTGGTTTGAATAAAAAAGGAGTGTCCCCGAATTCCATCAAAAATGTTCATTGGAATGTGCAATTTATCATATTTCATTATGATTACTTAATCGACGCGCGAGTTAATGAACATAAAAATGTAAATTTGATTTTTCACCACACTGCACACAATATGCTTTATTTTTATAAAAGTACGTAAAAGCTCTGGCATTGAACAGATATATACACATATTGTAAATATGTGTGCATAACTAAATGAACTATGTATCTTTTCGGTAATATTTTAGCGACATTCTTCCAAAGTAAAGATAACTTTGTGGTAATTTAAGCCTGCACGTTTATTTCATTTCTCTCTCACCAAATTTGACAAATAAGTGAGCTCAATTGCTGCCAAGCTAGAATGTTCCCGTGCCTAGAAATGAGTTGTTTTTGGAACAAACCTAGCACGCATTATTTGCTGGGTGCAAAGTAGGGGGTGGGGGAACTCGAATCGATCACAGCGCGCACTGTGGCAAAAAAAGGAACATTCGGCGGCTAATCAAGTGTAATTGAAATGATAGAAAATATTCATAGTACTAAAATTTACAAATAATGCCAAGTAAATATATTTTCGCTTGTCGGAAATGAAGGAAAAAACATTCATCTGCAATATTTATGCACATAATGGCAAAGATATATGTGATTCTGAAGTTCAAACTGAAATATCAAGCAATTTGAAGATTATCAAGTTTGGCAAAAAAAACCAAGCACCAAGGATGTAATACTATTGTAAAGACTTTCGCTCATCGAGCAACCTTGCTTGCAAATGCCGGCTTGCTTTCATCCAAATTACAGTAACACTAGAGCCATTATTGATGGTACAGAGTTTTAAGTAGAATTACCATCTACAGTTGATTATCGTGTGTGGTGCTACAAGAAAGGATTTACTGCAAAGGTGCTCATAGGTATTACACCCGGAGGCTTCATTTCCTTTATATCAAAAGTGGCCGGTGGAAGGAAAAGCTATGCTCCAATAACAGTTGAATCAGGATTAGTTGATTAGGTATTTAGAAAATGGAGACATTGTTTTGGTTGACAAAGGACTTCCACAAATAAAGAAAATTGAAATGAAAGTGGAAAAGAAATAGGAATTGTTATGCCACCTTTTCGAAGTGATAAAAGGGAATTTTCAAAAGATGAGACAGATGCCACTATCGGTATCGCTTGGGTTAGGATTCATGTCAATAATGCAACGGCTGAGACTTTATTAAAACTTATTTTGGTTGACAAAGGACTTCCACAAATAAAGAAAATTGAAATGAAAGTGGAAAAGAAATAGGAATTGTTATGCCACCTTTTCGAAGTGATAAAAGGGAATTTTCAAGAGATGAGACAGATGCCACTATCGGTATCGCTTGGGTTAGGATTCATGTCAATAATGCAACGGCTGAGACTTTATTAAAACTTATTTGCCATACAGATGAAATTTTGCATATTTGTTGTGTATTAGTAAATTTGCAGAACTCAATCAAACAAAATAAATAACACAATTTACTTTTATTTAAGAACACAATAATAGAACAGAACAATATACTTTAACAGATAATCAACAACAGTATTCATCTAACTTCATAATTTTTAAAGATTTATTATGTTTTTACCAGTAAAAGAACGCTTTGGCAGAATCTGTTTATTATTATTTTCAGATTTAATTTCTTTCACATCTTGCACATGTTGAGCTAAAACTAATTTTCTTCCTTTTATTGTCGTTTGTAGTTGGAAAGTGATTTCGTGTGTTATTGCTTGGAATCCAGTTTTCATAATTAATTTGGCCATATTTAACTGAAAATACATAAAAAGAGTTCATTACTTACAACAATACAGTCATAAATTATCATCAGCAATATTTATAAAATGTATTATTCGATTACATTTATTTATTTCTGTACTTACTTCTCGTGAAGATCTCGAAAGTCCGTGTATACTATCTGTAATTTATTTATTATCACTCTAGACGGGTAATACAATATATCAGCGTTATTATCGACGCTATAGATTTACATGATCAAATAGAATATATATAAATAACGATACTTTTTTGAAATTATTTGTTTGTTTACAGCCATTTGACATTTCAATGTCCGCCATAATTGTGAACGCTAGTTGGCGCTGCCGGCCGTCGCGCACCCAGCGAATTCAAACAAGGAAAAACGTGGATGTCATTATTGTTTTCAAACGTTTATATTACTAACATTAAGTGTCAGTTCAATACATATTTCGCTATCATTTAACATACATACATGTTTTCACGGCTATAAATCCCTTGAAGAAGGGTAGCCAGAGCTAAGGAATTACAAATTCCTCAGCCAATTTTGGAAGTTGCGTGGGGAAAAGATGGTGAAATAAAGGTTGTTGGTGATGGATCTCCAATTGCATCGCCCAAAAATTAGTCGCCTCTTACTTACACCCACCGGAAGAAATGAGGTAGTGCTATTCTAAGCCGACACTACACAGCTATCATTCATAGAAATAGACATATTAAAACTACTATAAAAGAGAACTATATGGTTTTTTAAAATTGATATAATTAAACCCATGACTCTCGCATTTGGGACCTCAATCTGTCCTACTGAGCTACCAAGGGTGGTAAACTTAGTAAAACAACGTATTTATAGTCATATTTTATAAATTGTACTTGAATTTTACCACTTCAGGGATATATGTTCTTAATATTGGTATATTCTATTATCTGTTCTAACCATACTATAATTACTATAGCATTTGTTAGTAACAAAACTGAATAACTTATTTCCGTCCTTCCTAGAATCTTGTCAATTTAAATTTAAATGATTAGCCACCAGCCTAACAAACTTTGTTATGTCAACCAAGTTTGAATGATCGAAGGACAAAACTGGCTTATATTAAGATTTACTCTAGATAAAGTCCCAAAACTTTGTTAACAAGTTTATTCACACGCTAATAGCACTATTCAAAGGCAATCAATAATTTAAATTGCTTACGTAAAGGTAGTATCTATTTAAGGACGTTTTAGAATGTTATTTGCAGTAACAGTCTTAAACGTTTTGGCTCTTTCTGGTTTTCTCGTGATTTAATTTAACTACTGGGTCCCCGTAGCATAACTGACAGATTTTACACACAAAATCACTTCTTATAGGACATACTCGTGCTCAAACGCCGCCGCTTGCTTATTGTAAAGTTCAAGAAGATAAGAAATTAGGCAAATCTATTATGATGAGGAGAGGTTATTGTATGACCAAGTAAAGGAAGATTAACTTCAATGTTTAATAAAAAAATATTAACAATTAGGTTTGTTGGAATACAATATTATGTAGCCCCGTTAGCGACACGTGGCAAATATTTTAAAATAATTGTTATTGGAAATACATGCAATTTCATTGTTAATCTAATATTTTGATTGCTATAAATATATATTATCGATAGCTATAAAAAAGGTCCTATAATTATTTTTACTTTACTTTATGTGTATACCTTACATACGTAATTGATACATTTTTATACCATTCTATGATTCATAAAATATAATTTATGAAAATGTGCAGCACTTATGAAAATATTTCTCTCATCTTTTGTCTTTGTTAATTCAGTGAATCTAAAATAAAAAAAAATCTTACATTCAATTCATTAAATCATTTTAACTATTTTTTTAATATAAATAAACAATCGGGTGGTCTACTATTTATGTAAAATATATCAAACATACCATCCTTGAATTGCAATACTGCCTACACTCAACTTCCAAAAGAGACCGAAAATTTTAAATTCTGAATCTCTGTCTGCCTGATTATTAGCCGTTCCTATAGGTAGATATGACACAAACATTAAGTAGTATCTATTGTTACTAAGTATATGCAAATAGTCTACGACAGGCAGTGCCAAGTTCGCGTGGCAACGCACGAAAGCTTCGCGTGTTCGCCTGCCTCAATTATAATTATTGATTTAAAATAATAACTGCCGACATTAAAGCAAACAGGAATTAACTGGAGCTTATAAAACGCAATAAAGAGCAGCCGTAAAAGTAATTTTAATATTAGATTCCTGTTTGATAAAATTTACACTAGAATCAGAGGCTTATTTCTACTATACAAAGAATATAGTTTTGGTTTTCTTTAGTTTATTGCTTAATTTATTTTACGATTTGACTGAGTATGCGATTTTGATTTTGCAATAATCCTACTGTAATTACTATCATAACATAAAAGTATGAGGTCTATTTATGTTTAAATTAAATAAAATACTACTTATGTATCTGCAAATTCCGTATTCATGGTGGTACTGAGTAACGAGAAATGAAAGAACAAGATGCGCCATGTTCCAACGTACAAAAGTATTATTTAACGTCAATTTGATAAACTTTCACAGGACAATTATTGTAAAAAAAATCATGTTTATGGTATTTAGGTCATAATTTAAACAGATATGACAGTGATAAGTCCAAATATTTCTGAGAAATAACGCTACATAATCAAATCTCTACTTTAAAATATTGAATATAATGTCAAATTTACAAAATCATCACGTTAATAAAAAAACTAGTGGGTAACCCTGGCGCGACTACGTCGCGTCCAATAAAATGAGTTTATTTTGAAATTTGCCGACCAATCACAGCGCAGCTCTTTTGAATTTCTAGTGAATTTTTCTGATTGGCCGGTTTGAAAAAAAACCGACCAATTACAGCGCATCTCTGATCGACTAAAGATTGCGCGCGCTTATGACACTCAAGCAAAGTCTATGGGCCAAAATCGAACCTTTTAAATTCTGTAACAATTAACTTAATCCAGTTACATCAGATCTCATCAGAGATCTCAGAGATGACAGATGTCTCAACTTTGTGCACACCACAAACGATACCTGAACCAAATTTCTAGATTAACTCATCGCGTCACAGGCTTCCGGGCACGAAAGAGGCTTGCAGAAATAATATATAAAGATTGTTGTCGAATAAAATTTCATACTTAATACACTATACATAATATAATAAAATATCAACTTTACATTGGACTAACTTGCCTAAACATATTTTCCTAGAAAGTTTAAAATCTACTCTATTTGAAATATCCAAACAATCAATATTTTTTATATTCCAAATGTGGCTGAGGAGTTTCTAGTTCTGTAGCTCTGGCTACCCCTTTTTGGGATTTATGGCCGTGAGTATATCTATATGTGTGCTATTGTAGGTATAAAATACCAGAAGTGCAGCAGCGAGAAGGTTGCTAACTCAGCGTATTATTATGAGTTGAACTTCCACATAGATATCGCACTAGATCTATTCAATCCATTTACGAATTATATATGCCAGGCATCGATTTAAGATAATTTGTTTCTCTACCAATATTATACCACCAAAATGACTGGCAGCTTCAGCAAAAGGCTATAAACATAGTGTGTTGTAGTTTTCAATCCTGCTACTTTACAAAACAAAAAATAATAATTACAACAATAATTGTAAAAAATATGGATTTAGCCCAATCCAATTCATAGTAAATATAGATAATGGCTATTTCGATTCACTACATCTAATATGAACTATCAACAAATATGAAGTTTTCTAAGAATTTCTAGTGTATCAGTTCAATCGATCACTTGTGTTTCGGGGCTACGTAGTTCCTCGTAATGAAGTCGCAAAGTGCTGCAGGTTTGCCTTTGTAATTATAAGGTGCGCTTATTATGGCTTCATGAAATGCATGCAATAACCAAATTGTAAAGTGTACATTCTAAGGACCAAAAATAGGTACTTGGATATTATAATAGCATCAAGATTATACATTGTGACAGAAACAGACATACTAAATTCTTTTGGAAGCTGAGAGGGTAAAAGATATTGTAATAAAAGATGTTTGGTATTGGTATTACAGCCTCATTTCCCAACAACCACTTAGTAGCTTTAATATCCTTGATTATCTCATAAGAACACACTGCAACAAATGGATTAATGTTATTTTAAGCATTGTAACCAACTATTATTAAGCTCAATTTTGTTAATGCCTGATTATCTATATTAGTTTAGCACGATGGACCTGCCTTATCTAATAATTCTTTAACGTGTAAAAATTTGAAGCTCATCCTGAACAAAATGATTTACATACAATTCCAAACTCAAAATAAAGATCCAATGCAAATCAATGTAGAATGTGGCAACATTAAAATAAATGAGGTAGATGAAACGGTTTTCCTAGGTTTTACTTGAGGTTATTTTTGCTGTTGGAAACCGCACATTGAAAAGTTGTTGGGTAAAATAGATAGCTTCATATATGTTCTTAAACGACTAAAGCAAGGAAAATCAGAAAAAAGTGCTCTGCTTGCATACCATGGCTACGTATCAATTATTATCCGGTACGGAATAATACTATGGGGCAATTCACTAGATGTAAACAGAGTACTTATACCACAAAAGAAATGCATGAGAGCTATAGCTGGAGGAAATTATGACGATTCGTGTAAACCTTTGTTTAAATCTTTTTACATTTTACCCATACTGTGTTTATACATATTTGAAATGTGCCTGTTTGTAAAAAAACATCCAAATTAGTTTGTTAAACACTCAGACGCAGTCGTTACCTATAGTAAAAGGCACG
The DNA here is from genome assembly GCA_963576735.1 of Bedellia somnulentella. NCBI lineage: Eukaryota > Metazoa > Arthropoda > Insecta > Lepidoptera > Bedelliidae > Bedellia > Bedellia somnulentella. The sequence goes on along the minus strand of OY755177.1, from coordinate 12,061,331 downwards.
AAGATAAATTATACATCCCAAAAAGGCGACTAGAATTATTTTTCCGCAATTGCTATTCTATGGCAATCACAATATTTAGTAAGTTACCTGCAAGTTTTAAAGAATTACTACCGACTAAATTTAAATTATCTTTACACAATTCCTTAGTTTATAAAATGTACTACAGTGTCAGTAATTATTTATGTGATAAAATTTGACGCTATAATGTGAATATTGTTGACATAAAATGTATTTATAGGATTAAAAGGTATTGACTGAATTATATTATAATATTTGACATTGTAAATTAATGAATAAAGATAAATCTATTTTTAATAATTTAAATCCATACTAATCCATACTAATATTATAAATGGGAAAGTGAGTTTGTTTGTTTGTTTATTTGTGGCGCTTTCACGCCGCAACTACTGAACCGATTGCTTTGAAATTTTGCAGACATATAGTTAGAAGTCCAGATTAAATAATAGAGTACTTTTATCCCGGAAAAATGATATTCCCGAGGGATAACAAAAATATTGTTGGCTTGCGGTGTGTGCTGTTTAAAACAAGGTAATATTTACTTCTCGAGGAATGCAAGAGATGGCGCTGGGTATTTTTTAAAACGTGGTAAAGATGTATTTTTAAGATACTTAAGAAGTGGGATGATATCTTACGCTTTAACCAGGGGCCGGAAACTTCCCGACATCCTCAATTTGTGGATTTTAGCAGCGCAACCTTCAACCTTTCAGCTGAAACCTTATAAAAAAGCGCGGCGTTTTTTGCATGTTCACCAATAGATGGCGCTGTCTGAACTTTCTACATCGCTGTATGATTTCTTCTTTATTATTATTAGTTTGTTTTTTGACAATATTATTAAAATACTTTTTTAATAATAGTAACGATGATCTATTTTAAAATTAGATCATCGTTACTTGCACATTTTCGAGTGTTTTACTTAGTTACTGGTATGTGTGTGTGTTTTTAGGTTTTCTACCATTGTATAATGTATATATTGTAATGTGCATTTAATGGATTATAGGTTTTTCGCAGTAGGCTGAATAATAGTTAAGTTAGTTTAGTGCACTTTGTTCGTCGTATAGATTTTTATAGTTTAGTTTGGGATATTTAAATATTTATAGGCAGTAGTTGTATAACAGTTAGGTTAATTTAGTGCTTTTTTCTAGGTGCTGTGCAAACGCGCAATATTAGCACCAAAAAATGAAACGGTCACTAAAATAAATGAAAATATTTTGATTGATGAAGTTATGGGAGAAAATACTGCATATTTATCTGCAGACACAGTAATAGAAATAGAACATAGTACTTACGTCATATCCTGTGGAGTTCTTAAATTCTTTGGATCTATCTGGGGTGCCTTCTCATAAAAAGAAAATAAAATTAGGTGTTCCGGTGATGCTCATGCGCAATCTCGATGCCCCTAGACTGTGTAATGGTACCTGGCTGCGTGTCATTACTGGGCGAAACATTATTACAGCCACTATTTTAACTGGCGCAGCCAAGGGTGAAAGTGTACTCTACCTCGGATTCCGATTATTCCAAAAGACCTCCCATTTCAATTTAAAAGACTTCAATTTCCTATAAGGGTTTCATTTGCAATGACCATTAATAGAGCACAAGGCCAAACTCTAAGGGTTGCTGGATTACACTTGGAAAAACATTGTTTTTCGCATGGTCAGCTCTATGTAGCGTGTTCCCGGGTTTTCAGTGCCCAAAATCTGCATGTTTTAGTTCCACAAGGGAAAACATTTCATATAGTGTACCATTCAGTTTTGGTTTAACAACTGAGCATATCCAGCGATACATCGCTTTTCTTAGATTTTTCTGTGGGAATGAGAAGTTTTATACTTTATACCGCAATATAACCGAATTCCACGCGGGTGAAGCTGTGGGCGGAAAGTGAATTTGCCACCGCCGCATATTTAACTAAAACTATTATGAATCAATCGTTCCGGATTCGTATCTTAGGTGATTCAAGCTTTTTGTATTATTTTTTTGTTTTGTTAGCTTTGAATAGCAATCTATATATTATAATAGCAAGCGCTATCCCTTTACTTCAGCGATTATTTTGTATGGAGATCGACCACTAACCATCCCCATATTTCCGAGCAATCGCTGCAAGCTCTCCCGCTATCACCAACGGTCAGTGTAAGAGGCAGCACCGGGCCGTCGCCGCCGAATTGCCAAACTACTATTCGTATTAGTACTCACTAAGATATTCTCATTTTGAACATAGAAACTTGGTACAAAATGGTTTGGTTCATGATTCTTATGAAAAATTAAAAAAAATTTTTTTGGAACTCAACCCCTAAGAGGTTGATATAGCAAATGAAAGTTAATATAGAGATTTTTGACATTTTTGTATCTAGAAACATAAAACTTGGTACGATCGAATTTATGAAATTCATCTATCAATCATTCATGAGTATGTACTAACGGCCATAAATTCCATTATTGGGTAGCCATTGCTTCAGAGAAAGTAATTCATCATCCACTTTTGGAAATAGACTAGGGAAAAGGTAGTTAAATAAAGGTAATTAGTGATGGGTCACCACACCAACTGCATCGCCCAACAATCACTTGAAAAGCCTCAATGTCCTTTATATCCTTTCCAACGCCCGCGGGAATATAAATATAAAAAACAGAAGGTGAGATAGTGTTTCGGTATTTTGAATGTAAACCGGATGCAAAAAATGAAGTCCACGCGGACGAAGTCGCGGGCAAAAAGCTAGTATAAAATAAAACTAAGACTGTAAATAATAATATGGACTTTGTCTATGGTGCTATAATGTTAATTTTGTTCTTAATTTCAAATTATCTTTCTATAGGAAGATAATTTTGATGTGTTTTTGATGTGATGTGGAATGCAAATAAAGAAAGAATTTGAATAATTTGAATTTGTAAATATTTGCACGCTAATCTTGTTAGTAGAATAAGCAAGGATACTTTTATAACTGTTGATATCTCTATTTACTCTTATTCTGGCAAATAAATGATTATTCTATTCTTTCTATTATATCATCTATCCAGGTTAGACTTAAGCCTATTGGGAAAGATTCAAATAAGCGGACTTATAGTATCAGAAACATTTATATATCATTAATGTTCAAATAACTTAAATTAATGAGAGAAACAGGAGGATTGTACTGCAGCACAACTAACATCATTTCTTATTTTTTCCTCATAAGGTAATAGAGCAAGTAATATCTATTAATTTTAAAAATAGTTCCTCATTGTTTATTATAATTCCTTCAATACGAGATATAAATGGGTATGAAATCGATATAATTTTAAAACCTAAATGTTAATTTACGCCGCCAGACTGTATCTCCTTTCACTACGATTTCTCGTAGCTAGTATTTCGTAGTCTATGACAAGTTACTAATAGAAATAAACTGAAATAGATTTTTGAATCAGATAAATGTAGAGGACAAAAACTTTTTGATTTAATTTGTGTCTAATTTAATTATCATGTGTCCTACCATATGGATTTATGCCAAACTACTCATATTCATATACTCATTATGAAATTTTGAAATTAAATATGAAATAAGTATAAAAGTAATACTATCCTTTTATTTATCCCCAAAAATGCAACCGAATGTAATCAAAAGTTTTTTTTATAATGGTACAAAATTACATTGCGTTTGCAATTACAGTAAATGTCCTTAAGAGTCATGTTCCTGAACAAAATATAACATATCTCACGAATATGCGTAAAAACAACACCTTTCACTACATTTGTCAAGCCCAGACTTATTGCCTTTTTACGTGTATAATAAATGCGGGTCGGCTAATAATACTCAAACAGACTGTGCCATGAATGTTGATTTAAATTTCGGCTCGCGAAACGTAAAAACAAAAGTTCTTGACATCCCAGTGCGGAGGAAAGACGGATAGGTACAATTTTTTCCCGCGTGGTAAATAATATATTGCTAGCAAGATAAAGGCGTGTTTCAAGGGAACTCCCACCTTGTTTTTAAGCCGCCAGGTAATAAATCTGCGTGGAGTGGTATCGAGTGAGCCACTACAACAAATTGTAATGTCTCGAAAAACCACTTTTTACTTTTGCACAGCTAAATTCTGATAATTTGATTCCGTATTTTATTTTGTGCATTAGTTCTGCAACTGCATGGTGTGTTAAATTAGAAGTTCCGTAAAGGATATTTCAACGAAAAATCACTTTTTATGGAATCGAAACATATTAGACCTAAATAAAGTAATGAGTAATATTACTTTTATTATTTTCTTACTTATACTCCTTCCTATTATTTTTATGCCTGTTATTATGAAATAAAACGCTATAGAATCAGTCATAGACAGTGATGTTTTTACTTAAATTTAAAATAGTATGTTTATTCCTATTAGATTTATTCTATTTGCAATTTATATAATATAGCATGTATGACTTTATACTCAGAGTACCAAAGTTTATTTATATATTTTCATTACAATTTTAGAACGAACACTTTGTAATGCATTTCTCGGCCTACCAAAACCCAAAATAAATTATTAAAAAAACTTAATGCAAGCCTATAAATAACAAAACCAGTAAAATAAAACCAGTCGACAAATACTCGCAACAATTTATTTTACGATCAGTACCGAAAGCATTTAAAAGTCGCGTCGTCGCTACCACTAACATTAGCCCGGGCGGTGTAAACAATGAAGGTAAACCCCGCATTTCAACTCGAGGGACCGACGACGTTCAACAAACATAAAACTGCCATTAGCACCCGAGAAAGAGTTTGATGATCAATAATCATTTGCAGTTCAAATTGACACGACAAGTTGCATTATGATGCCATTATAACAGGTTGTGGAAGGTGCATTAAGTTGGGTTTTCTATATACGAGTATGCTGGTGAAATTGCAGATGTTAGTGGTAAAATGGTTTATTGTTTGATGACTATATTTAATTCTTAGGAAGATGTTAATTGAATGGTTTTACTCAATTTAATTTAAGGCACTTTAATCTTATAAGGCATTTTATATCTAAATATGCTACATATCTCCGTCAGCTTTCTTAAACAGTATAGAACATTTTATCTAAACCAATATTTTATAAATACGAGCTGCAAAACTCATTTTCTTTCTCACAATTTTTTTTTTCATTGATATGTGTAACTCAGTATAATAGGTAAAACTCCACCATCCAATGAAAAAAGTTTTGACAACAATGTAACTAACATAACAAACTACTAACATTATTTTATCTACGAAAAGGTAATCAAAATAACACGAACATTCCGGAAGGCGTGATGTTAAATTAATTATATTTACACAAACATTATTTTAACGTCATTTTGGGTCCCATTTTAAGGAGCGTTTTAATATTATCGTATGAAAGCATCAAGCAGTTATTATTGCACGTTTTGTAAACGCTGACTCATCGAAATCAATCATCTACTCCCATTGAGGGTTTCCATCACGTGAGCCTGTATTGCACGCAGCTTATTTTGATAAAAATATATTTTAATATGTTTTTTAGTAAATTTATAGCTTGGTACTACTCTTCCAGTCAGAGCTGTACGATAAAAACAGCAGAACAGTCCCCGTAGAATGAGACGCGTGTAAACGAGTACTTTACTATATGAGATATTACAGATATTTCATACAAATATTTTTACTGTTTTCAGGTGACATATTTTTGATCATATGCCTCATACTCCAAAAGCGTAGTATTGTTTCGATCGTTCACGAATCACTGCATATCTTTTTAACTTAACGGTTTCTTCTGCATTAATTCAGCTTCTTTGACCATACGCAAAAACCACTAACATTATAATACATACACAAAAAGCATTTAAAACAAAGAACCTTATACTCTTGCTAGAAAGCATCCTCCACGATAGCGAAAACAGTGGAATTAAATGCCGTGGTCTCCCGACTCTGAAACTAGTTACCTAGCAAGACAGCGAGACGTCTACAAATTATACGAATGACAGTATGAATAGTTTATACCTAACCCAACTGAAAGCAAAACCGTGAGTAGAGTATACATATATAAATACAAATACATCGAAGATATATACATTTCCATAAGGAAGTTATAGCAGACGCATATAAACGCAATCTGAAGCTAGCCTCCTTCAGACTGTCAGTCAGAATTAAGTCAGGGAGGACAGGCCTCTCATCTGATTAATGACCTCGTAATCCTGGATATCAACTGACTTACGACGCTCAGGGCTTTCTCATGTTGACCTCGTTCTATCAGATTACTTCTCAAATAATGTGGGGGAGTCATCCCGAAATAATGCTTGAACAGATTGAGATTCGTATTTTATTCGGTTTATATTTCGATTAATGAAAAAACATAGGAATAATGATAAAGTTATAGGAATACTGAATCTTAAGACTTAAAGAAAATATTACTATATTGGTTTGCCGTGTAGTGCAGGCTATAAATGTCACTACCTCTTTCTACCTACGGGTGTTGTAAGAGGCGACGAACGATATGGGGCTGTTTTAAGTGGTTTATGGGCAATGCGATGGGAGACCCGTCACCAACGATGCGTTATTTCTACCATCTTTTTTCCTATGAATTCCAAATGTGGCTGAGGAGGTTTTAGCTCTGAAGCTCTGGCTGCTCCTCTTTGGAATTTAATGCCATGAGTATATGTGTGTATGTATGTTATTATATTGGTGCCTAACATTATTCCTTTTGTAAAATGGGTTCGTCTGGTGCAATATTGTGAAAAATGTCGGCACATGAAATTACGGCTTTTACATAGAAATATGTTAATAAATATGTACCGGTTACATTTAATACAAACAATTGAGCACTATATTTATAAGTATAAGGATCTTTTGATTAAATTTAAAATCACAAAATGTGAGTTGATATTTCTGTTGGGTAGGGAAATAAAGTTTATATCATCATCATCATCATCATCAGCCCACACTCGTCCACTGCTGGACATAGGCATCTCCCATGGCGCGCCACCTCTTCCTATCCTCGGCCAGCCTCATCCAACCACTCCCGGCCACCTGCTTTAGGTCGTCGGTCCAGCGGGCTGGAGGGCGCCCCACACTGCTTCTGCCAGTGCGTGGTCTCCACTCAAGAACTCGTCTTCCCCAGCGGTTATCGGTTCTTCGGCAGATGTGACCAGCCCACTGCCACTTCAATTTGCTAATCCGATGAGCTACGTCGGCCACTTTCGTTCTCTGTCGGATCACGTCATTTCTGATGCGATCCAACAGAGTGATGCCGAGCATAGCTCGCTCCATCGCTCTTTGAGTGACTTTGAATTGGTGGACTAGTCCAGCCGTGAGTGTCCACGTTTCCGCACCATACGTTAACACTGGCAGGACGCACTGGTTGAAAACCTTAGTCTTCAGACATTGTGGGATGGCTGAGGAGAAGATATGCCGAAGTTTTCTAAAAGCAGCCCAGCCCAGCTGGATGCGAAGTTTATATATTATGATGATATAGAATAAGTACTTTGAATATGTTTAGAATATAATAAAATAAGTCTATATTGCACATCAAGATATTAAATTCTCACAATAACTTTAGTAGTCTTATTATGAAGTACAATTGGCAGTCTTATCATTAAACGCGATATATTCCAGACTTTAAATGGTCAATAAAATTATGGTTATTTAAGTAGATGTACAATAATATGGTCTAACAAGTAACTTAGATAAAATCAGTACAAACTAATTTCTAGTAATGTAATGTATGTAATTGTGAAAATACACTAAGCTGTTTTATGTGCTTGAGTTTTGTGCAATAAAGCCATTTATTGCGGAAGTGTATTATACAAAGTATTCGAGAAAAGTAATAAAGATACATTTTTACCGTCATTATGGCTATTTGTTGTTCCCCTCAGATTTGTGCAAATTAGCGATTTTATTCATGACGCTTTAGAACATGAATAATTCATGCAGTAAGCTTTGATATTTTTTGTGACCGCGGGGAAGCTATGAACTGAAGAACATTGTTGAATAAGATAACACTGAGAAGATAATAAGAATGTTTATTAAAAACAAATGTTTCTGTATATGAGAAATGAAAAGGATATAATGAAGTCACAAAAGGACTACGGTGATTTGAGTAGTACATTGAATTTTTTGACGTTAAAACGTCAAGAAATTCCTCTTACCTTTTGAGGGATTTCTCCAGCTTACCTTTTGAGGGATTTATAAATAGGTTTTATTGTTTCAGGAGTTCTATAGAAAAACATTTCATTTGCAGAAATCACAAGGTTCTTGGTTTTACTAAAAAATCTGAAAATTCTGAGAATAGATAATATATGGTGTAAACTTTACTCTATCTTATGAACATTGCTTAACATATGTCAAAACTGCCATTAAGCTTTTATAAAATTGTATGAATTGGTGTTATTAAACTCAAAACATTTTTATTTTTGTGACATATTAAAAATTTGAAACAAGAGAATTGAAATTGTATACCACTTTGTTAACGAGGATGTTTCCTGGAAGTATTCACGTAAATATGTATATTCATTACAATATCTTAATAATATCGTATTTGGTAAATGAGTTAAAATTTTGTCGTGTATGTGTACTTGCCTTAGTATGTGTATATAAATAAAAGGTAAAAGGGTCATTCCATTATCGCGGGTGCAACGTTTAGACGCATGTTTTAGTTCGATTTAATTAAGTAAAAAACATTTTTAATGAAATGAGTCTTTAAAAGGCTACATTTTAATATTTTCCCTTTATATTAGTTGAGAAAGATTTTCAAATAGTATTTAAAAAGCTCGGAGGAAGGTTCACAGTGTCATCGCGGGTGCAACGTATTTGGCCCAACCTTTCCAGATCATAGACAGGAAACGCATAAATCTGTTAATTGTGATACATTTAATATGTTATGCCATAGTATTTTTTAGGCTGTTTAAGTAACAAAGAAAATAAAACAAAAAACTCTAAACAAAAAGAAAATAGACAATAAATTATTAGTTTTTTAATCAGTCGCGGGTGCAACATTAAATTATCGCGGGTGCAACCAGTCTAATTTAAGTGAATACAAACATCAATTTAACTTATATAGAAACAAAATCAGAGAACAAAACATATTTATTACTAATTAGCATACTTTTGTTATCACTGATATTCATGTATTTTTTCGAATACGTCAATACTTGCCGGAAATTGTACTATCATTCTATTTCCTTCAGTCTTTTTCTCTGGAGCTTCCAGCTTCGCGATAATTTCAACAAATTGCCCGTCTGCTATGTCATTAACAATTTCTGTGTAACGTTTGCCCTCAATTGTCGTCATCAATTGTACTCTGACTTCTCCATCTTCATCTATATCGCTCTGACATATTCCCACATAACGATATTGAGTATATTTTTTTCTACAATCACATACTAACCAGCACAAATATCTAATAAATATCTTTCGGTAAGACAGGAGATTAAACAGAAGCAGCCGGGCAGTTGGCTGCTTATTTATTAAAATCTCTATTATTAAAATCACAAATCAGTTTTTTCCCTTCATCCGTTAGCATTCGAGGCGCTGCTTTAGGGGTGTCATTTTCGTCAATATGGAATTCAGAAGCAATTTTTTATACAACATCCACAGCTTTGGTAATGGTAGATTACGTTTTACTTTTGCTACAGCTTTCCCTACGAGGATTATCTATACAAGCTATCTATTCCTATCTAGTACAAGCTTGTTAAACTTGTTCTTCTTTACGCCGCTTTCTAGTTGCCTGCATTCTTTCTTCGGATCATATTCATATTCATATTCATTTATTCATTTTAACAATATTACATCGTATTTGAATTTTAAAACTAACTTAACATTAACTTAAAAACTAAAAAATATTAACAATTTCTATTACAATTTATAAGATAAAATAATATAAATATAAAATTGAGTAAGGATTGAAAAAGATAGAAATAACATGTCAAAAAAAATTATAAAAAAGTCAAATTGAAATAAAAACATGTCAATTGCAAATATAAAAAAATGGGCAATATAATACAAATCTAGCCAAAATTAATTAATATTCCTATCACAACATTGATCACAATCATTATTAAATTATGGCTGATCTAGCTCTTTCAAATCGTATAAACATTTATTAATTAAATATTTTTTTAATTTGGATTTGAATGATTTCGGACATTGAATTAACCTTATTTCATTGGGAATACTATTATAAATATTTACCGTCTGGAATCGAGGAGCATGTTCAACCACTTTAAGATGGGGAATACCTACACTGTCAAGACGAAACTCTTTTCTCCTGCGTGACTCTCTACACATTTTTTGCTCCTCTGTTTCAATAGCACCTAACTTTTCTCTAAAACTTGTAAGAAGAACAAATACGTACAGTGCGGGTACTGTTAAAATATTTAATTTAATGAAATACTCCTTGCAGGATTCTATTTGTTTTAATCGTAATATAATTCGTACGGCCCTTTTCTGTAGTATGAATGCTTTCTGAATATTGTACCTAAAACTGTAACCCCAATATTTAATACTGTATCTAAGTTTGGATTCAACTAGTGAAAAATAAATCATTTTTAAATATTTTAAATCAATGCTGTCTCTGAGAGTTCGCAGAGCATAGCATGCTGAACTGAGTGCATTTTCTACCGCCCTAAGTTCAGCTTTCCAGTTTAAATTTGAATCAATATAAACCCCCAGAAATTTTACAGTATTGACCAGCTCTATCTTAGCCTTATTTAAAGATAATTCTACACTTTCTGTATTTCTTGCTGTAGTTTTAAAAAGCATTGCGTAAGTTTTTGTTAAATTAAGAGTAAGATTATTATACTGAAACCAGATCTGATTCTAGCCAATATTTTCAAATCTTTATCTGTCTCCGTTTTCCTATTCATTACTTCCCCCCGTTTGGTATCTCTCTCCCGAGGGGCACCGATGGTGTTTGGCATGAAGCTCAGGATTTTCTTTTAATGAAGAATGCAGCAGTCTGCTTGAGTTGCCCTGTTGTCAATTTGACCGCAAATTCTCTAAAACGGACAATATGTAAATAAAAACAAACATATTAAATATATATCATCAATCGTATTTACCATATATTATTATCAAGGCATAACAAAAAAACAAAATATGTAATTAATTACACAAAAAGGTGAAGTGATAAAAATTTTAGATAAGGTTAATTTTGATCTAGCAATCATTACACTCTTAAAAACGATTCATTTAAGTAAAGTTTTAATTTCTTCTTACTTTTGCAAAGTTTCAGAATAATAGCTCTTCATTTCTGTGAAAAAAATAAACTTTTATATCTTGCGTATCGCGGGTGCAACAAGTTAATAATGTGATCTAGTAGTCTATAATACTCAATAAATAACAACATATACTTACATTTTTTGATATATGAGGATAAATAAATATGGTCACTACACGTTTAGCCGGTGAAACATACCTGAAACTGTCAGCGACAGCTGTATCGCGCCAGTGTTGGCAGCCATGATTTTACAGTTTGTAACAACTCTTTGGATGGTAAACTTTAGTAATGCGCCCGAAAAGCAAATACTGAGTAAAATCAGATAAAAATAGATTTTATATCAAATTTCGACTTTCTTCTTTCCACTAATAACAAAAAATATAACTAATAACTTGATTAAAAAATTAATGTCGCAAATCGTCTATAGCGGAATCGCCCAAAACTTACTGACTGACTTAGTGCAACCCTATAATTTCAAGTATTTTAAACAAATAAATACAATATCTAACAAAATGAAATAAAATAGTAAAGTAAAATGAGCTGAAAATGTTTTCTAAAACTGTTCTGCGAATCTTTGTCAAGCTTATTTAAACATATATATCACGAAAATGCCTGAAAGTTTGTAAAGCTTCATAAATCTAAAAAGGGTGTAGGTAATGGCCCGGTATTGCTTGTTAACATATTTCAAGGTAAGGTGACGACGGAGAAATTCTATCTGAGATAAGAACGGTTTCTATTTTACTTGTTCGGTTAAAAGAATTATTGAGTTACGTTGAGATATTTATTTATTGAGTTATTTACTTTAGTATTTTGAATCCAAACAATATAAAATTAACCTGAAATTTAAAATATCTAAATTTTTGGTTAATTTTGTTTTATTTGATTTTTACTAGCTGATGTATTTTTTAAGAGTATTTCCATATTTTTAAAGCTCATATAATAAAAAAAATGCATTTATTCATATATTGCTATAGGAATAATTTGATATCAATTAACTTGCAGCAGGTTTTCTTTTTTCTTTACACAATGTAACAGAGCCCAAAAACGCCATCTTTTTGAAAAAGCCTTTTAGCAAGCAGTACATATATAATTTTTGAAAGGCAGAAAACTAAAGTTTGGCAAAATAAACTGGAAGACGAAAAGAAAGAGCTGCCAAAGCATCTGGATTGCAAACGGCTACTGGCTTCTTTTGTGGGTCTGCATCTTTAATTAAAGTTTAAGTCTCTGATTCCCGGTGGGATCTATCGCAAGTTTGCCAGTTAACTGCATCATAACATTGATATGACTTACATTTAAAGCCTTTTTTCAATTTGTTTGCAGAAATAATAGTATTCTTAATCAATGATTATTCAATAATCATAGCGTTGTTTTAAAGGTTAAGAATGGTACTTAAACAACGATCGATAATGCCAGAAAATTATGTCTGTGGGATAAAAGATCTTGATGTTAAACTGAAATTCATTTCACCGTATTTGTGTAATTGTAGCCTAAAGGTTTTTAAATTAGAAACACAACTTGTATTTATAAAACACAGTAAGTAAATATTAAAAGTTGACTTATACCGCAATAGAGTTTATTTTTAAATTGATATAAGGAAAAAGAGTTTTTGTGTAGTTATAGTCAAAATGTAGTTTTGAAGAAAAGAACTATGCTTAATGAATAAAAATAAAGATTAGATATTGGTTTCCGATGTTAATGAGAGTAGCTACTGATATGAAGTTTAGAATTCAAGTCAGACAATTCAAAAATGGAATATTTTTACAATACAAAGTTTGAATCTGGTTTCCGATATCAAAGTTTGGCAATCACGTTTGCTATTCTAACTTTGGAGTATATTTAACGTAGTCAGCATATTCTATGTGATTCGCTTAGATATGTGCACCTACGAGAGTGCTGGTAGCTTGAACGTGACATTCTTATGTTTTTCATTTCCTAAACTTGTATTTCATTGAACGTTTTCTGCTGACTTACATTCCCTTTCAATGATCCAAATTCAAATGATACGTTACACTAGTGTGTATAGTCTCTTTACTATAAAGAAATAATATAATAGTTGGATGTAAATATATCTTCTTGGTTCGACGATTGGTGATTTGGTGACATCGTTTATCACGTATGTCCTCAAAAGGGTAGCCGAGGATACATACTTCTGTAGATCATGTGACATTTTGTCACCTGGTTTATTAATCAAGCTACATGATTTTCTAACCTATGTTTTCTTTCATATTACCAAACTAACTAATAAACAAAACACATGATCATAGAAAAATTACGTTTTGGCGTAGGTACCTCCAGAAGTTATAAACATACATACATATACTCACGGCTATAAATTCCTAGAAGGGGTAGCCAGAGCTAAGGAACTAGAAGTTCCTCAGCCACTTTTGGAAAATTGAGTGGGGAGAAGATGGCAAAATAAAGGTTGTTGGTGATGGGTCTCCAACCGCATCGCCCAAAAATCCCTTAAAAGCCCTAATACCGTTAGTCGCCTCTTACGTACACCCACCGGCAGAAATGGTACACAGCAATAACAGAAGCAACAGCAATAGCAGAAGTTATATGTATCCCATTAATTAAATATTATTAATCAGTGCCTATTGCTTAAGAGCTGTTATTGCGGTATTAGTCGTTAGTCTGCCAACCTACAATTGGCCAGCGTGGTGGACTTTGGCCAAATCGCCATATATAGGGTAGGCTCGAGCCCCTTGGTGGAGACATATATGGGCTGTGAGGATAGCTTATTTTCAAAAACAACAAAAATGTTAATCATGCCAGTGTGTTAAGTCAGTAACACACAAGACACATACCACATCAAAGTATGGAATCTTAATGATAAAAATCGATCGCGTAATGTTTTGCTTTGACTGATTCTTTTCGTAAAGCATTACTTACGATTTCAAGAAGCTTCTTAGCAAAAACAAGTTGAATAATTGTTTGGATAATATTAAATATATACTGACATACACAGACCAAGTAAGCCCCAAACTAAGTACAACTTAATGACTTATATTATGGGATACTAAATTAACGATACATTTAATATTAAATAATCTATACTAATATTATAAAGCTGAAGAGTTTGTTTGTTTGAACGCTAGGATCTCAGGAACTACCCAATAAATTTGAAAAATAATTTTTGTGTTGGATAGTCTATTTATTGAGGAAGGCTTTAGGCTTTATATCATCACGCTGCGACTAAAAGGAGCAAAGAATCAGCGAAACATGTTGCAAAAACGGGGAAAATTATTGATATTTGCAGGCTTTCGTTGTGTGCGCTGCGTAAATGGTTGAAGTTACCCAAAAAGTATGTATTGAAGAATGATTCCTCTTTAAACGATCTAAAAAATGTCCGCGACAGTGTATGTCTAGCTTTTAAGATTGACTCACTATAACTATTTTTATGGTAATCAAACTTGGTCGAAATTAATATTTAACGGTTAAGATTGTTTTTCACACGGCCGACTATATGTCGCATTGTCAAGATCGGGTTGCGGGGAAAATCAGTAAGTTCTTCTGCCACAAGAAAACAAAAAAATATATCATTTACGCAGAAGTACTTTAAGATATATTATTTCTTATTTAAAAACACAACTTGACGCGGACGAAGTCGCGGGGAACAGCTAGTACACATATAAAAGATATAAAATACTAGATTAAGAAAGTATAATTTATGTTCATTACATAAATATTGCTCTCAGCGATTGAACGGGATCGACCCGCAACCTCGGGAACGAGAAGCTAGTCACTTAATCACTCGACCACGGACGTCGTCAAAACATAACATAAACGTTTACGCCGAATATCCCCGAAGGCTTTGGCAGAGGTACTAATACTTTTCTTAACAATAAGTGACAGCGCAACCTAGTGTCCAAAGTAGGTACCGACGTTTTGCTTAGACAGTGTACTCACGTGATAGGGGGCAGGCCTATCGCCGTTTTGTACGAATACATTGTCACATGGCTAAGTACAACTCGGCCATGTGGGTCACGATGTTTTCCCTCACCGTTAACAAACATGATTAATTAACCACACATATGACTTTGGAAAAGACAAATTGGTGTAGGCCCGCGCCGGGATTTGAACTCACGCCTGTCTACGGGCGAGAGTTCTACCCATTGGACTATCATGTCGTCAAAACATCTAAAAATATAAGTATTAAAAACATATTTTTTCTCACCGTATGATGGAATCTATCAGTTGGTCGGCTCAAATGACAATTTGAAGACATCCATCAAGTCAATGTCATTGAATATTTGATAGTACGAAGTTTGTTGGGTCTGCTAGTTAATTATAAAATTTAAATTCCGTCACATCCATACTAACAATACCAACATTATTTAACAACATGGTGCGATAAAGTCAGTCTTCAAATTCATTTAAGTTGTGGTTTCCTCATCAATACACACTTCCATTCCATTTCCATTTGGTTCATATCCGGCAAAGCTGTTTCGTATTTAGTTTATTTTAATATTTCATATTAGAAACATTATTTACTTATTCTTTGAAAATCTTTAGGCATTTTGACACTGTAATCATTATTATTAAACACTTTATTGCATACAAATACAATGTTTTTATATAGGTACAGATCATTAGGACTAAGTACACAAAGGCGGACTTATCGCCTTAACGCGATTTCTTCCAGTCAACCTTTATGGTGAAGAAAAACAAGTACAAAACTCTTAAACAGAAGTCATTGAAAATTAATATGCAAATAAAACCAAACTTAACTAAACACACACAACCCATTTACAACCCTAACCTAAATATTAATTTATATATCCAATATGTATAGTAATTATATTAAATATACTTATTCTTAATAAATATACACACATATGTATATATATACATACATACATATACATACATACATACATAATACATATAATCATTAAAAGTCTCACAACAAATAATTGAATGTGGGTACATAATTACGATACTCATATCTCCTAATGCAAATGGTGTCAAAAATATAGGTTAGTAATTTATTAAAAACCTTTAATACACTGTCTATCACTTTAAATATTCAATGTTATAATAAGTGTTTTTTTTTATACCAACAACAAGACCAAAAGAAAACAAACAATGAGATTTAAAAAGACACTATTTGATTATAAATACATCAAAATAACTTTCCTGATACACAAATATGCGACTGTAATAAATAATAAAAGAAAACTACACTCATTGAAATTGGGAAGATTCTAGGCAATATTTTTATCTTTTTTTACTCCTAGTTTTTTCGGTTTGATCGGTAAAGATTCTGCTTTCGCTCGCATAATATTATTGCTTCAACTTACTAATATCGAATAGAATAGGAGAATTTCATATCTATGCAATTTATTTGCCTGTTATTGTAAGAGCGCACGTTTGCAAACGGAAACACGATAATGCAGGGGTCTTTGGAAACATTGTCTTTAAAATACTTTCACTTTCAGGTATGTTTTTCAACATTATCTTTTTAACTGCAACAAGCTTTAGCTACATTATTTGTCATATAAACTGTTTAATTTCCTTAGAACAACATAAATGGATTACCACAAGAAAACTTATGATACATAAATGTAATAATGATAAAAAAGTCTCAAATTTATTGCTTAACTTTATCTGACGGCTCCGTCGTAACTGTTCTAACTTGTTTAAGCATTTCTTTATTTTGAGTGAAACATCAAGGGATGAAAGTTTCTTACAGTTTGAGAACAGGTGCACGTTCCGGCAGGTGGACTCCTGCACACTTGACACTAAACTTTTACTACCGCTGGTGCGTAACGGTCTTGTTGTGCTCAACTATGGAAACAAAAGAGCATAGTCATGCTTTTAAACATTTTACATTTTGTTCGCTAGTGTACCAGTCGAAATCCATTCGGGTTTCCTATAGACTATAAAGTCTTGCAATATTATTCTTTCATATAATAAGTCTGTAATGATCCCTTATAATTTAAAAGAAACTTAAAACAGCTTCAGTAGAAATTATTATTATATTTAACGTAAGCTAGAACTATGGTGGTCATTTTGATGGATTTGTAATGTAAATTACAAAAAAATATCCTAAAGATACTTTTTAAACTTTTTTAGCCAGGATCGTTTTGCAATATATTATCCATACTAATATTAACAATCGGAAAGTGAGTTTGTTTTTGCCACTTTGACGCCGTAACTACTGAACCGATTGCTTTTTAATTTTGCAGACGTATAGTTAGAAGCCTTCATTAAATAATAGGGTTTTTATCCCGGAAAAAATGATGTTCCCGAGAGAGAACAAAAATATTGTTTGCTTGCTGGATGTATTGGAGATGGCGCTGTGTGTCGTTTAATAATACGATGATGAATTCCCGAAAATGAGGAATTCCCGAGAGATTATGTACTATTTGTTTTATAAGGATTTTTGATGTTCCTGTGGAAATCCTTGAGAATTCCTCATTTTTGAGGATTCATCATCGTATCATTTAGATTCTAAGTTAACATGTTGTCTTCGTTTGCAATTTATAAGTACATACACACATATACTCACGGCTGTAAAAACCCTAGTAGGGGTAGCCAGAGCTGAGAAAACAGAAATTCCTTAGCCACTTTTGGAAGCTGAGTGGGTGAAAGATGGTGAAGTGAAGGTTGTTGTTGATGGGTCTCCAACCGCATCACCCAAAACTCCATTAAAAAGCTCCAACACATTTAGTCACCTCTTACGTACACCCATGAAAAAAAAATGGGTAGTGCAATTCCAAGCCGAAACTACACAGCAATATATTCTCCTCAAAATATTAGTAAATTCCAAAAATATTCTTATAATTATCTGCAAAAAAATTAAATATAAAACCAACGCGTCTAATGCAGGAGGTGTGAATTAACATCCTGAGTCAGGCCTAAGTGTCTTTTTTAAGTCATACGAGGGGCATACCAATAGAAGTTAGATACTCTTTTCTCATTTAATTGACACTGGCAAGCTATACACCATCTTATAGGCTGGTTTTTTATTGACATATTCGAATATAGAACACACTTCTTTTATTTATTTTTTATTTGAATGAGCATAATTTTACCGATAATCTGGCGGGAATTCACTTCCAACAATGGAGCTCAGTCGACGTGATTTTCGCGCTATGATTGATTATGACTTTAAAAAAGGTTTAAGGCCTCAAGAATGTTTTGAACTTTTGGCTTCTACTTTTGGTGAGTCTGCTTGTTCACGAGCAACAGTATTTAATTGGTTAGCTGAGTTTAAAAAAAGACGGGGATGTCTCGAAGATGAAGCGAGACAGGACGGCTGCCAACCGCGGTCACGCAAGAAAACGTTCGTGCAGTCGAAAAACTTATTCGCGAAAACGGACGAATTACATATGTAGAGCTAGAGCGAGAACTAGGAATCGGATCAGCAGCAATGCAAACCATACTTGACGACCACCTTTCTCTCCATAAACGTTGTTCGAGATGGGTGCCGCACAAACTTGCCGATGAGCAGAATGACCGTCGGTTGGATTGGTGCCTATTCATGATAGATAAATTCAACGGAGGCGAGAAAAAAAAAGTATATGATATACTGACTGGTGACGAAACATGGCTATATAACTATGATCCCGAATCAAAGTGACAGTCGACTGTGGTGCTTTAAAGACAAGCCAACTCCAACGAAATGACGCCGCCGCCGTGCACGAAGCACACAGAAACAAATGGTCGCCTCATTTTTCTGCAAAACGGGTCATATTGCTATTTTTATGCTAGAGAATGAAAGAACGATGAACTCCGAATGGTATGTGACAGTTTGTGCTGCAACAGTAATATCAGCTTGGTGTGACAAGCGACCGAAGTCAGGAATCCGGCACCTTCTCTGACACCACGACAATGCGGCGCCGCACACGTCTGCCAGAACACTAGACTTTTTCAACTCGAAAAGTGTGTCAATTCTCCCTCACCCGCCATATTCCCATGACCTAGCGCCTTGTGATTTTTACTTGTTTTTAATGATTTTTGGCATGAATTCCTCATGTGGGGATTATTACTCATAAATAAAAGATGTTATTAAAGGAAAGAAAAATTTCGACACTGGCGGGGTTCGAACCCGCGACCTCTTTTAATATCTTTTATTTATGAGTAATAATCCCCACATGAGGAATTCATGTCAAAAAACATTAAAAATTATGTGATAGTTAGGCGTTTCCAACATTTGCATTCTATCTGAAAAGGTAGACAAGTGGCCGTCCGAATTAGTTAAAATTCGGAGGTAGGAAACGCAAACACTACTTGAACGTGTAAAAAAGAAACAAAGGATAGAGAAATTTCGCGCTGGATGCCAACTGACACTGTAGCTCAGTTGGCAGAGCGACGGGGGCGTATACCCGAAGGTCGCGGGTTCGAACCCCGCCAGTGTCGAAATTTTTCTTTCCTTTAATAACATCTTTTATTTATGAGTAATAATCCCCACATGAGGAATTCATGTCAAAAAACATTAAAAATTATGTGATAGTTAGGCGTTTCCAACATTTGCATTCTATCTGAAAAGGTAGACAAGTGGCCGTCCGAATTAGTTAAAATTCGGAGGTAGGAAACGCAAACACTACTTGAACGTGTAAAAAAGAAACAAAGGATAGAGAAATTTCGCGCTGGATGCCAACTGACACTGTAGCTCAGTTGGCAGAGCGACGGGGGCGTATACCCGAAGGTCGCGGGTTCGAACCCCACCAGTGTCGAAATTTTTCTTTCCTTTAATAACATCTTTTATTTTTACTTGTTTCCAAAAATCAAAGAAAAACTAAATGGGAAGAGGTTTGAAAGCAAAAAAGATTCGCCTGGTTGCCTAGATTTTCGAGATTTCTGAGGTATCTAAAGAAGAGTGGTCACAGTTATTTTCCAATTGGTTCAGACGTATGGAAAAGTGTATACGTGCTCAGGGTGAATATTTTGAAAAGATCGATACTTGTAATAAAGAATAAATTTTATAATTTTTGAGTATCTAGTTTCTTTTGGCATGCCCCTCGTAGATGTGGTGAATTGGTCAAGGACATGTGTTTGTTCAGAAGGCATCTCTGAACCACTAGATAGCCAAAAGAACACGTGATGTACTGGAGTATAAGTAATTTACAGTGCCTTTACGTAGACTTTAAGTTTGAGAGTTAATTTAATTGATCAAAGCTTTCAAACGGATTGTAAGGCTTTGAAAAACGGACATTGATTT
Source organism: Bedellia somnulentella (assembly GCA_963576735.1). Lineage (NCBI taxonomy): Eukaryota > Metazoa > Arthropoda > Insecta > Lepidoptera > Bedelliidae > Bedellia > Bedellia somnulentella. The sequence goes on along the minus strand of OY755177.1, from coordinate 12,040,990 downwards.
AAATTTCTTCAAAAGCCAAAAGTCGTCGCGTTTCCAAGACGTCAAAAGAAAAACATTTTGATGTCAAACAGGAAAATTGAGACAATAGTACGTTATCGATAACAAACCTTTGTGAAACATAATTAATATTTTTCAAATATCAAAAGAATATAATCGATACCGTAAGAAAATATATCAAATATCAAGTGGATCAATAACAATTATAATCCAAGTTTAAACTCATCCTAAACTAGGCTGAAATGGCAGATCAACACAATTAGGAATAAAAGAAGTATTTTTTGTATAAATTATCTACATGTAAGAAATAAACTTTAGCTATGTTTTAATGACGTAGCTGCTTAGAAAAATAAATTTATAACCTATATTTATACCTTTATAATTTAAGAAAAGAACATATTTATTTAAATATAATCTAGAAAGAAACCGATAAAATTAAGTAAAGGAAACGTAACAAAACATATGTGTATATAAATAAAAGATGTTATTAAAGGAAAGAAAAATTTCGACACTGGCGGGGTTCGAACCCGCGACCTTGAACGTGTAAAAAAGAAACAAAGGATAGAGAAATTTCGCGCTGGATGCCAACTGACACTGTAGCTCAGTTGGCAGAGCGACGGGGGCGTATACCCGAAGGTCGCGGGTTCGAACCCCGCCAGTGTCGAAATTTTTCTTTCCTTTAATAACATCTTTTATTTATGAGTAATAATCCCCACATGAGGAATTCATGTCAAAAAACATTAAATTATATGTGTATATTTTAAGCAAATTATTTTGTAGTATGTGTATAGCTGTGTAGTGTCGGCTTAGAATAGCACTACCTCATTTATTCCGGTGAGTGAATGTAAGAGGCGACTAACGCAAACACTACTCAAAAGTGTAAAAGAAACAAAGGACAGAATAATTTCGCACTGGCAGCTATTGACACGGTAGCTCAATTGGCAGAGCGACGGGGGCGTATACCCGAGGTCGCGGGTTCGATCCCCGCCTGTGTCGAAATTATCTTTCCTTTATTTATTGGTATTGGGGCTTTTTAAGGGATTTTTGGGCGATGCGGTTGGAGACCCATCACCAACAACCTTTATTTTACCATCTTTTCCTTACTTAACTTTCCAAAAGTGGCTGAGGAATTTTTAATTCCTTAGCTCTGGCTACCCCTTCTAGGGATTTATAGTCGAGAGTATATGTATGTATGTATTTTGTGGTAAAAAATCTGTTGTTTCGCAAAAAATAGATATTAAAAAAGACACTACGTAAGGAGTAATAAATGACCATTTGTGCTTTCTAATTATTTCGATCGAATTAAGAGTGTTTTGCTTTTAAAACCGTGATTTTAACCTTATTTTATTTTGGTATCCGAGTTATTCACATATATTTATTGAAACATAGTTTCAGTTGTGGTTTAGTTGTTTAGGCGTTGCGGTGAACTATTCATTGTTCGCTAAAAAAGACCAAAAATTTCAGCCTGAAACCGTATAAAAATATTAAAATATAACAGTATCCGACTATGTATGAAACATACATACATACATACATATACTCACGGCTATAAATCCCTAGAAGGGGTAGCCAGAGCGAAGGAATTAGAAATTCCTCAGCCACTTTTGGAAGTTGCATGGGGAAAAGATGGTGAAATAAAGGTTGTTGGTGATGGGTCTCCAACCGCATCGCCCAAAAATCCCTTAAAAGCCCCAATGCCGTTAGTCGCCTCTTACGTACACCCACCGGAAGAAATGGGGTAGTGCTATTCTAAGCCGACACTACACAGCAAAATGTATGAAAATAAGAAGTAAAAAAAAAGAAATTCAGATATTCATTTATACGTAGTAGTTAAGATTAAATCGTAGGTTAAATTTTACACTTTTACGTTTTCCGATCGAACCCATACTTTATTAACAAATTGAACAATGACAGCATGAATCAGAAGCTTGTATCTTACAACGAACGCCATAAACCGTAGGGGTAAGCTATAACACCCCTCACTCGTATAATTATCTAAGCAAATCGTTTTAGAATCACTTCATTAGTTTATGCGCTACAGCAGAACATTCTTAAACAAATACATAAATTACCGAAATCAATCCCTTTCCTTTTGTCATTATAAGTTTTTAATTATTACATTATTAGTTTCAAAAATTATAAGTTTTTATGATCCCACGATATATTAATCATCTATATTAAGTATCAAACATGATACTTAATATAGATGAACAAGGAAAATAAAACTTTCTAAGTATCTCGAGTCATTGAAATCACAGCATGTCAATTAAGATAAGAAATGCAATACAAATTAAATACTTATTGCAACCAAACCCTCTGGCTTAAAGTTTAAGTCAGTCTATAGTTATCTAGTGGGTTTAAGAGATACCAAAAGTCAAAAAAGGATTTTTCGCAATTAGAATTATGAAAGAATCTCCTTTAATTTGTTACGATGGAGAAGGATTAGTTCGCGGCATCCAATTGAAGTTCTGATCTGAAAGCTAAAGATACGTTCAGATTGTCGCCGGATATCCATTCCAACTCGAAACTTTAGACAGAGAATTGTCTTTTTTAATTTAACTTAATTTGATACCGGAAATGTTTTACTTGGAAATGATTACATCGAATTTTGTGTTATTATGGAATTGGAAAGCATATTTCATTGATAAAATCATAACTTTTCTACTAAACCATTGTTTTGAAAAAAGTGATTTTTTTATAATCATAATCATAATCATTTATTCATTGCTTCATGTGGTATATCAACAGAGATGGTACAAAAAAGGAGTAGCCGTAACATGAGCCCTGCAAGGGCACTGCAATGGTAGCAAGCAGTTCAGCTGCCTTAAAATAATTTTACAATTTGAAAAACCACTTTCTAAAACCTACTAATTAAACTATAAAAAAAATAAAACTTTACATTGCTTTATGTATTAGATTCTTGGTTCTTAACAACATATTACATGACAATAAGTTTGGACATGTCACACTACTATTTACCATATATTTATCAGCCGACACTTACAAAATATTAAGAGCCGAAGGGGAATGTTTATAACGGTTTTCTAGCCAAGCTTAACTAACAATAATTGTTCAAATATCCCGAACTGTTAGTAAGGGCTTACATACGTAATAGTTTTAGTAATAACATACTCTTTTAATATATTTTTTATCTATATAAACTAAGTCACTGCAGCATGTATAAGTATCATAGGCATTAGTCATCCTCAAAGAATATCCTTATTATGATTGTATCATTAAAATATAATGCATTTCATAGTATATTCTACAAATTATTGCTACTAATTAATAAGTCATTTGACAATAACTTTTATGACTATTGAACGAGAGGGTTAAAATACATTGTTCATGGTTACAACCAAATTAAAGCCACCATGTAGATTAATATACACAACTCTATAAGGAGGCCAATGGGGTTTCGATCGCCACTTTGCAAAATCCTAATAAAACTCTTGCTTCCCTTCAAATTCATTGCCCTTCGTAAGACGAAAGCTATCAAATATCCCTTCCTTATACGAACGTATTTGGAATCTCATATGATATTGACTACTTCTTACCATGATCGCACTATTTCCTACCGTGCCACTATTTTTAATATTGGATTGCATACACTTTTTCAATTATAATACACAATAAACTTTTTAAACTCTCGCGGTTTGTAGACATTATATATAATAATAATCGGGATTAACCAACGAACATTATAAAAACCACTTACGTGATATGTTTGCCCGACATTTCGGCACACCTACTGGTGCCGTGGTCCCGTGGTGATAGATGGTGCCGTGGCACCAGTAGGTGTGCCAAAACGTCGGGCAAACATATCTCGTAAGTGGTTTTTAAAAATGTTCGTTGGTCCCAATTATTATTATAAATAATATAATACACAATGTTAGAAATATAAACATATAAGTTTCAGTTACAATTTATATCGTTCTACTCCAGCTATTGGAACAACGTTAAAATATTATATTTATGGCAACGAAATAATAAAAATGAAATATTAAGACAGCTATAACGTTGAGATTGGCAAAGCTCTTAGCTGTCAGTAGTACAGTGAAACATTACTTCATTAGACGTAATGAAGAAACGAAATTATTAATAAAGAACGCTATTAAATTCTTTATGGATATGGATTATTATATACGTTTAATGGATATAAAGACGACTGATGAAAATGGAAATGTGAAAATTGTTTTTTGTGTAGTAAAACTTCGTAATTACTAATAAAAGTATTAGTAATGAGGAAAGACTTTAAACCATTTTGAGGACTATAAAGTTTTTATATGAAAATGTCGTGTACTTTTTCACTTATACTGTTCATCAAGTGTCAGAGGATAGGAAATAATTATTACTATGCCCAAAAATCTTCTTATCATTGTATGATTACTATTTATCATATACATACAAACACTCAAATGAATTTAATGTGGGGATAAAAATATAAGTTGTAACTAAGTGTTAAGTCTATCTTAGAAAGCCAAGGTAGAACCATAACACATTATTTTGAAAGGAAGGGTGCTAAAAAATATTAGCATTTTTTATAACCCTAGGCAAAAATACTTTATCACTTATCATAAAAAAAATGCATTTGGGTTCACTCACTTTAATGCTGTAGGCTGAGCTTTATGGATATAAAACAACACTTAAAAGGCAGCCAAAATGAACTTAACTATAAAATGTTAGATTTATCTCAGCGCTGCCCCAATCAGCCGTATAGCCCAAAAAGTCGTGATACGGTAAAGTGAACAAATACACGCCGACGACGCTAACACATTGAGATTCCAAGCAGGCACTGGGAACAGAAAATTCCACACAAGTGAATTCAGTCACTTGAAATAGCATTTTTTAGTATAGTTCCTTGTGTATCTGCGTTTGCTTAACCTTTTTGTTTAAAATTTAACATAATTCATCACAGTGTTAATACTTCTTTCGTATACGAATAGTTAAGATGTTCATTGCAATACGCTTCTTTACCATTTTCACACAGGGTACATAAACTTTGCCTTGCCGTGCCGTCTAGTGCCGGTTTAGAATGTCACTAACCCTTTCTACCCACGGATACCATAAGAGGCGCCTAAGAATCTTTTTTAAGTGGTTTTTGGGCGATGCGGTTGAAGACCCATATAGACTATAATTAGACTATACAGACTATAATTTATTTCTACCATCTTGTCCCCTACAAACTTCCAAATAAGGCTAAGGAGTCTCGAGCTCTGAAGCTCTGGCTACCTCTTTTTGGGATTTATGGCCGTGAGTATATGTATGTATGTATGTTGTACTTCTTTACTTCTTATTGTTCCAGAACACTTATCAGTTACTATTTGAAGTACAATTTAGTACTTTGACAATACACCAAATAATTGGTGGATATGATGTGTTCGTTTTGTTTTTACAACATTCAAAATTGTATAGGAACGGAGCGAGCGTAGCGATCATTGATCATTTTTCTCCGATTTTTGCATTTCATTCCTGTTTGAACTTATCCTAGACTATAAAAGTACCTGTGGTCAAATTTTGAAGGATTTGGTAAGACTCATAACTATTAGGATCACTTATTCTACTAGTCTACTATTAGGATATTAACTAGGATGTTATTACTTTTCAATACTTGTGATATTATACGCAAATAAAAGTAAAGTTATACCGTCACTGAATTATCCCTATTTACAACCATCTATGTTAGTCTATGGCGCATGAACACATAGATTTTTATGTCCTACGCGACTTTTATTGGTAACATGCAGTTCGATGCACACCTAGTATTTATGTTCTTTTTTGTTTTCGATTTTAAATTGGTTGGCACGATTCATAACTTGGAATTTCGTATCCCAAATTTCTTATAAAATACTTTTACGTTTAGGTTGTTAAGGCCATTATAAAATCCTAATATTTCTGATAATTCTTTTGAAGCTATACGTGACTATCTGACTGCGGTGAATTCCATGTTCATAGTTGAAATGGAATCATTAACGAACAAGAACACGTAAATTTTGCGTACGAGCTTATTTTTAAAAATAAAATTGGCTCGGCGGCTATATCGTTAACATATTTAATTAATAAACTAAATATATGCATAATAACGTTCATATTTAAATCATCAGAAGATTAAACACTAGAAAGTAAAACAACAGCTAATTTAGAGTGGATAAAAAGATTAATGAACTAATTTATTCTAAAATGGCGTTGTGGTTTGGAAAATAGCAAGATACTTTTAAATAAGCTCCTTATATTCATTAAACTGCATTACAAACAGATAAAACTTATATGCTATGTAGTGGTAACTGCTATGTGGTGGTGGTAAATACAATTAAAACAATATGACCATTTTCATAGTCCTCAACGTGCATATCGTATATTCTCATTCCTGAACAAATTTTTGCTATATTCAATGATTCCTGGAATATCTTAACATAATTATAAATTTCTTTAAGTCAAGATAGAAGTGATAGAATAGACAAACTTGAATAACTACTTAAATTAGAGAATACTTCAAAAGTTGAACCCCTTAAACAAGAGAATAATCGTTCTTATTTAAATGTAAATTCGTCGCGAATACGACGAGTACTGAATGGAGTCGTGGAGTTTTCGTTCGATTCTCATTCACGCCTTTCAAATAATATTATACAGAAGTTCTCCGCTGTTACGGGAAACTACTGGGGACCAACTTCTTACCCACACACTTTGTATTTATTATTCAGACTATAAAATTTGTAGATATGCCTTTAAGAATTCCTGTAAAAAACTAGACGAAACAGTAATGGACTTTTTAGTGAGTTCTCTTTGGCGTTGGAATAGAATCTTATGTAATGAAATGTGTTTTATTATTAGTAACAACCCATCTACGAAATCAGGTAATGAAGATGAAACCAGAAACATTGATCACAGCCAATATATTTACCTACCGAAGGGCTCGAGCGTACCACCCTAATGCTGGTTGGCGTACTCATGACTGCTCGTGATAGTAGCTGAAACCAGCGCGGCGTACCTTAACTTGGCCTCTGAAGGGGTATCAAAAATCCTTTTTTTCATGTTTTCGTTTGCATTTCCCTCTAAGTTTTTCTATGGCTTAAATATTAAAAACACATTCGTATTATTAATATACTTGCAAAGATGCTTCTCTTATTACCAAACATTTTTTAAAGTTAATATCCGAGAGTTATATTGAATTTTAATCTATAATTTCATTTTCATAACTTACAATGCCTTTAATGAAAATAAATACTTAATAAAAAATAACCATGAAATAAATATTCAATAAACACAATTTATAAATCATCCCTTACAAGATCCCGTTCCGAATAAAGTATGTTCCATGTTTAAGTGGGCCGTAAGAGAGAGTTGTGTAAAAGTTTCTGCTGATTTCTATAAACGTATGCGAGGGTCTCGAACTACACACCTGCCGGCTGACAACTATCTAGCTGACTCGAGAGTCACGACCTCTCTCAAACTTAACAATTGCTTACCAACTCCTTCATTATAAGCACATTACAAACTCCTTTGTAAGATCAAAATTTAATTAAGTTTTAGTTCTAATAGTTTTTCAATTACTTTTACTTAATAAAACAAATTGGTATTGGTGTGGCATTCACCGGTAAAGTAATAGCAAAAACATTAGATTTTGTCATCAATTAATAAATTTAAGTATCATGAACAATAAAAAGTAAGATATTTTCAGTAAGTAATAGCAGTAAGCTATTTCTTACTAAAAATATCTGAGGATTGGTTTATATTCCAAGTTTCTGGCTTCTCCCTTTAAGGTTTAGTAACCGGAAGTTTAGGTAGGTAAGTAATTAAATAAATACTAAAGAAATACAGAACTAGAGTGTGGGATCAAAAAGGCCGGCGTCCGAGGTATGAAGAATAAGAGAGCATGTATGAGAGGAATGATGAATGTAACAGAAGCAAGAGAGATTTGCCTGGATCGTACAAAGTGGCGATCTATAGCCTCTGCCTACCCCAATGGGAACAATGGGCGTGAGTATAAGTAAGTAAATACAGAATTAATATTTAAAGGGAGGTCTTTGCAATAAACAGGTCATTTTTGCCGTTTTCCTAGATAATGGCCCGGAATCTTTCAAGCTCGAGACCTACTCACACTTGGCCGGTTTTCGGACGTCACAAGTAACTAACGCATTATTTATAATCTCGACAGTCACGATAAACTAACTCTTATGCTAGGCCTCAAGGATATGATATAATCAATTACAAGCGCATGGTTTTCTCGTTTCTGCTGAAACATACCTACAGTCTAGATGACTAATTTTAGTTTTGCGGTTTAATTAAAATAAAATAGTAATTAGACTAGCAAATAAAGCAAATTAAACGTTTTTTTAGGAGGTGGAAAGAAACTTCATATATACTTTTTATACATTTATTATAATATTACTCATTTTCCTTCTATTTTTTTCTGCTTGGTGGGTTTGTTCTGTGTTTAAGTTTCAATGAAAATAGTAACTATTTAAATCTAGAAAAAAACCATGACCAATTCAAGCTGTGTAAACTCAACTGACCTAATTACTTGAAACCAAATTAGATAATTTGAACATAACAACATTTTTAAAACGAATAGAGATACAATCAGTCCAAAAACATACATAAATGATTAACTCTACAAGTATACCTATAGTTCTGAAGTTATTCTAACTAAAAACTTCACAGAGTAGAAATGAAGGCAGACTTGAATACACAGTTTCCTTACTAATGTTAAGCTTTACATTACAAAATTAAAGTTGTCATAACCAGGTGCGGTAACTTCAGGTGTTGGCTCTAGTTTGACCGCTGGTTTCCAATCTGACGTAGGTTGGAACAGACTTTTTCCACGCTGTAAATAAAATATTATTGAATTTAACTTAAGAATAGATTAACACAAAGGTTAGGTTTCATAAAAATGCTGACCAATGTAATTGTCATCCAGTTTTATAATAGAAGTTTAAGCTTAAATTGCTGTAAGAGTAAGTTGAAGCTTAAAGTGATTGTTGCTGTGTAGTGTCGGCTTAGAATAGCACTACCCCATTTCTTCCGGTGGGTGTACGTAAAAGGCGACTAACGGTATTGGGGCTTTTAAGGGATTTTTGGGTGATGCGGTTGGAGACCCATCACCAACAACCTTTATTTTACCATCTTTTCCCCACTGAACTTTCTAAACGTGGCTGCGGAATTTCTAATTCCTTAGCTCTGGCTACCCCTTCTAGGGATTTATAGCCGTGAGTATAAGTATGTATGTATGTATGATTGTGGCTAACCAAAAGTGGCTCGGAAAATGACAGGAACAGTGAACTCAGGTTACAATTTTTCGTCATTTATTGCCGTAAATATAGGTAATAACTTAATGTTCACTGGACGATGTTTTCACATGTTACATTCTAATTACCCATGTATTTCTACTTGGATTAAAAACAATTGTTATTTTTTACTTACTGTCCTCAACTATATTTTCTACATAAATACATTCTTAGTTAGATATATTGAAATTTTAAAATACAGAATACTTACGTAATTGTGGAACCATGCCCAACATATGCCAACTGGGAAGAACATTAAAGTGGAAGCACCGACAGCCCACCCTAAAGCATCAGCAAAGACCGGAAAGACATAGTCTTCATAAGATGGGGCAGTCCAATCTACTAGCACAAAGACTAGAATACCCTGAAAGGAATAAAAGTTTTGAAGTAAATAAATTGCATTAAAGACAACAAATTATAATAACATAATACATAAACGTTCACGCCGAAAATCCCTGAAGGGGTAGGCAGAGGTACTAATACTTCTGAACATCACGTGACTTTGTCACCTGGTTTTCAGAGTACCCACGTTTTGCATGGACAGTGTACTCACGTAAAAGGGGGCAGGCCTATCGCCGATTTGTACGAATACACTGTCAGTACAACTCTTATTACAACTCAGCCATATGGGTTTGCTTACGATATTTTCCCTCACCTGTTAACGGTGAAAAATTAACCACACATACGTCTTTAGAAAGGACAAATTGGTGTAGGCCCGACCCGGGATTTGAACACTAGTCGTTTGCACGATAACAGATCTTCTACCCATTGAGCTATCACGGTTGTCTTTAACAATTATAACTACTCTAAAAAAACAATTTTCATAAAGGCGCTCGCTATTTTATTTAAAAAAAAGATTAAAAGAGTATAATTTAAAATCTCTCACTCAAGCAGCCCCATACCCTTAGTCGCCTCTTACGACCACCCACGGGTAGAAATGGGGTAGTGTTATTCTAAGTCAACACTACACGGCTATTTTTACTTATATTTTAGACTAATTCACATCGCATCCATTTTTCCTAATCCCTGTACCTAAATAAACATAAACATAACATAAACGTTCACGCCGAATATCCCCGAAGGGGTTGGCAGAGGTATTAATACTTCTGAACATCACGTGACTTTGTCACCTGGTGTTCAGAGCACCCACGTTTTGCATGGACAGTGTACTCACGTGATAGGGGGCGGGCCTATCGCCGTTTTGTACGAATACACTGTCACATGACTAAGTACAACTCAGCCATGTGGGTTTCCTCACGATGTTTTCCCTCACCGTTAACAACCATGATAAATACATTTATTTTTTAGTCACGGCATAGTTGACTAAAAAGTTACGAACGGTTGATGTCGAAAAAGCTACGCGCGACGATATTCGCGATATATCATTAGTATGTTGTGGCCAAACCTATTTTTTTTTGGTGGGGTAAAGATCTCTGAGATAGATCTACTGCGCAAATGAAATAATCAACTCAAATTGTTTTACTTTTAATACTTCATTTGCAATTGCTACTGAATGTTAATTCATAAGAATGCGCTTACCAAACTTCCAATAGGTACAACTCCAGCCCACACAATCTTCCAATACCACTGCACTACGATGTTCAACTTCATTTTCATCTGGACTATGTTTCCCATAATCCTATTCACTCCATAACTCCATGATACTGCTACACACTGTAAAAAAATATTATAATTTTAGTGTATAAAACATTGACGATCCTGATAAAGATTTTTTGAGCTATATCTGATATATTCTTTTCTTTCTGGTGATACATTAAAATCCTTTTGAACTATAGGGCTTGCGTCTATGTTAAATAGGCTGTCCAGTTTAAAATTATTCAAAAATAAATAAGAATTTATTTAAGCTGCCATATAGATAATAAAACATTTAGCACAAAACACACTTGCAATCTGCTTTTTTGAAACGTAACGTGAAGATATTAATTATATAAATAATCACATTAAAAAACTCAGAAACTCGGGCTTAGAATAAATTATAGTAAAAAATAAGACGAACATGTTATTAAGATTTGAATAGCGTAGAAAATGTTTTTTGCACAAAACAAAGCATTTATTTTGCTGTCAAACAGTTTCACAAGACAAAAGAGAGTTGACGATTGATGATTAATGTGAAATACATTCATCATCAATCAGAATTATTGAATTTAAAACAAAAAGTAAAACGAACAATACAATATTATATGTAAATATTTCATCTAGCGAAAATTTCAACTTTTAGTTTTACGTCACCGAAACGTTTAACGATAATGGAACGTAATATATAAATACAAAGCAACTAATAAATAGAACCATAAAATATTGAACGATCGCAAATTAATATAAATTTAATAACTATGAAGAATACTCATTAAACTGTATCGAGATTGATATCGAGATTACATAATGTTATCATACATAAGTTACTTACGTTATTGTGCCTAAGCTGATATTGCACATGAAACAAGTTTTGAGTAGATTGTCAAAAAAAGGGCATAACTTTCTGTCATGTCCAATAACACCAGAAAATTTCAATTAGGTTAAGATATCGTTTCTTAGAATATAATGATGAAAAAAAACTTAAGAAGAAGAAAATTTTGGAAGAAAAAACCGTTGTAAGTTATTTTATGTAATGCTTTGATTTCGTACTAATCTCATAAATCAAATAACAAAACTTCAATGACCTACTAGTATGATAAAAAGACTGTGCTTACCTCAGCAGCTCCAATAAGCAAGATGGCCCAAGAAGCCGTGTTCCAGTCGAGCAAAGTGAACAGATACACGCCGCCGCTGAAACACATTGGGAGTCCGAGCAGGAAACACATGGTGCAAGTAAATGCTGTCACCTGAAAGAGAACTTCTTTACAACGGCTGTGGATTGTAAAAAGTTGGCTTTGTGTCTTAAGTGTTAATTAAACAAATATGCTGTCAATAGACTGCTTAGAATAGCACTAACCAATTTTTTTCCGCAGATGTCGTATGATGCAAATAAGGGTATTAGAGCTACAAGTGATAGTTGGGCAATATGGCTGGAAAACCATGATCAACTATTCGTTATTATAGAATACATAAGCCCTTTTACTTCTTAAAGTGGCTGAAAAAATTCTACTTCTGAAACTCTTGATATCCCTTTTATATAATCAAAAATCTTTTTTATAAATCATTGCTAAAACTCATTACTTCAGTTTGTAGTATGCGAGCGAAAACTTATAAACTGCGCATAGCAATAGATTGATCTTTCACAACTTCACAAAAATTAATCCTAAAACATGATTTAATATCATTTTATCGTTTCAACTTTTATATGTTTTATATGTACCACCTTACAATATTTGCAGCATGTATGTATTTGGATATAATATTTAAGTTGTATTTTTCATTGAAATTCCTTACCAGCCAGTACCGCTTTCTTAGATGAGGCCATTTGTCAATGATGGAAGTGTTAATGACCTCGATACCGGCAAACTGACTTCCGAGCCCGAGGATAAACAGCATGATGAAGAAGAGTATTGCCCACAGTTGAGGAATGGGCATTTGAAGAATCGCCTCTGGATATGCGAAAAAAGCGAGACCAGGCCCACTTCTTGCGACTTCTGTTAAAATATATTAAAAAAACTTTGAGCATTAGAAAAATATAATAAAAAAAACCTTGTAAATGTTGTAAGTGGCGACATACTCGTAGGTTCGTGATGTATTTTTTGTGATTATTATGCGAAATGTCTGTAGTACCATAACTTTAATTATTTTACTATAATTTCCTTTTTCATTCATCACACAAAAGCGGTTGAGTAATATCTAATTCTGAAGCTCTAGTTAGCTCTTTTTGAAATGTATTGCCTTTATTAGAGAGATAGGTAGTAAAATAATTAAAATATACCCACAAAGCTTCTTTAAAATTAAATTGATGTTTATTTCATATTTAGTTTTGTGGGTTATTTAGGTCAAACTACGGGGATAAACAGATATACTTACTTTTACAATTATTAGTCAAAGTTAGTAAATTTGTTTGATTTGCAATTTTTTTATTTTTACCGTTATGAAACCTAATTTAATTAGAAATATATTGTGAAATTCAAATTAACCGATGTTACAAAAAGTCAGATAACTATAATGAAACCTAATTTAATTAGAAATATATTGTGAAATTCAACTTAACCGATGTTACAAAAAGTCAGATAACAATAATTGGCCTTTAACTTTATTGGCCTTTTCTTGAATAAAAAGGCCAATAATGCTCTAAGACAGTATACTGCGAGAAACACAAAAGACTGGAGCAAAATAAAGGCATCGTACGTAATCAACTTTATGCATATCACTGGGAAAACTGCTGTATTAAAATCTTTCTTTCATTTGATTTCGTATCAGTACATAAAATTCAAAGTTAACCGAAGTGGAGAATTCACTTAAATGACCGAGAAAATGTAAAAAAATGATGATTTAATTTCTCTTCAAAATGCCATTGTTATATTTCCACTACTTTAATTATTAAAAAAAACACAGATTACAAGACTGGCTGAAGAATTTTAAAATCCGAAGCACTGGCTATTCTTTTTGGTATTTTTAGCCATGAGCATATGTTCGTATGGTTTAAATAAAAATTATAGGCAATATCTCGATATTTCTAACTTTAATTAAATCTGATACGCTATGTAGTGTTCAGTTGGAGTAGGGTTAGTATAGCACCACCTCAAATATTCCCTTGCGTCTATAATAAATAATTTATAGTATAAAAAATGGGTAATGTGGCTCGAAACTTATTATCAAAAACCAAATTAAAAACAATCTTATTATTTTACCATCCATTACCATTTTACTACATTTCTAAAAGCAGCAGTGTATTTTTTATTCTTAAACCCTGGCTCTCTGTGCTCAAAGCCTTACAAGGATAGATATAAATATAAATAAAGGTTGTCATACGTTTCACCGAATGTCGCGAGCTCGACACACGCGAGCTCGAAAATTTATTTGAGTGGTACGCCAGCTCGAAAGACGTTGGCTCGAATCACGTTTCACCGAAAATCTTTCGTATGGTTTACCAGTTTTGAAAAGCAGATTATAATTAATGTCTAAATCTTATTAATATTAAACATATTTTCTTTGAAGGTACTTTGATTTTTAAGTGATTGATGTTATTTGCACCCACCCTCAGTAAAATAACCTGAACTTACCTACAAACCCCAAAAAAATCGCCAGAGCCACAAAATTAGAAATAATACATACATATACTCATGCAAGTGCTACTTGCATCATCGGTGGAAGAGCTGCAAGAGATGATGAATATTGCATGTGCGTCTTTTGAAAAAAAGGGAATGAGGGTGAATGTGGATAAAACAAAAACTATGGTTTTTGAGAGAGAGGTGAATATGACCGAATGCGCGATTGAGATTAATGGTAAGAAAGTTGTACAAGTAAAAGAGTTTGTATATTTGGGAAGTTTGTTTACTAGGGATGGAAAGTGTGATGAAGATATCGAGAGGAGAGTGAAAAAGGGTAATGCGGTAAAGGAGCACTGGATAGTCTAATGTCTAGTCAGTCGGTGTCTGAAAAGGCCCGAATGGCTGTGCATGATGCTGTCCTCGTTCCTACGCTAATGTATGGCAGTGAATGTTGGGTGTGGCAGAAGAAGCATGAAAGCATAGTGAATGCAGTAGAAATGAGATCCCTCAGAAAAGTTTGTAATGTGAGGTTATGTGATCGTGTGAGGAATGATGTGATTCGTGAAAGGTGTGGTGTGAAAGATTATATTGTAAGAAAGATAGAAAAAGGAATGTTGAGATGGTTTGGGCACATAGAGAGGATGGATGACAGTAAAGTGGTGAAAGAGATCTGTGGGAACAGCAAAAATATAACTGGCCAGTACACCCTGCTGTGTACCAACTTAGAATTTGTATTTATGTTTAGCTAGAGAAACATTTCGATACCGCGATGTACGATTTTTTATGACGCTGCTAGTATGCGAGTGAGTTCGCCGTCTAGCGGTCGCCACGGATCTATAGAGCCAATGTGGAAGGTAATGTTAGTAGAGGACGACCTCGGAGGACACATTTAGATCAAATAGAAAATGTGCTCAAAAAGGCAGGTGTCCGAAGTATGAAGAATAAAAGAGCATGTATGAAAAGATTGATGGATGTGAATGAAGCTAGAGAGGTTTGCCAGGATCGTACAAAGTGGCGATCGATAGTCTCTGCCTTTCCCAATGGGAATTAACGGCGTGAGAATATGTATGTATGTATGTATGTATATACTCATGGCTATAAATCACTAAAATGAGTAGCCAGAGAGAGAATTAGTAATTCCTCAGCCACTTTTGAATGTTATGTGGGGAAAGGATAGTAAAATAAAGGTTGTTGGTGATGGGTGTTCTACCGCAACACCCAAAAATCCTTTAAAAAACAGCTTGCTCTCGTTACAACTTTATTAAACACTCTCAAACGTTACACATACATATACTCACCGATTTAAATCCCTAAAAAGGGTAGCCAAAGCCAAGGAATAAGACATTAGAAATTCCTCAGTCACTTTTGGAAGTTAACAGAGGAAAAGATAGTAAAACAAAGTTTGTTGCGTCTCTAACCCCAAATACCCTTAGTCGCCTCTTACGTACACCCACGGAAAGAAATGGGGTAGTGATATTCTAAGCTAGGTGATTTTCCAATAAGCGTATTTATTTTACTGAGGGTGGATGCAAATAACATCAATAACTTAAAAGTCAAAGTACCTTCAAAGAAAATATATTTAATATTAATAAGATAAAGACATTAATTATATTATTATTATTGGGAATACTTTTAGTTCCTCGCCTCTCCCATGGCCGAAACAGAAAATTAAAATTTTTAATGGGAGAGGCGGTACTCCCCCACAAGAGCACAGTCGGTCGGGGTCAGGGAGTCAGGTTCAAGAACCGACGGACGATCCGAGCCGTATCGAGCAGCACCGCTTTCTGCATTTGTGCTGGAACTGACACGCCACAGAAATCCAACCGCCTCAAGTTGGTCGCGAGGCTGGTTGGAATTAACCCGTTCGCGGACAAAACAATTGGGATTATTTCTGTCGAAGTCACACCCCACATGTCGGTGATCTCGTGAGCCAGATCGAGATATTTCCGACGCTTCTCGGTTTCGGCTTTCACGAGACCCTCGTCATGAGGGATAGTGACATCCACTAGAAATACCCTCGACTGCGACCGATCCCATACCACGATATCAGGCTTTTTCGCTAGAATAGTCCTGTCCGTGATAACAGATCGGTCCCAATAGATTTTGGCACGGTCGTTTTCTAGGATTGGCTCCGGCAGATACTTGTAATACGGCAGCCTCTGTTGCAAGAGTCCGTACTTCAGAGCGAGCTCCTGATGCAGGATTTTGGCTGCTTGGTTGTGTCTGTGCAAGTACTCAGTGTTAGCAAGAGCCGAACAACCGGAAATAACATGCCTAAGTGACTCTCCGGGACGGCCACATGCTCGACAGATGTCTGATGTACCGTCCTTTAGGATGTATTTCCGATAGTTCCGCGTCTTGATAACCTGGTCTTGTATTGCACAGACAAAACCTTCGGTTTCCCCAAAGAGGTCCCCGAAACGCAGCCAATGCAGGGAGGCTTTACGGTCCACGAAAGGTTCGTGAAGTACCTTGTAAAACCTCCCGTGCAGCTCCTTCTCTTTCCATACGGACTCCCGATCAGAGGTGCTAAGTACCTCCGGGGTTCGCCAATCTTGTGAGGCCAACGACAAGGGAGTCAGTCCTTTATCACTAGCGACCACCTCCCCCCGAATACTATCATCCGTCATAGTCAAAAAATAGTTTCTGAGGTTGCATACCTCGCGGTTGTGCATGGTTTTGGCACTCAAGAGGCCTCGACCACAACAATTCCGCGGGATATACAATCTCATAACCGACGACCTCGGATGATGCATTCGATGAGAGGTCATCATCGTGCGGACTCGTCTGACCAGAGCGTCGAGTTCGGTCTGAGCCCATCTAAGCACGCCAAATGTGTACATCAGTACAGGCATGACCTAGGAGTTAATGGCTCGGATCTTATTAACGCCTGACAAGTAGCTATTAAGCACACTTTTCAGGCGTTTATAAAACTCCTCGCAAACACCCTGTTTCATGTCTGCCACCTTCACACCGATGGTTTGTGACATGCCCAGATACCGGTATGTTTCAGCCTCGGAGAGTGCCCTCAAATGATTGGTGCCAACATCGACACCATCAGAGTGCACGACATGCCCCTTCTCAACATGAATGACCGCACACTTATCGACCCCAAGCTCCATTTTGACGGAACCACTGAAATCATTAGTGATTGCCAGTAGCTCCGCCAATCTGTCAGCCGTGGGGGCGTCAAGCTTCAGGTCATCCATGTAAAGGAGATGAGGCAAGCGTGGTCCGCCTCTCCGAAACTGAAAGCCAGTCTCCAAATTCTCCAAGAGTGTACTTAGAGGATTCAGGGCCAAGCAAAACCAAACTGGACTCAGGCAATCGCCCTGGAAAATCCCTCGCCTTATATCAATTTGGTCATCCGCATCCATCATCCGCTGACCGTCTAAACTCAGGATCGTTCTCCAGCACCCCATACATTGCCCGAGGAAGTGTCGAACTGCACTATCAATTTTGTACAGCTCGAGGACCCTCATGAGCCATGAATGAGGTACCGAATCGAACGCCTTCCTGTAGTCTATCCAGCCAGCGGAAAAGTTCCGACGGTTGCGTTTGACCAGTTGGCCTGCGACCGCATCGATGAGGAGCAGTTCCTTGCTACCGCGACTACCGCCCCTACATCCGTTCTGAGCTCCAGATATCACATTGTTATCAACAATGTGTTGAGTAATCTTGGAGCTCAGAACGGATGTCAAGGTCTTGTAAATTGTACAAAGACAAGTAATGGGGCGGTATTGTGATGGATCCGCGGTAGCATCGCTTTTTGGAGCTAAATGAGTGACCCCAGTAGTTAAGAAGTTCGGGAGCGTCCCACTCTCGAGGGCGCTTTGGAACTGACGGGCGAGAGTAGCGTGACAGCGCGTGAACCCCTTCAACCAGTAATGGTGCAATCCGTCCGGCCCCGGACTTTTCCAGTTCAGAGCCTTACGGATCGCAGCCACCACATCCTCTTCGGATATGTTGACGGGGTTCATGGGCGCTATGGGTTCGCACGCTCCCTCGACCGCCTCGAACCATCGGCCTTCTTCGTGATCAACAGGCAGCGACCAAAGCCTACGCCAAAAGGCAACTACATCAGCTTTTTTCGGTCGCTGACCTGTCGAAACCACATCGGGACGCTCCAAAGTTCTGTAGAACTTCTTCTGGTCACTCATGAAGAGACGATTCTGTTGGTACCTCTTTACCCTTTCAGAATATCGCCTAATTTGCTTACCCCAAGCAGCGATCTTCTGCTTCAGATCATCGATGCGCTCCACCAGTCTACAGGCAAACTCCGGTGAGTTGTCAAAGACATTCTCACCAGGGAATGCCTCCCTGACGAAGCGCACCACCCTCGGCCTATTGTTGCCTGATCTGAAGCTAGTCAGTTTGCCGATGAGGACCCTGGCCTTTGTGATACGGCTTTCAATCCGCCTCATCCAGGCTGGTCTAGTTCTAGTCCTGGGACTAGTACTGCCAGCCTGGCGGGAGCCACCAGCTCTTGTTGGCGGCATCCTGACGCCGACAATTTGACAAACTGTCATCGCGGCGCCAAAGAGAATTGAATCCGTATCCCAAAGGTCCACGCTGCTCTCTAAAAATGAGGGCAGCATGTTATTATTATTATTCGAGATAATACACTAGCAGCATTATTTTGCTGATGCGTGTATATCACTGCACTTGTTTTAAATATTTGTCAAGTCTGTTTTTAAAAGAGTTCACTGAGGGAACACTGATCACTGTCTCTGGTAGACTGTTCCACACGTCCACACAATAACCTGCTTTTCAAGATAAACCATACGAAAGATTTTCGGTGAAGCGTGTAAAATGGTGTGTCTGAAGAGCTAAGAAACGGGATCAATAGTTGCGATACATATAAATCTTCGGTTGTATTGTCGTGCTAAATAAAACTGTCACAATAAATATTAATTGTAACAAAAAATTAATCTCATTTATTTGGCATTGAAAGCTACACGTGTTTACTAATATTACTGAGTAAACACGAGTTCTGTTCATTTGGGGTCTATTAATTTTGCTAGCTATCGACTGCCGAACCATTATCAGTTAATAAACAGTTATCTCTAAGTCAGTTCCTATCTACTCGTTGGCTTACGATAAACAATTTCGGCAGCAAAATGATGAAATTTATCAATCATTTATTCAATATGATTGGGTTTTTTAGGCTTCAACTCGTGCCAGATTAAATGAGTCATTTTTATGTTCCTATATTTTAAGTTCATTGTTGCTAGTTGATGCAGATAGAAATACCCAACAAAATAAAGCACGACGCATGGTTTTTTTTTAATGTCTTATTCCATTATTGCATCGGATCTCTGTTTAGGCAACATGAAGCTAGTCTGTATAACTTGAATTTATATTTATCGGTTAATTATTTAGTCAGAACAAGTAGCTACTTGGAAAAACCGCAATATTGCGCTTGAAGAATAAAAGTTAGAGTGTAACGTAATTTGGTACTGGGTAGTTGCTGCTGCTGTGTAGTTTTGGCTTAGAATAGCACTACCCCATTTCTTCCAATGGGTGATCGTAAGAGACGACTAAGGGTATCGGGGCTTTTTAAGTGATTATTGGGCGATGCGGTTGGAGACCCATCAACAAAAACATTTTTTTTAATCTTTTCCCCACGTAATTTCCAAAGTGGCTGAACAATTTTCTGATTCCTTAGCTATGGCTACCCCTTTTAGGGATTTATAGCCGTGAGTATATGTATGTATGTTGGTACTCCGGTAAAAAGTTGGACATTATCCTTTCATGAATCAAGATTATCTTTTGAAACGTGTCAAATAAAACATTTGAATTATTCAATACATAAAAAATATTTTGATAAGTTATCATTAATCGCACGATCGCACTAATTATATTAATCTATTGATGGAATAATAAAATACATACATATACATATTCACGCCATTAGTTCCCATTGGGGTAGGCAGAGACTATTGATCGCCACTTCGTACGATCCTGACAAACTTCTCTTGCTTCGTCTACATCCATCAATCATTTCATACATGCTCTTTTATTCTTCATACTTCGGACGCCATCCTTTTTGAGCACAATAATTTTTAACTTTATTGGTTTTCATGAAGGAAATGAGTATGTTATTAATTAATTAAAGCTGCAAATAAAGAGGAAAAAGAAAACTATAAACTATGGCTAGCAAAATAATTAAAAAATACACTGCGTTAAAACTTAACTTTTTCTATGTATGAAAAAACTTCTATCTATTAATATAAATACAATACAACAACTGCTAGACATCAAAAAGTAAAATATTGTGATAAGATTATGTCAATATTGTTATTATTCCTAGCGATTAAAGCTAGTAAACGGATGGATGCGAGTGTAACTGACGATGTAGTGCAGAAAAGTGAAGATGAATATAAGAGAGTTAAGAATGAGGTAAAGAAGAAAATAGAAAAGAAAAAGCGGGATTTGCAAGAGTGGTGTGAGAGGAAACTTTCTGATAATTTCCGGAATAACCAAAAGTTATTCTGGAAGTATATCCGGTATGAAAAGGGAGTTTCCCAAAACACGAGAGTGAGTGTAATAAGAGATAAACAGGGTGAATTGGCGACGGATGAAAGTAGCATTGAAAGGTATGGAAGAATTATTTTAAGGGACTGTTTGAAAAAGAGGATGCATCCATTTCTTCGCCAATCGACAGTAATGTTGATTGGAACAAGGAGAAGGGTGAATTTAGTGACAGCGAGATTAGTATGGAAGAAATAATGAAAGCAATGAAAAGTATGAAAGTAGGGAAGGCAGGGTATGATAGGATTACTATCGAAATGCTGAGGGCTGGTAAAGGGTTGGTGGCTTCTTGGTTGTACTTCCTTTTCCAAGAACGCTGGTCGAGTGGCCTAACCTACCCCAATGGGAACTAACGGCGTGAGGATATATTGCGCAATTTTTTTGATGCATTAATCTCGAAATTACTTTGGATTATAGTCTGATAAAATGTAATAAAAAACCAAATTCATTTTGAACCAAGCACAGTTATTTAGTCAACATTGCAATAGGACCAGATAGCTCAACCTGACTATGTATTATAAATATAGATATATTCGGACATATGACACAGATCGAGTGAGCCCCAAAGTAAGTACAACTTAATGACTTGTGGTATGGGATACCAACTGAACGATATCATTAATATTATATAATACACATACAGTATCGGTATCCGAAAAGGCCAGAATGGCTGTGCATGTGATGTTCTTGTTCCTTAGCTTATACATGGCAGTGAATGTTGGGTGTGGCAGAAGAAGCATGAAAGCAGAGTGAATGCAGTAGTAATGAGGTCCCTCAGAAAAGTCTGTAATGTAAGGTTGTGTGGTCATGTGCGGAATGACGTGATTCGTGAAAGGTGTGGTGTAAAAGATGATTTTGTAAGTAAGATAGAAAAAGGAATGTTGAGACAGTTTGGGCACATCGAGAGGATGGATGATAGGAATTTGGTAAAAGGTATGTATAGAGCGAATGTGGAAGGTAATGTTAGTAGAGGACGGCCACGAAAGACACACTTGGACCAAATTGAGAGTGTGCTCAATAAGACAGGCGTCCGAAGTATGAAGAATAAAAGAGCATGTATGAAATGATTGATGGATGTAGACGAAGCAAGAGAGGTTTGCCAGGATCATACGAAGTGGCGATCGATAGTATCTGCCTGCCCCAATGGGAATTAACGGCGTGAGTATATGTATGTACATAATATAAATAACATCCAAGACTAAGAAACACCATTTATATTCATCATTTAAATGTTGGCCTCAGCGGGATTCGAAACCGTGACCTCCGGCCCAGAAGCTAGTCACCTAACTACTCGGCCACAGGGGTCGTCAGTCATTATTACACGATAAACTATTTGTTTATTCATTATTGGTGGCCAAACTTTGAAAATAACACAACCTTTGTAAATAAATATAGTTTGAAAAAATATATTTCCAATTAAGGCACAACCAATAATTTGTTTTAGACAGGTCAATATTAAAATTATGTTTATCTGTCATAACATTTTTGTACAGAATAATACTGAATCATTTTGTTCTTTTTTTCTACAGGTTAGTTTCGTACATAAGTATTGATTAGTAATATAAGTTTTTACATACCATCTACAGTAACTCCCATAGACTGAGCTTGAAATCCCAGCACGGAGAAGATAGCAAAGCCCGCATAAATTGACGTGAAGAAATTTGCAAACGAGACAAATACTGCATCAAAATGACAGTTGTTGTAGAAGTTGTTATAAGATGCTAATGTGATCAAAGAACCACAGGCTACTCCAAAAGAGTAGAAAATCTGAAAAAAAAAACAAATTATAACAAATATAAGTTTGAAAATGAATTGATTAAAATATAATTGAAATTAATGTGACAATGTAACAATAATAAATATTTTAATAACCAGAAATCCTTTTTTCTTATGATACCATATTTTGATACCAGTTTTACCAAATTTCGGAAACTTATTATATCATAAGGATAGTTTTGTTTTATTTATATTTAGAAAAAAAATTGATGTTTCATGAAATCTATGATTATTGGATTGACAATAGAAACCTTTTGTAAACACGAGAGGATTTTCCAATTCTGAAGCTCTGACTACCCTTTTTTGGGATTTTTGGTCGTCAGAACAAGTGTTTGTGTGTCTCTTAGTTTAATAAAAGGTTTTGAAAACCTTATGAGAATTGGTGACTTTTATGGAATTGATCAGTAAGTTACCTGTGACGCTGCATCGCCCCATACTCTGGCTTCCAACAATCGCTCCCAGTCAGGAGATAAATAATATATGATTCCATCTGCAGCTCCCTCTAAAGTCACGCCTCGGATCAAAAGTATTGTCAACATCACGTAAGGGAATAATGCAGTGAAGTAAACTACTTTTCCCGCAGATTGGACTCCCTAAAATTTTATCATGATTTAGTAAAAACTATGTCTAAACCTATAAAAAATATTACAAGAAAATAAAATATTCGAAATTTAATGTTGCGATAATGTTTTAAGTCTAATTAGCAATACTACGTTTTTATAAGAAAATAAGATATTACTAAATTTATAACTATAAAAATTAATTTATACAACTTAAATAACATACCTTTATAACACAGAAGAACGCAACAAGCCAAGCCAATGCCAGACATCCAACCAAATGCCATTGTATAGATCCCCAATTGTCCCATGTTGCGTCACCTAACCCAAGAACTTGTTCACTGTAACAAAATTAGCAAAGTGAATAAAAAAATAATGGTAAATTATGGCTAGCCCCAGGTTTTCAATTGTTTTAATGAAAGCAAGATATTTAAATTCATTGCGGATCATGAAAATTTACTTAAAAGTGAACACATATAAATATTTATAAATATATATACTCGTATATTTGGAAATTTCAAAACTACGTTGTGGTATGTATACGATAATGTGTTTCAAATACGTCATAAAAATATGAAAGGGATTTTAATAAATTGGTGCAATTTTGAAAAAAGATATATAAAAAAAGAAAAGAGACAAAAAAGTCAAGTTCTTAATACATAATGATCCATAAAAGATATCTGAAAAAAATACTTAGTTTAAGCTAAGCGAGGTAGTAGTTAACGAATTAATAGGCAAACAAATATTTTTATCTAGTTACTAAGAAGAGAATGTATAAAATTTTTTGGAAGTTATTTTATATTCAGTTTCGTTCATTATAGGAAGCAAACACATAGTAGAAATCATAAAAAAGGGCTAAATAAGGGGTTATGTAAGGAGTGTGACGAGTAAATTTTTTGATGACCGAAACACCTAACTTAATTAGCTCAATACTTAAAAACTTCGCAGGAAACCGATGCATGAAGGTGATGTAAAACCATAATAATGGATTTCAAAGGTTGAGACCTATAATCAAAAGTATACGTTTGTTGGCTGATTATGAGGACTCCATTATCAGCGCACAATAACGGTAATAGATGGAGGACAAACATGTTGGGTACAATAAATAAAGAATAAATAAAGAAAAGAAAAATTTCGACACAGGCGGGAATCGAACCCGCGACCTCGGGTATACGCCCCCGTCGCTCTGCCAATTGAGCTACCGTGTTAATGGCTGCCAGCGTGAAATTCTTCTATCCTTTATTTCTTTTACACGTTTAAGTACTGTTTGCATTTTCTACCTCCGAATTTTTACTTATTCGGAAGGCCATTTATCTACCTTTTCAGATAGAATGCAAATGTTGAAAACGCCTAACTATCACATAATTTAAACGAGGTCGCGGGTTCGATTCCCGCCTGTGTCGAAATTTTTCTTTCCTTTATTTATTCTTTATTTATTAGTAATAATCCCCAAATGAGGTTTTCATGAACAAAATGATTTAAATTATGTTGGGTACAAGTAGCTCTTTTTCTGTAAAGGAATGAATCCTTCTTATGTAATAAACATTACATGATTCATTCACTTTGGAACCATACATATATATGCACACCGTTGTAATTCCCGAAAGGGGTTAACTAGAGCTCTAGGATTAGAAATTCCTCAGCCTCAGATGTAGTTTGGGTATAATATGGTAAAAGTTAAGTATTCTGGTCTTTAACTTTGATTGTGATGTTTTAGCATAGCTCGGTACTGTTCCATGTTCTCTTAATTTCAGGGTGTGAACGAAATATAGGGATTTTAAGTATTTGGTGATGTGGTTAGTAACCCATCACAGATGATTGTTAATTATACTATTTTTTCTTTGCTGTATTTTTTTTGGAAAACGGCTAAAGAGTTGTTTAGTTATAATTTTTGGATTCAATTTTTAGATGTATTAATTTAACAAATATTTAAAAAATTTAAAGCAACATACTTGTAATATTCTTCAGAAGCCAATGTTCTTGTGACATTACTATACCACGGTATTGTCTCTGTTCCATTCAAACAGAATTTGTCACTGTAGGGTTGATATCCTGTTAAAGTGCATATTTCACCTATTGTCATACATCTTCTTAAATAGTAGGTTTTGTCATCAGGAGTCCCTGTATTATTCATCTTGCATTCGACATCGTAAGATCCGCTGTAACAAACTGAAAAAAGATATATTTTATAATGCCAATAATTATGAATCTGTACCTAAAGTGTCTAAAATCAAGACGAAGTTGTCAGTAGTATGATCATTATTAGGTTTTGAAAATAAAAATATAATATAATGAACTATGTAATGAAACTTTAAATATATAAATAACAGAATAACTCTAATAAAGTGATTGTTAAGAGATGAGGCTGGAGACTCCTTACAAAGTATCCTGTTATTTTACAATGTTTGCCACTCAACTTCCAAAAATTGAACTCCCCCGGAGAAAGAAACGAGTTAGACCTTTTCTAAGCTAATACTAAACAGTACAATGATAACATTAATATAATGGTATTTATACTCAACGGTTAGGGAAAACATTGTGAGGAAACCCACACAGCTCCTAAGTTGTACTTAGTCATTGACAGTGTATTCGTACAAAAGGCGATGGACCTGCCGCCTATCACGTGAGTACACTGTCCAAGCAAAATGTGGGTACTCTGAATACCAGGTGACAATGCCAGAAGAGGTACTAAACCTCTGCTAACTCCTTCGGGGATATATGGAGTGAATGTTTGAGTTTGAGTTGAGTTGAGTTATACTTACAGTCACTATTGTATGGATTATCACAAGACCCCCATGCCAAGTCTCCAACTATAGACACTATAGTGTAATATAGAGTCCACGCAACTATGATCATGTAATAAATGGATACTATGCTGATAACGACAAGAGTACAGTAGCCAAGTCCACTGAAGAAAGGTGATAATGCAGAAAATGCCTGCAAAGGTCCTATCCCGGCGTATTGTCCAATGACTAGCTCCAAAAAGAATATCGGCAGTCCAATGAATATCAACATCAAGAAGAATGGGATAAGAAATGCTCCTGCAAAAATATAAAATTGGTTATTGTTTTGGAATACCTGGAAAGCAATTTATAATTAATATTTAATACTGTATTTGCCAAATAAGAATTCTTGCGTGCCATTTATTGATAATAAAATCGTATAAATAGTTAAGTTTAATGGCTGCATTTAAATATTTAGTATGTCTAAAATACTATAAATCCTCCAATGATGCTTTTTAACTTACGTAATAAATTACGTTTAGATATATTAATTTGCAAAGATTTATTACAGAGCTTTTTCATATTCATGAGTATTTGAATTTTTTTGTAGAATTGAAATTCGGATACAAAATAAATCGACTAAAATTGATTAGTGCACTGAAAATTGTTGCGTACCTCCTCCATTTCTGTAACAAAGGTAGGGGAATCGCCACACATTTCCTAAACCGACTGCATAACCAAGACACGCGAGTACGAACTCCAAAGGTCTGTCCCAAGTTGCTCGAACTGGTGTTCCACTCTGTGAGTCACCATCAGAAGCTTTGCCACCAACAACTACCTGCAACCAAAATTATAACAATGTTAATAATATTAATATAAATAATATTTATAATACGCATATAAATAATATCCTAAACAATTGCATATTCATCACACATATAAATGCTCTCAGCGGGATTCAAATCCACGACCTCGGAACCCAATAGCTAGCCACCTACCAACTAAACTACAGACGTCGTCATATTCCATTCATAGTAGTTTTTACGGCAAATATTTATCTGTCCATTTCATAATCTTCGTGCCTAAACTTAATATACTATAAGATAAAAGGCCGTATTGAGGTATAAATATGACACGTACAGAGGTATAAAATTACATATAAAATAAAAAAGATTCACATTTAATAAAAGCTCAATGATATTTTTTAAGACTCGTGCTAGATCATCGACCGGACAGAGAGATACGTTGTCAACCAAATCCAAGTAATAATAGAAAAAGATAATAACCAACCAAGATAAAGATACATATTTACATATACTTACGGCTTAAAACCCAAGAAGGGCTAGCCGGAACTCCGGAGTAAGAAATTCCTCAGTTAATTTAGGAAGTGGTTGAATGGTTGAAGGGATAAGATTGTAAAATAAAGGTTTTTGGTGATGGATCTCCAACCAAATAGCCCAAAAATTACCTCAAAAGCCCCGACACCCTTAGCCGTCCCTTACGAACCCCCACGGAAAGAAATAAAGTAGTGCTTTTTTACGCAGCTTTAATAAGCTTAAAAAATCAATTTTATCCAATCTTTGTAGATAAAGTCACGGGCAAGTGTACTTATGTAAATTTTATAGTTTTTCTTTATCTGCCCAAAAGAGTCTATGTGATTATAAAATACAGAGCAATAAAGTAAATAACTTAGTTTTCATATGAAGGGTATGTAATACATACAAACATTTGCAGAAAAGAAGAAAGTGAAGATGATTATTACATATTGTATTGTATGAAAGGGAAGTGGTAAAAGAAAAATTAAGCGTTAAATATAAGGTGATTGTGTCAGCAGACACAGTCACGGTGGGCACATTTAAAATAAATAAACTCAAACGTTGATCCCGTATATTCTTGAAGGGGTTGGCAGAGGTTCTTATCCTTCTGAACATCACGTGATATTGTCACCTGGTATTCAGAGAACCCACGTTTTACTCGGACAGTGTACTCACGTGATCGTCCAGGCCCATCACCGTTTTGTAAGAATACACTATGTCACATGACAAAGTACAACTAAGCCTCACTAGCGTAGCCTAGCGTACAAACCTTTTTTCACCGTTAGCAACCATGATAAACTAACCACACATTATGACTTTTAGTAAAGACAAATTGATGTAGATCCGACTCGCGATTTGAACTCTCATCGTTTGCACGATAAGCGGTGTTCTACCCACTGAGCTATCATGGTATAATAAATAAAGGATTGCTTAAAAGGCAGGCGTCTGAAGTGTGAAAACTAAATGGGCATGTGTAGCATATATGTAATTGTTTGTGATTTTGAAAGTGATTTAACCATAGCTGGTCACGCCGACTTAATAGCAGACTGACGGCAACGGTTGTTAATTGCCGGGACCGACAGTTTAACATGCCCTCCAAAGCATACATTCAAATGTTTTTTGTATAATCAGGTGGTTCAATCCAGCAATATCTTACCGAACTCACTTAAATCTTAGTCGAAAGGAGTAAGAGTATGACATATGAAAAGGGCTATGGTGGGTGTCTCAGGACTGTACATAGAGGCAATTCATCTCTGCCAGCTTTAATGAGATTTATTACGTGAAATTAATTAATTCAGAAACTGCAATATTATGAGACTAAAAGATTTAACAAAGTTCGATATATTTTAACAATACATTTGAGAATAGTATTATTTATAAAATTCTGAACGTTAAAGAGAGCTTTAATTCAAATCATCTTATTAAATTTGTGAATAAAAATTTCTACATAAGAGTTGTATTTTTTAAAAATGTCATGGTACTTTAGAAGAAGTAGTGTTATTTTGTGTAGTATCTTATAAATTGAAAAAAAATATGGTAGCCAGAGCTTTGGAATTAGAAATTCCTCAGTCACTTTTGGAAGTTGATTTAATATAAAACCATATAATTTCCAATTATCCAATTAAAATAAATATTTTGTTTGGATTCATGTGTATATATATATATGTTTTATAGCAAAAAATTCAACAAGCCTAAAAGTTAATAAATAAAGAATAAATAAAGGAGAGAAAAATTTCGACACAGGCGGGAAATTTTTCTTTCCTTTATTTATTCTTTATTTATTAGTAATTATCCCCACATGAGGTTATCATGAACAAAAAGATTTAAATTAAGCCTAAAAGTTCTTGTCACAAATAGTAGAAACATCTAATGTTCTATTCCTTTTTTGAATAAAACGACATACATGAAAGTTCAAAAAAAGCTTACCGTTTCGCTCATAGTGTAATATTAACAAGCCACTTATAAAACTCGATAGATGAGTAATTTATAAAGCTCTTACTAAGACTGCATCTGACAGATGTCATCAGAAAGTGTTTGTATCTTGTATTTGTAAGAGCTAACACCAACCACATTCAATACGTGTTTGGCACAACTGATTGCATTCTATAACAATGCTGATTATAAGGCACGATAAATGATTAGGCGATAAAGATAATGTCAGTTTAAATGAAAAAATACGTTACCTTGATAATTTTTTCGTCATTATGAGAGTGTGCAGGAGTTTTATGAAGTAATATTATGCGACAGTAAATTATAAGGTTGGTTGAGAGAAATGAATGCTTTTCTTTTCCTCCATCTTACAATTACTTCTTCTTCTTCCAGTGCCTCTCTATTACTCAAGGTTGGCAGTCAGCTCCAAGTGTCTCTGTTGATCTTGGGCTGAGCGCAACAGATCTTTGACGCCAGATATGCTGGTCCATTTCCGAATGTTTGAGACCCACGAGGCACTTTTTCTTCCGGCGGTACGTTTTTTTTTACTCTTTCCCATAATGTCCACTCAAAGCATTTTGTATCGATCGTGGCGGAGAAGATGTCCCAAACACGCAACTTTTCGTCTATTGATGGTGGTCATGAGTTCTTAGAATTTTCCGGCTCATCTCAGAATTTACACATTGGTGATCTTCTGGATCTAGCTAATCCTAACATTCGCCGGTAGTACCACATTTCAAAGACATCTAGTCCTTTACGGTTGTCTTCCTTTACGGTCCAAGCCTCTCATCTGACGAAAACTATTGACCAAATGTAGCAGTCGTATGCGAGGTTTAAGATCCAGCTGCCTGGTACAGAGTAATCATTCAGCCAATAGACGTCCACTTCTAAACATAGGCCTCCCCTAAAGATTTCCGCAGCGACCGGTCCTGCGCTGGCCTCATCCAACGGCTTCCCGCGATTTTCACCAAATCGTCGGTCCACCTTGTGGGAGGCCTACCCACACTGCGTCTTCCGGTACGCGGCCGCCAATCCAGAACCTTCGAGCCCCAACGGCCGTCGGTTCTGCGTGCAATTTGCCTTGCCCATTGCCACTTGAGTTTTACAATTCTTCGGGCTATGTCAGTTACCCTGGTTCTCCTCCTTTCCGGATCTTCCTTGTTTCGGATTCAATTACGTAGTGAAACTCCTAACATCCCTAATAGCCCTCTCCATTGCTCTTTGAGTGACTTGAAGCCTTCTGATGAGGCCCATTGTTAAAGGCCACGTCTCTGTTCCATATGTCATGGCTGGCAACACACATTGGTTAAACTCCTTGGTCTTGAGACACTGTGGAATTTTAGACGAAAAGATATGGCGCAGCTTCCAAAACGCTGTCCATCCGAGCTGGATGCGACGGTTGACTTAGTCTTGAATTTGCTCTACTTAACCGAAAGGTTTGTCCTAGGTATACATATTATTATACATATTATATTGGTCAACAACGAGAACAGAGTGTCCAAGTCCAAAAGGAGTGGGTACGACATAGTTGTTTGACATAATTTTTGTCTTCTCCATCATTTTCAGGCCCATTCTCTCGGAAACTCTGTTGAGGTCATTTAGCATTTTCCTCAAATCTTCCGTGGTTTTAGCCATGACCACAATATCATCAGCAAATCGGAGATGAGTGATGTATTCGCCGTTGATATTGATGCTGAGTCCTTCCCAATCCAGAAGCTTAAAAACATCTTCCATCGCAGCAGTGAACAGTTTCAGAGAGACAACATCTCCCTGTCGCACTCCGCGCTTTAGTTCGATAGGATTTGAGTTCTGGTCTTGAAGTTGAACGGACATAGTGGCGTTTTCGTACAAACACTTTAACACCTCGATGTATCTGTGGTCAATATGGCACTTTTGCAAGGATTCGAGTACCGCCCACCTTTCCATCGAATCAAAGGCTTTTTCATAGTCCACAAGCCCTAAACATAATGGCAGATAACTTTCTCATTTTATTAAAAGACGCACGGGCTATTTAAATACAGGTGTTGATATCTTTACGGACACCCAGTTTTCATTTACCCATGTGAATATACAACTAAGATAAATATTGCATTAAAAACACCATTACTTTACGTTCATTGATATATAAAATCTATTAAGTTTAGTGTAGTGTCGGTTTAGAATAGCACTAGCCCATTTCTTCCGGTGGGTGTACATAAGAGGCGACTAACGGTATGGGGCTATTAAGGGATTTTTGGGCGATGCGGTTGGAGACCCATCACCAACAACCTTTATTTTTACTATATTTTTCCCACTCAAATTTCCAAAAGTGGCTGAGGAATTTCTAATTCTTTAGCTCTGGCTACCCCTTTCTGGGATTTATAGCCATGAGTATATGTATGTATGTATGTAAGTTTTAGAATATAAATATATCAAAACACAGAATAACAGAGAGAATAAGTGACTTTCTTTTTGATGCCTCTTAACATGAGTTTTTTTAGCATAGTAAGTTGATACAAAATGGTTCGTTTCATGATTCTTATAAACAATCAAAAAGGGTTTTTGAAACTCACCCCCTAAGGGGTTGAAATATCAAGTACATATACATATATTAGTATTCGCTGGGTGCAAAGTAGGGGGTAGGAGAACTCGAATCGATCACAGCGCGCACTGTGGCAAAAAAAGGAACATTCGGCGGCTAATCAAGTGTAATTGAAATGATGGGAAATATTCATAGTACTAAAATTTTAAATATTTAATATATTTTCGCGTGTCGGAAATGAAGGAAAAACATTCATCTGCAATATTTATGCACATAGTGGCAAAGATGTATGTGATTCTGAAGTTCAAACTGAAATATCAAGCAATTTGAAGATTATCAAGTTTGGCAAAAAAAAACCAAGCACCAAGGATGTAATACTATTGTAAAGACTTTCGCTCATCGAGCAACCTTGCTTGCAAATTCCGGCCAGCTTTCATCCAAATAACAGTAACACTAGAGCCATTATTGATGGTACAGAGTTTTAAGTAGAAATACCATCTACAGTTGATTATCGTGTGTGGTGCTACAAGAAAGGATTTACTGCAAAGGTGCTCATAGGTATTACACCCGAAGGCTTCATTTCCTTTATATCAAAAGTGGTCGGTGGAAGGAAAAGCTATGCTTAAATAACAGTTGAATCAGGATTAGTTGATTAGGTATTTAGAAAATGGAGACATTATTTTGGCTGACAAAAGACTTCCACCAATAAAGAAAATTTAAATGAAAGTGGAAAAGAAATAGGAATTGTTATGCCACCTTTTCGAAGTGATAAAAAGGGAATTTTCAATAGATGAGGCAGATGCTACTTACATCGGTATCGCTTGGGTTAGGATTCATGTCGATAATGCAACGTCTGAGACTTTATTAAAACTTGTTTGCCATACAGATGATATTTTACATATTTGTTGTGTATTGGTAAATTTGCAGAACTCAATAAAACAAAATATATAACACAATTTACTTTTATTTAAGAATACAATAACAGAACAGAACAATATACTTTAACACATAATCAACAACAGTATTCACCTAACTTCATATTTTTTATAGATTTATTATGTTTTTACCAGTAAAAGAACGCTTTGGCAGAATCTGTTTATTATTATATATATATATAAATCTTTATTCAATGCAACAGGGCTCATATTGTTAGTAACAAGACTTATCAACTATGTTAGACACCTTAAAAAATACTTAATACTACTTTTACCTAACTATTATATTTACATTGAAGGTCAATACAATGCCATATATAAGGCGAATCCACCCTATCCCTACCCCTACCCTATATTATTTTCAGATTTAATTTCTTTCACATCTTGCACATGTTGAGCTAAAACTAATTTTCTTCCTTTTATTGTCGTTTGTAGTTGGAAAGTGATGTCGTGTGTTATTGCTTGGAATCCAGTTTTTATAATTAATTTGGCCATATTTAACTGAAAATACATAAACAGAGTTCATTACTTACAACAATACAGTCATAAATTATCATCTGCAATATTTTAAAATGTATTATTCGATTACATTTATTTATTTCTGTACTTACTTCTCGTGAAGTCAGCGATGAGAAAGTCCGTATAAACTATCTGTAATTTATTTATTGTCACTCTAGACGGGTAATACAAAACATCAGCGTTATTATCGACGCTATAGATTTACATGATCAAATAGAATATATACAAATTACGATACTTTCTTGAAATTATTTGTTTCTTTACAGCCGCCCATTTGACATTTCAATGTCCGCCATAATTGTGAACGCTAGTTGGCGCTGCCGTCGCGCACCCAGCGAGATTGTTGACATATCTATATCTAGAAATTTGAAACTTGATACGATTGACTGTTATAACCACTTCAAAAAGGAATATATGAATATCATTATATCAATCATTCATATGTATTTACTAACGGCTATAAATCCGAAAAAGGGTAGCCATAGCTTCAGAGTCAGTCAAATGGGTCTTCAACTGCATCGCCCAACAATCACTTAAAAATCTTCAATGTTCTTTATATCCTTTACAAAGGCCGCGGGAAAATAAATATAAAAAACAAAAGTAAAGAAAGTGTTTTGGTATTTTGGATGTAAACCGGATGCAAAAAATGCAGTCCACGTGCACGTAGTCGCGGGCAAAAACCTAGTAATATATAATTATCTTGTTATAAAATAAAATTATATTTAGGCATACAAGACTGCAAAAAAACGTCATTAATTTTATCTTTTTCCTGCTTAGCAATAACTTTACATGGCAAATAATTCAAGATAAATTAGTAAAATATCTTGATTCACTATCACACCGCCTATCAATTTAATGCGAATGTAATTGAAAGACGATGAACAAAAATACATATTAATATGTAGCAACGAGTGCGTTTGAATTAAATTGACTTTAAATATTGGACTTCGTGATTTGATAAGACTGAATAAAACTGTAGCGAATAAATTGTTAAATATCTTAATTTAAATCTTTTTGTTCATGAAAACCTCATGTGGGAATTATTACTAATAAATAAAGAATAAATAAAGCTTGCAGAGGTTGCGGGTTCGAATCCCGCCTGTGTCGAAATTTTTCTTTCCTTTATTTATTCTTTATTTATTGTTAAATATCTTTACCGTTGTAATAACAAATAGTTTACAAGGTTATCATGTAGTAATTTTTTGGAAGATGAAAGCTTTTTATCATGTTATTTTTAAACGGTTTTATTTAGCTCACCCCGTTTGTTTCTTTATTCTTGGGTCAAATTTAGTAATTCAAATTTCACCCTCTTCCTATCAACCGATTAATCTGAAATTTTGTATACACTTTGGATTTTGGTGACAATACAATTATATTTATTCATTATCATTATAAATTCAAGATGGCCGCCGCTACAAAATGGCGGATAATTTAGGTTTTATTTATCCCATCAATATAGGTATCAAATGAAAGGGCTCAACAAGCAGAATACAATATACTATAAAAAAAATGAAATCCAAGATGGCGGCCGCTACAAAATGGCGGATAACGTAGGTTTTATCAATCCCATCAATATGGGTATCAAATAAATGTGCTCAACCAATAGAATACAATGTACTATATAAAATTAAAATCCAAGATGGCGGCCTCTACAAAATGGCGGATAACTTAGGTTTTATTTCAATCCCATCAACATGGGTATCAAATGAAAGGTCTCACCAAGTAGAATACAATTTACTATGCAAAATTAAAATCTCAGATGGTCGCCATACAGTGCACTATACCAAATCAATATTTTAGATGGGCGCAGCCACTAAATGGCATATAGTAATAAGATTTAAATTTAGAAAAGAAGAATGTTGCCTTTGATACTATCATCTTCTACAATACATAAAATGCAGGGCAGCACTGTGGATTACGCAGTCGTATACTTAGGTGCGAAACTATTTGAAGAAGGTCAAGCCTACGTGGCTCTTAGTAGAGTCAGATCTTTGCAGGGACTACGTATAGAGGAGTTGGACTGCAATAAACTAACGGGCAAGACACCTTGCAATAATGAAGCACTATATGAATTAAACAGAATGCGAAATAAAAACTAAAAACTAGAAAATAAAAATAGGTAAAAAAACTTTTTAAGTTAAACGGTTTTATTATTAACATACAGAGAAATGTTTAAGATAAATGTACTAAAAACCTAAAAATAATAATAAAATAGATACAGTCGTGGGAATTATATACATATGCATAGACTAGACTAACATAAAACCGTGGGGCACGTCAATTGTCTACAAATTATCGACTTAATGTGCGATAGAAGAAACGTTTAATTCGTCTTGGGCAGTTGGCCCGCAGACGGTGAGGAAATTACTTACTATTTTCTTGCTCATGGAAATTCCAATAGTCATACACTCCATGTAAATAAAAGAGATGTTTCAACTAGTTTCTCGTTGGAAATTTATTTATATTTAACTTACCATTCCATTGAAACTTATGATGAAACTCAATAGCTGTAAATACTATAGATAGATGATATATAAATTTTGTTTCGTTTCATTAATATGTTTTCCAACAAATGTAGGCGTGAGACAAAAACTAACTCTTGACTTTAGTTAACAAGAATAGCTTTTTGCTTAAGGAAATACATACATAATATACTCACAGGTATAAATACCTTGAAGGGGTAGCCAGAGCTAAGGAGTTAAAAAATCCTCAGCCACTTTTGGAAAGTTTAGTGGCGAAATGATGGTAAAATAAAGGTTGTTGGTGATGGGTCTCCAACCGCATCGCCCAAAAATCCCTTAAAAGCCCCAGTACCGTTTGTCGCCTCTTACGTACACCCACCGGAAGAAATGGGGTAGTGCTATTCTAAGCCGACACTACACGGCTTAAGGAAATATAATTCGTTAAAGCCAAATTATTGACAAAAGCTTATAAAAAACTATTACTTCATGCTATATAAGCGAAGTTACTATGATGAATAATGAAAAACCTGCTAATATTTGTGTATTTTAAGAGATGTCTTGGCATGTGTTTTATAAATGTTATAAGAGTACTATCAGCAGCTAATAAAAAAAAATTATTCTATTAAAGCATCTTTAGATGGTGATGTTAATAAAGTAAGCTTATAATCGTAGAGATTAATTGATAGGGCAATTTGGAAGTAGTATATAATTCTTATAAATAGTTGTCAAGACTTTTGTACACAAAGCCAGCACCAATTCAACAGTTGCGAACAGTTTTCACCTAAAGAGTAATGAGATAACAAGGAGTTTTTTTTAAATTAAATATATGGTTGTTATACAAACATGAATATACTAGCCTTTATTTATATAATGTAATCGGTTCATAAATAAACTTTCACATATTCTTATAAATTTGCAAAGAAAGACCGCAGACGGCAGACATCCGCTACGTAATCAACTGCACTTAAGAATTGGCAAGAAGCTTTAAAATTTATTTCTGCTACTCTATACAATTTATTATTACACAAGCTCAAACTTAACTTTCATGCTGTGCATCCCCGAAGGAGTGGTGAAAATACTTGTAAACATTACATGTCATTTTTATTATTATTATTATTAAACGGTTTTATTTAGCTCACCCCGTTTGTTTTCTTTTTTCTTGGGTCAAATTTAATAATTCAAATTTCACCCTCTTCCTATCAACCGATTAATCTGAAATTTTGTATACACTTTGGATTTTGGTGACAATACAATTATATTTATTCATTATCATTATAAATTCAAGATGGCCGCCGCTACAAAATGGCGGATAATTTAGGTTTTATTTATCCAATCAATATGGGTGTCAAATGAAAGGGCTCAACAAGCAGAATACAATATACTATAAAAAAATGAAATCTAAGATGGCGGCCGCTACAAAATGGCGGATAACGTAGGTTTTATCAATCCCATCAATATGGGTATCAAATGAATGTGCTCAACCAGTAGAATACAATGTACTATATAAAATTAAAATCCAAGATGGCGGCCTCTACAAAATGGCGGATAACTTAGGTTTTATATCAATCCCATCAACATGGGTATCAAATGAAAGGTCTCAACAAGTAGAATACAATTTACTATGCAAAATTAAAATCTAAGATGTGCAGTGCACTATACCAAATAAACATTTTAGATGGGCGCAGCCACTAAATGGCATATAATAATAAGATTTAAATTTAGAAAAGAAGAATGTTGCCTTTAATACTATCATGGGCTTCTACAATACATAAAATGCAGGGCAGCACTGTGGATTACGCAGTCGTATACTAAGGTGCGAAACTGTTTGAAGAAGGTCAAGCCTACGTGGCTCTTAGTAGAGTCAGATCTTTGCAGGGACTACGTATAGAGGAGTTGGACTGCAATAAACTAACGGGCAAAAAACCTTGCAATAATGAAGCACTATATGAATTAAACAGAATGCGAAATAAAAACTAAAAACTAGAAAATAAAAATAGGTAAAAAAACTTTTTAAGTTAAACGGTTTTATTATTAACATACAGAGCAATGTTTAAGATAAATGTACTAAAAACCTAAAAATAATAATAAAATAGATACAGTCGTGGGAATTATATACATATGCATAGACTAGACTAAAATAAAACCGTGGGGCACGTCAATTGTCTACAAATTATCGACTTAATGTGCGATAGAAGAAACGTTTAATTCGTCGTTGGGCAGTTGGCCCGCAGACGGTGAGGAAATTACTTACTATTTTCTTGCTCATGGAAATTCCAATAGTCATACTATCCATGTAAATAAAAGAGATGTTTCAACTAGTTTCTCGTTGGAAATTTACACTGCTGGCTGGCGATGAATCGGTTCACTGCTCGCAGTTTGTCTTTAATCGACAAAACATATGATAAAAGTACTACTCGCTCAACACTATGAAACCCTAAAACTCGCTTATAATTGAGCTTGCTAGCTTGTTTCCACATTCTGCCCTATTTATCACATGTCCATCGTTGTCGGTTGAACAACTGCCCAATTATAGTGTAACATTACAAAACAAACATTTTAATCAACGATTGTAGACAATTGACGTGCCCCACGGTTTTATTTTAGTCTAGTCTATGCATATGTATATAATTCCCACGACTGTATCTATTTTATTATTATTTTTAGGTTTTGGAAAAGTGTGTAATGTAAGGTTATGTGATCGTATGAGGAATGATGTGATTCGTGAAAGGTGTGGTGTAAAAGATGATATTGTAAGAAAGATAGAAAAAGGAATGTTGAGATGGTTTGGGCACATAGAGAGGATGGATGACAGTAAATTGGTGAAAGAGATCTATAGAGCCAATGTGGAAGGTAATGTTAGTAGAGGACGACCTCGGAGGACACATTTAGATCAAATAGAAAATGTGCTCAAAAAGGCAGGTGTCCGAAGTATGAAGAATAAAAGAGCATGTATGAAAAGATTGATGGATGTGAATGAAGCTAGAGAGGTTTGCCAGGATCGTACAAAGTGGCGATCGATAGTCTCTGCCTACCCCAATGGGAACTAACGGCGTGAGAATATGTATGTATGTATGTTTTAGGTTTTTAGTACATTTATCTTAAACATTGCTCTGTATGTTAATAATAAAACCGTTTAACTTAAAAAGTTTTTTTACCTATTTTTATTTTCTTATAACCTGGTTTTCTAGATACCTAAGTTTTTGTTGTACAGTGGATCCACGTGACAGAGGACAGGCCTTTCAATTACAAAATTTTGGTAAAACAAAGACAAAAACAAAATGATATGTACTTAAGCGCTCAAAATGCAAATAAATTATGTGATTGGGTCCCCCCCCATCTCCTCTAAAATTAAAAATCTGAAAAATGCATCATAAAATTATTTTTAAAAAATTGCTTCAATTCAGTATAATGAGTAAATTAAACATAAGCTATTTCTTAAAACTGTTTTTTTTTTCTGTACAAACACTTCGAAAATAAAGTTAAAGTTTCAATTCAATTTACGCTCAAAAATATTACCCGCTTATTCGATCTCTTTTCCGGCTTATGCTTGCTTCTACGAAATCCTTCATGAGCAAGCCTGACTACCACTTAACCATTTTATTCTATTTATTTTCTGCTAGTGATGGATTATAAGAAATATCCTAATACTTGCTAACGCTATAAACATATATAACCGTATACATACATATATATGGCCATATTTTATTTCCTAAAACAGTGTAGCTATAAAGTTTGAAAGTTGAGTGGGGAGATAATTGTAAATTAAAGGATGATTGGTCCTGGATCTCTAACCCCAATACACAGTGAACAATCAATTGAAAGGCCTACATCTAGGATATATCCCTGCGTCGCCTCATACGATACTCTCAAAAAGAAAGGTTTATCTTTTACAAACCGACACTAATAGCTTACTCACTAATGACTTATTCTGGAAAATAGATAATATCAGGCAAAAGTATCCCATTTATACCTGTAAATAGTATAAAAGAGCACAAATAACTAAAGTTAAAAGTCCTTTCAATTAGTAGTCGGCAGATACATCTCGCGCCTGTAATTTAAACGTTCATTTTATTGTTCTTACTCATTAAAAATCCAGGCGCTAAATGTTTTTCCACGACCAACGAGGTTACTAACTACTTACTAATGGAATTAAAGATGTGTTTGTTTGTTTATTATAGGTTTATTACTGACTAAAGACTTAACACTAACTTACATTATATAAACTACGGCTCAGATATAAAGTTTGCTAGGAACAATATTTTAATTTAAAGTGTTTACCTACCTATAAATTGATATAGAATACTACTACGTACGGTAAATACCAATATTTAAACATGTTTGTCGTATAGTAATAGCGTTATAGCAAATACAGTTGTATATTTGTCTCACGCTATCATTATTGAATCGCAATCCACAAAAATAACAGCAACAAATATAGAAAATAAGCCAGTAAGCTTCTACACTTGTTTTTTAATTATTTTCAAAGGCCGGGCTCTGTTCATTCTTCGGTTAGAACCGGAGGGCACTCAGCCAATCAATATCAGTCAGTTAGAGCACCCTCGAGCTGAGAATAGCGGAACAAGTACCGTTATTTTGAAATGTCATTTATTTTTCTTATCATTGTCTGGGAGTATCGAGTTTCAAGCTGATTTCGATGGTCTTTGTGGAAAAGTGATACTATTGATAGCAATCTTGGTGGCGTCTAATAAGGAAAGAATGTTTGCTTGATACAAGAATATAGGTAATGTTTATTGAAATATACAATGTAAAATAGAAACTGGGGTATCGATGGAGGATGAATTATTTAAGCTTGCTAATGCAAATATGTAATGTTATATTAAAATCGTTTTCAAAAAGACTCAACAATGTTTGAAAAATAGACTCTAGACTCAGCCGTTAACATCGTAGTCCCCAATGGGTGGCAGAGGGCTATCTATAGACCTTCTTGTATACCTGACTTAGGATTTGAACTCACGTCTATTGCATGAAAAGAGGTGTTGTTCCAACTGAGTCACCAAGGTTTTACTAAATAATTTAATTATTCATATATTGCGATGCCAAAACTTTGCAAGTTCCACATACATTTATTTATTTGGATAAACAACAGTGGCAATGTAACAATGACACGCCTTGCCAATGATCTAGTGTTTAATTTTGTTCGTTCTAGAAAGATAATGAAGATTTAAATTCCTGCAAGAAGCGTATATACACTTTACTAATAATATATATACTTTCATAAATAAAAACCAAAGTAACAAAAAGCTCTGGCCAGTTTTTTCTATTTCCATTTTTGTTTTTTAAAGCCATGTCTTTTAATTTGTTTAATGGTTGCTGAGGAAAAACACACACCCGATAAGTGTGTGCAAAACATAAAAAGTATTGTAAAGATCTGTTACTGTTTTTGCTGAAGTTTAAAATAAAGTGCTAACTTTGTGCCAATACAATGCATAAACACACAGTTTTACTTAACAAACGAATATCATAAATCCCGGCCGAGAAATGTAACACTAAATGAAATGTGACATTTTATTACGGAAACGGCAAAATATTCGAATAATTTTCACTGTTCTGTCCATTTGGTTTATGCTAATAACTTATTTACCATAAAAAGCTGCTCTTTTAAATGATTTCCTGGATTCAGATGCCGTTTAATAATGAAAAAAAATAGAGTCAGTATTTATAAACTTCAACAATTAAAAAATGGTGCAAGTATTTGTAATAAAAATACACACATACAGAATACTCACGCCATTATTTCCCATTGGGGTAGGTAGAGATAATCGATCTGAATCAAGAATAATCGTCTGGATAAAGTATGGTCCAATAACTCCACATTTTCCTGATTTTAAAACGCGATTGTTTTGCGAGTGGTATGTGAGCTCGCATTATCGTGGTGAAGAATTATGCAGTATTCATTATTTTTGCGTACATTTTAATGACTTCCGGAAAACAAAAATTGTGAACCAATCCTCCAAGAGCTGTTCTTTGTTCCTGTAAAGGAATCTTAGCCACGTGTCCAATTTTTGATGTAAAAGAAGCGATCATTTTTTTGATATGCTACGCGAGCGTACAACTTCTGTCGGGTTCACTTCACACAACAGACAGCCGATATTGGTGTTTCTTATCAGGCTCTTATAAATAAATCCACGACTCATCACCAGCGACTATGTTGTACACTGCATTTGAGCTCCCTCCGCTGAACTGTCATAGAGCAGACCGACACATACTATTACGACCTGACTTCTGTTCTTGGTCAAACGATGGGGCAAGCAGTGGGAAATTAACTTTGGAACACCCAGTTCTTTGTGTAAAATGGTTGACATACCAATCCCGATGAAAGCGCAAATCTGCTCATATGTAACATGTCTGTCTTTCATTATTAGTTGGCGAACAGCATCGATGTTTTTTTGTGTTACTAATGTTTTAGTCGACCGGTCGGCTAAAACATTAGTAACACAAAAACACACTGTGTGCCAAGAGACCAATCTAGCTGGACAAAACTAATTATGGCTTTCAGCATGCGCTAAACATAATTTGTTGCCGTAATATCAATGTACATAGTAATTATTTCGATTTACTTATGTCAAAACCAATCACCAGCTTTCTTAACGAGAGTTTCATATGCGCGTGAAGGTCAAATAGAACTGGTGATTTATTATTCATAAATTTATGTTGTTATTGGAAATATTGCGTTTTTTTATTGAATTTCGCTGTAACTGTTGTAACTAAGTTAATCATAAATATGAAGAATATAAAAATACTTTATACATTTTAACGTGATATTTCACATATTCATATATTAATTATTATAATGAATATTTCAAATATTCATTTAATGATTATCTTACAAGTCATTCTCATCATCAAAACTGGGCAAACACACATCTCTTAAACTATCTTCGCTTCTCACTTTTCTGACCAAATATAGCACTGCGGACCCACCGTACCACCGGCCGTACACCTGGTGGTATGGTGGGACTTGACCATACCACCGTAGGGATGTAGGAATTAATAATATCAGTTTTATTTATAGTTCCTATACTACTACACACATTAAAACTTATTTTACCAAACTAAAAATCACTTATAAAATAAAATAAAACGATGGAAAAGGAAACTATAACGACATGATAGTCCAATTGGTAGAAAACCCGCCCGTAAACAGACAGGCGTGAGTTCAAATCCCGGGCCGGGGCTACACCAATTTGTATTTTCTAAAATCATATGCGTGGTTAATTTATCATGGTTGTTAACGGTGAAAGAAAACATCGTGAGGAAACTTTCACAACACCTTCCGAATCCGAAGTAAACTTAGCATTAAGTTGGAATTTGACTTTCAAAAAACAAAGATTTATCTTTTTACTTTGAAATAAATGATTATTTTATTTTAACTTACATGGCCGAGTTGTAATTAGCCATGTGACAGTGTATTTGTACAAAACGGCGATAGACCTGCCCCCTATCACGTGAGTACACTGTCTAAGCAAAACGTAGGTACTCATACCTACTCTGGACACTAGGTGGCGATGTCACGTGATGTTAAGAATAACCTCTGCCAACTCCTTCGGGGATATACGGCGTGAACATTTGAGTTTAAGTTTTAAAATAGTAAGGTATTACAAATTAGTGAAAACTGCAGAAAAAAATATTTTTGTATATAAAACCAGTATAGCTTTTTTATTTTATTAAAGCTGCATTTATATTTATGCTACCCTGGTACTTAAAGTGTAAAAAATAGCAAAAAATAATTAAAAATTCTAAGTTATTTTAACTCTTGATGTTTTTGAACCGACGAAAATTTTACAAGTACAAACCCATTCCTATATAAACACCATATGTACTTACTTGTTTCTGTCCAAAAAAAAATAGTTGATCGGTGGGGAACGATTTAGATTTTTTTTTTCTAATTATATATTAACCGTACAACTAGTTGTACAATGGGGAAGGATTTTCAAAAAGCATTCCCCTCCACTAGTTGTACGGATTAGTTGGTCAGTGGGGAATACCTCCCTTAATGGTATTATTATTTTTCATTTCCATCACTAATACGGTGGTATGGTTAAGTCCTACCATACCACCAGGTGTACGGCCGGTGGTACGGTGGGTCCGCAGTGAAATATAGGATCTTAGAGTACGACAACTCAGTGCCTCAATCGGGAATGGAATATTTCCACTGTTCCTGTCATATCAACATTTTTTTAATTGAAATCTCATTGGTTTTAAAAATCGAATATCATTTATTTATTTAAAAAATATTCTCGGTT
The DNA here is from genome assembly GCA_963576735.1 of Bedellia somnulentella. Lineage (NCBI taxonomy): Eukaryota > Metazoa > Arthropoda > Insecta > Lepidoptera > Bedelliidae > Bedellia > Bedellia somnulentella. The sequence continues at coordinate 11,997,017 of OY755177.1, read as the reverse complement.
TTGTCACAAGATTATGCCAAGAGTTCATTTCTTATAAATCATTAGAAAACTTTTTGCTGCTTCAATTTTATAAATTGAGATTTATTGTTTAAACTATCCGTAATATAACCGTGACAGCTCAGCGGGTCTACCCGCCTATCTTACTGACAGGCGTGGTTTCAAATCCCGGGTCGAGCCTACAACTATTTGTCTTTTCTAAAGTCATATGTGTGGTTAATTTATCGAGGTTTGTTAACGGTCAGGGAAAAATGCATACATCATTACACTCACGCCATAGTTCCCAATCAATCTTTTTATTCATGGTCTTGAATTTTTAAACCTTTGGAAGCCTGCCTTTTTGAGCACACTCTCAATTTGGTCCAAGTGTGTCCTCCGTGGTCGTCCTCTACTAGCATTAACTTCCACGTTAGGTCTATAGATTAGAATCTAATCATTAGATACCCTTTACTAATTTCCTATCATCCATCCTTTCTATGTGCCCAAACCATCTCAACTCCCAAATCCGAATATCGAATCCCGAATCCGAAATTTGAATTTGAGGAATATCAAAATTACTATAGACCGCACACTTTCCTATGTAGCCTTTTACAAATTAAATCTCATGGATAAATAGTCCCATATTCTATATATTTTTTTCGTTTTTTGTGTACTTTAGCCACTCGTAATAAAACTCCTTTGGCGTCACCGTAACTATGTTTTCTGAAAAAAACCAAAGTTCCGCTGTTGCGAGCTGGTTAAAAACAATATTTTTTCAAATAACATACATGTAGCTACTACATATAAAAGAACTAGTCCGGGTACAAGAGGGTACAATAAACTTCAGGTCTACAAAATATAAAAATATAACAAAAAATACATATAACGCTACTTCACTTGTGTACTATTCGCTATGTAATAGTATTAGTGAGTTCAATTATACCGTAATAAAGAGTACAAACCTTCTACTTCATCGTCCATAGCTAAAACTTTTACAACACTTTGATTTTCACTATTATATTGAGGCACGTAAAACGCAAGTAAGCGAATGATTTCATCGTAAGCGTACCACCAATTGAGACGTTTGAAAATAAATATTAAATATATGAGTATTATTGTAAAAAAGTTTTTAGCTATCGTTTTCGATAGTTTAATAAAGGAAAGGAAGTAACCGATTTTGTCCAGCTAGATTCGTCTTTTGACTCACAGTGCGACCGGTAGAAAGAACTGCGGTGAAAGAGGAGTCAATGACGAAACTCTGAATACCAATGATAAATAGTCATTTTACTAGGTGATTCCAGATTGTTCTTAAATTAAACCTCAAAGTTTGTGAAAAAATATCTCAAGAAAATGGTTCCATTTTGTTGGTGTGTTAAATATCAAAATCAAGTAAAAACTTTGTTTGTGCAATGTCCAATGTTAATTAAAACTACAAACTTCAAATAGTTAACAGTGATAAAACGTATTAGTAAATTCAAATAACATTTCATATTTTAGCGTGTACTATATAAAAAGTATTTAAGGAATAACAACTTTTAGTAAAACCTTGGCAAATTATCAGATAAATTTATCACGATATAAAAAAGAAAATTCCGTTTACTTGTCTTTTTTATATCTTTTACGAGAAACACATATTGAAATTAAATTGATAAAAAACATAATTTTTTTGCTGTATCAAGTAAAACAATATACATCTTCCACCAAAATTAACACAGCACGGAACACTGCATATCTTTGCTCGTACCAAAAGAGATAAAAAGATTTGGCTAACAATAAAACCCAGAAATCGGTCAGTAGTTCAATTCAGTGTCAATTCCAGAGCCGTAAGAAAAATGGGAATGGAGTGTGCCCAAGAAACGTTTTAATTATACCTTCACTAACATTCACGTATGATTTATCGTGTTTCGGAACAAATACCAAGTTGTGTTACCAGTTCGATGGCTTGGAATAATTAATTAACCACCTTTTAGTCTGTTGCCACAACTAATTATGTGGAATGAAAAACAGGGTTTCGTTATGTACACATATGTTGAGTAATAAAATTTATAGCTAATTTTCTCGAATTTCAAAATGCTGTATTAATGTCTCAGAACAGGTCCCTGGCCCATTCTATCTCATCACGTCGTTATTAGTGTAATATTGTATAGCGAACAATTTATTCACTTTAATTTATATAAACATACATACATACATACATATTCTCACGCCGTTAGTTCCCATTGAAGTAGGCAGAGACTATCGATCGCTATTTTCTACCATCCTGGCAAACCTCTCTGGCTTCGTTCACATCCATCAATCGTCTCATATATGCTCTTTTATTCTTCATACTTCTAATTTATATAAACTATTGTTCAATTTCAATTAAAATATTAATATTATTTACAGCAATAAGAACAAAAAGCTATTTATGAAATCTTCACAGATTATCTAGAAATATAATAAAGACAATTTATTTCATTAAGTGTCGAATCTAAATGAAATGATCAAATATAAATTCGAATATTTTTTTCAGTACTGCGTACGACTTACTGAAATGTTTTTGAGTGTGTTAGTTTGGAAGTTTGAATATTATTATAAACGTAACTCTTTTCAGAAAGAAATAATAATTTCAAAGAGAGGGGCATAAAAGCAGGCGTCCAAAGTATGAAGAATAAAAGAGCATGAATGAACAAATTGATGGATGTAAAGGAAGCAAGAGAGGTTCGCCAGGATCGTACAAATTGGCAATCGATAGTCTCTGCCTACCCCAATGAGAAATGATGGCGTGAGTATCTCAAGCTTACGGGTCACTTTATAGAAAGAAAAATTTAAGTTAGAATATCATATTATACAGTATTTTTTTAAATGATCTCTATATAACCAATATACTAATGGCATTCTCAAGATTTTCAAGAATCAACGTCAACGACTTGTATCGTCGATCCTGACATAATGTTCTTATATCCTCGTTTTTTTTAGACAGTGCAATCACGTGTTCGTCAGAACGCCTTTATTTGTACAAAACGACGACAAGCCACCATTCCTAAAAGATAATGCGGCGTGAACGTTGAGTTTAAATATATTGTTGCCATGACAATAACAAAAACCTGAAAAAAACTATTACAGCAAAGAAGCATTTTCCCACGATTTTCCCATTCAAAGTGGCAGTGATAGAATGTCCAATAATACCTTTAACTGTTTTTTACTTCGTCTTGGTGGATAAATTCTCCTTTTCATTGAACATATACGTCTGAAACATTGATTTGAGTTTCTAATTAAATTTTCTTATCAACATGCTTCATGGAAAAAGGTTGAACCAAAAACAATAGTGAAACATTCATTTTAAGAGCATTTCCAACCGACTTTTTGGGGATAAACAAAGTAGTTTATTTCATAAGTAGATTGAGTGCTGCGCTGAGCACTTGTGTTGATTCATTAAACAAGAACAATCTGCATTCAGCCGTTTGTTGTAGAGCGTCCCGCTGTTTGCGAATCACATTGTATGCTACTTGCATGTTGCTATTGTTTTACTTGGCGTTTTTAGTACGTGGCCTTTTACTCTCGCGATATATTTATGTAGCTAATTTAATGTGAACAACCGTGATGGCACAGACTCTTATGCAAAGAGGTGTGGATAAATATCATATTTGTTAACGGTGAGGGAAAACATCGTGAATAAGCCCACATGAACGAATTTGACTCAGGCAAGTGAAAGCTAAAGCGAAAAGTTCGGCCTGTTCTTTGTCACGTGTGTATATATTCAAAGATATAATTCTTTATTTTTTTTAATGTGCCGTATATTGTTGGCTTACATGAGCGTAAACTCTTTGTTCTGTTGTCGTCTTAAAAGCCGCTAGGGTATGTAGATTATAGGGTGGATCGGTGTCGAGTACCATATCCAGAAAAAAAAATACAATGTTTTTGACACTTAACTTCCAAACGCAGCAGAAAAATTTGTAGTCCTAAAGCTCTGGTTACCCCTTTTAGACCCATTCGCAGCTGCGGGAGTGCGAGGTAAAATTCTCGTGTAATAGTGTTTGTAACAATACTCCATAAAGCGGCTTGACCAATTCTCATGAAATTTCGTTTGTTTATGGAGTAAGAATGGGGACAGGATATTCACAATTATGTATACCACGAAATTCCTTTTATACAGCTTTATTTGTAACATTCAATGAAATTTACGATGTGATGTTGTTAGAATTATAATTATTAGCATATTCTTACGCTCGTTCTTTGCAATATTATCCAACATCAAACTAGTGGTAATACAAAATAGTATAGTACTTATTTTTCTATATAGTAGAAAATTTGAGGCTGCCTAATTAATGGCCAAATAAACAGTATAAATCCGGAAATAGTGTATCTATTATATGTTTTCGAGTTGTATTATATTAATAGGAAATTATATAAATAGGAATATGTAATAATTTATCGTGGTTGTTAAGAGTGATGGAAAACATTGTGAGAAAAACCATGGGGAAATTCCAGAGAAAAAATGAGTTGTAATTTGTCATGTGACAGTGTATTAGTATAAAACGGCGATAGGTCTGGCCCCTATCACGTTAGTACACTGTCCAGGCATACGTGGGTACTCCGAACATCAGGAACAGGAACATCATCAACATCGTCACGTAATGTTCAGAAGTACCTTTAGTATTTTTGCCAACCCCTTCGGGGATGTACGGCGTGAACGTTTAAGTTGAGTTGAGAGTGTGTAATAAAAGGTCAAGTTTAAAATGTAATCATTTAATTAACTTAATTCTGAGAGGCTCGTTAAGATTATACTGAAAATTAAGAATTTCTATCTAACCAAATGGAGAATATTAATTATTAGCTGTGTCGCTTTTGATTAGCATTTTACCATTTCTTTGCATACAGAGGCGGTTACAAAATTAAAGGTTACATACTGTATTTCCGACACTTTTAAAGCAGAATATGATTGTACCGAAAACTTATCAACTTTTTGTTAATTGCCATAATATTGTTTCACCAAAAATTCAAATACCATATTTTTATATTCCAGATTATCGATTGACTTTCTTTTTTCTTTACTATCAATATGATTAACCACTAGAACGGATTCCTACAGAATCAAAAACCAGATAACCTTAATTCCGCAATATTGCTTTTGCATCAATATGATTAACCACTAGAACGGATTCCTGCAGAATCAAAAACCAGATAACCTTAATTCCGCAATATTGCTTTTCCGAATAATCACTATTCCATAAAATTATTTTCCATACATTTAAAATACAGATGTATTGAATGATACCCACTGCTATGAATAATTTTGCAGGCACATTTTATGTAAGTAGTATACCCCGCCCCCCGTTCCCTACATGCAGCATGCACGCAAGCAAGCTGCAAACAAGCAAGTATGCATGCAAGCAAGCATACTTTATAAAGAGAAATCTTACCTTTATTTATTCTTTATTTATTAGTAATAATCCCCACATGAGGTTTTCATGAACAAAAAGATTTAAACTAACTAAATGTGACCTAACTTTTCTTTGCCTGCAGGGGGCTTTCGCGTCCGACCCCCCAAAGCAGGGGGTCTCTGCCCCCCTGCACTCCCCTTACATGCAACCAAGCAAACAAGCATGCAAACAATCAAGCAAGTATGCATACAAACAGGCATGCATCCACGTTTTATTAATACAATTTTTCTAACATAAATAATATCTAGTTAAAGAATTTTTCGATTTGTGAGACTATAATTTTTTTATGAGATATGAGATTATAGTAAAAAATATAGTTGATAAAAGCAAAAAAAAATTTTTATAATCTGGTTTTAGTTTTTTTCGGAAATGATACTTCTAGAAAATGTATTTATGTACTAATGAAGTTGTGGCAAATAAAGCATCTGTGATACGTAAATTCTGTGAACCGTCTTCTAAATGTTGAAATTCGGGTTTAAAATATTCGAATTTACGAAATGTTATCAAAATAAAATATCTTAATAACAAAACCCAAGCAGCTGCTAAAATTTTGCATTTCGATTTCTGGCTATTATAGCATTTTATAATGTTAATATTTGTTTCAAATTCTATATATTGATAAGTGATTTTAACTGATGATTTCACTATGATATTTTAATAGTAGAACTTTTTTTGATATTTTTGCCATAGAATTACTACATTTTAGATACATTTTATAAGATAGTGATTACCTTACAAAGTTTAGATTTAAATTTAGCCAAATATTTCTCCATTTATTGCATTTCCTTTAACTGCGTCTACAGACAGAAAACGTTCGTCACTCTGACAATTTCTTCTCCCTAATGATAAGGGAAATAAATGAGATATCACCCCATTCTGACGCCAACTACGAGAAAGTAGAAAGCTTAATGCGTTCTCCGTTTTAGCTACGCCATAGCAGTTTGTCTTTCAGTCACGTAATTTGAATATTTCATACTTTAATTAATTAACGCCTTTGCTATTAAACAACAATAAATAAGCGAAATTTAAATTTTAGGCTCTTGAGATAGCTTGGGTTGGATTCTTAATCATAATGAATTATGAGAGACTATTTATAAGTAATTTTAGGAAGTATTAATTCCTAAATTTATATTATTATTTTACATGTATCCCTACATATGTATGAATATGCTCTCTCCATTTTTTCTTTTCAGTAGGCAGACCGTATTTATTACTACTTTTTACAATCGTTTTTTTAGTATCTCCATTTTCATTGGAATCAAACCACACCTATATTATTGTTAGTCTTTAATCAGATAAGAACCTATGTTTTAATCATTACTTACATTTTATATTAAGCAGATTTTTGGATCACCTTGTTTTTTATATTAGATTGATTGATGTTGAAACAAAACTCAATTGTAATTCCAAATAAGACAAATTAAACCCAAGCCAACTACAGGAAGGAAGTAAAACACGATAAGAAGGGTTGCTAAAGAACAATCATGAAGTTTGCTCAACTTAATTTCCCTTCGGTTAACTTTTGTAGAATCTGGACGATAAATCTCATCAATTTGTTGATTATAAGTCGGCGATTGTCGAAGTGAACTGGCCCGCTGAGGCCTCGTGTGGCCGGCTTCCTTGATTCAATTACTGCAAAGTTTCTACCCTTTTGTTGGCTTTCATATTTCTATGTCGAGTCCAATTCCCTTTTTATTCCTCAATGATTTATAGGTAAGGTGAGTAGGAGTTTTGTGAATATTTGCTTAAGTTTAATTTATAAAAGTAACATTTACTTTAGGAGTAAAATACATACTTTACTTCACGGCCATAATACCAAAAGGGTAGTCAGAAATAATGTGTGTGACCACTTGATATATGTTACATATTATGATATAATAATGGATTTCTGTTGAAAGATTTAGAACCACGCCGCCTTACATTATTATAGTCCTGTTTCCAAGATAACCTCGTAAAACACTAGTGCATTAAAAACAGGATGTGATATTCCGACACTGTAGGGCTTTAAAGTCCCTTTAGCTCGTTCTTATAACAGCTCTAGTACCCTTAATTGCTTCATAGGAAGACTTGATGTAGAGTCTTTCAATACCGACACTGTAGATAAAACATAACATAAACGTTCACGCCGAATATCCTCGAAGGGGTTGGCAGAGGTACTAATACTTCTGAACATCACGTGAGTTTGTCACCTGGTGTTCAGAGTACCCACGTTTTGCATGGACAGTGTACTCACGTGATAGGGGGCAGGTCTATCGCCGTTTTGTACGAATACACTGTCACATGACTAAGTACAACTCAGCCATGTGGGTTTCCTCACGATGTTTTCCCTCACCATGATAAATTAACCACACATATATCTTTAGAAAAGACAAATTGGTGTAGGCCCGGCACGATAACCGAGTGCTCTACCCACTGCGCTATCACGGTTATCATGTAATGTAGATGAAAATGCTTATATATATTCTATCCATAGAAAATTTACTTATATGGATTTATTTACATATGATTTATTTAGGTGTAATATTTTTTATGCCAGTTCTACAATAGAAAATCACATATCATCAAATATTGTGATAGAAATGGTTACGATCGTAGGTACTTTATCCTGGTTAGATTTTATCGTTTACGTAACGAATACTTTTTTGAAAATGATTACAATATAACATAACATAAAACATAAACGTTCACGCCGTTTATCCCCGAAAGGGTTGGCAGAGGTACCAATACTCCTGAACTCACATGGCAAGCGCCATCTAGTTACCAGAGAAGGTACCCACGTTTTGCTTAGACAGTGAACTCACGTGATAGGGGGCAGGCCTATCGCCGTTTTGTACGAATACACTGTCACATGACTAAGTACAACTCAGCCATGTGGGTTTCCTCACGATGTTTTCCCTCACCGTTAGCAACCATGATAAATTAACCACACATATGACTTTAGAAAAGACAAATTAATGTAGGCCCGTCCCAGGATTGGAACTCACGCCCTTCTGTTTTCGGGCGGGTGTTCTACCCACTGGACTATCATGTCGCTTACAATAGTTATCAACAAAGTGTTTAGGAGATCCCTACTGGATATATCCTCAACAATCAAACAAATAAAGCCATAGTTTTGTTTAAAATAGCTCAAAAAGGTAGTAAACTTTGAATTTGCTATCTATCACATTAAAAATCCTAGAGTCACATATCCCCGTATTTGCGCGCATGCAAATGTCAGGTTTTATGTCAGACTCGTTTTAAAACTTCACAAAGCTCTGTATTCGGCTGGAGCTTTATGTAACCAATTCTCGTTCCGCTCATTTGTTTGAAGTGCGATTTTAAAATAGCTGTCGTAAAAAAGTAAATAAAAGTTCTACATGTAGCCGATAGAGCGACATTTATAGTAAGTAGTGTTTTTACATTACTTACAACTTTGTAACCGTGTATTAAGCTGACACGCTATAGATCACTTACTTGTCTCTCGTATACTCAAATGTTGATCTAGATGACAATAGTAATCTTTATACAAACTATATATACCAGTATTTTATATAATATACCCCATAATTGGTCTGAAAATAGAACGTTTAGCTCACAAATCAAAGTTTTCAGGTTCGATTCCCGAAACCCAATTAAACCGAGCGAGGAAACCAATAATAAAATTGCGAATGATTTAGCAAGGGAGAATATTAAATGCACAAAATAACTGACTTCATGAATTTTAGGAGCAGGTATTATTTTCTAATACATTTATATAATATCGCTTTTTCTGTGGGTGGATGTCAAAAAGCAAACAGTGTGCTCTTAAGTGATATATTTTATTTAATTAAAATAATACATAGAATACAATAATTTAAAGTGCTAAACACGGTGGACTAATGCTTGCCAGCAATTATTATTCTCTAAGTGGCAAACACTGGTAACTAAACCTCAGTTTTTTATAATATTTTCAAAAATATCAACAATAACTATCAACAATGGAAGTAAAGGCCATCAAGAATTTACTAATGGATCTCACAGATTTATTCCATAAGAGCATTGCTGCTTTTCAGGAGCAGCTGCAAGTGACCAGCTTGGAAACCCCCACTGCAACAAATCTTGCGGTGAAATTTTCTGCATTTCGCTCATTTATAACTGAAGCTTTAAACTGTCTGCAACAGCAAGTTGAGTTCATTTCCCGCGATACTGACCGGCTGGAGATGCGAATTTATTTTATTTATTATTTATTATTAGCCATTTATGTCCCACTGCTGGGCAAAGGCCTCTCTCCCCTTCTTCCACTCCAGACGGTTTTGAGCGGTCTCCCACCACTTCTTATCCCAGAGACCCAACTTGTTATGGAGATGCGAAGCAGGCGGAAAATACTACTCATACATGGTGTGGTTGAGTCCAAAGAAGAAGACCTCGCTGCACTTACTACCAAGTTATTGGTTGAAAAACTTGCTGTTTCTAAGTGTGTTATTGGGGATATTAGCCTCTGTCACCGTAGGGGACGCTCTGCCGGTGAACGAACTAGGCCAATATTGGTTAAATTTAAGAACCAGATTGTTCGGGACCAGGCCTGGTCGTCCAAGACACGTCTCAAGGGCACTGGTATCACACTCTCGGAGTTTTTGATTAAAAGGTGGCATGATGCCTTTCTAGCAGCACGGCAGAAGTTTGGTATGACGCAGTGCAGATCCATATTTCGGCACCAGACGGGTCGCGCCATCGCATCACGTCAGTTGCAGAGTTGGAAAGCATTCCTGCTTCTCCAGCACCCGCTGCTACCAGTGCAGCTGCTACTGGGGCTTCTGCTGCGACCAAAGCTCAGAAATCCATAACAACCAGACCCGTACGTGCAGTAAGAAAATTATGGTGTAGTATGTTGTTCAATAATTCTCTCGTTGGCTGACGTAGGTTATATGTAGAAATTTTAACATGTTTGTTTTTTTTTTCTTTTCCAAATTCTATGGTGTTTTAATTATTAATTGATGGGGTATTTGAGTATTAATGTATTACTATTATTCGGTATCTTTTAGATTCTCGCCTCTCCCATGGCCGAAACGGAAAATATAAAATTTTAATGGAAGAGGCGGTACTCCCCGACAAGAGCACAGTTGGTCGGGGTCAGGTAGTCAGGTTCAAGAACCGACGGACGCACATAGGTATTTTTTCGTCAAAACGTGCCCAAAAATATTTTATCACTTTAAAGTACCCAGAACGTTATTTATAAATGAAAAATATGTTTATTTATTGAATTCCATGTTTTAATTATGCTTACACTTACGGTATACCTAAATGACAAATTGTTCGTTACTACGTACTGCCTCTCACTTTTCACGCAAAACGGCTAGATGGATTTTGATGAAACTTTGTAATACCATTATAGGCTACTATCCCGAAATTCCAACGGGAACGAAAGTAGTACGGGTTAAGTGGCAGGGGGTCCACTAGTGAGACTATCATCAAAATCGCCATTGTCATCAATTGTTGCTGCTTCAGACGGTTTTTCGATGCTCTCGGATGCCAGTAACTTTAATGCTTCTTTCGTTAGCGGCGTGCTTTTTTATGCTTTGCTGCACGAGTACATGAAATAAAACGATCTGAAGACAGAAGTAGTCTGCTGAGAATATCCATATTGCAGTCTTCTCTGGTAAATTTACGAGTGAATTGCAGCCGATATTGCCGAAAATGTTTATTCCTAGCTTCAGCTGCTTCCTCAGAAAGCATTCCGATAGGGAGAATACCAGTCTTGATCACTGATGGTCCATGGATCAATATTTTATGGACAGTCGGCGACATGGGAAGCCAGGAATACAAGGCCACGTACGCTTGGTTAGTATCAGAACAAAAGGCCCCAAATTTCTCGACATCAACGGGAAGACCACAAGATATTACTTCTAATATCGTTGCAAACCTTTTAATAAGGTCCAGGTCTATTCCCAATACTTCAGCAGATACGTCTGCATTCGCAAAAAATCTCCGTGAAGTATTACCGTCATTAGAGTAGCCGTACCCTGCTTTTGGATAGTCTACCCGCAGACCTAAAAGTTCTTTAAACTGTTTTTGAATCAGTTTCTTTCGATCTTCCACAATTTTTTTTTCTTCTAGACCTCGTATTTGCCATTTTTTCAGTGGTAATTTGTATGCCAAATGAAGAAGAAACTCGAAGAATCGGATGTGTGCATGTAATATGGACAGGCCAAATTCTAAAAACTCAGTTTTTTCTGGTACCTTTTCCAACTAGTTGAATGACTTTGAGGTGAGACCACAAATAAAGCAACGCATCGTGGAAGCAGTTTCGCTGGCAGCATTGCACACCTTCCCGTCTACCATGGTGAACAACATGGTAAAAGAAACGTTTACTTTCATGCCAGTTTTCTGCAATGGACAAGAAAACGGAACCAATTCACTGATTTGACTCTTGATGTATTGGATCTCTTCCTTTGTGACCTCGGTCGTCTCATGCACAAATCTTATTCTAATAGGCCTGCAGAAGTTTGGAGAAGAAGGAACCGGGTTCTGCCATATGATTTTTTCAACATTATTTGAAATTGTGATCAAACGGATGGGTAGGAATGAACTTATGAAGATATTTCCATCTGAATCAGATTCGTGTTGAAATTTTTGATTGTATTCTATTTGTTGGGACCCATCGCAGCCCCATTTACAACTTAACTTAAGATTGGAACGTTCTTCTTCCGTTAACGTCTCTAATACGTCTTCAAGGTATTTAAATAACCGCAAAGCCGTATGATTTAACAATTCTTGGAGACTAATTTCAGCCAGGGTAGAAGTGACTCTCCATGATGTTTCCTGATCCGGGTAACACTTTTTTTTTGCTTGGAGTACAGCAGAGTAAGGCGGGAATTTTTCGGAAGGTGTTCGTATAGAGAAGAAGCAACAAAGAAACTCTTTACATTCACATTTTTTCATTTTTTCAAAATATGGTTTGTACAATTTCAGTTTATAAACATGTTTATACTTTACAAAAGATCTTCTATGCGACCAAACCAAACGCTAGTTTGACATAATTAAAATAAAATTTCCATCACAAAAACCAATCACATAACGTGAGAAGAAAAATCCTCACTAGACAATTATTCCTAGGAATAACGAGGGAAGATTTATAGCTTTACGGACATGGTCATGTGCGCGTTGGGTCCTTGTCGTTTAAAAAATCTTGAACACTGTAGTAAGATTTCTTTAAAAGCATGGCTTTAATTGCCTTTTTAAAAGATGCCACAGGCAATTCCAATAGGCTTTGCTTTGCTTGTTGTGGTGTTTGAGATACTTCCATAAGGATATTTGAAGCGGTAGGATTTCCAGACGAACGAAGACTCATCTGGGTTGCGTAAACTAACTCATCTAGATCTGTCTTTTCTCTAAGCGGCATTGTCTTTCTGCGCTTGGAATTATCACTTGATCCTTGGAAGGTTTTGATGGGTCTACCAGGCGACTTCTTTTTTTTTCAATTGGTATTTTTATTTTTGAGTCTAACCCAGCTAAATTTACTTTTCTAAAATTTACTTCTACTCGCTTCGCAGTGCTCCATTTCTGTTTGAATTCATGCTTGAACTTTTGAAGCACGTTTTTAATAATATCCCTCGAACAATTTGTGTCTTGTACCAGTATATCATACAAAAGTTCAAATTTCTGGTCAAAATTTTTGAGCGGGGTACTTCTATATAAGTTGAACAATGCATTTTTCGTATATGACTTCTTTGAATCTTGTGATTTTGTAAAAAAAAAGGTGAAATAGTATGATCCTAAAATTTAGATACTTAATATTTTTTTCCATTTTTTTTATATAGAATTCAATTTATCTCATAAGTTGCAGGGATACGGCAAATTTTTACTTTTAAGTAACTGACACCTTTAGCTATCAGAAAATGCCAAAATCACTGCGGAACTCGGCGGAACTCACAGTCATAACCCTTCGGCAATACTACAAACGGACCCAGATTTCAAAGTGTAGAAGACCTACATTGTCGGTCATGTATCAAGGTTGAAGTGAACAATGTAAACAAACATGAGTGTAAATATTATAGCCAATACCTTCATTGACAGCATCCATCACAAAAAATATCCTCTAGGCCACACTATTTTTCACAATCGTTCAATGAAATAATTATTTTTTTCGTAGTAAACAACCTTTACACAACACAGAAAAAGAATAACAACTTTGCGGCTCAGTTGCTAAAAAACTACAAATGCGAAACAACTTTCGAGGGTACTTTCAAGTAGGTAATTTAACTGGCTAATCGTTGACGTATGACACATTGACTGATTGTCAACTTTGTTTTTTGTATTTATGGGCATGGACCTCCATACATTCATCCCTTAGTGGGACGATCCGAGCCGTATCAAGCAGCACCGCTTTCTGCATTTGTGCTGGAACCGACACGCCACAGAAATCCAACCGCCTCAAGTTGGTCGCGAGGCTGGTTGGAATTAACCCGTTCGCGGACAAAACAATTGGGATAATTTCTGTCGAGGTCATACCCCACATGTGGTGATCTCGTGAGCCAGATCGGGATACTTCCGACGCTTCTCGGTTTCAGTTTTCACGAGACCCTCGTCATGTGGGATAGTGACATCCACTAGAAACACAATCGACTGCGACCGATTCCATACCACGATATCAGGCTTGTTCGCTAGAATAGTCCTGTCTGTGATAACGGATCGGTCCCAATAGATTTTGGCTCGGTCGTTTTCTAGGATTGGCTCCGACAGATACTTGTAATACGGCAGCCTCTGTTGCAAGAGTCCGTATTTCAGAGCGAGCTCCTGATGTAGGATTTTGGCTGCTTGGTTGTGTCTGTGCAAGTACTCAGTGTTAGCAAGAGCCGAACAACCGGAAATAACATGCCTAAGTGACTCTCCGGGACGGCCACATGCTCGACAGATGTCTGTGGTACCGTCCTTTATGATGTATCTCCGATAGTTGCGCGTCTTGATAACCTGGTCTTGTATTGCACAGACAAAACCTTCGGTTTCCCCAAAGAGGTCTCCGAAACGCAGCCAATGCAGGGAGGCTTTACGGTCCACGAAAGGTTCGTAAAGTACCTTGTGAAACCTCCCGTGCAGCTCCTTCTCTTTCCATACGGACTCCCGATCAGGGGTGCTAAGTACCTCCGGGGTTCACCAATCCCGTGAGGCCAACGATAAGGGAGTCAGTCCTTTATCACTAGCGACCACCTCTCCACGAATACTATCATCCGTCATCGTCCAAAAATAGTTTCTGAGGTTTCATACCTCGCGGTTGTGCATGGTTTTGGCACTCAAGAGGCCTCGACCACCACACTTCCGCGGGATATACAATCTCATAACTGACGATCTCGGATAATGCACTCGATAAGAGGTCATCGTCGTGCAGACTCGTCTATCGAGAGCGTCTAGTTCGAACTGAATCCATCTGAGCACGCCAAACGTGTACATCAGTACAGGCATGACCCAGGAGTTAATGGCTCGGATCTTATTAACGCCTTACAAGTAGCTATTAAGCACACTTTTCAGGTGTTCATAAAACTCCTCGCAAACACCCTGTTTCACGTCTGCCACCTTCACACCGATGGTTTGTGACATACCCAGATACCGGTATGTTTCAGCCTCGGAGAGTGCCCTCAAATGATTGGTGCCGACATCGATAACATCAAAGTGAACGACATGCCCCTTCTCAACATGAATGACCGCACACTTATCAACCCCGAGCTCCATTTTGACGGAACTACTGAAATCATTAGTGATTGTCAGCAGCTCCGTCAATCTGTCAGCTGTGGGGGCATAAACCTTCAGGTCATCAATGTAAAGGAGATGAGGCATGCGTGTAACGCCTCTCCGAAACTGCAAGCCCGTTCCCGAATTCTCCAAGAGTTTACTTAGAGGATTCAGGGCCAAGCAAAACCAAACCGGACTCAGGCAATCGCCCTGGAAAATCCCTCGCCTTACGTCAATTTGGTCATCCGCGTCCGTCATCCGCTGTTCGTCCAGACTCAGGATGGTTCTCCAATACCCCATACACTGCCTGAGGAAGTGACGAACTTTACAATCAACTTTGTACAGCTCGAGGACCTTCATGAGCCACGAATGGGGTGTCGAATCGAACGCTTTCCTGTAGTCTATCCAACCAGCGGAGAAGTTCTAACGGTTGCGTTTGACCAGTTGGCCTACGACCGCGTCGATGAGGAGCAGTTCCTTGCTACCGCGACTATCGCCCCTACATCCGTTCTGAGCTCCAGAGATCACATTGTTATCAACAATGTATTGAGTCATCTTGGAGCTCAGAACGGATGTCAAGGTCTTGTAAATTGTACAAAGACAAGTTATGGGGCGATACTGTGATGGATCCGCGGTAGCATCGCTCTTTGGAGCTAAATGAGTAACCCCAGTCAGTAGTCAAAAAGTTCGGGAGCGTCCCAGTCTCGAGGGCACTTTGGAACTGACGGGCGAGAGTAGCGTGACAGCGCGTAAACCCCTTCAACCAGTAATAGTGCAATCAGACGGACTTTTCCAGTTCGGAGCCTTACGGACCGCAGCCATCACATCCTCCTCGGATATGTTGACGGGGTTCATAGGTGCTCTGGGTTCGCACGCTCCCTCGACCGCCTCGAACCATTGGCCATCTTCGTGATCCACAGGAAGCGACCAAAGCCCGCGCCAAACGGCAACTACTTCTGCTTTTTCCGGTCGCTGACCCGTCGAAACCACATCGGGACGCTCTAAAGTTCTGTAGAACTTCTTCTGGTCACTCATGAATAGACGATTCTGTTGGTACCTCTTTACTCTTTCAGAATATCGCCTTATACGATTACCCCAAGCAGCTATCTTCTGCTTCAGATCATCGACGCGCTCCACCAGTGTACAGGCAAACTCCGGTGAGTTATCAAAAACATTACTTATGCTCACGGCTGTAAATCCCTAGAAGGGGTAGCCAAAGCTAAGGAATCAAAATTTCCTAAGCCACTTTTGGAAAGTTTAGTGGGGAAAAGATGGTGTAATAAAGGTTCTTGGTGATAGGTCTCCAACCTTATCGCCCAAAAACCCCTTAAAAGCCCCAATGCCGTTAGTCGCCTCTTACGTACACCCACCGGAAGAAATGGGGTAGTGCTATTCTAAGCCGACAGCTAAGCTACACAGCTCATCAAAAACATTCTCACCGGGGAATGCCTCCCTGACAAAGCGCACCACCCTCGGCCTATTATTGCCTGATCTGAAGCTGGCCAGTTTGCCGATGAGGACTCTGGCCTTTGTGATACGGCTTTAAATCCGCCTTATCCAGGCTGGCCTAGTTCTAGTCCTGGGACTAGTACTGCGAGCCTGGCGACAAATTGACAAACTGTCATTGCAGCGCCAAAGAGAATTGAATCCGTATCCCAAAGTTCCATGCTGCTCTCTAAAAATCATGGCAGAGCAGCATGTTATTGACGGCCTCAACGACATCCCGAACCTTGATGCTGAGAGGAACTCGTGGCAGCCTCGGCCTCCTTTCGAGAGGCACTTGGCGATATTCCAGGATCGTCTCTTTGAGTGCGCCCTCACCAAATCCAAAGCCAGGGAGACTGTTCCCCAATCGCTTTCCGCACCACCTATATCCGGCAGGTTAGTAAGTGGCTCCCTCCGTACTTCCCGTTCAGGGACTGGGGGGAGAACCTGCATGGGTGACTCTACGTCCAGCGGAGGAACAGCCTCGCGTCGCAATTGTTCGAGTTCGGTAGTGCTAAAAAGTTCTGAGCGCTGTATGTACCGAACTCGGTCCGCCAGGTTTTGTTCTGTGACGGTCAAATTGCAGGCGCAACCTAATGCAATGGCATCGAAATACATTAAAACTTATAAATATTTTATAAGTTTTTATGTATTTCGTTGCCTTGCCGGTCAACGCAACACACCCGCACTCAGTCGGTTAGAAGCTTTGAAAGTGAGCGAAAACAGCTCCACAAAAAAATTCATAATGAC
The DNA here is from genome assembly GCA_963576735.1 of Bedellia somnulentella. NCBI lineage: Eukaryota > Metazoa > Arthropoda > Insecta > Lepidoptera > Bedelliidae > Bedellia > Bedellia somnulentella. The sequence goes on along the minus strand of OY755177.1, from coordinate 11,979,702 downwards.
ATCTTGCATACTTCCAACCTGCCAAAAAAAAGTGAACACCAAAGCAAAAGGACTGGGAATCACATTACACCGGTAAATATTGTTTAATTTCACTTACTTACTTTCGATGATTGAAAGCAATTTAATTTTGTTTACATTACGAATTCTTTACGCCACCATATCAGTGTTGCAAGCGAAGAACTTTGTATTTTCTACCATTTTCAACATAAGGATATTATTTATTTATTTATTTATTAATTCATACATGATAACCATCATTAAAGGCGCAGCCTAATGCAATGGCATCGAAATACATAAAAACATATAAAATATATTCATAATTAATTATTAACATTATTAAGAAATAACTTGTAATGTATGTTAGTAGTTGTCAGAGTTAGATTTATATTTATATGTTAAGGTAGTTTAGGATTTTAGTCTATAATACATGATTGAAGGAAACACACGTCTTTTATTTGTCAGTGGCGAACGAGTATAAATTATAACTTTTAACTAGTGAAGTTGTAAAATACAGTGTCACAATGTCGGTGGGACAAATGCGTGAGTTTGTGATTGGGTCGAGTAGCTGGAGCAGCTACGTGGAACGGCTGGAAATGCATTTTCTCGTCAACAAAGTGGAGGATAGTTTGAAATTACCGACGTTAATATCCGTTATGGGTGAAGACGCGTATGAACTGTTGGTAACATTGGCTAGCCCTATTAAACCAGCTAGCTTATCATACAAGGATGCAGTGAAATTGTTGGCCACCCATCTTCAACCACAACCATCGGAGTTGGCAGAGAGATACAAATTCCGGCAACGACGTCAACTTAGTGACGAATCCATCACCAACTATGTGACATGTTTAAGGAAAATGTCTAAATATTGTGCGTTTAAGGAGGCGCTGAATGAAAATATGCGGGACCAGCTTGTTTGCGGGTTAAAAAGTGACGCCATTAGGCAAAAATTGTTTGCGGAGAATGAGCTCACGTATAGCAGAGCGGTTGCATTGGCGCTATCTTTAGAGGCTGCTGAACGGGATGCAAATAGTGTAGTGGTGGATTACTCGAACAATCAGTCAAAATATACGGAACAGTTAAACGTACTAAATTTAAATGAGTGTTCACGATGTGGTGATACCAAACATAATAGACATGACTGTGTATATAAAAACTATATGTGTTACGCGTGCAAAGAAGTAGGCCATCTTAGAAAAATGTGTTCACGGAAATTCAATCATGCCAGGAGGACTCAAGAATCGGCGGGTAAAATGAGAAGCCAATTAATACATCGCGGGCAGGTAGCGGGAAACGGCGCGGTGAGTGCCGTTGGCGGTGGAAGCGGCGGCGGCGGCGCAGCGACCAACAATCGTTGGCGGGCCGAGAGACGCGGGGGGCGCGGAACAGCGCATGCGCAATCGGTAGTGCACAGCAGAGAGCGAACCAAGTTGAACTTGTTGAATGATCACGATGACGCAATCACTTCGGAATCGGAAGAAGAAGAGCGTTTGTATCAAATGTCGTTAGGGAAATATAAACCGGTTAGTATTACTATTAAAGTAAACAATTGTTTGTTGAATATGGAGATTGACACCGGATCAGCATTATCTTGTGTTAGTAAAAAAGTGTATGATGAATTATTTAATCAATTACCAATAAAACCTTGTAAGTTAACTTTAAAATTGTATGATGGGTCGACCATAAAACCTTTAGGCTATTTAGAAGTCATTGTTGATTATAATGGAGTCAGTAAACAGTTAGATTTGTATGTCATAGACAGAGGCACTACTAGTTTGTTGGGTCGGCAGTGGTTAGCCGAATTAAATATTCCGGTATATGTGCCGAGTGCCAGATTAGAATTAAATCATATGCCAGAGTGTAGTGCAGAACACATAAAGATTATAAACGATGTAATTTCCAGGCATGAATCGCTGTTTGACGGAACACTGGGTAAATACACGGGAGGTCGAGCCAAGCTAAAGGTGCGCAAGGGCGCGAATCCTATTTTTTTCCGGGCGCGACCGCTGCCTTACGCGTTGCGTGAGCGGGTGGATGCGGAGCTCGACGCGATGCTGCGCGCGGGCGTTATCGAACCTGTTACCCATTCCGACTGGGCCACTCCGCTCGTAGTGGTAAACAGAGCGGACGGGGGACTTAGAATATGTGCGGATTACAAGGTAACCCTTAATAAAGTATTATCGATGGATAGGTTTCCGGTCCCAAAGATAGAAGACTTATTTAGCAATATGTGTGGTAATCAATGGTATACAAAGATAGATCTCTCACAAGCATACAATCAGTGTGAGTTAGACGAGGATTCAAGGCAATATACGGTGATAAATACGCATAAAGGGCTTTTTAAATATAATAGATTAGTGTACGGTTTGTCGTCGAGCCCGGGAATATTTCAAAAGTTGATGGTTGACATGTTTGCAAAGTTGCCAAATGTACTGGTCTTTTATGACGATATATTGGTAATGAATAAGGACTGGGATAGTCATTTAAAATCTATTAACGATGTTTTGGATATATTAGGTAAAAACGGGCTTAAAGTTAAAAAAAGTAAATGCGAATTTTTACAGAGGGAGGTTAAATATTTAGGATTTATAATAAACGCAAACGGTATCCGGGTAGACCCGGAGAAAATAAGGGCAATGGTTGATATGCCCCACCCTAGGAATGTGTCGGAACTTAAATCATTTTTAGGAATGGTTAATTTCTATGGGAAATTCATAAAAAATTTAAGTTCAAAATTTTTTATGAATTTCCCATAGAATTTAAAACTCAAGAAAGATACTCAGAACGATCCCATTTTGAGCCGGGTCTTAAGTTACATATCGGACGGATGGCCGACAGACGTAGATATTAAAGAATTAAAACCATATTTCAATAGAAAGAACGAGTTATACGTAGAGTTAGGTTGCATAATGTGGGGTCACCGGGTAGTCATTCCATCTTCATGTCGAGCAAAGGTGTTATTAGAGTTACATGACCCACATATGGGAATAGTAAAAACTAAATGTCTAGCGCGGAGTTACGTGTGGTGGCCCGGTGTAGACGAAGCGGTGGAGGCGGCGTGCCGCGAGTGCGAGGTGTGCGCCGTCGTGGCGGACGTGCCGCCGGGACACGCGCCGCAGTCTTGGCCGTGGCCGTCCCGGCCCTGGTCGCGTTTACATCTCGATTTTCTGGGACCTATCTACGGTAAGAGTTTTTTAGTTATGATAGATTCATGTTCAAAATGGATCGAAGCGGTTGAAATGAAAAGGACAACCGCACTAGCAGTGATAGCAGTTTTAAGAGATATCTGGGCTAAGTTTGGTTTACCTAAGCAAATTGTTAGTGACAACGGGCCTCCCTTTTCCAGTTCAGAATTACGTAATTTTTTAAAACATAACGGCATAGAGCATATTTTTTCGGCTCCTTACCACCCAGCTTCTAACGGGGCTGCAGAAAACGCTGTTAAACAGTGTAAACGGGCCATTCAGAAGGGGGTGAAACAAAATATGGATATACATACGGCATTATGTAGGTTTTTGTTAGCTTATAGAAATACGGAGCATACCACAACCGGTGAAAGTCCGGCTAAAATTTTATTAGGTCGCAAGCTGCGTATGCGGTTAGATAACATTAAACCTGAGCGCGAAGCGCGAGTTAGGTCGCGGCAGGCTCGCATGGAGGCGGATGCGGGGGGCGCGCACCGTGCACTGGAGCTGGGGGACGCGGTGTGGTATCGTGACTATAGGGGTTCAGACAAATGGTCGGCAGGTACTATTAGTAAACAGCTAGGTAGTACGGATTATAGCGTGACAACTACTTTGGGAACGGAAATCCATCGGCACATCGATCAATTAAGAGAAAGGGTTCCTAAGTCAAATTCTATTGTAAGTGATAAATTAGTCAATCAGTCATCAGATTTATCACAAATTCCTTTAAGTTTTCCTATAACCAGTGGTACGGAGAGGGAAAATAGATTAATTATCTCGGAAGAGAGTAGAGTAAGGGATTCGTCTGCAACAAACACAGAACCTAACGAAACCGCTATCGTCGATTTGACTCCAAATCCTATGTGTGTGCCCAGTGTGCCGATTGACTCGGAAACAAATACTAGTCAGGATGTACGTCGTTACCCGTTACGGCAACGTAAAGCACCTGATCGTTATGGTTTTAGCAATACTGCTCAGGTGTAAATATTATTTGTCATATAAGTTGTTTTGTTTTAGTTTTTAATTATTCTTTTCTTTTTATTAGGTTTTTATTTAGGTTAATAAGTTTTATGTGAACATGTTGTATTTTGTAAATAAGGGCGGAGGTGTAATGTATGTTAGTAGTTGTCAGAGTTAGATTTATATTTATATGTTAAGGTAGTTTAGGATTTTAGTCTATAATACATGATTGAAGGAAACACACGTCTTTTATTTGTCATAACTAATTCTAACATATGTGTAATTTAATATTCAATTTCTTCATTTGTAGCAAATTATGTTTAATTGTAATAAATTGTATTATATTTAGGTAGAAATTCTCAATGGTGAAAAATAAATATTTTGGGTATTTTAGATTTCCCGCAGACGAAAGCAGGCAAGCTCCGTGGGTAAGAATTATACAATAAATTAAAATTGATGCGTGTTGAAAACCCACCTCAAGCTCACGCATTTGCTCCGAGCATTTTGAAGAAAAATATTTTGATTTAACTAAATCAGGAATCAGAACACTTTTAAAAGATGCCATACCCACGAAGGTATATTTGAAATATCTATATACCTATCTTTATGTATGTAATATTGTACATATAAATATATATCTTACTATAATATTATAATTGGCCTAGACCTCGCTCTTATAACATACCCTTTTTATATTATAAATCGACAAAGGACATCACACTAAACAACTTTGCCCATGGAATGCCTATCTAAAATAAAGTAATTTTCAAAAAAAATAAAATTAAAAATTGTCGTACCTAGTTCAAACTGAGAAAGTATAGAATGAGATCCTTTGCTTCAGTGAAAATAAGAAATAAAAAAAACATCTGATCTATGTTTTTCGCGCTATAAATAAAAACATAACATCTTTCGGTGTTTAGTTTGATCGATTTATAATATAAAAAGGGTATGTTATAAAAGCGAGGTCTAGGCCAATTGGAAAAAACTGGAAAATACCGAAAGAAGTTATGTTTTTGTTCACAGAGCGAAAAGCATAGATCAGATGTTTTTTTATTTTATTTCTTATTTTCACTGAAGCAAAGAATCTCATTCTATACTTTCTCAGTTTGAACTAGGTATATGATATTTTTCATTATTAAATATTTAGATAATTAAAATATTTTAGATAGGCATTCCATGGGCAAAGTTGTTTAGTTTGATGTCGTTTTTCGATTTATAATATAAAAAGGGTATGTTATAAAAGCGAGGTCTAGGCCAATTGTGAAAGTTTGTGTGGCTGTGATTGTTACGCTTTCAGACAAAATCTACTAGAGGAATTTGAATGAAACTTTGAAGGTATGTAGATTATACATCGAAATACGATAAATTTGAAAAAGGGTAAGCAGTGATATATTTTATGTGTACCTACGTGAAAGAAAACGCTGATAAAGAGCTAGTTAATTGTATTTCAATATTATGTATGTGTCTTAAATAATAATATTTTGTATCTAAAAGTTTTTACTATTTTTATATACGCTTCAAAAACTTTGACTATGCAATTATTTGTTATCGTATTGCGATAATTTGAGATTTTGTTGTGGTTTAAATATAGGTTTAACATCCAAACTTCAATAAAGATGATAGCTGACAATTACCACCTGCTTGAATCCCGATCATAAGCACCACCAAGCAAAGGAAGAACACTAGCAAGACTCTACTAACTAAAAACTAACGCTAATTTTATGAAATTAAATTTCGAACTTAAGAGTTTTCAGAATATCTAATTGTACTAATAAAAAATATATGATTGAAGCTGATGTTTATATTTTTAATGTTTGTGTTTTTTATTATTCATCTTATAATTTAGAACCATTAAATAGTTCACAATTATTTTCAAATATAGAAAAAGAACATTTTGATATTTCAGAAAATTGAATTTTACTAATAAGTTAAAAAACTATTAAAGTCGTTGTTTTATTTTTAATATATGTTTTTTTATTATCTTATCATTTAGAAGCATTAAATATTTCATGTTTATTCTTAAATATAGAAAAAGAACATATTAAATAATTACCCAAAATTAATAGGAATTTGGTAGAAAATATACATTTGCAGACCGGCGATAGGTTTAAGCTTGCAACATTGCGGGGCGTGAAGTGCAGTGAGAGCGGGGGGATTATTGGACCATTTTGCCGAACCGATTTTGTACTGACTACGGTGTCTGGAGGATACTAAGTTTGTGACTGTTGCTTTTTAAATTATATATGTCGTAGGATGATTTGATGTTTAGGTTCTTTGCAAAAAACCTAGGGTTTTTGCAAAAATCCGGATAATTAGACAACGGTTATAATATTTTCTAATCTTACTAGGTTTTTTGCAAAAAACTAGTTGGTTTAGTAAGATTCTACTTCTTTAATGCTGATTGGCTGATTTCTGATTGCTCGCCTACACTTATTCTGATTGGTTCGTCATTGTGGTATTGAGATATTATAGCTAGAGTTATAAAGGGTAAGAAATGACAATACTTATTTGATACTAGGAATTAAATATATTTTTTTACTCTTTTTTTGGAGTAAAATTACAATCACGTTCGATCAAGTTACCCCAAACTAAGTAACACTTGTATTATGGGATACTTACTCAGCAATATTATATTTAATATAATATAATTCACATATGCTCATCACATAAATGTTGCTCTCAGCGGGGATCAAACCCGCAACCACACCTATCCACTCGGCCACGGACTTCTTCAATATAGGTAGGGACAACAAAGTAAGTACGTTTTAAATTGTAGTATTTAGGTATTGTAGCTAGAGTTTTAAAGGGAAATGACAATACTATTTTTATACTTAGGAACTTTTTGTAACTAAAATAAAAATAAAAATCAAATTAAATGTAGGTAGCAACAATGAAGTAAGTACGCCTTAATTAACAACCAATCAGAAATGACGTGTTTATGGGGCACTGCAATCGACCAATCAGTGTACAGTATTCATAAAAACTGACATTTCGTTTCGGAGTCGTACGTAAGATTAGAAAATAATATAACCGTTGTCTAATTATCCGGATGTTTGCAAAATCCCTAGGTTTTTTGCAAAAAACCTAAACATCAAATCATCCTACGACATATATATTAATTATATTTCTAAAACGTATGTGTATTGTATTGAGGTATTTTTTTGCTTGTATATATAAAAGTATGTAGTTATATATGTATGTGTTCATATTCATTAAATATCTATATTATTTTGTGTAATTAATATTTATATTGTTATTTAAATTAAATAAGTTAGTTTTAAGTAAACTCAATAGATTTTTATGTTTTTTTGACCTTGTTTTGTGCATCTACCCAAATAATTAATTTATCGATCTCACCTTCCAAAGGTTGTCTGGAAGAGATCGCTTTTAGCGATAAGACCGCCAATTGTACCTCACTATAAACTGTTTGATCATATTATTATTTTTGTAAATTTGTATTTGATATGCAATAAAGAGTTATTCTATTCTTCTTCTTTTCTATTACACGGAAACAGTTTACAGTTTCAATGATAGATTTAACAATGTACGGGTTGAAAATTATAGCTAACTGCGTTTTTTACACACACTTTCTTCAAAATGTATGATATTGGTGTTTTATACTATGAATGTCTGAAAACGCCATTATAAAAAAAAACATTAGGAGACTAGACCGGACAAGGACTGGGCCAACTGTTTTTTTATTAATTTTCTATAGTTACGGATATTGTTTACTTTTGCTGGTCTATTTGACGTTATTAAAATTATTCAACAATTTTCTTTGGAAACTCGAACTTCACCAGAATTTATAATGGAATCAAAGAAAACTACTGACACAGAACTAGTAACCGCTGTCAAACATTTACTGAAATCAAGCGGACACTTAAATAAGTTGCAAGCCCAAGTGAGATATCAATGATTTTATATATTTTATTACATTTTTAATTCAAATACAACAAATCGCAAATTGATATAAAAAAAACCTGCAACCAGCATAGCACCTTGCAGGTGCAGCTTCTGAATATCAGTTTTTTTTTCAGCTGCACAGCTAGTACGAGCGACCTTTTAACTAGATATTGTATTGTATAAAACACCTATCTCTTACACACTTACTTAGTGTCGTATACTGCCATCTCATTCTAACCGATATCCCATGGGGTTTTTGTCGATAATTAAGCCACTCTAATGACTAAAGAAAAGACACATATTGGTATAAGCCCGACTGAGAGTTGAACTTGTACTCCTGCATTAGAAGTTTAGCTTTTCTATTGTGATATCAAGGTATTTCATACTTACAGCTTACGTAATAGCGTCACAGCCCATATATGTCCCAACTAAAGGGCTCGAGCCGATTTTAAATAGGTTGATTTGGCCAGAGTCCAATGAGATTGCAAGTTGCAATTTTGCTTCTTGTGTCATAGAACACCACATCAATTGAATGGTTGATAAGTTATACAGCTATCAAGTGGTATACAAAAGGCTTTTTAAGTGAACAACCGTAATAGCTCAGAGGGTAGAACACCGCTTAACGTGCAGATGATGAGGGTTCAAATCCTGGATTGGGCCTACACCAATTCGTCTTTTCTTATGTGTGGTTAATTTATCATGGTTGTTAACGGTGAGGGAAAGCATCGTGAGATAGCCTTCATGGCTGAGTTGTACTTAGTAAACGGCGATAGGCCTGCTTTCTACCACGTAAGTACAATGTCCAAGCAAAGACGTGGGTACTCTGAACACTAGGTGACAATGTCACGTGATGTTTTGAAGTATTGGTACTTCTGCCGACTCCTTCGAAGACGGAGGACGTTTGAGTTTGAGTTTTTAAGTGATGCAGCATATCAATAATTTAAACTTGACGGAAGCTTACCGACATTATATCATCGTAATCCTGGCTATATTAGCGTGGCTGGTACTCCAGATCCTTCTTGCCTCTGTCGCCACAGGATCTTTTAAAAATGCCCTCTTAGCTCTTAGCACCTATCAGTTATTGTTGATGGACATATATATGTATATAGAGTCATTTTAATATCATTTTAGATGCGAGCCCAGGTCACGGAAGCGCTAAAACTTAGACAAGATTGTTTGAACTCAGACAAACCAAACACCATAACGGCGCCTGCTCAAAACAAAAACGTGCAATTGATAAACGAACTGGTGAGAGAATATTTGGAGTGGAATGGCTATTTATATACTGCGTCTGTTATGGACTCAGAAGTAGGAATGCCGGAAGAAAAGAAGAATAGGCTTGAACTTTGTGCTGCGGTTGGTGTTACTGATGACGAGAAATCGTCTAATTTGCCTTTGCTATCCAATATTATAGCTACCTATATCGAGCGGATTAAAAGAAAAATTAATAAAGGAGCAAAAAATGCTTGAGGTGTCATAGATCTAAATGAGTTTTGGGATCTCAATTGTAAAACATTTATTAAAATATTTAATAATATACACGTTGTATTTTTGATGCAGTGACTGACCAAAATAATTTACAAACCAGAAACAAAAATTTATGGCTTGTCCTACTGGCCACAACCATTTTGTGTATGTAATGTAATATGTAAAAATAATAATAAATGAAATCTTCTATAACTTAAATGAATATTTTTAACACAGAAGTTTGCGAACATATAAAACATATTTCTTGTGAAAATTTGAGATGAAATATTTTTCATAGGATCTACTTATGCAAAAGTCTTTAAACTCACATCTATTCGCATATACCTAAATATTGAAGATGAACGGCGCTAGATATAGAGGAAAAAAGATACGTCTGAGTTAGGGTTACTGTGACTTCATGCACATCCTATTTCATGTAATCAATACATACTGAAAGCTAACTCAATAATATACATGCAGAAGTGACCCGGTTGGGATGTGCTCGGAATTTGATTTTATCGGAAATCTAAATTATACTAAAGTTAGCTTAACTATTTATACAATTGACCAGTTTTGCAGGTGTTAGTATATAGCTATGCAACAATCACTCTAATATTTTTTACAATTCCATACGTATTCTAATTAAATATTTTACCCCTGTGGAAATTCAGTGATAAGAAATATATAGTTAAATAAATGAAAAGTAAACTTTACGTGCTGACAAGAGAGTCGGTAATACAAATTTGGATAAATCGGTTCCAGATTAAGCCTAATTTTTTGCTGCTGAACTTTTTGGTCCGTAACGACTATATTACTGCTTTATACCGTTACATTCATATATAGTTATTTAAATGCAGAAGTTTAATTTCGGTTCCTTACCTTTTACTAATAAAAATCTTGAAGAAATATTGTTTAAAAAAGTTTTTTAGCGTAGGTTAAATCTTATTTTATTATTTTGCATTAATGTACCTATTTCCAATCACATCGTTTATTTTACCATTTTTAAGATAAGTATTTTCTACTCATATTCATTCATATCATATTCAAAATTGGTTATTTACAATGTATCATTGGTTTAGTTTTTGCAGGAAAATTTATTATGAAATACCTACCACAAGTTAAATAAAAGATGATTGTAAAGTAAAATAACGAAATACGCATTAAGTTGCGTTGGACTACAAAATCAGGACATTTTTGTGGTAACAATCAAAACATGTGGGAACGAGATGTGATTATTACCTTGCACAATGCTTCCAGGAATCAGAAATACAATTGAATAGCGCATACATGTATCGGTATATTTTACAACTAACAAACAATGAACAGATTTCTAGGAATAAAAATGTGGGTTGCCAGTCGTTCCTTAATAAAAGCAGTCTGAAACACATTTGTTTCTCCCATTATCGTGTCTTCGCTGGTTGTATTCAATACATGGAATCAGTGTTGGCACAAAACCAAACTAACTGGACTAGAAATTGTCGCATGAAGAAGTCAAAGTGCTCATCAGCTAGGCTACGAATTTTTGTTCGGTGTCCCAGTTTTTCATATATTTTTTTACGTAAAATAAAACTAATTAAATAGATTGGTATGTATTTATGACAGAGACTATCGATCGCCACTTAGTACGATCTTGACAAACCTCTCTTGCTTCCCTTACTTTCATTATTCTTCTCATACATGTTCTTTTATTCTTCTCACTTCGGACCCCCGCCTTTATAGTCTCTGCCTACCCCAATGGAAATAATGGGCGTGAATATAAGTAAGTAAGTAAGTATTTTTGCAATGAGTATGTACCTACATACATGTACTCACGGCATTAAATACCTGGGCGTAGCTAGAGCTTCGGAACAAGAAATTCCTCAGCCACTTTTGGAACTTGAGTTAGAAGAAGATAGTTAAATGAAGGTTATTGGTGATGGGCTTGAACCGCATCGCCCAAAACCATTTTTAAATCTCCAATACCCTTTGCCACCTTTTACGAATATCCACAGGAGAAAATGGTGTGCTATTTTAAACCAAACAACACTAAAAATTGTTTTAGTGGATCCTTGCTCTCGTAGTAAACCAACACGATCCTGATATTCTGATTTTTGCAACAGAATTGTAACTGAAAAGTATTTTAGTATATAATAAAAATGTTTAAGTAGTTTTATATTGTATGTTTACCTTAGGTACACCACGAACTTTGTAAGTTCATGTAAAGTTGATTGATGAGACTACCTAGGCAGCATTGTTTTTTATTTAAAACAAATTCTACTTTTTTTTTTGTGTATGTTCTTACCAATAAGAAGTTATTTCCAGAATGTTATAAAACTTTGTGATTTGGCAACTCAAAATGAGCGACTTTTATTTATACAGACAGTTAAAATAAATTGGCTTTGCTTGAAATAATAACATAACAATAGAATGGTTTTGAAAATACAAACCATAACCGCAGTTTTTCATTGCTAACTTAGCATCAATTCTCAAGAGAAATCATTTTCCACACCGAATTACACGCGTAGGTTAGTGGTTAGGCAAGGAAAACTAATCACGATACGTTGTAGTAAACAATAAATTGTGTGCTTTGTTATATTAAAAAGAAAATAAATACTGATTTTACTTTTAGAGAGACTTTCTTTTGTTTGATTCCCAAGCTTTGATAAGTTTATTCCTGTATAAGGATAGGCGCTATTATAAAACTGAAATAAAAAAGCCCTTAAAAGTCCTTATTTGTATTATGGTAATAATAAAACTATAGTTTGATTTTTTCAAAATCTTCGATTATAAAATGCTTTGTAGTAGACAGTTTTATTCCTGCTAAAACATTATGCTAAAAGACAGGTATTATGTAACTGTTATTTACTTAAACTATGGTATTAAATAAAATTAGTTTATTGTATTTCCTTATTTGCTTCTTGTTTGAATTTATGTCATGATTTTTAATCAAATTGGAATTGAAGAGTGTAATTCAAAAGAATCCATTGATAAAGTTGTCAAAAGTATAAATTCAAAGACGTTCACTTATGTTATACAAAAAGAAAATGGAGCGGCAATAGTACGCTAAAAACGTATCTTTTTCCCGTTCCAATGATTGATTACTTGATAACTTATCCTCGTTTTAGGGATAACATAGTATGTGGACGAAATCCATTCTACAATAATGATGTATTTATTTCTTCGGTAGGTACATTATAAGCAGATAATATTGCCATAAAATTAATCATATCTGTAGACAGCTATAAACCGTTTCACGTTCATTCATATCTCAGACAGAGTAATACTAATGTGTAAGTTGATATAATACGAAATACTCGTATGGAGTTTGCGAAAATACTTTTATTGGCCAAAGTATATTTTTGTCAATAAATTTCAATGTGTATAAAAGTTAATAGCGAAGATGATTATTGAAAAATGACCGTTTTTGGTAATGGCCTGCAGAACATATAACGAATGGCTTAAAAGGGCAATAAAGACTAGCGGATAATAGTAATACATATTTTATTTATTATACAATTAATCATATAGACTCAAATAAAAGTGAGGAGAACAATTCGATACAAATAAATTTATTTTTGCTATAATCGTTTATAAGACCGTAAGCGGAAACACACTTTATCTGCTACAAATACACATTTAATCCTAATATGATGATCATAAGAGATCAAGTTGGTTAATTCGATATAAGTTAGTTGTTGAGTCTATGAGATAGCAAAACTTGGTCAATCATGATTGGGTTGATTAATAAAGATGCTGTCTTTTGCTTACACATGCGTAATAGCATATATTAGGAATAATTAGCAATGGCAACGATGCACCGGCAACAGCAGTCATGTAACAAAATGCAGATTAAAGCCTTTTAATAAAACTTTCTAGAAATATTTAACAATAGTTAATTCAAGGAAAATTGATAGATTTAATTATAGTTAGGCTAAAATGTTACAGACCAGTGAACACGCAACAAATAAAACTCGGTAAGGTTAGGTGTTCCACAACATGTCGTAGGACAGTTATTCTTTGAGATCTATGGTGAAGATCTAAAACCTAATGCAAACGTTCATTAGCTAATACCCAAAGATATAGGGTAGGGCTATTCTAAGCCGACACTACATAGCAACTCAAACTACCACTACATTTTTTCTCTATCTGTAATATAATTTATTTCTTTCAAATAATTGAATTGATAAGTTAGCATATCTATGATAAAAATATTTATTAAGAGTGCCGAAGGTTGAGTCTAAGACAAACACGCTCGATGCCTCAGCGATGTTAGTAAAGCATTCAGGTTGTACCTGAATTGCTTTCAAATGAAACTATGGGGTATTTAATTCTTATAAAATATAACGCACTAACGTACCTATCAACTATATATGGATATATATTTTTTTGTTCATAGGTAAGAAATTTACTTATAAAGTAATAAATAGTTCAGGCTAATGTCACTTCCCCTTTATACACACTGGTGATGTAAGAGGCAACTAAGGGTATGGGGCTTTTTAAAGTGTTGTTTGGGCGATGCGACTGTAGATCCATCACTAACGATACTTTATTCTTATCATTTTCTCCCCTTTCAACCTAAAAATGTGGCTGAGGAGCTTCCGGCCCTGAAGCTCTGGCAAACCCTTTTCGGGATTATGGCTGTGAGTATATGTATGTATGTATGTGTATTATTAATACCTCAGTCCCTAAACTTCGACCTTTTTACAATTCTTAGAATTGTAAGTACCTAGACCCTTCCAATTCCAATGAATTGATTTGGAATGAACGTAGAGATTTAGCAGCGGGATCTTATACTATCCCCTAGTCCCTTAACTTCGTGCTTTTTACAATTCTTAGAATTGGAAGTACCTATACCCTTCCAATTCCAATGAATTGATTTGGAATGAACGTAGAGATTTAGCAGCGAGATCTTATACTATCCCCTAGTCCCTAAGCTTCGTGCTTTTTACAATTCTTAGAATTGGAAGTACCTAGACCCTTCCAATTCCAATGAAATGATTTGGAAATTCGGTAACCACCAATAGTGACTTAAATTGTTTTTGAATTGCAAATTCTATTTATTACATTATCCCGTAGACCAAAAAGATACCTTCTCGGAATTAAGAAATTTTGATCTAATAAATGTAGACTTGGCGCACTCACAGTATTACTTTTTAGTGAATTAGTAACATTTTACGATAGCTAAATGATATTTACAGTCAGGACATATGAAAATGTTTTGAATTAAGTACTCGAATCTATATTATGATTATCACAGTATACATACACGGCTATAAATCCCTATAAGGGGTAGAAATTCCTCAGCCACTTGTGGAAGTTGCGTGGGGAAAAGATGGTGAATTAAAGGTTGTTGGTGATTGGTCTCCAACCGCATCGCCCAAAAATCCCTTCAAAGCCCCAATACTGTAAGTCGCCTCTCACGTACACCCACCGGTAGATGTGGGGTAGTGCTATTTTAAACCGACACTACACAGCATGTACACATCACATTATATAGAAATATTATATACGTTTCATTGAAGAGAAGCTCCATTTACCCCCAACTTGTGTGTATGTATTTCGCATGTAACCTAACTCCTCGTAAACAGTATATCCGACCTCAACCAAATTTTGCATGATGGTCAAAGGCATCTAGGACCAGGTTGTGACGAAAATTTTCAAATTAATGTTACCATTGAAAGAAAAGAAAAAAAGAAAGATAGTATTTATTCATTGCCTAAGGGCACAACTGTGACAAAATACAAATAATTCACAAATTATTATCGCCATATTAAAAGTACGTGGTAAAATAATCAAAAACAAATAACAACAAAAAAAAAGACAAAATTAAAAATACTAGTGGTAAAAGGAATAAAAGCACACAAAGGCAAAGAATTGTCTTCTTCATTGAGGAATGATCACTTTTTAAAGTTTCCCATGTAAGTCTATGGGAAACTATTATACACAAATTTTGTTTAGCTTCGCTCCAAATTTCGGCATGCAAAGCTCTAATTTCCCACCTAGTTTATTTTACGTTCTTATATATCTTGAATGATTGGTAGAATATCGCTTTGCCTATTATAGTAATACGAGTAATTAGAGTCTACCGATAATGCGTCAAAGTCTAACAATTGATCGATCTTGCAATCTTCACTGTTGTCTTGTTATTTGGATTCATCCATAGATATATTCACGGCTATAAATCGCTATATGATGAAGGCTGTGGTTTTCAGAATAAAAAAATCTTCAGTGACTTTCACTCAACTTCCAAAAGTGACTGAAGTCTTGTAAAATAAAGGTTCTTGGTGATGAATTTCCCACCTCATCGTTCAAAAATCACTTTGGTCCTAATATCCTTAATATTAGGAAATGAAGTATGAAGAATAAAAGAGCATGTATGAAAAGATTGATGGATGTAAACGAAGCTAGAGAGGTTTGTCAGGATCGTGCGAAGTGGCGATCAATAGTCTCTGCCTACCCTAATGGGAACTAATGGCGTGAGTATATGTATGTATGTATATGTATCCTTAATATTCTAAGAGGACTTGACGGGGAAAAAAAGGGTTAGTGTTATTCAAAGCCCATACTTCACAGCAATAACACTATTTGGATATTGGTTAACAGAAACACTGTTTTATTTTTATCTACAGATTACGGACGGGAGGTACACCCGATCAATGCCACAGAGATGTAACACGATTGGACAGTAATGGCTTACATATCTAACGATGAGGTTAATATTTATTACAATATAATGCACTGAAAATATACATGTCACGATCTTGAGAAGTATTAGTAACTCGGCCAATCCCGTTGGGGATATACGGAGTTTATGTTGAGTTGAGTAGCATAACTAAAATATCACCGTGGTGAAACCTATATCAAGAGCGAATATTACTCGTACTCAATGTTATGTTTTTTGATACTATAACCTGAAGTTAATCACAGGGTATATTAGGGATAATATTCTCCACATCAAAGACAATATTTTCTACGACAACCAGGTGGTTGTCCGCGACAGTCAAGTGGAGATATTAGACTTAGCTCTTACTTTTTCTATATGCCATTTACATCAATGGTGTTTCTTAGTATATACACAATAAGACACAAAATCCAACGGTAAATCGCGGATATTACCGAATGTAAAGGACGCGAGTATATTACTTTCGCTGAGAAGAGCCCTGCCGGTGACGGAAGCAAATGTCTATTCGGTGAAGTTTTGTTTCGGCCGGCAAATGGGGGGCAATTGAGGCGATAAATTAGGCAATTTGCGGTCACTGGCTGTCCGGTGCTCGTGCCGTTGCCCTGTGGCTGGGCACTTTAATTAATTATCCGTGTGCTGCCACTCACCGGCTATTATTTAGTTAACGTCAACATGTGGCAAGCTTATCTAGCTGTTTAGCTTTTGGTACAGTTTTGAGGAGTTACAAAAACAACACTAGCTTGCAATAAGATATTTCACACTTTCGAACCACGGAAGGAGAGAGAGTTAGGGAGTAAGGGGCACCTTAGTGTGTGAATAGTTACGTGAGCACACGTTTGCTATAAAACTGTTTGCCATTTTGTTCTAGTATGACTTAGTTTATCTATTCACGTGTTTTGTGTTCTTGTTAAATGGTTAACCCTTTATTGGCCTTGTATGATCAAAAATTCATTGTATTTCACTTCTATTTGAAGCTAGGTAAGGTTGAAATTATGGTGGTCGCTATTTGGCCACTGCCTTATTAAGGTTAACTAGGATTTTGCTATTGGATTGAATCAGGCGTTACTTTGCGGAAATCCATAGCAATATTAATATTAATAAATTTCTTCGCTTAATTCCGCTAAATAATACCTGCAGTCTTCATGCAACATGCACTGTGCACCGCCCGCCCTTCCACTTACAAGAAATCGAAAAGCAGACAATGCACCACACACACACCCGCAAGCGAAAACCACAGGCAACCACAAACATGCGACGCGTTTCGACTCAACACGAGTCATTGACGAGCAGTTAGTAGACAGTTCGGCAGCTGACCACCGAGTTTGTGGTTGCCTGTGGTTTTCGCTTGCGGGTGTGTGTGTGGTGCATTGTCTGCTTTTCGATTTCTTGTAAGTGGAAGGGCGGGCGGTGCACAGTGCATGTTGCATGAAGACTGCAGGTATTATTTAGCGGAATTAAGCGAAGAAATTTATTAATATTAATATTAGGATTTTGCTGTTGGACAGATTTAAATTAAATCTAAAAGACACATTTGAATATGATTTTCAATATTTGTAACTTGTTTTACTGTAAGTTTGCATATTTTTAGTTTAGCTTACGTAACTAAGGTGGCTGTTTAGCGTCAGCTTAGAATAGCATAAAGCTTGTTATCTTTGCCTTCCATGAAAATGTAATATTTTATGTATGGCAAAAATAAGTTTAATTTCCGAATACAATAAAAAATAATTAATGTTATCTAAATCATACTCAAGATGCAACAACAATCGAAACAAAAAAAACAAAAGTAAAGAAGGTATAACCGGAGGAATTCTATTTACAACTATACACAAAACAAATAAAATTTCAGAGTAAGTGTATATCAACCTTGTGACTTTAAGATCATAAACAACCTTTTGCCACAGCTTTAGCTCTATAAAGTATTATAACTTTTTACTTTTGTGAGCGGCGAATTTTATCGCTTGAAGCCTGGAACTACTGTTGGCAACTTCCTAAAGAACTCTAAAATGGGGCTTTCTATTGTTTTCTTGCCAGAAGGTGAACTTTTAAGTATCTTACCAACGAAGAATAATGAGGTGTAAACGAAGTTTACCGACATCTATGCGGGCATGTACTGCCAAATCTTATTCAATAGGTTGTAAAAGTAAAAATAAACTTTACATCAGCTATGTTTACATTTGCAGTAGCAAGTTATTATTACTGCATACACTTATTGTACTTTAATGCAATTCGTAAGTAAAAGATAATCATTTGAAATCGCTATTGGTTTCCATTATGATCGAACAATTAAATCGTATTTATTATCTTTTAAATTAATACACTTCAAGTACGCCTGGTTTTTTAACAACCTTTGGCACAAATAATACTTTTAAAAAATAAAACCTGGATGATCATTAATTTGATTAAAATATTTGCAGGTGCATATAAAACTAATCGTTACAAGAACGTAATATGTATAAAAATGTGACCAAACGAAGTTGTTTTCTACATTTGATGTGTACAAAATAGCCCCATCGTGCTTTTATACATCAATGGTAGGGTGTCTAGCTTAGAATAAATATAACTGGCTATGAATTGAATCCAAAAGAACGTAAAATCGAATAAAAGGTAATAAAGAGTTATTTTGATTGTAGATAGAGGTCACAAAAATGAGTGCATAAATTTAATAAATGCAATGTATTGAACCTAATTTTACTAGCTAAGATGTAAAAACATATCGGGCGAAAAGCTAGTTTGAAATAAAAACTTGCAGTTCTAGCTAAAGTAACTCTCACAATGAAAAATCATAAACGTATTTCAGAGCCAGGCATTGAATGTCCATATCTCACGGCAAAAAAATCAGAGTTTCAGAATAAGATTTTTTTCAGCCACAAATAAAGAGAGGAAAATAATGTAAAATAAAGGTTATTAGTGATGGGTATCAAACTGTATCTCCCTAAAACTTCTTTGTCAGTCATTGAATGTTTGAACCATTAATCTGATTATCACATACACAGTTTTCATGCAAAGAGTTGTTTTGTATCTTTCAGCGTTGCAAATTGTATAACACTATGGAATGTAGTAAATCTATCAAATCTCCAAGACTTTTGAATTCCCATCACTAATTCACTCTATTTTCTAACATAAGAATAAAAGATAATCAATGTAATCAATCAGTTCTTGGATCCATTCATTACATGAAGAAGTAATATAATCGAAAAGGATGTTTTGTTATCGGCACCTATCATTAACGTAATTCTATTTGATGTGAACAGCACTTAGCTTAATGGAATCATGTGAAAATTAGTTGGCGCATAAATTCGATTTGGGTTCGTCGCTCAATGAAAAATGAGATTTGTAAAAATTACCTCGCAGTTTCTAGATACTTACTTTTATGTTGAAATTATCTTAAACACATTTTATCTTAATGCGCCTATTTAAAATGATTACAATATTCACGGTTTTTGTTATTTGTTTTTATTTAATTTTACAACATATTTTTATTCACATTTTCCAAGCTTTGTTTCAACAGATGGAGAGGGAGGCATCATAGAGGAATGTGTCGACACATTCTACCACTTTGCGAGTTAATATCTTTCAAACCATTGATTTTGAAACAATGTGGTTGCCGAAACCTCAAAGTGATTTTTAAAGACTTAATAGAATAGAATAACTTATTATTGCGCATCAAACACAAATTTGCAAAAATAATAATATGATCAGTTTTACAGTGAGGTACAATTGGCGGTCTTATCGCTAAAAGCGATCTCTTCCAGACAAACTTTGGAAGGTGAGATCGATAAATAAATTATTTTAATACTGAATTATACCTAAATTTCATGCACACATGGCCTAAATTTTTAAAAATACAGACAAACATACATATACTCACGGCTATAAATCCCTTAAAGGGGTAGCCAGAGCTTTGGAATGAGAAATTGCCTCAGCCACTTTCGAAGTTGATTGGGGAAAAGATGGTAATAATAAAATGTTTTTGGTGACGGGTCTCCAACCACATCGCCCAAAAATCACTTAAAAAGCCCCTATACCCTAAGCCTTCTCTTAAGATCACCCACGGGTAGAAATGGGGTAGTGTTATTCTAAGCCGACACTATACAACAAATATTTAAAAATATATTTTTAACATTGTCTTTAAACTTAAGAGTGGTTCACAGTTTGCATCTACCTATTGATTTTAAACCACGTTGTCTCAATAGCTTCAGAAATAAATTTCTGTGAAACACGGACAGACAGTCAGACAGATAGACACTATAGATAGTTCTAGTCGTCTACTGAATCAAATTTCATTAAAATCGGCTCAGTGGATTGGCTTAGATATAAATGCGTTACAGACAGACTTAATTAGCACAGAATCAGCAACGGTGCAACATACTTAATGGATATACATACATAAAAAATCACCCGAACGCAAGAAAAACTTTATTATGTTACTTTGATGAAGCTTAAAATTTATTTATTTATTTTACATACATACATACATATACTCACGGCTATAATTCCCTAGAACGGGTAGCCAGAGCCAAGGAATTATAAATTCCTCAGCCACTTTTGGAAATTGAGTGGGGAAAAGGCGGTAAAATAAAGGTTTTAGGTGATAGGTCTCCAACAGCATCGCCCAAAAATCCAATAAAAAGCCCCAATACCCTTAGACGCCTCTTACGACACCCGTGGGTAAAAAGGGGTAGCGACATTCTAAGCCGGCACTACACGGCATAAATTTTATTTTATATTATATATTTATTTTATTATATATTTATTTATAAAATTGTAACTCTAGTAACATCAATAAAATAATCAAAACATTAGTATTCTTAACATCTACGTTATACGTTTTGTTTGTTGCTTTAGATAGATAAGTTTGATAGTAGCTAGTAATTGCCGCCCTTAGGTTTCTTTTACTACCCTAAGCTTCTTTATTGCATGTTAAGAGGAATTACTTCTTCTATCTCTTGTTAGTTTATTTACTGTCACACATTTCCATGATACTATTTATTTTTTCTTGGTATTTACATAAAATATGTAAGCCAATGAAAACAGCAGTGCCTTCAATATATAGAAACATTGGTACATCTCCTCAATCAGGCTTACCAATAATGTGTCTATTTTGAATTGAAAAGTGTACTTTATTTTAACATTTTTACGGTGAGTAATGAATGTATCGTGAAATAACCCATGATACTGATTTTTAATAAGTTATGTCAAAACCCACAAACATACGTTTTTTCATGTACTTCCGACTTCAAATCCCAAAAATAGATCCGATTAACGCCCGATTTCTGAATTCAGTATTCAAGCTGAGAACGACTTAAGTATCGTTTTATCTCATTCAGTTGTTAAGATTTCAATGCGACAGAACGATACTTAAGTTGTTCTCAGCTGGAATACTCAATTCAGAAATCGGTCGTCAGAGCTTTAAAATTAGAAATTTCTCAGCCACTAATGTGGGTAAGTTTAGTAGAAAAAGTCACCAAAGTCCAGCCGTATAGCCCAAAAATCACTTAAAAGTCCTGAAACCCTAAGCACAGATTATTGAATAGTTACAAGTCGGCTGTTACAATACCCATGAGAAAAAATGGGTTAGTGATATTCTAAGCCAATTTGAGTCATTTCAGAGAAATCTGGCGTTAACTATAAACAAAAATAAAAATAACATAAAAATATGAAAATTTAATTTACAGATGTTCTTTAAAATAATAACGGAGAAAATAATAATGGTCTGGAAGGGATCGCTTTAATTGATAAGACCGTCAATTGTACTTCTATTCAATTCCGTACTTTCTAATGTTTCTATATTATGATTTAATGTTGATGCGCTGTAAAGATTTTTCAATTCTATTCTATTTTTTAATAGCTGACTTTGATTAAAATTCTGTCGTATCTAATACCCTTTTATATAGAAGAATGGCACTTGCACATGTTTACTTTTATTCATAAAACCATATTCGTAGTTGCTCGTAATAAACAAAAAACACTTACGTGAGTAAATTTTTCCAAATACATAATTTAACCTATTAAAATAATGACGATACTTGGTAATAAATTAATCAAACCATCAACACGTTTTAAGTGACTCATGAATCACTACAATATGAAAAGCTAGTGAACCAATCACAATGACATCCCTGCATTCAGTTAGCCTCTGTGTTCAATGGAAGCTTTCATCTTGTCACATCTGGCGCCTATTGAATAGCTCTATTGTGAGCCATCCGAACTGATTACTACAGGTAATACTGAAAAATCTTGCCACAAAGGTTCTACCAGTAGTAAGTTAATGTTGCATCGCTTAGACGCTTTTCTCAGATCCATCCAGTCTGTTCTTATCTTCTCGGAGTAATCGATTCAATTAATTTAAAAGGCAGTCTCAGATAATACTTTTTAGAATGAAATATTAGTTGTTTGTTATGATCTTTATATAAAACTTGGGTTATTCGTATTAATTTAAATCTTTTTGAAAACCTCATGTGGGGATTATTACTAATAAATAAAGAATAAATAAAGGAAAGAAAAATTTCGACACAGGCGGGAATCGAACCCGAAATTATATATTATTCGTATTAAGTAAAAGAGTATTAAATTTATTAGGTAATTTTCATTGCTTAAACTAAAATACGTAAAAGTTTATGCCTTCTTAGCTCATCGCCAGCCCACGTCGCTGATCTGCGGGTAATATACCAGATTGAATAATATAATAAATGTTCACGAAGGGGTTGGCAGAGATACCAATACTTCTGAACATCCTGTTTATTTTTTTATGTTGGAAACTAATCACGGTGAAAGGTGAGATTTAATTCTTTGATTGATACATATATGATCATTTTGCGCCTTTTTTAAGTCAGGAAAATAAATATGATTAATTTGCTATCGATTTCAAGATTGGTAAACTTAAAGTCCTCAAATCACTTATAGAAATACCCATGAAAATCGAGCAAATTTAATTCAATGCCACCAGACAGAGATTAGATTGGAAGTACTATTCAGCCAAAACCATTCGGTTGTCTCCGAAGTCTAATTCAGCAATAATAACAAGGGTTGATATCCATGTATTTAAACTTTATATCGCAGACCCATACTCACTGAACATCGGTACCGTCATTTATCATAACATAACACAATCGGACGTCATTAATTTGATTTCGTGTTTGCACGGAGTCTCTCGAATACTAGGTAACATTAATATTAGTAATTTCACGAGAAAATAAGGCTCGTTATGTAGTTTTTTTTATTGGGTTTAATATACATACATACATACATATACTCACGCCATTAATTCCCATTGGGGTAGGCAGAGACTATCGATCGCCACTTCGCACGATCCTGACAAACCTCTCTAGCTTCGTTCACATCCATCAATCTTTTCATACATGCTCTTTTATTCTTCATACTTCGGACGCCAGCCTTTTTGAGCACACTCTCAATTTGGTCCAAGTGTGTTCTCCGTGGTCGTCCTCTACTAACATTACCATCCACACTAGCTCTATAGATCCCTTTTACCAATTTTCTATCATCCATCCTCTCTATGTGCCCAAACCATCTCAACATTCCTTTTTCTATCTTTCTTACAATATCATCTTTCACACCACACTTTTCACGAATAACACTATTTCTCACTCGGTCACACAATCTAACATTACAAATTTTTCTGAGGGACCTCATCTCTACTGCATTCACTCTGCTCTCATGCTTCTTCTGCCACACCCAACATTCGCTTCCATACATAAGCGTAGGAACAAGAACAGCATCATGCACAGCCATTCGGGCCTTTTCAGACACCGATTGACTGATCATTAGGCTATTCATTGCTCCATTTACCGCATTACCCTTTTTCACTCTTCTTTCAATGTCTTCATCACATTTTCCATCCCTTGTAAACAAACTTCCCAGATATACAAACTCCTTCACCTGTTCCACATCCTTACCATCAATCATATTATTGGGTTTAAGTAAAAAATATAAACATATGTGAGTAAACAAAAATAAATTATAGTCCATAATCAGTCCAACCGTTTCCAAATCATATTATATAGTATATAGATTCATTGACCAGTAACTACTATAAAAAATTAAGGCGATTCCATGTCACGAGATAAATATATTATATTTGTAAATGAAATATATATATACCCACCAACTCACGATATTAAATATTTATTCTTGTGAAAAACGTGTAAAACTTTTTTTTTTTAAACCCTATAGGATCACTCGTGTGTCTGTCCATCCGTCGTCGCTTACAGTCAATTATCTCCGAATCTATTAGACCGATTAAGTTGAAATTTGGTACACATATCAATTCCTGTGACCAAAACAGAGAAGTGTGACGTGAGCAGATGAAATCTGTGTATGGGGGATCATTTTTGGAGGGGAAAGGGAAAATTTTAAAAAAAAAACTTCTGAAAACTGCATCGTGTTGCCTATCAAATGAAAGGTCTTGTTGAGAAGATCTTAAATGTATTTTTTTGTAATTTTAAAATAAATAGTTTCCAAGTTATTCAAGAAAATAGACGAAAATTGACCATTCCCCCCCCCCTTATCTCCGAAACTACTGAACCTAACATTTTTAAAAAAAATAACGGAAATTAGTTTTCTCCTTATAGATTATAGGAAAACCTATAAGAATTCCATGATATTAAAATAACATGGCAAATCACTCAATATTGTGCGTACCAACTTACAATATACACCAAGACAAAATTCAACAATAGATAATATATTTAGTAATATCCTTCTCCAATCAGGGACCATTCATACTTTTTTTAGTTACCACAAACAAATTTGGGTCAGATTTAAAAAAAAACATGATAGTTAACATCGTACGGAACCCTCTTCACGCGAGTTCAACTCGCACTTGTCCCCTTTTTAATTTAATATTTTTTATTAAATGCGAAAAATCTAACGACATGACTGAGATTTTTCCGTAAATAATATTATTTAAAACTAGGTGTACTTTTTTATTCCTTACTACATTTCTTTTTGGGCCTATTGGTCCTGTGCGGAATTTCAACATCATTCTTTTATTCATATGGATTTGAAATAATCAGGGTTTTTGTATTTAATAATTATATTCTTTACAATGATGTAGTGCTGGTTTTGCATAAATCTTTTTATTTTTCAAATATTTAACATTACACATACATATACTCACGGCTATAAATCCCTAAAAGAGGTAGCCTAAGCCTCAGAATTAGAAAACTTCTTCACCCACTAATGGAAGAATGGGGAAAAGATTGTAAAATAAATGGTTTTGGTGATGGGTCCCCAACCGAATCGCCCAATAATCACTTAAAAAGCCCCGATACCCTTAGTCGCCTGTTACCATCACCCATAGGTAGGTAGAAATGGGGTAGTGATATTCTAAGCCGAAACTACTCATGCACGCAAAATATTTAACAATTATAATCTAAATCTTTTTGTTCATGAAAACCTCATGTGGGGATTATTACTAATAAATAAAGCAAGGAAAAATTTCGACCCAGGCGGGTTCGATTCCCGCCTTGGTCGAAATTTTTCTTTCCTTTATTTATTCTTTTTTTATTTAACAATTATGTCAATTACAAAAGTATCATCCCTATCCACATTTAAATTCACTTAAACGATTTTTTTATGTTTATAAATCTAAGGCGTAATATAAAAGTAAGATTATCTTTGAGAGTGATAACAACTAAATTGAATGACAATAATTTTAATACGAATAGTTTAATTTATTGGCACAAACAGCTTAACCCAATCAATTAGTATAAAACCAACATATTTCATCCAAATTATTCAACTCATATCAAACATGGGACATCAAGCCACAATTTATGAATACCTGAATAACACAAATGCAAAATTTTGGTTGTAACTTGGTTTTGATCAAATATATTGCATGTGATTCATACTATGGTAAAAAATAATACTTCAAATCATGTTAATTCCGAAAACACAGTACCTGCATCAGTGCAGTGATGGTTTGCCGATGTTGTCAGCAGAAACCCACAATTTTTTTGTGATTCTATCAAAGCAATGCTTTTTTTTCATAAGTCATGTCAGGGGGAGGTGACATTTTAAGCCAAAAGTGGCTTGGAATGTGCACTAACTTCAAAAGTGGCTGAGAAAATGTATATTCACAAGTTCTGGCTACCTTTCCCTGCGACTCATAAGCGTGATGATATGTAGGTCAGTTGTGTTATTAAGTTTGTGAGAGAATTGTAGAATATCATCTAAATATTACAGAGTACTCGTAATAATAATATGCTATCACTTTTATCTAATTAAATATTCTCGTAGAGAGTAGGTGAGGTTATTAGAGTTGAAACTGGAGTTGCCTGGAGACAAACACTCCTATCGACACTATTAGGACTTGTTTGTTTTATACGTGAGAGTTCTGAAACTATTATATCAAAGTTTAATCCGTTTGAATTTAGTTTCAAATATTCTTTTGTCATTAGCATCAGGATGAATTACTATGGATCATAATTTAATGGAAATCTAGCATTGATTAAATAATGTTTTTTTATGAGTTTATAATTATAACGGTCATTTAGGATACTTCAAAAGGATTTAGTTTTATACCAAACCGTTAAATAATAATATTTAGTTGTTAGCATTATGAAGGACATACGTGATTTGTATGGTTTAAATTATATTGAATGTGTTTAAAACTAATAATTTTCACTTTAAATTCCATTTATTGATCGCCTAAGCCATTTTGATTCTGAAAGTATTAGTAGTAACCTTTTTAAAAATAAGTACTTTTTTCTTTTTGTTGTCTATAGTCATATCATAAATTTCCAGACCAGGGTAGGCAGACCGTACCATTTTGTAGAATCCTGACAAACCTCTCTTGCTTCCTTCAGATTAAAAAAAACTATAAAGCATTATTAAAATCGTAGCTGTTCCAGTTGTATCTCGTATTAAATAACTGAATGTGCTACGTATTAAGTTTTCTTTGAAAATAGGGTTTTTTTAAATATATTCTCAAGAGTACTCCCGGCTAATGTAAAGATAATGCGTTGCAATTTTAATTTATTAGGATTATTTATACTACACCAAAAATAAAAGCCTATTTATATATCCCAATCTAATTTTACTTGATAAGTTGATGAGATCTCGATGAAAAACGTCAAGACGACTTCAGTCTCTGGAGTACATTGTTAAACAGCAAAAAGCCTTTGCGTGTTTAGCAAATTATAAGTGCTCTTTTATCTAAACCCTGCTCTTTTGAACTTTGTCAATGTTTTTGTAAGCGATTTTTATAAGAAATTCAGGATGTTTAATAATAACATTGAAGATTATTTTATGTTAACAAGGGTTCCAGAATGCGATTATCTTAACTCAATACAGTAGGGCTCGAGGGATATTATACTTGTATAAAATAAAACGGCTTTAATTAGCAACATTGCTAACTTTAAATATAATTTTAGAGTTCACATATTCATTTAATACTGCAAACTAACATTATTAATGAGTATTACTACAGAAATAAACAGTACGCTTACATACATACATATACTCACGATTATAAATCCCTAAAAGGGGTAGCCAGAGCTAAGGAATTAGAAATTCCTCAGCCACTTTTGGAAAATTGAGTGGGGAAAAAATGGTAAAGTAAAGGTTGTTGGTGATGTCCAACCTCATCGCCCAAAAATCCCTTAAAAGCCCCAATACCGTTAGTCGCCTCTTACGTTCACCCATCGGTAGAAACGGGAATGTGCTATTCTAAACCAACACTACACGGCGAATACAGTTCAAATGTTGAAAACTAAATTCGCATTCCTTTGTGACGCTGTTTTACCTTTTTTATTTAATCATATTCATTATAATAGATTTCATATATTTGCCTCCTATTAATATTATTAGTAAAAAAGAGACCATTGTAAAGAATTTTCTTAGATAAAGGTATACCAAACAGTTGTTTTTTTCATAAATACTGTTATTAGTCAACTTTACATCAATAGTCAAAACGCAAATTTATTTGTGTTCATAAACACAAGCAATCAATAAAAACCTAAAATTAACATAACAAGGCATGTTCTAATAGTTTAGAAGCTATCAATGTAACATACGGATTTCTCATTTTCTTCATATGTTACACGATTATCCAGCTAATCTTCTTATAGAAAAGCTGGGCAGTGCGCACGTTCCATCTCAACTTCAACCCTCTGAAAGTTGCTACTAAACCTGTAACCAATTTCATGAAATTCAGTTGCGCGCTTCAGTCTCTACTGAGCGGTCGTGTCAGCGAAATATTCAGGAGCTCCAAAATTTATCCGTAGTATATCGAACTCAGACGTGTGTGTGACAGATTATTGTGATAAATTAAAAAGTTCCAACTTTCTTGCTGATACCAAAGACATGTTTTGTGGAATACGTGCTTTACATATCTAGTAAAAAAAAGTCGGTAAGTTAAGAGACATTCATAAGTAAACAGTTTGTGGAAGAAATTGAACTGGAATTTCGAATAACGATGAGATCGCAGTCAAAGAGTTTACATACTCATCTTCTTGTTTGTTTTTGCTACGTCTACAAATGGTACAAAGCTCTTTAGTCGTGTAATTAGTTATTGAAACAGAGTTTACGAGAACGTTAACTACATTTACATACTGATGGGATCAGCAAGTATTAGTGTAATTATGGTTTCTTGTTGATGTATGAAATTGATTTATAACGAATCACGTTTTTCACGTAGATTAACCCAATGTTAATATCTAAGTGTTTAATTTTAAAAATAAGTCACAGGAAATAGAAAATTTTATGAAACAGATATCTAAGTGAGGAACGTTTTCAAATAAAACCTTTCATCCTATTTGACCATAATTTAATAAGAATCAATAATATTATTGATATGGAATAATTATATTTGTATATTCATAGGCTTTTGAAGCGTTCAAAGCTGTCATAAATATTGGCGACAAATCAATTAATAGTGAACCGTCACAAAATTTAAAAATGCGGGCGCAAATAATTTGAGTTGTTTTTTTTATAGCTGTTGTGTAGTGTCAGCTAATAAAAGCTCCACCCTCCTGTGGGTGTTTGTAAGGGGGGGTTTAGAGCCTTTTAAAGTGATTTTTAGGCGAAGCGCAAATTCCAAAACTTGCGAAATAATTTCTTATTCTGAAGTTCTGAAGGGGTCCTTCTAGGGATTCATAACCGTGAGTATTATGTATGCATACATTTAATTTATCGGGGCCTAACTTTATGTCAAAATAAATGTTTAGAGTATTTTGATGGTTTCAAGTAAATTTCTGGTTAAAGTTGCGGCTAGATGCATTTCGGTTTGGTTTACGATGCTTTTATACAATGAAGCATTTAGTTAGAAATTTTACAACAATGGAAAATAATCGAGAGTTGATCTTCATAAAATATGATTCTTTAAGGTTTTTCTCACAAAAGATGTCGTTTTAAATAATGGTTCATATTGATGAATGGTCATATTATGAAATAAAATAAAAAGAATATTATTTATATATTTTATTTACAAACTATAGATAGGATTGCACTAAGGCGGTAGAAGAGTTATTGGCTAAAACATTAGCAGTCAAAATGACTATCACGCAGGCACACCGACTCACAAATTAATTTAAGAGAATTTTAAGATTTAGGTAGGTTGAACTGACGCGTGCGGAATAAATAAATTCCTAAACTATTAAACACAGTACTCATATTTATTAAAAAACTTATTTCTTACTTTTTAGTACTTGATTGTTAATTTTCGGTTAATTTTTCAACAACGAAGTCGGTTTTCTTTTTGTTAAAAAATATTTTATTTTACGAGTTTTAGAGATGGGTAGACCTGGCAAAGATGCTTCTCAGATGAGGAAGCGACGGTGACTGTATTTTCGGTATTTCTTTTATTGTACTACAGTATTAAATAGGCTCAATGTAAAGTATCGGTAAAGTTTTCTTGAAATCCCTCGAAAGGCGATGGTCTACAATTCTACATCTTGACTCACAAAGACTCAAACGTTCACGCCGAATATCCCCGAAGGGGTTAGCAGAGGTACTAATACTTCTGAACATCACTTGACATTGTCACCTGTTGTTCAGAGTACCCACGATTTACTTGGACAGTGTTCTCACGTGATACAGGGCAGGCCTATCGGCGTTTTGAACAAACAAGCTGTCACATGATTGTGAGTTTTGACAGTCCCCTCGAATTCCTGGGATTCCATCATCAGATCCTGGTTTCATGGTGCTTTCTCGGTAACAATAACATAACAAAAGAAATGTTTAGTGAACCTGTACTTCTCTGCATAAAAGCTGCGAAGAGGAGTATAGACCTATATAGAATGTTAAAAGAACTATTTCCTAACTCCTAGTGATTGAGGACCTGCACCTTCCATCATCAGCTCAGCAGCATTATATTGTGATTTCCAGAAGCAATTGCCAATATAACTGCAGAAAATATGTAAAACGCGGTACATGTGCCTATAAAATTTGAGTGTTCCCCTCGATTTCTCCACGATCCCATCATCAGACCCTGATATCCTCATCATGGTACCATTTCGGGAGTATCTTCTTTCCAATTAAAAAAAATAATCAAAATCGGTTCATAAATGGCAAAGTAATCGGCAAACAAACATAAAAAAAAAAATATACCGGTCGAATTGAGAACACTCCTTTTTTTGAAGTCAGTTAAAAATTGGTTAGGAAACAAAATATAGTGTTTTTTTTATATATAACATATTTTATGTATTTACAATCCTAATATATCATAAAAACACTATAAAATTAAAGGATAAGTCTGCATTTCGAATGCTTTAATATAAAAAGAGACTTACACTTGACTAATTTGATATTATGTACTTTCAACATACATATTATTAAAATATTTAGTGCCAGCTTTGAATAGCACTACTCCATTCCTATCTTTGGGTGTCGTACAAGATGATGAGGGTATTATGGCTTTTAAGGGATTGTTTTTTTATTTGTTAGGAGACTTATTATTCATCACCAATAATTATTCTGTATTTAAGAATATTAACTTCATTCAAGTTCCAACAGAGGCTCAATAATTGTTATTTCTAAAATTCTAGCCTTCAGCATTCATATGCCAAACCGTTAATATGTATGTCTAAACAAACGTGTCGTTTCTTCTGTGTAGTGTCGGCTTAGAATAGCACTACCCCATTTCTTCCCGTGGCTGTTCGTAAGAGGCGGCTTAGGGTATTGGGGATTTTTAATTGATTTTTGAGCGATGCTGCTGACCGACACCAAAAATATTTACATGACAATCTTTTCCCTACTTAACTTCCAAAAGTGGTTGTGGAATTTTGTATTCTGGCTACCCCTATAAGGGATTTATAACCGTGAGTTTATGTTTGTATGATGGTCTTCTGTAGTCTTTATAATGGATGCTATATGTCAGATATTGTATTTTAAAAATAAGTACGATATTTTTAAACTTCGGTGTACTCGTACTTGTGCAGCACAGTACTTTGTCCAAACATAGAGTAAAAACAATAACTGAGCACAATACCAAATGTTGTTATGAAAAAAGAGATCTAAGCCAAATTATTTCGTGGAATTCCCAGGGAATAGTAATTAAGACGTTTACACGAATTTCATTTATATTAATGCTCAGAGTATTTTGAAATTTTAAATTGACATCTAAATAATTTAGGTATAGATAACATTAAAAATAAAGTAGCTATAAAATGAAAATTACATAAAAAAGATTTTAATTTAATTGCTTTTGCATATGAAGGTGAAGAAACATTTGAGGGGAGATTTTGTACTTTTTTTGCAAATAGGTTTTTATATATTTTTTTATGGGAACATGCATACATATAATTAACGACTATGCATCCTAAAAGCGGTGGCCAGAGCTTCAGAGCTACAAACTCCTCAGCCACATTTGGAAGTTCATACGGGGGACACGATGGTATTGAATTTTTAATTTTATTGATGATTGATTAATGTTTTTTTAATGTTTGATTTTGAATCCAATTGCATGAATACAGAATGATGTACAGTACCCTGTGCTATTTTCACACTCCTGGCAAACTTTTTAATCGTCAATAATTTTTACACATGCCCTTTCTTTATTCACACTTTTAAGCAAATTTTCACATACATTCGATCTTGTAATTCATCAATCAATGCAAAATGCGTAATATGCGTATTCAAAAATCTATAAATATACAAAATGCACATTGATTTAATATATTATAATGAAGGATAAAAAATAATCTTATGCACTTCTTTTGGATATAAACTATAACTGTGCAAAATAATATTTCCCGAATGACTGTGAACTACATAATACTATGGTGCTGTTTTACTTTCTACACATATGTGAGGCAAAAAATGTTAGGTGTAGCAGAGGAAGCATAAGAGCAGGGTGATTTCAGTAAAAATGAACACAACCTATTACCCATAAAACTATTTTAATTGAAACACACGCATGGTCATAGTCTGTGGTCAAATTGACGTTTACAATGGATTATTATTGTCTATCATCAATATTATTGACTATATAGAGGATTGAGTACTAGTGTCCTAAAGTGTCCTAAACAAGGATGTCTATCTAGAGCGCTGCATCTCGTTCAAAGTAGGGTGACCATCTATTTATTTTATTAAGTGTTTTAATGAGGGTTCTTCAAAATATTACAAAAACTCTTATATTTGCATACATTAATTGGTGCTGCGTAGTGCCGGCATAGAATGTCACTACCCCTTTCTACCCACAGGTCTCGTAAGAGGCGACTAAGTTTATAAGGATTTATTAAGTCGTTTTTGGGCAATGCAGTTGAAGACCCATCACCTGATACTTTATTTACACCGTTTTATTACTTTATTACTTTATTTATATTTATATTTTATTACTTTATTTATAGTTTTGGGGTATATGGCCGTGATTTTATGTGTGTTTGTATGTACATTCATATTCTAAATGTATGGATTGTATAATATAATTGTGTGCCTACACTCAGCGGGACCCCCTATCCTAAAACGATATGAGTATGTCTAGGATTTAGTTCCAAATTAGTTCTATCAAATGCAGTCAAAATTTGATTTTGTTCCGTCAAAATGGAAGAAGGGCGTTGGTTTTAATTCGACCTCCAGCCAGCGGGACACTTTTTATTTATAGGTCACAGGAACTTCAAATGGGTGTCAAACTTTAGTTCTACTTTCATTTATTCCGATCTAAGTGAACACGGTGTTCTAGCGTAAATAATTACTAAAATAACAAGGTTCAAAAAAACTTCCAGC
Source organism: Bedellia somnulentella (assembly GCA_963576735.1). Lineage (NCBI taxonomy): Eukaryota > Metazoa > Arthropoda > Insecta > Lepidoptera > Bedelliidae > Bedellia > Bedellia somnulentella. Next base: position 11,946,342 of record OY755177.1, on the reverse strand, counting down.
CAGCGGCCAACTTTTTTCAATGATGCTGTGGGAACCTAAAAGTTACATCAATCTCTTCCCTTTGTTTAGTTCTACTCGATACCTATAATTACTAAATTGTGAAAATATGTATTTCACTGTATAAATAAAAAGCATACTTGAAGGTTTCTGTTTTTCATTGTTAACTATTAAAAGATAAAATAGAAGCATTTAAAACCGATAATTGAGTAGAACTAAACAAAGGGAAGAGATTGATGTAACTTTTAGGTTCCCACAGCATCATTGAAAAAAGTTGGCCGCTGGCTGGAGGTTCTTTTGAACCTTGTTATTTTTGTAATTATTTACGCTAGAACACCGTTTTCACTTAGATCGGAATAAATGAAAGTAGAACTAAAGTTTGACACCCATTTGAAGTTCCTGTGACCTATAAATAAAAAGTGTCCCGCTGGCTGGAGGTCGAATTAAAACCAACGCCCTTCTTCCATTTTGACGGAATAAAATCAAATTTTGACTGCATTTGATAGAACTAATTTGGAACTAAATCCTAGACATACTCATATCGTTTTAGGACAGGGGGTCCCGCTGAGTGTAAGAACACAATATGATTCCAAGGGTAGCTAAAACTTCAGAATCAAAATTTCCTCACCCACTTTTATAGTTGAGTAGGGAAGACATGGTAGAGTAAAAGATGATTGTGATGATGATAAACTGCAAAAGCCCCAAAAACCCTAGGTCGCCTCTTACGATGTCCAATGGTAGTAATTGATTAGGCTTTTTAAGCATATTATTTCACTTAACTGTATTAATTATTATTTATTTGAGCTAGAAAGGTAACAAAAGTTGTCGCCATAATTTGTTATACTAGCTATTTTCTTAATTAAATGGTAGAAGCTCCGAATCACACAAAAATATGATTAATCTTGGACACCATACTAATCTTTCTTCGATGAGGATACCCATGATAAATATTTTTCACATATTACCAATCTCTATTACATAACATAAACATAACATAAACGTTCACGCTGTTTATCCCCGAAGGGGTTGGCAGAGGTACCAATACTTCTGAACTCACATGGCAGCGCCATCTAGTGTCCAATCTCTAATATTATGTTATGAAAGCTAAATGGAAAGCTTATTCGTTCTTTAAATATTACGGAACACATAATATTTATATGCCCATATTATTTGTTCACCAAAGCAATATATATCTAACAAACCAAAGGCTCACCTATTGTGTAAGATCAAACATTACGTAACGATTGTCTAGTGCTAAAATCAATAGCACCTTACAGTCAGCTGACCTACCTATCCGAGTCTCCATAAACATGAACCACAACCAGTTTTTCATTTAGGAGTGACCGCGTAATAAAGTATGGCTAAAATATTTAAGGTCGGCTCTGGGGTCGTTTTCACCGCGGCCTCACTCGGCCGCTCGCTGATAAATGTGAGTGCATTACGGGAGCATGAAACTTTTACGATCAGCAGAAAACCTCCGGCCATGTTAATGAGGATGGCCGAAGTAATGGCACGCGATTTAATAAAACGATTGCCCGGACGCGAATACTTTAAACTTTTAATAGCCCTATTGATTTTGTAAACGTTCATTGGCTGTTGCGATGTCAACAATGTGACACTTAAATGTGTTGTTCGTTTGCGGTCGCAGTTTAATCTTGCGTTAAATTATAATCTGATTCAAATTAAACATTATCATCGTAGCTGCTGGTTTAGAGCGGGTTGGCAGAAATATAAAGCAATAACTTCAGGATAATTGTATATTACAATGATGTTTGAAAATTAGCGTTTTTTCGGATTTATAACCATAAGTTGACGCATAAGTCGGCGATAGGCCTGCCCCCTATCACGTGAATACACTGTCCATGCAAAACGTGGGTACTCTGAACACCGGGTGACTAAGTCACGTGATGTTCAGAAGTATTAGTACCTCTGCCAACCCCTTCGGGGATATTCGGCGTGAACGTTTATGTTATGTTATGTTGACGTAGTCACAGTTTTATTAAAAATAATATTCTATATATCTTTTTTTTTTTTTTTTTGATTACATTAAAGTACATCTTCATACTTATGATTATGTTATGTAGTAAGACCATATCGACGTGCAGATTTGATTATCTATTTTTGATTCGTTCTCAATTAAGAAAATAAAAAGTAATTCAGTGCTGAATTCATATAATATTTTTCTCCTGTTTAACTCTGAATGATGCAATATTAATTTAACGTTCTTTACTATTTAAAAAAAAGTTTGGAAATTCATCTTGTTCAGACTTCCCACAACGCAAGTCTTGGAATACCCAGAGCAATTCTAGATAAATTTCACCAGAAATTAATCAGCGGCAAAAGTTTATTAAGAGAGCAAAGAAATCGCTTCTTGATTCAAGGTAACTAGTTCTTATCGCAACTGCATTAATTCTCTTGAAATTCCTCGTTTGTGAATTTCGGAGTAATACTTGTTTATCCATATTTCTTATGAATTTTCCGTATTTTCTAGCAGGTATTGTGTGAATCAACTGTATAGGAGTTTTTTATTTGTTTCCGTGATGGAAATGACATACCATGTATTGTTATTACGACCATCTTAATCCATATAAAAAAATATTGAAATGAGATAAAGTCAGAAATTATATGTGTTAACCATATTTGCTGAACCGCATGATACAATTTTTTAAACTCATACAAATACTTTAAGAAATGCTTACATGTGTCTACAACCTTAAAAAATTAATTTTTTTATTAAATGTTCGTTTTATAAACTTAATTGTATGTGCATTTTAGAGTTACTTGTACACAAGTAGACATTTTTTTCAGATCTCTATACATTCTGTGTACTAAGTATCGGGATTTTTTCAATAAAACAAAAAATACAAATTATTCATCTAAATTTATTTTATCGCCTTCAAAGTAGGCCCCATCGCTTGCAATACAACATCTCCACCGCTTCAACCAGTCTTCCATACATTTTTCATAGGCTATTTGCGGTATGGCCTTTAGCTCATTCAGCGAATTTTCTTTTATGGCTTCTATCGACTCAAAACGTTTTCCTCGAAGTGGTAATTTTAACTTGGGAAATTAAAAAAAATCATACGGAGCCATATCAGGTGAATACGGTGCTTGGTCGAGAATTTTTGTTGAATTTTTCGCTAAAAACTCTTTCACTATAATGGCTGTGTGTGATGGTGCATTATCATGGTGCAGCATCCATGAGTTGTGTTGCCACAAATCTGGACGTTTTCGGCGGATACTCTCACGCAAACGCTTCGTGACGCCTAAATAATATTCTTTATTCACTGTTTCTCCCTCTGGAAGGAATTCGGAGTGAACCACACCACGGTAGTCAAAAAAAACTGTCAGCATCACCTTGATTTTGGAGCGACTTTGCCGCGGTTTTTTGGGTTTCGGCTCGTTTTCGAGACGCCATTCTGAAGACTGTTGGCTTGTTTGCATGTCGTAATCATAACATAAACCCATGTCTCGTCGCCAGTTATTATACGTTTCATAAAGGTCGGATCCGTAGAAGCTCGGGAAACCATGTCTTCAGCGGCATGCTTTCGCTGCGCTTTTTGAACTAAATTGAGCTCTTTTGGAACTAGTCGAGCGGCGACGCGTTTCATGCCTAAAATGTCAATGAGAATGTTGTGGACGGACTTAAAAGATCTGTTCACCTCACAATCCAACTCTCTCAGACTCATACGTCGATTTTCGAGCACTAGCTTCTTGATTCTGTCGATGTTTTCTTTGGTCGTAGCGGTTGAATGTCTACCAGAACGAGGCAAGTCTACTACTACTTCTCGGCCTTCTTTAAAAGCCTTATACCATTCATAAGCCCTTGTTTTCGATATACACGATATTCGCCGTAGGTATTTCGCAACATTTTTAGTGATTCACCACATGAAATATCATTCGAAACACAAAATTTAAGACACACTCTTTGTTCAACAATATTTTCCATTGTAAATCGCCGAGGACTCAAAACTATGACCAACAAAAAATGTAGTTTAAAACAAATTAAATGACAGATCCCGCTCAAATTTTGCGCGCTAAATCAGTACAGTACTACCAACATGCAGTAAAATTTGAACGACCTCTTTTACGCGGGTCTTTTTATTGACAAATTCCCGATACTTTTTACACAGAGTAGTATGTCTCCTCACCAGCTAAGATAATTTGTAACACCATTAAAGTATTCTAAATAAATAAATATTTCAATTCACAAGTTTCATAATAACAGACAAAATAAGCAAGAATCGTTTACAGTAAGATTTTCCACAGTGAATCAGAAATGTGATAAAATTTCAGAAAGCCTACTTTTGTCTTGTACAATGAAATCATATCAGTGTGGATCTGTAATATCACTACCCCTACCATCTAACACTTTTTGCTAAGATTCTCCAACTTCATACACACACAAATATATACGAGAAAAAACTGTTTAATTAGTATAAATTAAAAGGGAGTATAAATATAGGAAACGGTTTGTACTTGTCAAACATATAATTATAGCCAGGAAGCTAAACATTTGTAATTTTGTCTTTGTTAATACCTCAATGATTATAATCGCACTCTCAGAACGAAAGAGGCTCAAGTCAAAAATTGTAATATTGAGTTACATTCATACATACATACATACATACATATACTCACGGCTATAAATCCCTAGAAGGGGTAGCCAGAGCTAAGGAATTAGAAATTCCTCAGCCACATTTGGATAATTGAGTGGGGAAAAGATGGTAAAGTAAAGGTTGTTGGTGATGGGTCTCCAGCCGCATCGCCCAAAAATCCCTTAAAAGCCCCAATACCGTTAGTCGCCTCTTACGTACACCCATCGGTAGAAACGGGGTAGTGCTATTCTAAGCCGACACTACACGGCATATGATTCATAGAGAGGCATAAAAATGTATGTTCTAAAACAAAGGCACTTATTGTTATGGGGTCGGGAAATTCGCTATCCTGTTTTTTTTACAATTAGTGCCATTGTTTTACTATTCATCGGATTGAGCATACCTTTTTATGTCTCTCTAGGATTGTAACTCAATATCACTATTTTTGAGTTGAGCCTCTTTCGTTCTGAGAGTGCGATATTTATATTACCCTTACCCTTTAATCTAATAGTTTACTCATCTTTGACTCTATTTTTAAAAATAGACACCAATGTTGAGACCTACTTTGGACACTAGGTGGCGTTGTCACGTTGTTCATAAGTATTGGTACCAGCCAACCCCTTCAGGGATAAACGGCGGCCTGAACGTTTATGTTTATGTTATGTTATGTTTATGTATGGACCTGATTATGGGCTATCAAACACATATATTTTCACACCTCAAATACAAAGCTACTGAAGTTGTAAATATACAACATGACAAAATTATAACATCATTTGAATGTTTTTGACATGAAAACCTCGTGTGGGGATTATTACTAATAAATAAAAGATAAATAAATTAAAGAAAAATTTCGCAAGACCCCGCCGGTGTCAAAATTTTTCTTTACTTTATTTATCTTTTATTTATTAGTAAAATTATAACATGCATTTTTGCCTATTCCACAACTCAGCTATTTGGTTTCCAACACGAGGTTTTCCCTCACCGTTAACAACAGTGTCAACTTTCGAACGTATTTTACTAAAACCAAACTCTTTTTGACGTTATAACAATGTTAACAGAAACATTATAGGCGGAAACAATTATAAGTTTCGCACAATTGACGATGTTAAGTCCTTTTCCTATTAATACAATAATCGCCACCGGCTTAATGGTCGAAGTTGAAATGTGTGGATAAGGGTATAAAGAACTTATTACATTATTTCTTTCATAAGACTTAGCTATAATAAGAAAAGCGTTTCTATGTTAGTGGTAGTGTGATATATGTATTTTATTATTATGCCATAACTACTTTACTAATCGTATGTTCCGTTATTAATTGGTAATGTAATCGGTCATTTATTAATTGGAACGGTAATAAGTCTACTCAATAAACTATAAATGATAAAAATATAAAGCTAAATGAAGTATGATAGTCAAATGGGTAGAACACTCGTCCGAAAACAGAAGGGCGTGAGTTCCAATCCTGGGTCGGGCCTACACTAATTTGTCTTTTCTAAAGTCATATGTGTGGTTAATTTATCATGGTTGTTAACGGTGAGGGAAAACATCGTGAGGAAGCCCACATAGCTAAGTTGTACTTAGTCATGTGACAGTGTATTTGTACAAAACGGCGATAGGCCTGCCCCCTATCACGTGAGTACACTGTCCAAGCAAAACGTGGGTACCTTCTCTGGACACTACATAGCACTGCCATGTGAGTTCAGAAGTATTGGTACCTCTTCAAACCCCTTCGGGGATAAACGGCGTGAACGTTTATGTTTATGCTAAATGAAGCTCAATCGTTGGAAATGATATATGATGATGGTATTATTTATATTAATTGAATACAGTAAGCCTTAATTCACTACTCTTCAAAAATATAGCACCATTAAAGTAACAACAACTCACACATTCAAATTAACATATACACTCACGGCTATATATCCCTTGAAGGGGCAGCCAGAGTTACGGAATTAGAAATTCCTCGGCCACTTTTGGATGTTGCTTGGGAAAAGATGGTGAAATAAAGGTTATAATACCGTAAGTCGCCTATTACACCCACCGGTAGAAAAAGGAATGGATTATAAGCCGACACTTTCAAATTTCAATTCAAATTTAAATAAGTTAATTTCAAACCACGTCTGCCAACCCGCAATTGGCCAGCGTGGTGGACTATGGCCAAATCACCCTATATAGGGTAGGCTCGAGCCCCCTGGTGGGGACATGTATGGGCTGAGAGGAATTTCAAACCACGCTTCATTAAATATCATGTAAACATAGTGCTCAATCTAATTTAAACTTACTTAAGATATAATATCGTCATGAAACCCTTAGCTATGGTATATTTATTCCTATAAGAATACACAACTTCTTCAATGCAAATAATTACGATGCAAAAAATTCTACTCAAAATAGTAAACATAAAATAAAGTATATAAAAAACGTACACAGTAAATAGTGTTTTCAAGTTGACGACAAAAAAACTAATCATCATTATTTTAAAATCCAAAGACAACTTGCTACAGTAATTAATTTAGTTCGAAAGCTAAAATATTGGTTGAAGTTCCACAATTAAATAACGAGCGGCTTTACTTTAACTTACAAGATTTTAAAACGCAATTTGGTTATTAATGCTTAAATTTGAAACAAAGGTTCACTTTTAGTTCAGGTGAAATTTCCAATTACATAACTCCCATTTATTTTTGACAAATGTGTTGTATATTTCTACTGCCAGTTAATATATACGTATTTTAATTTCAAAAAACAGTACAAAACAATTTTTCTGAATCAACAAAAAAATAATATTTCAATTTTCTTTATCACACATGCAAGTAAACTTCCAGTAAACAAATCAATAATGATATACTTACGTATAAATGTACAGCTTGGTTTTTTCATTGTCCTTTCCTTTATTATTTATTTATTTTGCTTCAAATGTGGCAGACACAGATTTTTTTTGTTTATATATTATTCAATTATGTGTAGTGTAGTGTAGGCCTTAACTGAAAACCAGTGTTTTGCCACTTGGCAATATCAAGCGCTGAGTTAGGACCTAGTTTGTGTTACCATAGCACTAATCTTTAGGTCAAAAATATTGTTTTTTCACTTTTTGTATTGTTTTTTTTTATATTGTATGGTGTTATGTTAACATAAATAAACGAGTTATCTATCCAACCATCTATTTAAATATTTGAACTACCCCAAAAATGTGTTAGAACTTCAGCGCTCCGTTTTGGAATACAGTTTTTCCAATACACTACTATGTATATCCCTAATAAAACATAAGAAGATATGGTATAAAAGTAACGTATTTGCAATTCGACAACCAAATACAAACTGCGAGGTCAAAACTTCACTTTATTCGATTTACCGCAGTCCGTTCCGGGGATTTTTACAAAGGAAATTGAGTTCCAACGTTCGAATACGTAAATTGTCTGGGGTTGCTCGAAATACATACTACATGCCTGTCTGTTGATTGAAAGAACATTGATGGTTTTAAGAATTTATACCGGTAATAAGTCGATTTTTGTTTGTATAACCATACATTAGAAAACCATTGAAATGATGGATCGTTTGGATAGAAAGTTAGTTTGATCGTGTATTTACAGTGTCAGCTCAGTATTATGTAAATAAAATAGGTATCGCTGAGTAAAGTCAAATAACATAATGCTTAATGTTGATGCAATATTTATCCTTCATATTACATGTTTAAAAACTATTGAAGAATTAATACTATACTGTAACGAATACCTACTTATCTAAGGAAAAGTAAGTTATTAATATTTATGTAACTAAACCTAGTGGCTTCTAACATTACTGATAGGCCTTTGAAATAATACTAACAAAACCCGTAAATAAAAATATATCTTTAATAAGAATACTAGAAGAAAACAGTATAAATAAATAAAAATATTACTTAAATCAGCACCAGCCGTGTTTGTGCCAGAGGTCATTAGTTTGAAAATTGTTTATATCATTAATAGAAGTGCAATACTTGAAACGAAACCTGATTATGAATGTTAATACGTAATAACGAAAATATTTTTAAAGTTAACGATTGATGACGACGATAGCTGTGTAGTGTCGGCTTAGAATAGCACTGCCCCATTTCTTCCGGTGGGTGTACGTAAGAGGCGACTAATGGTATTGGGGCTATTATGGGATTTATGGGTGATGAGGTTGGAGACCCATCACCAACCACTTTTATTTTACCATCTTTTCCCAACTCAACTTTCCAAAAGTGGCTGGGGAACTTTTAGTTTCTTAGCTCTGGCTACCCCTTCTAGGGATTTACAGCCGTGAGTTTATGTATGTATGTATGTTAACGATTGAGTCTGAAACTACCACATGACAAAAAGCTGGTTGTAGAATACTTACACACTTACGTGATAGTGGACAGCCCATCGTCATTTTGTAATAATACTTAGACTTACTATAAATAGCTGTAAAGTTTCAGCTTAGAATAGCACTAACCCATTTCTTGCCGCGGGTGTCGAAAGAGGCGACTTAACTTTTTGGGGCTTATTTAGTAATTGTTTGGCGATTGGTTGGAGACCCATCATCAAAGACCTTTATTTACAATCCTTGTCCCACTTAACTTCTAAAAGTGGCTAATGAATTTTAATTTCGAAGCTCTGGCCACCCATTTCTGGGATTCACATCCATGACTTCTTGTATGTATGTACGAGTATGTACTTAAACTTAAATATAGTTTGGAAAACCTAGGGCCGTCGTCCACCTAGACTATTCGAGCAGCTAGTGTCAACGGCATGTAACTGCTGTTGGTGACTGTACTATCTAACACGAAGCTGTTTTACAGCCTAAAATAGTTAGGTGTACATTATATACTGTACTGTATGTACTATTACATAGTGCAAGATTGAACGATTTTAGCATTTTATGTATGCAACCTTTTATTTCAACCTTAGTGAATGGTTGTCTTTGCAAAATGTTTTGAATAACTATAGTTTAATTTTAGATCTATTACTTGTGGTTGGTAGTGTTTAAATTATAATGGGATAAAAAAAGACTTATAATAAGTCATATGCATGAATAAATTCCAACACTAAAGTAATTTTTGTATTTTATTTAGAGGTTGACATCTTGCGATGCAGGCCCAGCCTACTGCAAGATCTCGATGAAATTTCATGTCATTAGACTGAATGTTTGTAAGAAATGCTTATTTTTTTACATATTATGCATATTTTGAACCATCTCATACATACATACATACATATACTCACGGCTGTAAATCCCTAGATGAAGAAGAAGAAGGGGTAGCCAGAGCTAAGGAAATAGAAATTCCTCAGCCACTTTTGGAAATGTGAGTGGGGAAAACATGGTAAAAGTAAAGGTTGTTGGTGATGGGTCTCCAACCGCATCGCCCAAAAATCCCTTAAAAGCCCCAATACCGTTAGTCGCCTCTTACGTACACCCACCGGAAGAAATGGGGTAGTGCTATTCTAAGCCGACACTACACAGCACCATCTCACTGTTAAGATAAATCAATAAACTAAGTGCTACGTCTCTTTTACGCTATGAACTTCGCAAGTTAGTAGCCGAGCGGTGGCAGACGTGAATTGAGCACATTTTCTGCATGGTGACGTAGTTATTTCCTCTTGTCACGACTTCCATATTCGTGTCGAGGTAAGGCATACCCTCTTACATAAGCTGATAAATTCTGTTGGCGATTTTTTTAACTAGTAAAAATGAATGATAATTGCACAGGATTATGTTCACTTTGATTCAATATGGATGCTTGGATCATTTAAATTATCAATAATAATAATAATACTTTGTATCAAAAAGTTTAAATGCTGTAAATCTTCTGAATAAAATAAAAAATAAAATAAATCAAGTATATCAATTTAATTTCGTTCAATGCGTATGTAAGTCAGTGTGGCCGTAATAATATTTGTTGTTTTTTTTTAGTTAAAAAAAAACCATATTTTTACCCATTCTATTATATTCGTTATAACAAAATAACTGGAAAAACTGTCCTTATTCTAAAAACCCTAAATTTCATAGGGTTGTACAGAATATCATTTTTATTAATAGATTCTAACAAAAAAATATTTCTCACGGCATGTTATTTGTTGTTCATACGGTTTAATAAAATTACATCGTAGCTTGTAGTATACTGAAAATAAAAAGCAAGCGCAAGAGAGATATAAAAATTGTATTACCAAACAATTATAAATAAAACTTAAGTGAAAAATGATGTTTAAAACCGCGACACGGCATGTTTATTGATCAAATTGATCGATAGAGCACATCTGAGGTGCATTATTTTTACCACCCTCTCTGACTTCCTCTCACATAATTAAAATACAGCACGGCTAGCACGAGTGACCTTTTAACTAGATATGGCGTGGTATAAAACAGCTACCTCTTTCGCACTTACATAGTATCGTACGCTTTTATCTCATTCTAACCGACATAGCAAAAAACGTTTTTAGATTAGGGTAATCGATAGAAAATAAAGCACGGGCCGTTTATTCTTTATTGTTTTATAGTACACTTAAATTTGTAGTACACTTGTTCGTATAATTAATAGCTACATTGTTATTATTTGTGTAAGAATAATCGTCTTCTTCTCAAGCAGTTAGTAGCTGATAAATAATTAAGTTGCATGGACCTACTGACATAGTATTTTATTCACAACCACAATCCTTAACAGGGTAACCAGAGCTGTTATAGTTTCCTTTATTTTAATTTTCGTATTTGGAAATTCAGGGAATAAAATACGAATACTGTTTGTAAAATGATTCCCAATGACACATCAAGGACACATAAGGTGTCCCGTAGGACACCTCCAGAAAGAAGGTAAACTCATACTTTTTTTAACCATAAAATAGCAATGTGGCTGTAGTATAGTTTTATGGTAAAAACAGAACCATTTTTTATAATTTGTTACTCTGACATAATAGCTATAAGTTGAATTGAGGTATGTGTGCGCAATAGTAAAAAAATAACTTTACTAAAACAACCATTAATTCAATAATTTAGTCTTTCTTCTATTCCTATAAGCACAGTCTAAGCTCAGGTCGCGGCATATGAATGAAGAACAGCCGGTTAATCTAACGTGGCGTGAATATAGAAATCCACTTTTGTGAGTTCAGCTTACCTCAGGGAAAAATGAAAACTATGAAAATGTTCGTTCTTTCAACTTTACCTACATTTTGCGGCTGAAAAAGTTTTGCTGATAACTTTTGCTTTTCATGGCAGGCGAATAAGTTGGAGGGATTTGGTTTTTGAAGAAAGTGAAAATAAGTAAACCTACATGTCTTCGATTTCGTAGAAACTCTGATACTTAGTCTGAATTCAATTCAAAAGACAAATTGATGTAATTCCCTGGTATTGAACCAAAGTCTATCTGCACAATGGATGGTCTTCTACCCATTGAGTTACCATGAATGCAGATAGAAAATGAATATATAAAGAGATTAGATGAATAATTTGGTTTAGATATGCAGATAAGCAGCTTTATTACGGAACCTTTAAAAAAAAGTACGTTATAGGAAACCTAATTCAAATACTATCATTGTTGGCATTTAAATGTATACAGGTAACCCTAAATAGACTAAATATAATAAAGCAGTTTTATAATGTTTACCCATCAAACCAGCGGGTTTCTCTTTTAAAATCATTAATAAATCCCTTTTTGAAATTGTAGTATTTGAAAGGAAGTATTTTGAAGGGTTTTCCCTCTCAAACTTTAAAGGGTAAAAATCCCTTTACTAGAGTTTTTGAATGAATTTCCTATTATTTGGGTATTATAGCTTCTTGAAATGTTCAATCAAATAAATACCCCAATAAAAAACCTAAAAAAGGAAAGCGCTTCCAGACCCTGTCAATATATGCCTCACATACGATGCTTATGGTGTGTAGTGTCGGCTTAGAATAGCACTATCCCATTTCTTCCGGTGGGTGTACGTAAGAGGCGACTAACGATATTGGGGCTTTTAAGGGATTTTTCAGCGATGAGGTTGGAGACCTATCACCAACAACCTTTATTTTACACATAACTTTCCAAAAGTGGCTGAGGAATTTCTAATTGCTTAGCTCTGACTCCCTCATCTAGGGTTTTATAGCTGTGAGTATATGTACGTATGTATGCATACAATGCTTATAAACAGTGTTTGATCGTTCAAAATGGCGAACGTTACTGATAAACGGATACTCACCCCAATGGATAAAAGGGCTTTAGTATAAGGAAGCAAGCAAGAAATAGAGTGATCTATAAGCTTTCCTGCAAACAAAGTAGTTACTAGCTAGTGACATATTCTATTAAACTTTTTACGAACTCTTAACTATTCCAATCGGTAAACTGTCTTGCAACTACAAAATCACACAAACTGCACTACCCGTTTTAACCAAGGTGGACTTAATTTAAGTGCATTTCATAACAGTACTTTTTAGTTTATTTTTGTATTGATTACCAAATGCAGGCCGAATCTCTGTAGGTTCGGCATACATATACATAATCACGGTTATAAATCCCTAGAAGGGGTAGGCAGAGCTTCGGAATAATAAAATTCTTTAGCCACTTTTGGAAGTTGTGTGGGAAAAAGCTTGTAAAGTAAAAGCTTTTCGATGACGGGTTTCAAACCGCATCGCCCAAAAATCACTTAAAAAGGCCCGAAACCCAAAGTCACCTCTCCGACCACCACGTGAATAAATTGGGTAGTTTTACTCTAAGCCAAATTTATACAGCAAAATAATTCGGCATAGAATACTAACTGGGTGTTTTGATTAGGAAATTGGGGTTTTTCGAGTGATTGTTGCATAATGTGGTTAACGATCTCTGATGGATCCCATTCATCCCATTACTAAAAACCTTTATTTTTCAATCTTTTCCCAATGAATTTCCTAAAGTGTCCGTAAAATTTCTAATGTCGTAGTTCTGCTACCTTTTGCTTGGATTTATAGTCGTGAGTTTAAGTATGCATGCATAGCATTCATGCTCTAACTATATAATAAATCTGTTCTCATTGATTTTGACGTAGTTCCGTAACTATACGTATAAAATAAAAAATAAGTCAATAAAAAGTTTCTCATCTTTAAAAAAGTATAGTTCTCAACCTTTGTCTGACATTCATATTTCGTGTTCCGTATAAAAATTAAAACAATTTCGGCATGATGTCAAAAAATAATTGTATCTAAATATTTCGTTATGCATGGGCAGTATTTTACGTATGGTGAAAATATCTTTGTTCATATTAGTTCATAACGTATATAACCTATGTACTCAAGAATAAAGTTATTTGGGTATAAAAGCACTATTTTCTAAATTCAGATGTTTTAATTGAAATGCTTGTTTTCTTAAATATTTATGTACTAGTGCGCATATTTTTAAAAAGATTATAATGTTCTGTGGCACCTCCAATAAACAAAAGTTGACTTGCTTTGTTTTAAGTCAGTATAGCCCAGCTCACAATAAAATAAGTATCGTACAAATATCCGCCAACCATGGTCATGTACAACGATACGATAACATGTCCATTTACCGAGGAAATTGCTAAATCGTTGCCAAGCCCGTTCGGTAACAAAGGCACACGTCAAAATAAAGAAAAAAGGTGAGGTCCATTGTCAATTGTCACAAAGCTAACACGCTGTGGCGCCTAGCGATTCCATTTGCAACTATCACAACGTGTTTGTTATAACTCGTACGAAACCGTTTTTCATTTTTTGTTTGATGACTTTTTTAGGTCATAGATAAGCAACTATGAATGATTGGCAGAGTTATTAAGATTAAGAAATATATATATTCATATCAGACAATTTACTGTCTATCTACTTATACTCACGGCTTTAAATCACAAAAAGTGGTAGCCAGCTTCAGACTTAAAAATTCTTCAATAAATTTGAGATTTTTGGGCGATGTGGTTTAAGCTCCATCGCCAAGAACCTTTACTGAAGCTCTGGCTACCCATTTTAGGGATTAATAGCCGTGAGTATATGCATGTATGTATTTTATAACTTGCCAAGTTTCTGTTTGTCGATGGACAGTAATATCAGTTTCTTTTATATTTTTTGTAGGCAAGATAGTATTACACAAAAGAAAATTATAACACAGTAACTCAACGGTTAAAAACTGCTACTTTTAAAAGTTTACATTAGTTTTGAGCAATGTGTAATATTTTTCGATCAAACAGTTATTTTACGATATAACTGTTAATTTTGCAAATATGATATGGCAAGCTCTATGCGTATATTATAATAGAGTAAGATCCCGGTGCCCCCAGACGTTACTTATTTTCTCATAAGAAATATAAATGGGATAAAGTAGTGTTAGTACGCACTTTGAGTGTGTGCATACCTGCTACCTTGGGTCGACGGCCAATTCATAGGTACCAGGTGCTAAAGGTAGATAAATACAGTACTGATTTTTCTTAAATTCTCAGTGCTGATTTTTACATATGGTTTAGATATTGTTGTTAAAATTAATAATCGTTATTGCCAGACACTTTCCATTGGCGCTTACCCTTACCAGACGCTTTAAAGCTTCAAAAAAAATAACATATTCTTACTTACAATCTCACTCTTGATTTTTATGTATAATACTTGGGGAACTATTTGAACACCCCTGGTCAGCAGCCAGACCAATAAGAGGGGTCAAACTTCCTCCCAGACACACATAAAGTGTCGCTATGTGTATAAGCGCGAGGTATAATAATTGACGTAGATGCTGCCCGACTCCAACTCTTCATCAACACTTATATGATTTGTGACGTAAATGAAGAGTTAAATCGTAAAAATGTGAAAAACTTTGATGCTAGTAACTTACCACCATGCAAAAGTGAGCTTTCACAGCAGTTTCGACGAGCTAATTATATCACTAGTCTTTGGAAAAATGCTCATATGAAGAAAATTAGTATTTTTAATCCTGACAATAATGGGTGGACGTTGAAAGATAATAAATATCATTTTAACTAGTTCGATGGGGACCAATGGCCGAGCTTTGTCAGTGAATCGCTTCAAGAAGCATCAGGTATTATACTTTAAATTTGAATAATTGATATAACCGTATAACTCTTTGATTCTTAATTATGTTATTTTTGTTACAGAAAATGAAAGTAATATGGATGATAATAAAGATAGTCAATGCCAACATTGGGTTGATAATGACTTATCAAACTTAGACGATGATGACAGTAAAGATCACGCTGAATGTTCAAACTACAAATAATCCGAAAGAAGAAAGAAAAGAAAGAAAGAGAGATAGTATTTATTCATTGCCTAAGGGCACAACTGTGACAAAATACAAATAATTCACAAATTATTATCGCCATATTAAAAGTACGTGGTAAAATAATCGAAAACAAATAACAACATAAAAAAATAAAAAACAGAAACAAAATTAAAAATACTAAAAAGGAATAAAAGCACACAAAGGCAAAGAATTGGCTTCTGGCTCAGCATTATTTAAAGGCATATGCCTTTAAAACTGGTTTTCAACCAGAACCATAATGTGTCACGCCACGGACTATCTTAATAAAACAATAATGTGTTACTATACTATATATATAATTATATATACATATTACTAGATAAAAATATCATATCGATATAACACACATACACAAATATCCTGCATAATGCATATAATACACTAATTGATATCATATATATTATACTCTCTCCGGGATAATCATATTACATTATATTATTATATTATGCGCGAAACCAATAAATAATAAACACATTTATATATTTTACAAATATAACTTACATAAAATATAGCACGAGAAACATAAATTTACTTACAAAAAAGTGTGCTGGATGGAAGGGGAGGGGCTCTTCTGCAGCGTTAATAAATATCTCTTAAGCATATGCTTAAAAGATGATTTACCAGCTGCAGATTTAATAGGAGGGGAAAGGTCATTCCAGCACTTGGATGCCGCAAATTTAAAACTACCCCGAAAAGCTGCAGTACGATGGGTAGGCAACAGTGTTCTTGTCTTGAAATGTCGCAACTGATTGGACCATTTTAGCTTTTCGTAGAGATAGGAAGGCTTTTCATTATTTATAATACCAAACAAAAGCAAACCAAGGCGCAATGTTCTACGCGATGCTATATTTAGTAAATCTGCGTCATTCAAGTATGGACTGACATGGGAACGAGGTGGGATATGAAAACAAAAACGTGCACATGCGTTTTGTACACGCTGTATCAACCTTTTAGTCCGACCAAGTATACAGCCACCATAGACAACGTCACAGTAATTAAGTCTGGACAATATCAGAGATTCACTTAGTCGAACACGCAAATCCGTACTAAGGTAATCCCGTACATTGTACAGAATTTTGAGACGATAGAAACAATTGCTGACTACTTCTAGGATATGGGATTCAAACCTTAGTTCTCCGTCCATAATTAAAACAAGGTTCTTTGTTTCCATCACTCTTTCTATGGGTTGGCCCAAAATGGCTATATCATTGGTGGCAAGGATACCTTGAGTATTATGGATTTGACTTTTAGTACCAAGTACTAAGTACTTGGACTTACAGGGATTCAGGACCAGACAGTTTTTATCAGACCAGGCCGCAACACGATCAAGATCCTCATTGATTGCTTTAACAGATTTGACTGTATCAGCAGGAATCGTAGAGGTGTAAAGCTGTAAATCGTCTGCATAAAGGTGAAAATGACAATATTTAATGCTGGATACTATGTCGGCGCTGTACAGAATAAATAATAGCGGTCCCAGTATGCTTCCCTGTGGCACCCCCTTCGCAACTTCACATAGTGAAGAACGCAAGCAAGCAACCGTGATAGCCCAGTGGGTAGAACACCCGCTTATCGTGTAAGCGACTAGTGTTCAAATCCTGGGTCGGGCCTACACCAATTTGTCTTTTCTAAAAGACATATGTGTGGTTAATTTATCATGGTTGTTAACGGTGAGGGAAAACATCGTGAGGAAACCCACATGGCTGAGTTGTACTTAGTCATGTGACAGTGTATTCGTACAAAACGGCGATAGGCCTGCCCCCTATCACGTGAGTACACTGTCCATGCAAAACGTGGGTACTCTGAACACCAGGTGACAACGTCACGTGATGTTCAGAAGTATTAGTACCTCTGCCAACCCCTTCGGGGATATTCGGCGTGAACGTTTATGTTATGTTATGTTATGTGAAGAACGCAGAGAGGTTCCATTTATTGTACGTAACTCAACCAGTTGCGCCCGGTCCTTTAATTAACTGTCAAACCATTTCACCACTGTGTTGTCAAAGCCATAATACGACATCTTAGATAGAAGCAAGGGTCTAAACATGCTATCAAAGGCTCGAGAAAAATCTAAAAGCACAAGCACAGTACTTTTTAATTATTAAAAGCTTTTATTTAACTTGCAATGTATGTTTGTGTGTTCGGGTGAAATCTTTAAACTCAATTTTGAAGTAGATATATTCAACCGTTTGTGCTGAAATTTTGTGGACGCATTTTGTTTGGATGACAATATATGATAAGACATGTGACGTCATTCTAAATTCAATATGGCGGATCATACAAGATGTCAGAACAGTTATATTTAATCCAATTATACAATATGGGTATCAAATGAAAGGGCTTGTTAAGAGTGACTAGAAAAAGAATATGACGTCATTCTGAATCCAATATGGCGGACCATGCAAGATGGCGGAATAGTTACCTTTAGTCTACTTCTACAATATGGGTATCAAATGAAAGGGCTTGTTAAGAGTGACTAGAAAAAGAATATGACGTCATTCTGAATCCAATATGGCGGACCATGCAGGATGGCGGAATAGTTACCTTTAGTCTACTTCTACAATATGGGTATCAAATGAAAGGGCTAGTTAAGAGTGACTAGAAAAAGAAAATGACGTCATTCTGAATCCAATATGGCGGACCGTGCAGGATGGCGGAATAGTTACCTTTAGTCTACTTCTACAATATGGGTGTCAAATGGGAGGGCATTTTGAGAGTAATAATAACTTGAAAATAGCCAGCGATAACTAAAAAGTAAAAAATAAAAAAAATTAAGTAAAAAAACATTTTAAGAAAAAGCTTTTATTTAAACGCTCTAAAAAGAAGAAAATAAAATATTCCTTTTGGATTATACTAACAACTCCTCATTATACACAATTTATATATAATAATAAAAGCTTGTCGCTCGATTTACCACAAATTATTATGATATAAAGGAATGTTGATAGGTATGTAAACCTCGCGACAAGCTTTTATTATTATATATAAATTGTGTATAATGAGGAGTTGTTAGTATAATCCAAAAGGAATATTTTATTTTCTTCTTTTTAGAGCGTTTAAATAAAAGCTTTTTCTTAAAATGTTTTTTTACTTAATTTTTTTTCCTACATCTCTAGCCATCAATACGTTATCTACTACATCAAGTAGTGCAGTAGCCGTAGAACGATCTTTGCGAAAACCTGATTGCAGTTCTGGTAGAATGCTGTTATCTTCTAAATACTTTACTAGTTGGTTATAAACGACCCTTTCTAATATCTTCGACATACAAGGCAAGATACTAATTGGGCGGAGTTCGGATACTAAGACAGGATTAGGTATTTTCGGCAATGGAGTTACTGATGCAGTCTTCCATAAAGTCGGGAAAGTATGCGTCTCAATACTCTGTTTATGATCGTTGTCAGTATTTCTAATGTCTGAGGTAGGGTCATAAGTAGCATGTCAGTAGTTATTTGATCAATACCCTTAGCGTTAGTTTTTATTTGAGTAATGATCTTAGATATTTTACATGAAGTCACTGTTTCCAAAGTAAAAGTAGAGTTTCCGTATCTGTTATATTCAAAGTATGTCATATCTGATATAGTTGAGGAAGTTTTTCCAGGAATATCAAGAAAATGACGATTAATGTCATCAGGGTCAGTAAAATGGTTTGGTAAGTAGTCAGATTTAGTCGGTAATATTGTACGTTTAAGATTTTTCCACAAGGTTTTTGAGTTTGTATTATGGTTGATATGTTGCTTAAAGTACGCAGTCTTTTCGTTATGTATTGCCTTAATAACGGTGTGCTTCAGGTCTTTGTAATACTTCTTATGTGTATCGCTTTTGGTGGTTTTAAAGCGCTTTAAAGCTTCATTACGTAAGCGCATCATTAGCTTCACGTTATCGGTAATCCACGGGCGAGGAGCGTCTTTAACAACAATAGTCTTTTCCGGAGCGTGTCGGTCAAAAATATTTAATACTAAGTCATTAAAAGACATGTATAGCTTTGTATAATTTTAAGATTTAATAAACATGAATTTTTTAAATACTAGTATTCAATTTAACTCGATGATAAGATGTGAAACATAGGTTAAAGAAACTTATATTTATTATTTATAAAATTTTCTCAACCCAAATCACTTTAAAATACCTTGTAATCTTCAGGTTCGATTCCATTTTGTATGTCACGAATCTTTAATCTCTCTTGATTATATCGAACAGAGCAGAGTTTTAGCGACACATAATGTGTGTCTGGGAGGAAGTTTGACCCCTCTAATTGGTCTGGCTGCTGACCAGGGGTGTTCAAATAGTTCCCCAAGTATTATACATAAAAATCAAGAGTGAGATTGTAAGTAAGAATCTGTTTTTTTTTTTGAAGCTTTAAAGCGTCTGGTAAGGGTAAGCGCCGATAGAAAGTGTCTGGCAATAATGATTATTAATTTTTAACAACAATATCTTAAACATATGTAAAAATCAGCACTGAGAATTTAAGAAAAATCAGTACTGTATTTATCTACCTTTAGCACCTGGTACCTATGAATTGGCCGTCGACCCAAGGTAGCAGGTATGCACACACTCAAAGTACGTACTAACACTACTTTATCCCATTTATATTTCTTATGAGAAAATAAGTAACGTCTGGGGGCACCGGGATCTTGGACTATAATAGCTATTCATATCATATTATGATAAGTACTAACAACCTATTATGATAAGTACTAAGAAAGGAAACAAAATTCAAAGCAGCAGTTAAAAGAAATCTTAGTTCGAAAGCCTATTACAATGTCAATGATTACATTAATGATGAAGTGGCTTGGTGTCATCAGGGCTCTGTGCAGGATGTTTCCGGGCTAACACCAAAATTGTAATGGACGTAAAAAAGATGTGTGTTGACGAGTTTCTTACGGGTTCTTCTCTCAACAAAACACCTTCCGAATCCGAAGTAAACTTAGTATTAAGTTAAAATTTGACGTTCAAAAAACAAAGATTTATCTTTTTATTTTGAAATAAATGATTACGTTTATTTTTTATTTTTTATAACCGTCATAACCAAGTGGATAAAACAACGCCTATCATGCAAACAAGCGTGGTATTAAATACCGTATAGGACCTATACCATTTCGTATTTCCTTAAATCATATCAAATTAAAACTCAAACTCAAATCTTCACGCCGTTTATCTCCGAAGGGATTAGCAGAGTTTCTAATAGTTCTGAACATCACGTGACATTGTCACCTAGTGTTGATTGTACTCACGATTTAAGGGGCAGGCCTATCACCCTCTGTACGAATACACTTTTACATAACTATGTACAATTTAGCCAGGTGGGTTTTTTTCATGATGTTTTCCCTCACCGTTAACAATACATACATACATACATACATATACTCACGCCATTAGTTCCCATTGGGGTAGGCAGAGACTACTGATCGCCACTTTGCACGATCCTGACAAACCTCTCTAGCTTCGTTAACAATCATGATAAATTATACATAATAAATATTCTTTACCTCCCCGAATGGAAACTAATGGGGTTATTATACATACCTTCAGTAATCAGTTGATTAATTAAACAAAATTCATATTCAAATCTGAATTAATAATAAAGTTAAAACGTTTATTATAAATAAATTATTTCCAGGAAACGTGTTCTTTTGTTTCCCATTCTACTTAACCCTTTACAACAATGCATCATATTTACAGTTTTTAACCAATTTTCTTTTATTTGCAGGTACTAAGGTTGTGTGGCGACTGTGAGTGATACTAAAATGCCAGTGAAGTGACCAACATGAGGACAGCCAATTTAGTGCTAACACTTACCAGTGTTATTTCCATCACATGCACGCATGCTAAAATAGGTATGGTATTATTCTATACCTTCCTTATATACTAAAATCTAGCGCTTGGCCATCCAGGCGTTGTCCCTGTTAAGGCTAAATTTTACATTACGACCCAGATAAGTTTCTGTCATTTTTTTTTTCTCATATCAGGCTTTTTTAATCCATCATGGTTTTATGCTAAAGACATATGTGTGGTTAATTTATCATGGTTGTTAACGGTGAGGGAAAACATCGTGAGGAAACCCACATGACTGAGTTGTACTTAGTCATGTGACAGTGTATTCGTACAAAACGGCGATAGGCCTGCCCCCTATCACGTGAGTACACTGTCCATGCAAAACGTGGGTACTCTGAACACCACGTGACAAAGTCACGTGTTGTTTAGAAGTATTAATACCTCTTCCAACCCCTTCGGAAATACTCGGCGTGAACGTTTATGTTATGTTATCTTATATTTTTTTTCTAAAATGGCAGACATGCTGAAAAACACAAACTGTTTTTTTTTCTTTTCATCATTTAAGCGAGCGCTTAAAAACGCTTTCTAAGATTTGTAAATTCCCATTACACCTACTACCTTGTGGAGATCTTTGGGGAAGGCCTATGTCCAGAAGTGAACGTCTATAGGCTGATGATGATGCTGTATAATTTTTACACCATATCCTAAGTTAACCCACTTGTTGCTATCGTTGTTTTAAAACAACGCATAGTAAATTAAATTCTTACTCCAAATGTAGGTAGTTTTGAAATATTTTATTTGTATGTAACTACAAGTAAGTATAATAATAATCTTTAGTCAGCCTTGTGAATCCGTTAAGTTTGTTACATTCAGTGTTGGTAGAAAGTTTTCTTGGATCATTTTGGACATGAGTTTTTCAAAGTGAGTATTGGATTTATGATTAAATTATTTTCTACGTAGCTTACATGGGATACGTGACTTTTAACATTAGTTACGCAAAGCCAAAAGTAACTCGTCAATTTCGGGCTTTCTTCATCAAGTAATTTACGCATGAAATAGGTGTTGTTTATAAACGCCAGTAGTAAGATACACGTCTACCATAATGCGTCGATTGTATACAAGTGTTATTTTTGTTTTAGGCCACTTTTGCGAGGTTTGAAGCTTCACGAAATCGTTGAAGAGTTAGAAAAAGATGACGAGTGTCCTGTGCCTGATTCTCTGATCATATGTCCTCCTGAAAACTGTAATGCCGGTATCACTGACGAAGATTCAGGGGACGAGAATCAAGTGCTATTGAACAATTTACCTGGTTCGCAGCTACGGGCTCAAGCAGAATTAGACTTCGATTCCTCTGAAAGTGAAAATGACAATATACCACTTCATCAATTGGCAAAACGACAGCGAATCGACACTGAGGCCAGGAATGAAGTAGAACAAGAAAGTATACAGGAACCTGGTACGTCAAGACAGTCTGCACTTCAAGTGACAGCCGTAACTATGATCCCCAAAAATAAAACTTACAATTGGTCGTCACGAGATATACGTCCCACACAAAACTGCTGCTTTTTTTTGATATTTTTTTCACTTCTATACCGCTTATTGACGAGCTGGGTCAAAGAGGGTTCAAAGCCACTGGAACAATACGTGAAAATCTCCTGTCGAAATGTCCTTTGCCAGCTAACAAAGAAATGCAAAAAACTGAGCGAGGTTCCTACAAGTATAAATCATCAAGAGCCGAGGAAATTATTGTATTCAAGTGGAATGACAACAGTGTTGTCACAGTGGCATCTAATGATGCCAAAGTAACACCAGTGAACAAGATAAAACGATTTTCCCAAAAAGAAAAAAAATACGTTTTAGTTGATCAACCCGCTCTTATAAAACTATATAACGAAAATATGGGAGGTGTTGACAGGTGTGATCAGAATATTGGCCTTTATAGAACATCAATTAGAGGCAAGAAATGGTACTTTTCCTTGATTGCTCATTGCTTGGACATGGCTCTCCACAATTCCTGGCAACTGTACAAGGCAAACAAGGGCGAATACGACCATTTGAAATTTCGCAGGAGTGTAGCTACAGGAATTTTGGAGACCTACAAGAAAAAAGATCAACGCAAGCCAGGACGTACATCTGAAGCATTTCATGAAAGTTCTCGCTATGATGGAATTGGACACTTGGTAAAATACAGGGAAGGACAGCTAAGGTGTGCTCATTGTCACAAACACGCTAACTTTTTTTGTAAGAAATGTAACGTTACTCTGCACCCAAAAAACTGTTTTGAATTGTATCATAACATTCCCTGATGAGACAAATTTACTTTCGTCACTTTTTTTCTTTTACAATGGAAATAAACCTTGAAATCATTTAACGGTTCTTTTATTTACTTCACAACATGATTAATTGCGATAGTAGTACATTTTACTAGCGTTGTTTATAAACTACACCAATTTTCCGACTTTCCACTACAGATTTATTTTTTTTCACATTTTTTCTGTCTTATTAGTATGAAATTATACTCGATTACAAAAAATCATGAATTTTTTTCATAAAAACATGCTTCAGTAACATCTGGGTTAAACGAACGCAAAGATGTACAAATATTATTTAGTTTAACCAAAGACAATGATTTTGCAAATTAAATCTAAAAATAAGTGTAATAGCACGTAAATTAAAAACATTTTTAATATTTTTAAAACAATGCGAGATCCATTCATATTGAAATGAAATATAAATAAAAAAATGGAATATAACTTAATTAAAATGACATATTGTAACGAACATGCATGAAAAGGGTATATAAATTATATCCAAATTACTCTAACATCACACACGCCTACATCTTGCAGAAGATAGACAAATGTTATCACTCTTTTCGTGTCAAAATACTATGATATAACCATTATATTTTTTACTATCGTATTATTTTAAACAAATTCATACATATTCTTACGGCTATAAATCCCTAAAAGAGGTTGCCAGAGAACTTTTACTTACTTTTGGAAGTTAAGTGGGGAAAAGATTGTAAAACATAGATTCTTGGTGATGGGTCTCCAACCGCGTCGACGAAAGTTCAATTAAAAATCTCCTAGGCCGTAACACTATCCAGTGTTATCCTAAGCACTATACAGTAATTCTAAACACACGTCTTCAATTCTTATAATGTATACGTAAGATGAGTAAATACTATATATCGGTAATTTATAGTCTTGAACTTGCTTGCCTATATACAACAGGTATTTAATATTAAGATTCAATAGACTACACGATTATTAATAGACGAGGTGTCACGACGGTGAAGAGAATCTAGTTAATAGGTTGGATAACGTGGATCCAAGCAGAGATTGCATATTCAATTGAGCAATTAATTTACATTTCGAAACTGACATCGGCATTCACTTTACCAATACTAAATTATTTATTGCTTAGACTTTTAGTCAGAAGTATGTGAGACACAATGATTTTATAGATTTTTGCCATCTATTTCTCGTATTGCTCCTAAAAGTGAATAAATAATCGCTTTTGTGAACTATTCGCAACTTTTTAGGAATTTGTAGACAATTGGGAATACCGTAAAACTGCCGTTATAGATTTGTCATTTCTATCTGTCAATATTTACTCGTAAATTTGGTAACTACAGAAGAATAAAATAGGCTAGCCTAATTTGCTCATGTACCATTTTATCTGATTGAGACACGAAATGCTCAGGAGGAGCCATAAACACAGTTTTATTACATATTCATACATACATGCACTCACGCCGTTAATTCCCATTGGGGTAGGCAGAGACTATCGATCGCCACTTCGTACAATCTGGCAAACCTCTCTAGCTTAGTCTGCATCCATCAATCTGTTCATACATGATATTTTATTCTTCATAATTCGGACGCCTGCCTTTTTGTTTTACATTACAGCTTTATTAGTATGTAATACATTTAAATTATGTTTAAAAATAACTCGGTATCTTGGGTGATAAATTATCAGAAGTTTCATTTATTTACGTAATAATACATTAGCAATTACAGATGTAAAGCTAATATTTTAAGTGCCTGACTCAGCTTCACATATCTTATTTTAAGAATATTAATATATATTTCCTTGAAATCGTTTCTAATGTTAACAATATACAACCATTTGAGACTTATTGGATCCTTTCCATGTTGTATTCTAACAACAGTAATTTCAACATATGAAAACATAACCGCAAGTTACTATTATTTATTTGTTTGTTCCGTTTTGTTCGCCATATTTACGTCACCGCAAATAAACTTATTATGAAAACGGATACATACAGTTTTTCATCCCCTGTCGGAAATATAACCTAGAAAGATATATCAAACGTCTTCAACAATAATGCTGTCACTTTTTCAAATCCCACGTAATAATAGTTCCGTAAGAAATGTAATTTATTTAGAAACTTTTGACCGGTTATCGTACGAAAAGTTGTAAGATTTTCTAAAATCTTATACTGATGATTATTTCTTAAGTAAATGTTTAATACTGACCCATGGATGTAATTGACAATAAAGGACGAAGCTCATGGTTTGGTAACATTTGGATTAATATTTTGTTCAATGTTCCTGACATACCTTTTATAGAATTAACATGATTACATCATACTTAGAGCTAAACATCCCAAAAAAGTAGCCAGACCCAAGGGATTAACAATTACTTAGCCCCTTTTGGAAATTAATTGCGGAAAAGATATTACAAATTAAGTATTTTTGGTGATTAGTATCTAACCATATCGCCCAACTACCACTTAAAAATTCATACACCCACTAAAGAGATGAGAGGATGTAACCATGTCACCTAAATTTATATAAGCGTATAAATTTATTCAACCACTGATTTTATGAATGGTGTTGAAATTAAAAATCTCAAGAAGAGGAAGAGTAACTAAACATTATTTGAAATTACGTTTAGAATTCATTTAATTCTTTTTGGTATTTAAAACAGACTCCAATGACATCTGCAATATGTTGTTCATTGCAATTCTAATGTAATCACAAACGTTTTATAATTTTGAAATTTAATCGCAAATAAGTAATTTCCAATATTGGTGTACAAATCAACACCACAAATTAAATGTTGAACACACATGTCAAATCGATAAAAATGGTTACAGAAATTATAGCGACACATAAAAAATGGTGTAAATCTTTCAACTGGATCGTATATAAACCGATAAATGTGAAGGCCGGCCGGAACAGGGGTTGACAACATTTTTGCACGCTACCCGTTATATAATGACGCGTGAACGAGCTTTACTGCTTCGAATACCCCTCTGTCGAGTTTCCACCTAAATCTACGCTCTTCAACCTTTAATAAGATATCGTTTACGAAAACATATTTTTATATGTCGTAAAACTTTCTTGAAAATATGTGATAAGATTACAGAAGCACTTCGCTCTTGTGTTTTAGTGCGACTTTCAGAGCAAATTTCAATACCTACATAGTCGTGCGTTTGAGATAAAAAAATTTGAGAGTGTGTTGGAAGAATACATATTTCTTTCAAATCGGTATAATGTTGGAAAACCAACGACTCTTGATTTAATCCCAACCAATAC
Organism: Bedellia somnulentella; assembly: GCA_963576735.1. Taxonomy (NCBI): domain Eukaryota; kingdom Metazoa; phylum Arthropoda; class Insecta; order Lepidoptera; family Bedelliidae; genus Bedellia; species Bedellia somnulentella. The sequence continues at coordinate 11,919,190 of OY755177.1, read as the reverse complement.
AAATGTATAAGTAACAATACATTTTAATGGACATCATAACCAACCGTGATAGCCCAGTGGGTAGAACACTCGGTTATCGTGCAAACGACTAGTGTTCAAATCCTGGGTCGGGCCTACACCAATTTGTCTTTTCTAAAGACATATGTGTGGTTAATTTATCATGGTTGTTGATGATGATGATGATCCATCCGACCGATTTCGGTCATGGCGACCACTTAAAAAAAAAAAATGGTTGTTAACGGTGAGGGAAAACATCGTGAGGAAACCCACATGGCTGAGTTGTACTTAGTCATGTGACAGTGTATTCGTACAAAACGGCGATAGGCCTGCCCCCTATCACGTGAGTACACTGTCCATGCAAAACGTGGGTACTCTGAACACCAGGTGACAAAGTCACGTGTTGTTCAGAAGTATTAGTACTTCTGCCAACCCCTTCGGGGATATTCGGCGTGAACGTTTATGCTTATGCTTATCACAAAGAAAAAAATAAGCAATAAATATCTTTCTTCATAGTTTGATTTTATCACAGCGAACAATTAAAACATTTCATCGATCTATACTTACATTCATTACACAAAATAGATAGTGTACTTAGTACGTACGTTTAATAGTAAAATTAACGAATTTTCAACATTCACATGGGGGACATATGGGGCCATTAAGTTCGGTGCTTCCCCATACTCACGCCAATTTTTGCCATTGGTATACTAATAATTATCTTTTACTTCCCTTAAATTAATTATGCTTTTCAAACGTGCTCTTTAATTTTTCAGACTGTTACAAGAAATAGCCGTCCACATTGGCTTTATATATCTCTTTTGCTAATTTACTTTCATTCGTCCACTTTGTGTGCCCTAACCACAGTTATTTTCTATTTTGCACACTATTTATCTTTCACACCTAACCTTCAACCTTCCTCACATGCCAAATACATCCCAACCAAGGGGCTCAAGCCTACTCTATAGAGTGATTTGATCTCAGTCAACCATGCTGGCCGTTTGTGGGTTGGCAGACTAACGACTACTAACGTGGTAGTAGCCGGGGCCGACGACTAAACATGCCATACGAAGCACGGAACACCTTATATTACATAAACTACTGAGGGAACTCATTCTTAATTGCTTTCATACTAATTTGATGCTGTTTTCGCCATGCCCAACATTCACTACCATACATCCGTGTGGGAGCCAGAACAGAATTTTGCACAGCCTTTCAAGCCTTTTAAGACTATAACTGGCTCGACATTAGACTGTTTCATGGCTCCATTAATAGAATATCCCTTCTCAATTCTCCTTTTAATATCTTTCTCACATTTTCGATCGATAACAAACTTCCTAGATACATAAATTCTTCACTTGTCTCTCTTGTTAAATACCTATTGTAATCACAAAATCTGCACTTTCTTATATAACCTATATATAAACCAAACCACCACCATCGTAAAAAATATATCAATATTTTTTGTAACCTTAATACGTAAAATTATAGTCCTTAAACAAAATTGCATTCACAAAATATTAATTTAGTTATTGTAGAAAGTAGTATTTTCTAAGATTTTCACAATTGCACATTATAATTAAAATAACTATTGATTTTCGGATATTTTAATCGCGTGTTATTACATTATTTTTAAAGCCCGACGTTTCGAAAACTTTTCAGTTATCATGGTCACGGGAAGACTGAGGTGTTATTGTCATTATACAGTACTATAAAATTATTAATACTAACTACCTTCACAAAATTATGTACAAAATTGATTATTATATTTTTATGTATTGTTTCGCTATAGTAGATTGTAGAAAGTAGTAATTTTGTTGTTGATATTTCATATCTGTTTTTTTATGACATTACGTATACGTCAAATACAATAAGAGATAGTTTTCAAAAAAAAATTAAATATTATATTTATATAGCATATCAAGCAGCTTTAATATCCACAGTCCATTTAGTCACAAGTTATGCAGCTCGAAAATCGCAGCCAATTTAACAGCATTGCAAAATCTGTGACGCCCCAAAATAGGCCAATGTATAAGCCCCAATATTGATTCCCGCAGGAAGTTCAACATCCCTGGTGCACAAATTAGTATGTGATGGAAGATAATTTGGGCACCTAAGCTACGGGTTCTAATCGCGGCCTGCCTTTGCCTCCATTGTTTAAGCCGAGCTTGATTGATGATCGGAGGTCGATATTAAAGCACCAATTAACATTGGGCTTTTTATAAAATAACAATGTTTGAGGTGTACATATTTTTGTTTCTTAAACTGATTTATTATTAATTTTACAAATTCAATGTTAAACTGGATATTTTGTTTGGTAAGTTGTTTTAAGCATGTATGGAAAATTGATGGATGTAAACGAAGCTAGGGAGATTTGCCACGATCGTACAAAGTGGCGATCAATAGTCTCTGCCTACCCCAATGGGAAATAATGGCGTGATTATAGTTATGTATGTATGAATGAGTACTGTCGGTTTAGAACAGCACTAATTTTTACCCGCGGATGTCATAAGGGGCGGCTTATGGTATTTGCGACATATTTAGGGATTATTGGGCGATACAGTGGTAGGCCTTTCACAGACAATCTGTATTTTACAATATTTTCCCCAATAAACTTCAAAAAGTGCCCGAAAGACTTCCAATTCTAAATTTCTGTATACCCAATTTTCCATTTATGACCGTGAGGATACATTGGTATAATATAGATATGAATAAATTTCAACAAAAATCTAAAAAAGTTGTTTTTAAGATGAAGTTTGTTTTCAGAAACCGCAAATAAAATTTTGTATAATTATATCATTTTTTATGCTTACTTCGCATTTTAATTAACATCCATAAATACATATTCTCACGGCTATTTTAATCCCTAAAAGGGTTAGCCAGAGCTTCAGAATCAGAAAATTCTTCAGGCACTTTTGGAAGTAAAGTGGAGAAAATATTGCAAAATAAATGTTTTAGTGATGGGTGGAGACCCAATTAAATGTTTTTTCAACCCAGTTGTTGAAGAACAGCATCGCCTAAAATCACTGGAATTGAGCCATGAATCATTGAATTTTTCAATTCCCCGATACCCATAGTCGCCTCCTACGATCACCGATGGGAAGAAATGGGGTGGTAGCACTAAATCGATACTACACAGCTATACTTCAAACATACAAGTATACGTGCCTGCAAAACTAACTTTATGATTACAAGTGATAATATTCATTAAATAGAACACTTCATCACATTTTTTGTTTAAATTAGTTGATACAGAAAAGGTCAATAACATCAATATATACGACTATGTAATTAGGACATTCAAAAAAATTTTTAAAATAGCTAAAACGACACAATAGGATTAGTTTTTGTTCTAAAAATGCCTTTTTTTATGAATCAAAGGTTGACACAGTTTCGGTTGACCAATCAGCATGCTTCGGTCCTAACCAAATCGTCTGTCGTATTGAATACTAGTTTCGAGGCAGTTTTATCCAACGGAAATTGAAATATGGTGACACGAAGTGCGATTTTATTATCCGTTTCAAAAAGTGTATGTAGTCAAAAGCTATCTAAAAAGCCATTTTTCACACAATTGTGTTGATTCAGGACAACAAGACAGATTTGGATAAATAGAATCTAAATCATTTAAACATAAATGAAACCAACAACAACAAACAATCCAATTTATTATTTATTTGGTGATGCTCACATTTGTACAGTATATACAATAATACAAAAACTTATTGCACATTTATACACACATACAGTCCGCGATTTCCTTACCAATAATGGATATTTCACAAATCCAATTTATTTCTTAGATTTACGATAAATACAACTAACCACTTGTATGTATCTTCAACAACTGAAATTAATACTTGTAAATGTAGTAGTTAAGTCTTATACGCGATAGGCCACTTTTTTGTTATCGAATTTCTCTAGAACGGCTCAACCGATTCCAACCAAGTTTGGCACAGTGATCAAATGGATATTGCTAAGTATTGTAATCGCGCTTCGCTATCGAACATACCGTTGAGTCATAAGCACAAAAAAAATATTATCCCATTGAAAATAATAGAAAAAAGTCAATGTTTTCTTATTCAGAGCGCGACTTCATGCTTAAAACCGACTGCACAGATAGTACGAAGACCGCTCAGATTAATTAATTTCAATAGCAATTTGCATTGAAAATCAAGTTAAGATAAATATTAGACAATAGATTAACTCCGACGTTAACGATCACTCACAAACTGCACATTTTATTGCTATATTCAACATAAATCTGTGTGCTAGCGTAATACTATTTATTTACTGCCATTGTATGTCGCAGCTGCAATTGCAACGTTAGTATTCGGCCATTGAACAAGAAAATTTTGAATATTATCCGCTTGGAAAGTATTTTTTTGAAGCTAATCATTCAACTGTTTGAAATTATAGGCTGATGTAATACATTACTTACAATACCTAAATACGCACATATACTTATGAATTAAATTCGCTTTGCACAATTTTAGAAGCTGAGTGGTCTAGTCATATCGCATAAAAAACACTTGATGAACCCCATAACTCTAAGTAGCCTCTTACAACACCCGTAGAAAGAAATGTGTTAGTTCTGATAATAAGCCATCACTACACAGCTTACAAAAAAAAAGTTACCTTTAAAATAAACCAAGTAAATTCAGAAAGAACTCTTTTTTCATAGAAATAATGGTTTTACATCGATTGGAAGAGCTTTCTGAAAAATAAAACATTCCGGAAAGGCTGTACCGATGTCACACGTCAGTCTATCAGGCTGTCACGGATGTCTAGGTTGCGCTTATGAATAAAGAAACGAGGATTCCTAAATCTGTTAGTACAATAGTTCTAAGCATTATGATTTTTATTGAAAGTATTTTAAACTTTAACTTAAACAACATTAGTAGTTTGATAAATCTCTCTGTTAGTTTAAAAAAAATGAATTTTTTAGCATGTTAATATAAATGACTTAAGTGTAATTAATTACTTATTAAATACTAAGTAATGTAATTGACAAAGACATATTCCGTTACTCTCAAACTTAAACGTTTACACCACATATGGAGGTGTAGCAGAGGTTCAAATATTTCTGGTAGAAAATGCACTCGCGTGAGGACAGAATTGTTGTACGAATACACTGTCACATGGCTAAGTTGCACTAAGGCTGTGAAGGCGGTTCCTTTCTTGTTCAGAAGCATATAATATGTTGTTTTATTATTGGTATTTTATGTAGTTGAGTATGGGGCTTTTTAAGTTGTTTTTAGGCGATGTGGTTGGAAACCCAGCACCAATGATACTTTATTTCTTCCATCTTCTCTCCTATCAACTTCCAAATGTGGCTGAGGAGTTCCTAGCTCTTAAATACCTTCGACCTTAGGCTATTAATTTCTGAATCCTTATATACAATGCCATTCTCTTGCTGTTCTGCGTACAGCCGTTGTTTTCGACATAATAATTTGGTTGAGCGACATAGACATATGTAATCTCAATTGAATAGCGCAATACGGTAATGTGACTTCCAGGTAGCAATCAAACTATTGGAATACCCAATGAAACACGTTCAATGTTAAGCAATTTAACTAATTGCATGCGTTACGCACCGCTCTGTACTGTTTAATACCATCCATCAATCATGCTTTGTGTGGTTCTGTAAAGACGTTTTACATTGCCTTACAAGGCCAAAGACATTTTGAGAATATAACGTTAATTAAAATGCTTTGGGCGTTTTTAGGTTAAATAAAAATCCCTGTGAAGTAAAGATGTCGCTTGGCTGGGGACACGTTTGGAGATTAAATTTATTTTCGCTTTATATCTTCCGCCGGATTAATGTTTTCACGTTTTTAGTGATATTTTAATTATCATTTTCTCCTTTACCAATAAACAAAATAATCTGACAGACCAAGGAGTTTGATTTAGTATGTAAAAAAAATTAAAAGTTTTGTATTTACTTAATACTTTACTAAAATAAAAATATTATCAGTAGAAATAATGGCTATACTTGGTTCATATTAAAAAGGGAAATAGTTCTGGCTACTAAATAGTTCCATTTTAACATATTATATGTACTATATGCCCTTGTATAAAGTAAGGTTTGTCAATCGTATATGTTTTCTACAATTAACACTAAGACACCCACAAATTTAACCCTTACTTTTCACGAAAGCAAAGGAATAAAATACCGAATAAATACTATATATAGAAACAAACTCAGCACATCCGGATAGAGAACCCAACGCACTACCGCTAGACCACGAAGGCAGTGTGATGTATAACATACACGTTTTTCCGTATACATACATACATACATATACTCACGACTTTAAATCCCTAAAAGGGGTAGCCAGAGCTAAGGAATTCGAAATTCCTCAGCCACGTTTGGAAAGTTGAGTGGGGAAAAGATGGTAAAATAAAGATTTTGGTGATGGATTGGAAAAATCCCTTAAAAGCCCCAATACCGTTAGTCGCCACTTACGTACATCCACCGGAAGAAATGGGGTAGTGCTATTCTAAGCCGACACTACACAGCACGTATAAATCAGAATTTAATCTTCTTTTTAATCTCATTCTTCAAAGAAATAAATAATTGTGTTTGTCAATGTAACCTACTGACCTGAAGTTAAAAATAGTAAATAATATAACCGTATACAATTGACATAGGTCCCCAAAACCATCGCATTATTGAGAGTGGCATAGGTAAGTGAAATAACTCAAAAGTTAAAAATAATTGCTGTGTAATGTTGGCTTAAAATAACACTACCCTATTTCTTTCGGTGGGTGTACGTAAGAGGCGACTAACGGTGTTGGGGCTTTTCAAGGGATTGTTGGGCGATGCAGTTGGAGACCCATCACCTTTGTTTTACGAGTACCATCTTTTCCCCACGCAACTTCCAAAAGTGGCTGTGGAATTTCTAAATCCTTAGCTCTGGCTACCCCTTCTAGGGATTTATAGCCGTGAGTAGTATGTTAAAAATAATTGTATTTTTACCCTCGCATTTCTATATAAGTGTAGTGCCGGCCTTGCCGTGTAGTGCCGGCTTAGATAGCCGTGTAGTGCCGGCTTAGATAGCCGTGTAGTGCCGGCTTAGAATGTCGCTACCCCCGTAAGAAGCGACTAAGGGTATCGGGGCTTTATATTGGATTTTGGGCGATGCGGTTGGAGACCCATCACTAAAAACCTTTATTTTTACCATATTTTACCCCACTCAACTTCCAAAAGTGGCTGAGGAATTTCTAATTCCTTAGCTCTGGCTACCCCTTCTAGGGAAATATAGCCGTGAGTATATGCATGCATTTTTATATCTCGAAGTAATAGAGCTTTTTCAAGACCTCAAAATTTTCAGCCACACTAAAACATAAGTTAGCCGAACTGAGAACATCCCTATATGAAACGGTGCAAAAAGATCAACAGCCAAAAGAAGTTACCTCTTTTGGATGTAACCCAAAGGATTTCAAAGAGACGGAAACTAAGGTAGCTTGCAACTGGAAGTCTGCTTGTTTGAACGACCCCAAAAAGAGGCCAACGGGTCGTATTTTTTCCTTTGTACTATAAACAAAGGATAAAATATCAATGGTTACGTTGAAAAAGTAAAACTAAAAAGGCGAAGTACAGTGAATAGAGGACTTGTGTTTACTGAGTTGATTGTTGCGTGTTGTTGTTTGGCGGAACGTAGTGCGCTCGTACATATGTATATAAACCACATAATAACCCTGTTTGATTGATGACTACACTACAGCCCTTGTGCGGGAGCAATGAAGTTTTCCTCTAGCCGTACTCGTTATTCTGTAAACTCATTAGGTAGTTATTTCTGGATTGATTTTAGTTATTGCTTTCGAAAACACTTAGCCGTGTAGTGTCGGCTTAGAATAACACTTCCCCATTTCTACCCTTGGGTGATCGTAAGAGGCGACTAAGGGTATAGGGGCTTATTAAGTGATTTTTGGGCGATGTGGTTGGAGATCCGTCACCAAAAATATTTATTATTACCATCTTTTCCCCAATCAACTTCCAAAAGTGGCTGAGGATTTTTTCATTCCAAAGCTCTGGCTACCCCGTTAAGGGATTTATAGCCGTGAGTATATGTATGTATGTATGTATGAAGACACTTAAATACCAGAAAAATAAAAAGGGTAAAGGTAACTGAAGACGATCACGCACATGTTTACAGTAAGATACTTATGTACATACGATCCCTAAAAGGGGTAATCGGAGCTTCAGAATCAGTAAAATCTTCAGCCTCTTTTGGAATAAAAATTGTATTTACAGTAAAACGTAACAAACATACATCACGGCATTTTGTTCAAAAAAGGAATAGCCAAAGCTTCAGAATCCGAAATTTTTCACTAACTTTTGGAAGTGGAATAGCCTATCCCCATTCCACTTCCTTGTAAAATTAAGGTTGTTGGTGATGGGTGTCCAGCCGCATCGCCTAGCATTACTTAGAAAACATGGCCAACTTTCGCTTAAACCCATAATGTCCTTTATCACCTCATACCACATCCGCAGCAAGAAATGGGTTAGTGTTATCCTACGCGGATCCTCCACCATATTTTTTGAATAAATGTATAAAAATATACAATAACAAAATATTGTAAACGAATAACTGTTTGTTATTCAATTGATTTTAAACGAGTTGTTTGACGTGAGAGCGTTTTAACATTTCAAGTGAATAAGACTTAAATTACGCATACTAAAAGAGCGCTTCCAACTTTTTATCCCAAATGTGAAAACTTGTAGAATATGTATGAGTATAGAGTGCTTGTATGGGCTCTGCTTTACATAATCTAAACTTTTATTTGAATTGGCCTGGCATTTAAATTGCTGAGTTCACAAAAACAGTTCAAGTTAGAGTTTGAATCGTTCGCTGAGGGTTGTATTGATTAACAAGTGAGTTGAACAAAGTTAGTCTGAACCTGAATCACTCTGTTTTCTTTTTCTTACACACACGTATCTTTATTGGATGAGTAATGTCATATGAAAGCTTCCTTGTCTTTTTTTTGTACTTTGAGACTTTACTTCTACCGTTTATTCCCAAAAGAGGTACACATGTTTTTTTTTTCTGAATTACTTGTTTTGGTTGCCACCTGGTGTTCAATATATGAATAAGCTAAGTCCAAATCGACTGGAGTTTTAGAATCTATATGATTATACATAATGACGGTTATAATCTTAGTAAGAAAACCCGCCCCCTTCTTTTTAAAAAAGAAAAAAATATTTATTTTATATTTTTAAATTAAATTATGAAAATAACTACTCAGTGAAAGATTGTATGTCTTTCACCTGGCTGCATCTCATGAACCTTGAAAGTCAATTTGAATTTTCACACTTCTGTTGCTGTTATATAAAGGAATGCTTAATTATAAATCAAAATTATCACTCAAGAGTGCAGTGCTCTCATTCAACAAACGTGATTTTTGTATATATATTTGAAGAGCTAATTCAGACCTTACACCTACGTGATCTTTTCTCGGAGCTACTTCAGTTAATTTATAAAAATTTAAAATCCATCTATAGTCGACCTTTTACGTACCTTGCATATAAAATGATTATTAAATATCAACTTTGATTATTTAATGCAAAACAGAACGCTAAGCGATGTTTGATTGCTTTCTTTCATAAGCAATTATAAAATCTCTTTTTATGATACTGAACAAAACACATAAGGAAAAGGCTTTGAAGCAGGCTCGAAGCAGGTATTCTATTCTAATATTTATTTTATCTTCATTTATTTGAGAGAAGCAGCAGGCTCCTACTTATAAGAAGTGTCAAGTGCCGCCTGTGGTTTTGAAATTAATATTCACTTTGATTTATATTCAGCGCGATTATTACAAAACCCGGCCATAATTTAAGAAGACTGGGACATTTAAGTTCCAATTTAATAATTCGGCATAAAGCGTATTCAGTTCGTCCTACCGTCTAATGAGTAGCACAATGAGCACCAACCACTAAGACATTTTATCGTTGAGTTGGGTATTTATTCGACTATGCCATCTTAAGATATAATAAAGAGATGAAAATATGCCTTTGTAAAAAAAGTTAATGAGGTAAAATCATAGTTTTATATCACGTGCTCTCCTATTTTAAAATTGACATAATAGCTGTCTACCACAAGTTTAATACGCATCGCTGATATACAATTGTCTTTACCTTTTTGTATTTCACTTTTATTTCGTCTGTGTTCCAAGCTAGGTATTAAGCGTAGTTAGTCTTCGTTATTTTACGAAAGAGTATCAAATGGCATATATACATCTAAAATAGGCTATATACTTAGATACGCCCATTTTTTCCATTAGGTATGGAAAAGACTATATACTTGTGAATAATTGAGGCTTGCAATTACATTTTCGTACCAACAATATTTCTCCCTCCCAACTTCCTGCCTCAATTAGCTAAAAAACCATGGAGTGAAAAGCTCTCGCATCCAATTTTCGTATCACAACTATGAGAATGTCAACATTCAAACAACTATGAAGGATAAAAAATTCAAACTAAACTACGACAGTTTAAAACTCGGAAGCGACTTTATTAATGGACATATATAAATTCAGCGCGAACACCAACCGCGAATGAGTCATGAGTTCGTTCCTAAAGGATTTACAAAGTTCTACAACTAGAGTTTCAATCCACCCGAGCTCTAGTCGCTTTAACCACCCCACGTTGCAACTAAAAATAACAACAAATACTTACTGAAAAGTTTTATAATGGAATTGTCAAACTTATTTCACAGAAGCCTGTGCTTCGTGGTTTCCTCTACGTCATATACGTGAATATTTAAGGCATCAGATTTGCAAGACTAAAACTGAACTGGGTTTATGATATAACATATCATAGTATGGAATTTAATATAGAGTGAAGGGAATGCATTATTCATTGTAACAGTATTGGTAAAGGTAATTTTTCATTCGTTCTCCAGAATATTTCATTACTCCGTGAAAATAGATTTCAGAATTTGTTTCTTTATAAATTTTCACAATTGGCACCAAATTTCTTGTTTTTTTTTGTTTAGTATTTAAAACTACATACATACATATAGTCACGGCTATATTTACCTAGAAGGGGTAGCCAGAGCTAAGGAATTATAAATTCCTCAGCCACTTTTGGAAGTTGAGTGGGGAAAAGATGGTAAAAATAAAGGTTTTTGGTGATGGGTGTCCAACCGCATCGCCCAAAAATCCAATTAAAAGCCCCAATACCCTTAGTCGCCTCTTACGACACCCGTGGGTAGAAAGGGGTAGCGACATTCTAAGCCGGCACTACACGGCTTCTATTTAAAATTGTGTTAAGTAAATGTATTGAATTTACTTAAATCATTTAGTATCAAAATATGTGAATTTAAAGACAAAATCAATCATATCAAATAATGTGTCAATTCAGTGCCTCCAGTAAAAAAGGGATTAGTTGAAAATCGGCACTTTTCAGGAGAGCGAAAAAACTAAACTTTTATTTTTTTAAACAAAACTTACATTTATTTCAGTTTAATGTTAATGCAGTATTATAGATCCATTTAATACCTATCAAATGATATATACCATGTTTTTATATCATGCGTAAATCATATATATTTTTATATTTTTGTTGAACTATTCCCTTGTTAACCACATAATTATGGCATAGCTGCAGTTAAAATATATATATTATTCTTCCTAAAGAAATAAATGCTTTTATACTACATTTATGTATGGTCTATAAGGACCTAATATTGTTTGTTTCTTTAAGTTTTTTCAGGACTCATAAGTTTCTGTTGCACCAAAGAGCTAACTCATTTCTGAATATCTATGAAATTTTCTTTATTACATCCACGCATATTACTAATCTGCCCGGTAAATTGAAACTAAAAACTAAAATCCAATTGCATGAGTTATAATTAAATAAATAATTAATTTACTCTTATACTACTACGTAATAAAAAAAGAAAACTATTGCAAGAAATCTTCACACATGGAAGGATTTATTCCTAAAGTTGCTGTTGGGGAGTTTCGGTCAGCCAGCAGTCCGTTGAAATGAGATTTTTTAAAGTCATTACCTTAGTTCAGGTTGTTTTGTATTTCACCACAAATTCATTATTTCGTGTGACCTAAACCACCAAACGTCCGGCCAGTAGGTACATGTTTTCCTGAGTCATCACGACACGAGTCTCATAGATTTAACGGCTTCCAGCCTCCCTAACAAGCCGGTTTTTGAAAAGGCTTTGTCACCATAGCCCACATTCACACCCTGCACCAGATTGTACAGGAAACCGAGGAGTTTAATCTGCCAATGTGCCTAGGGCTTGTGGACCATGAAATAAACTTTGATTCGATGATCAGATTCAGATCGAAGATTTAAGTAAAATGTTGAATGACCTCAATAGATTATCTAAAAGAGATGGTCTTAAAATTAACATGGACAAGACGAAAGTCATGCCAAATAGCCATGTTGTACCCATTCTTGTCGAGCTTGGAGACTCTATAATCGAAGTTGTTGACCAATATGTATACCTGGGACAATCCATTCGGTTAGGTAGAGCCAATTTCGAGAATGAGTTCAACCGTCGAATCCAGCTTGATTGGGCAGCGTTCGGGAAGCTGCGCCATATCTTCTATGCATACATAGCCCGAAGAGTTGCAAAACTTAAGTGGCAATACACAGTAGAATATGAAGGTTCTGGAGTGGTGGCCTCGTACCGGACGACGCAGTGTGGCTAGGCCTCCACAAGGTAGACGGGTTGGTCAAAGTCGCGGGATGCCGATGGATGAGGGCACCACAGGACCGGTCGCTGTAGAGATGTTTGGGCGAGGCCTGTGTCCAGCAGTGTACGTCTATTGGCTGATGATGATGTATTCCAAGTGAGGACATTCATTATAAGCGCCAAGAACATGGAAGTGACAGATGACTTCTCATTTTGAACCCCACATGTAACATAAACATAAACGTTCACGCCGTTTATCCCCGAAGGGGTTGGCAGAGGTACCAATACTTCTGAACTCATATGGCAGCGCCATCTAGTGTCCAGAGAAGGTACCCACGTTTTGCTTAGACAGTGTACTCACGTGATAGGGGCAGGCCTATCGCCGTTTTGTACGAATACACTGTCACATGACTAAGTACAACTCAGCCATGTGGGTTTCCTCACGATGTTTTCCCTCACCGTTAACAACCATGATAAATTAACCACACATATGACTTTAGAAAAGATAAATTGGTGTAGGCGCGACCCAGGATTGGAACTCACGCCCTTCTGTTTTCGGGCGGGTGTTCTACCCACTGAACTATCATGTCGTTAACCCCACATGTGTCTGAGTATAATATGATTTTTCTGACATGAACATGAAGATTTTTGATGTAGTCATAGAGGCAGGAAGCGATTCGATTTCCACCGCGTTTACCTGATGCTTCATGCCACATGTAGTAGCTTGTTTTGTTTTACAGTCGTAAATGGTTCAATTATAGGTGCGTCTTTTGTAAACGGCTTGACGACGTGATAGCTCAGTGGGTAGAACACCGCTTATCCTGCATACGACTGGTGTTCTAATCCCGAGTAGGGCCTACACCTCGGGCCTCGCCCAATGGCGATTCGGCCTTAGTCTACCACGCTGGCCATATTAAGGCCATTAACATTTTAAGGACATATGTGTGGTTAATTTATCACGGTTGTTAACGGTGAGCGAAATCGTCGTGAGGAAACCCACATGACTGAGTTGTAGGTACTTAGTCATGTGACAGTGTTTTCGTACACAATGGCGATAGACCTGCCCCCTATCATGTGAGTACACTGTCCAAGCAAAACGTGGGTACTCTGAACACCAGGTGACAATGTCTCGTGATGTTCAGAAGTATTAGTACCTCTGCCTACCCCTTCCGGGATATTCGGCGTGAACGTTTGAGTTTGCGTTCTTTTGTAAAATGCCATACCTGACGACAGCATGGGAGTGGGAAGGCATTGTTAATATCAAAATTGAACACCACTAAATAGTCATCCTCCACTGTCAATATTTTATCATTGCTTTTTTACTGGTAAGCCCTTTCAGATTCTAAGCATCTTCTTGAGGTTCATTGAACTGGTTTGCAAGTTCTGATTTTCTTCAGCTGAAGTAGAGTACTGAATATTTGCCTGTAGCATAACACATTTTGTACATGTATCCACCTTCGGGGGCTTAAATGATAGATTTAAGCTGTGAAATATTTTTGAGTATAAAGCCTTACAAACTTGTACCTCCTTCCTTCAAAGTAGTTAACAAAAATTTCTTTGGTGTTTAATTACGAGCATAGTGACTTTCATACTATGGAAATGTCAAAATACGCTCACGATCTTTTTCTAAATCTTCGTCCGTTCATTTGTTTTCAACAGTGATACCCCCTGTACTGCTTGGCATAGTTCCCGTTATAGAATCTTTTTTTTGGAGCTTGTATAGAAACAAACTTAAAAGATTCACCATATGCCACAAAAAAACAGTTTTTACATACATTTTTATGTTCATTTTTACCTCAATGAATATGATAAGTGAAAGAGCAACTTCCTTGCTTGGTCGCACGAGTTTTTCTCATTTTTGGTTCCTCTGGCGTTATCAAAAAAGCTGTGAAGCAAAACGAATAAGATCTATGATTCACCTAGTCAACCAATATCTATTCGGTATAAGCGCGGGTATCCCTGGGTAAAGTCATCAATGCAAGGGCGTGAGACGACTTAATCCCTTGTTAACGTTCAACTGTAACTAAATGAAAGGAACTAAATGATGTTATGTCTTTATTTTGTTAAGTTAATAAAGATGTAACAAATGTTAATCCCAAAATGATATGAAGTATTTAGGAACAATACTAGTTGTACCATTTTATTCGTGTTTAAGTATAATAATATCCTTAATTACATGTGAATGCAACGATGTAGCTCCACTTATCCCATTTCTATCAGAAAAATTGCTGAATACAAGTACTCTTAACCCAATAATAGCTTCACTAAGCCTTTAGATGGTTTTTAAAATCCATGAAGGAGGTCAGATAGAGCTATGTCCTTTTGATATGTTATGTAACTCGGTACGCTGATCACGATGGTTTAATAAAAACAAAAGGGATTAAGTCGAGTTAATCCCTTTTTTACTGGAGGCACTGAATTCATGTCCTATGAAACGAACACCTGTTGATAATTTTTAACAGAAATATTATATTTTTTTAAAACGACGACAAATATGTAAAAACTATGTTCAATCGAATACAATGTAATAATGTGGATCTTATACAAATAAGCATATTAAGAAAGCATATGTAAATAATACAACTGTAACAAAAAATATGCCAAAATGGTGCATCTCGCATGTTCTTTGTACTTATTCATCTTTGTTACCCAATATGCAAGCAATAATCATATTTCATTTCATGAATCTCAAACTCAACCCAAACTTTCACGCCGTACATTCCTGAAGGGGTTGGCAGGCGTATTAATACTTCCGAACTTCAAGTTATATTGTCACCTGGTGTTCAGAGTACCCACGTTTTGCTTGGACAGTGTACTCACGTGATAGGGGCAGGCCTATCGCCGTTAATTATAACTATGCCATGTGGGTTTCCTCACGATGTTTTCCATCACCATTAACAACCACGATAAATATCATGAAGATTTACTCTTTTCGAAGCGTTGTATTAATAGTTAAATCAGCTTATGTGTTCGATTAGTTAGGACGTTCGTAATACTTACTGAAGTTGACATGTTCAATCCCCGTGGATATTTCGGAGACTACTCACAAATTAATACTGTTGTAATTATCCCAGTTTAGTTAAAATATTGCAGGCTTAATAAACAGATTTTCCCAAAATTATAAATGAATCCGTTTATTATAGTTCCCAAATTCTATCACGGAAGTACACGTTAAACTATGTCAAATCATCGTATTTAAAGTAGAATCAAATCCTCGGGGGCGGACATAAATGGACTGCCATGACTTATTACGAACAAAACACATCACAAACCAACAATAATACAAAACTTTAAGTAATTGGACAATAAGTTGACAGCCTGTATTATAAATTTCTTGCACGATACGAGGTTTGATGAAGGTATTAAAATATGGATAAAGTTTACCACTAAAAGGGTTTTGAGTTTCTAGCAAGTTAGTAAACTGATTAAGCAATATTGTGAATTTGTCAGCAGTTTTCGAGAGAAGCGGTACTCGCAAAAACTTCTGATTAATGATACGTCTATGTGACGCGTCTGGGCTAGCAAACGTGGTGCTACGTCACTATAGCGATAAAATTTTGTGACGCTTCATGGTTATTAACGCAAGACGTACATTTACGTGGAATATGTTTATGATAGGAAATGTCCAGGATTTATTTAATGTTTTCATTTTTTCTACAAATAAGAACAATAACAAAAAAATAATCTAATAAATAAAAAAAACACTATTATTATTGAGTGATTTAATCACTATCATTTTGGTGCACATAGGTTGTTACGTCAGACGTAAGTAATCATGACTTGAAGATAAAGAAAAAGTTGAAAAAATTTATTATATATTGGTTAATTACGAGAAAAGGCCATAGAAGAGTTTTATATGAATACTGTGTTGATTTTAGGTGCCAAAATATTTTATAATGTGACAAATTCTTTTATTCCACCTATGTAATGCGGTTTGCAAGATTGCAGTGTGATTTTAAAACGAACACTTTTTAATGATAAACTTCATAACAAAAAAACGATAAATTATAAAATTTATTATATGCTACGTAGCTATGAACCAAACTGTGTAGTGTCTGCTAAGAAAATCACTACCCTATTTCTTCCCATAGGTAGCGTACGTGGCGTCTTATAACATACCCCAACATTAAGATATTACGATATTCACAAGAAAACCATATTCAGGAAATCTAATTGTATCGCTTGTTTCAGGTTACTTCTGGCACATCACCGACTTCCATTATGATCCTCTCTACACATCACAAGGCGACACAAGAAGACGTAGGTACAAAATGCAATAATAAGGAAAAATATACAGTAATCCTATTTTTATCTACAAATAAATGGGATCTTATTAGCTTTGACGTTGGGGAAAAGTATCCGCTTCGAACGTTCACATAAAAAGGATTTCGGGATAATATCTGTTTTGAGACGCAGCGAAAAAGCGAAATCTTCATAAAAACCACACATCTGCATGCAAATCTATTTTAATATCATTACTATATACGTATTTATTTTTGTGTGTGAGTACGTGTACTAATATTGGGTTGTAAGATATTTTATTGCACGCGACTGAGGGTTGGAAAAAATAGTTTCTGATGTTCGAATGTTGATTGCTCAGTGGAAAGCACCACTGCCTCTCATGCACAGAGGCGTGGGTTAGAGTCTGGCATTCAAGAATGTATCTTTAATTTAAATCCATATGTGTAATAAATTTAAAATTAAAATATTGTGATAAATACCGTATGGCGAAATTGTTCCAAGTCATACAACAGTTTATTTGTAAAAAGTTCTGTAGTCTTGCACTCTATACTTGGATGCACTGTCCAAGCATTACATGAGTACTCTTAACATCAGGTGCCCCTAATCCTACCGAGGGGCTGTGAATAGGGTGATTTGGAATCAGTCCACCCCGTTGGTATTGTGTCGGTTAGCAAACTTATGACTATTACCGAAATAGTAGTAAAAAACAAAGGCGGCGCGACGAGCCATTGAAGCATAAAATCATCATCATGGTAAAGCATAACATGTATTTTAAAAAAAACTACTATAAAAAACAAATCGAAATCAAAAATTGCAAATATTGCTATAAATTTATTTAATTCATCATAATTGCCCTGAACCAGCGAAGACGAAAACAGGCTTGTGAAACAGTTAGGCCTAGAACGGCATTTGGCTCTCGACATTTTGTCTGTAGGTGTTCATTCATATACAACAAACATAACATAACATAACATAAACGTTCACGCCGTTTATCCCCGAAGGGGTTGGCAGAGGTACCAATACTCCTGAACTCACATGGCAAGCGCCATCTAGTTTCCAGAGAAGGTACCCACGTTTTGCTTAGACAGTGTACTCACGTGATAGGGGGCAGGCCTATCGCCGTTTTGTACGAATACACTGTCACATGACTAAGTACAACTCAGCCATGTGGGTTTCCTCACGATGTTTTCCCTCACCGTTAGCAACCATCATAAATTTAACCACACATATGACTTTAGAAAAGACAAATTGGTGTAGGCCCGTCCCAGGATTGGAACTCACGCCCTTCTGTTTTTCGGGCGGGTGTTCTACCCACTGGACTATCATGTCGCTATATATACAACAAACTAGATCAAAAATTACAAATCCTGGAATGCAACAAGTACGAAGTTAAAAAAAGATTACTAACTATTTAATTACACTTAATTACCAGGAAACTGAGCAAATTATTACAAGATGAGTTAATTTCATATTCAATCATATTACATTTTACACACAAACCCTTTACACACACACACACCACACTCATACTTTTCAACTGTAAATAGTTAGGTTAGTTTTAATGCCTTCAATATGTATTCATTAATATCTGTAAAGATTTTCCTACTCAAAATTGTTTCCCATAGTACAGTTAGGAGACACGACAAAAATGTTTGTAAAAAGTCGCCAAATTCCAAATCTAAATTGTGTTATATCTGATTTATATATATTTCAAATGTATTAACTAAAGGCAAATATTTTTTTATTTTTTTTTATAATAAATTTCTTATACACTTTTAAACTCTCGCGGATTGTAGACATTAAATATAATATAAAGTTCTACATAATAAAGTGAATTGTAGTGCCTGTGTTGTCAATCTACGATGGTGCTGACTGAAAATCAATTTTGGGAGTCAAACGACTCACAACGTAATGCTGAGTCAGTACGAATTCGCTGTTGCAGTGGCGCAAAGGATTTAGGATTAATACGTTCCCAAAGGGGTTGGCAGAGGAAGTAATACTTCTGAATATAACGCAACATTGTCATCAGCTACCCACGTTTTACTCACGATCTTTTCCCTCACCGCAAACAACATACATACATACATATACTTACGGCCATAAATCCCTTAAAGGGGTAGCCAGAGCTTTGGAAAGAGAAATTCCTCAGCCACTTTTGGAACTTGATGGGGGAAAAGATGGTAATAATAAATATTTTTGGTGACGGGTCTCAAACCACATCGCCCAAAAATCACTTAAAATGTCCCTATACCCTTAGTCACCTCCTACGATCACCCACGGATAGAAATGGGGTAGTGCCATTCTAAGCCGACACTACACCGCAAACAACCATAATAAATAAATCACACATATGACTTTTAGAAAATACAAATTGGTGTACTCCCGACCTGGGATTTGAACCCTCATCGTCTGCACGATAAGCGGTGCTCACGGTTGCCTTTATTCTTTATTTCTATACCAAAATAACAGACCAGGGCATGGGACATCTTTTAACATAAACCTTCCACCCTTCCATAGCATTATATGCGAAACTAACTGAACACAAGTAGCAACTAAGATCAGTTTTTTATTTTGTTGTTTGTACTTATTCATTCATTGCCGTGTAGTGTCGGCTTAGAATAACACTACCCTATTTTTACCCGTGGGTGATCGTAAAAGGCGACTAAGGAAGGGTATAGGGGCTTTTTAAGTGATTTTTGGGCGATGTGGTTGGAGACCCGTCACCAAAAACATTTATTGTTACCATCTTTTCCCCCAATCAACTTCCAAAAGTGGCTGAGGAATTTCTCATTCCAAAGCCCTGGCTACCCCGTGAAGGGATTTATAGCCGTGATTATATGTATGTATGAACTTATTCATTCATTCTACGTTATTCTATGAGTCTGCCTAACCCAACCCAATCTTCATAAACAGTGGGCAAAACGTTTTATTTATCTAAATATTTGCGCAGTAAAAAGTTTTTCTGATCTTTTCTAAATAAATAAAACTTTTAAAACATATGCTGTTAGCGAGTTTGTCAAAAACTTTGTCACCGAAGTCCACAAACTTGATCCGTCTAAATGGGTTAAAAACGTGTTCTTCAAGGGTTTGGTTTTAGTTCACATTCATTATTCTTTTATTCATATTGTTATTGTTTTTTTGAGGTTCGATCTAACTTTTATTTCACCCTCAAAATACAGACAGGCATTTTGCTTTAGATTTCCTTTTTCTGCTGATAGAAAATATAAAGTAAAGATGTACGGAATACAATCAAATATTATTCATAAATACGAATATTGAACAAAAGCAATACAAAATAGTATATTTAACTAATTTTCCGTTTACTGCATAAACGTTACTAGAAAACTTAATAATAATATAATCATAACAAGTGAAGCAACTGGGTTCAAGACAATTTATTCCTAGCATTAATTGAAAGCAAAAAATGGCCGCGCAAACAAACTTCAGAAGAAAGCTCCGGTTTTAATAAAACCGACTCAAAACTGAACTTTTTCAAAGACTTTTGATTAATAAGTTTCCACTGTTATCTGTAACAAGAACTTCCATAATTGGCTTTTATAAAAGGAGTTATTTTATACTTTGAAGTTGATAAAGCTGATGATATCAACGTCAAAAGGGAACGGAAACTCAAAGTTATTACGAGTATGTCAATTGTCTGCATTATTAGGTATTCAAAGATGCAATTTAATTATTTTAAATGTTTTTGTTCATGAAAACCTCATTTGAGGATTATAACTAATAAATTTACACTACTTAAAAGTGTAAAAAGAAACAAAGGATAAAATAATTTTGCACTGGAAGCCATTGACACTGTAGCTCAATTGGCAGAGCGACGGGGGCCTATACCCGAGGTCGCAGATTTGATCCCCGCCGGTGCGGTGTCGAATTTTTCTTTCCTTTATTTATTAGAATTTTAATTATTTTAACACTTGAATCTAATCTTTAAGAACAGAACATAAAAACAATTTACAACACAAAAATATATTTAAACAGTTTCAAAAAGAAGTGGAATTGGCAACCTGATTGTTATTTTTCGCGTTGTAAGGTGTGACTTACGGTTTAGAGGTTCTTTTGTGATGTGGCTGAAGACCCATCACCAACCCTGCTTTAAATTTCCAATCTTACCTCCAAAAAGTATCCATAAGTTCTATTTAGATTTATAGTGTTGGCTTAAACTAGCAAAATCTGTCAACAACTGTGAAAGAGAGTAAAAAGATTGTAATTTAAAGGTTGGTGATGGGTCTCCAATCTTAAAAATATAAATATTACTTAAAAAGACCCAGTACCAGTCACCTCTTACGAACACCAACGAGTAGAAAAGGTGTGGCGCTATTCTAAGCCGACACTACACCGCTAATTATAAGTAAACATTTAATTTATGTATGGAAATACATACTTAGTAAAATATTCCTTTAGATTGCCGAAAAGGTGACGAAAGGGGCAGTTCGGGCCATCACCGAGCTCTGGGCAGATTCGGTGACTACTCCTGCGACAGCCCCATCGATCTCATCGAGTCGGCAGCTAAACATATGCGAACGCGGCATTCTGAAAATGTCGAATTTGTTCTTTGGACTGGGTAAGCTTATCTGTAATAGACAAATAATTCAAATGCTTCAATAACTTGGTAATATGTGAAAAAATATAGGAGCTATCATGTAAACGAAACGGTATATTGGAAATGTAAATTGTAACTAATTGCGTGGTGAAAAGCCATGTGTGTTTTCTTTCAATATTTGGTTGCAATGACATGAATTCTTTGTAGATTACCTATTTGATCAAAATGTTTCCTTTATTGTATATTGTCATAATTACTACTTACTTACTTACACTCACACCCTTTATTCCGATTGGGTTAGGCAGAGACTATCGATCGCCACTTTGTACGATAGCGTCATGTGATTCTTTTATTTTCGTGTCAATTTAGAGGCAAGTTTTTACAATAAGTAGATTTAGATATGCTCCAATTCTAATAAATATTAGCAGTTCTTAAGTTTTAACATCATTATACTCCGAGAATTATGTAGTAAATATCTGAAGCTAAACATTGCAAACGAAATCTTTTAATAAATATAAGATTCAATAAAGAATTATTTTAAACTTATTAGAAAAGCCAATTAGTCTAAAAGTGTGTCCAAGTTAAATTAATTTCTTATTTGTGAACATTCTGGTAATTGGCAGACTACCAAACTTAACTACAGTTTTATTACTTTGATCGAAGTTTGATGCAAACCCGTATGTGAGAACGATTGATCTAGGTTTATTTAGCTATGTTTTAAAGAAATATTTACCTGTAAAACGTAGTTAGTGTTTATAAATAAGTAATACGAAATAACCTGAGTTTTTGAACATTTATGTTATAGAGTGAAAAATATTTAATTACTTATGAAGAAAACAGTAGAAATTTGTTAAATACACAAGCAAAGTAAAATAATCGGTGTAAGAGATATATGTAGTCAACATGAATAGTATTTTAGTAGACTGTTACAGCCATATAGAAAAACATTAACAAGCCATACACATTAAATCAATCATTTCTGACAGGAAAAGGAATTATAAAAATCACCATATATAAATATTTTACCAATAAAGTTATGTTAAACAAAATGAAACAGAAACAAAAACGCACCACATTCTTTTCTTGTTTTATCTATTGTTGTTGCTCTTTGTTGTATTCATAAGGAAAAAAAATACATGGCATTGCAAAAATATTAAGATGTTACTAGATAAATACACATGTATTAAAAGACTGAAAAAAATTGGCTTAGTTATTAAATTATGTGACGGACTTTCTCATCTGTCATTTGCTTATCTTATTAATAAATTTTCAGAAGTTGCCTTAATTAAAGTATTAATTATTTTATGAATGTGGATTCTTTAGCGTACCTAATAATCTGAAAATATTGATGTATGTCATCATATTTTTTCCTCAGGGACATCATAGCATCAGTGTTCAATGGCGACAGATACCATGCAATCAGAAATATGACAGATTTGCTCAGCAGAACATTTAGTTCGCACTTTGTCTTTCCTGTGTTGGGGCACAGTGACCCCGCACCCTCCGAAAATCTCACAAATTTGTGGATGCATTGGTTGCCTTTGGAAGCTTTACAAACATTCAGAAATGGTAAGTAGCATATCTTTAATACTAGGACTTCTATGCTAATTGCCATGGAAATGAATTAAGTTGAGCGAGTTAGTTAAGGGTTTTTGGGGCACAACATATTACCTACTACCTATAAGACACTTAGAAATGTCCACTTTATCAGTTTGCCAAATTTGGTTGAATTCGGTCGAGACTTTCCAAAGGAGTTCGATCACAAAGAAGTCTACCCTGCTGGATTTTGTCAAAGTTATTGATAATTCATAATAAACCTTAATTAATACGTAATGATTGAAAATAGGAAATTTATTTGGGATGTAAAATATTTTCAACAGAAATTAAATTTCATACAATAGGCAAAACATTAAAGCCGTATAATTGGATGGCAGTCACTGTTGTTAAGAGTGACTCAGTTTTACCTGCATCAACATCGAGATCAATAACACAAAGTAGCGCACAATATAAATGGTATTGGAAATAAAGTAAATGCATTAGCCATATACGGCCTCTTTTAATAGTAACTCAAAAAAAACATTTCATACATTTGTTTTATGCCATAAGCTAGAGAAGCTTTTATATTAGTAAATTATACATTTAGTCATTAAATGAAACATCCTCCATCTAAAGATAACGTTAATATTTTAACAAACATTGGCTTTTATCTTTGAAAAAATGTCTGTTTTTTTGCTTTATATGTTTCTCGATTAAAATATTCTTAATTTCACATTTCCCCTAGGTGGTTATTACACAATAGAGCAGTCGCACAGTAAACTAAGGATAGTGGCGCTCAACACAAACTTGTTTGGAGTGAGGGAGGCAACCAACGTCCACAGCAGACGGCAGTGGGAGTGGTTGGATGCGGTACTGGATAAAGCAGCTACCAACAAGGAAATGGTGAGTTTTCCAATTTTAGATTAGTTTCAGATATATTTTTGTTGAGGTTTTGACGCATTTATCATGAAAATTTATTACTACAGAAAAGGGTAAGGAATTAGAATCAAATATATCACAACATGAAGAGTGAACTTAAATCTACGTGCATGCAAAACTTTCTTTAACTGATTTGGAAATGAACCCTAAAAGATAAATGAAGCGATAAAAACTGATTAATGTGCAGCTGCAAATTAAGAAAAATCTCAGTAAACAATATGCCTACGTTTTATAATTTGACGAAATAGTTTATCCTCACAGCAGTTGCAGAGAAACCAACACTTCTGAATATCACATCATTTCCAATCTTGTTTTCAGTGTATTCACTTATTACAGAAGGCAGACAAAACTGTCACGTTGTAATAACACACTGTAACATGACGAAGTACAATTCAGTAATGTGAATTGCTTAACATTTTTGTCACTTACCACCTCTGTAAATACAAACAGATATTAACCTATGTATTATAACATATCAGTCGGTATTTTTCCTGCTGAGCTATTAAAGTAAAATACATAAAACGATATAAAATGGTCATAAATAAAAGATGTTATTAAAGGAAAGAAAAATCTCGACACTGGCGGGGTTCGAACCCACGACCTTCGGGTATACGCCCCCGTCGCTCTGCCAACTGAGCTACAGTGTCAGTTGGCGGAGCGACATCTTTTATTTATGAGTAATAATCCCCACATGAGGAATTCATGTCAAAAAACATTAAATGATATAAAATGGTATTTATTCCGTCGATTGTTACTCAGAATTCCAACATTTAAAGTTAAGAAGTAAAATAGTTTAGAAGAAATATACATACATACATACATATACTCACGCCGTTAATTCCCATTGGGGTAGGCAGAGACTATCGATCGCCACTTCGTACGATCCTGGCAAACCTCTCTTGCTTCGTCTACATCCATCAATCTTTTCATACATGCTCTTTTATTCTTCATACTTCGGACGCCTGCCTTTTTGAGCACACTTTCAATTTGGTCCAAGTGTGTCTTTCGTGGCCGTCCTCTACTAACATTACCTTCCACATGAAAGAAATATTATTTTCCTATTTTCATAATGCAGTTAAAAGCATACTTCATCATGCATTCTTTTAAGTAACAAATTTTATTGCAGTTTTATTGCGGAAAACCTCATTTAACATTAACGTGGGTTATTGCATTCAGTTCCGAATATTAAATTCATAATGGACGGAATAATTAAGTGTTTAACTGAGTATAGTAGCCGTTTGATTTAATTTGCCTGGCGCAGCATTTTACTGTGGCTATATTCGTCATTTTATCGAATCAACTTATACTTTATGAATTTAAAATAGATACCCATGCTACTGTAATATAAAAATAATAATAGCTGAACAGAAATCTAATATGTTTTTGCAATAGTTATGAATAGTCAATGTTTATATGTCCAGATTATTTATTGGTATGGTATTACTACGAGTAGTACATTTTTATTTCCATACTTCCAAGATATCAAAAGATAGCTATAAACCAAAACAGAGAAATAAGTAATTCTGATAGATAGTAAACTTACTGAAGAAAATATAATATCACTATAAACCATCTTTTCAATCAGAAACATTAAAAAACAAATTCAGTAAAATTTCAAAAAAAACTGCACCAACCTAAAATTCAATGTGATTAAAACTATAAACCATCATAACTACCCGAAATCTATTAATTGTGACTCGCCCAGAATTCAAACCGAAGCGCATTTGTTACTTGGTATAGGTACGCGAGTAATACGGTTTGCGGCAAGGCTTGCCCGCGAATTCTCAAGTACGGCCCGGAGCCGGATGTCCGGTCATGCCCGCGGCCCGCCGTAATAAATTACAGATTAGAAACTCGTTAATCTAATCGACCAGCGGCAACGCTACGGATTTACGTGAAAAGTAATTTCGAGGACCTCTTTTCATGTTGGCCCCGATTATGACGTTTTGATGCATTGACAAAGGTTGAATGATGACAGCCAATTTAAATAATCCGAGCCCGATATGAATATTTTAAAGGGATCAGACTGAAAAATGGGGCTATTCTTCAACGTTTTCTCGACGTTACGTATTTTGTTAAACTAAGACAAAGGAAGATAGAAATACCATTTTAGTGTGATTTTGTTTCCAGCAATTTTAGTAATGATTTTACTTTTGTGCCTACATCAAAAGTGAATAATTTGTTAGTGGATTTTAATTAATTATTGTAGAGCCCAGCTGCACCGGCTTAGAATATCATTTCCACCGTGTTGGTTCTCAAAAACATGCCAAAAACTTAAACATTATTGATAACCCAATCTAAACCCCCCTTATAATTAAAATAACTTTTTGATTTTCGGATATTTTAATCGCGTGTAATTACATTATTTTTATTTTTTTTTTAAAGCCCGACGTTTCGAAATCTTTTCAGTTATCATGGTCACGGGAAGACTGAGGTGTTATTTGTCATTATACAGTACTATAAAATTATTAATACTAACTACCTTCACAAAATTTTAAGTTACATTTGCGTTTAATATTTGCTGTGTACAAAAATAGCTAATGTTATCTGGGGTCTTGCTAGTGTTCTTCCCTCGCTTAGTTGTGCTAATGATCGGGTTCCAAGCAGGTGGTAATTGCCAACCATCATCTCTATTGAAGTTTGGATGTTTCTTTATTTCAATAGATTCGCGTATCATTCTAGGTATCAATCGATTCTCTTTTGCTAGAATTGTAGGTTTGTCAAAACGCATATGTGGTGGTTTGGCTTATCGAACGTGTGTTCACACAAAGTAATTATAATGTGCAATCGTGAAAATCTTAGAAAATACTATCTAAACCCCCCTTTTTTGTACATCATTATTTTCTCAATAAATTAAATAAAAGCTATAACCATATGTTTGAGAACCTGTATGATGGGATACCATTTACGATTTTATTGGGTCAATTCGGTTGCATCACTCAAAATTTTCAGATTTTCTGTAAATTGTTTGAAGAATTGATGTGATCTATTTATAATGTACAAGTTTTGAATATAATTTTTCGTAGAATAATTCAAATATAGCACGACTTTGTTTCATACGAACGTAGTTGCGGGTAAATATGAACACAAAATACTCGTACCAAGACCCAATTCATTACATTTTATGAACCACTAATTGCTTCACCTTTGAATTCTAGACCAAGTAATAAAATTGTGATTGAAATATTTGTGGAAATTTCCTACAGTTTCCGTTTTATTAATAAGTTTATTGTGTTCATGCTCCGTCGTATGCTTTTGAAATTATATAAACCTGGATTTGATTAATTTCAGCTCTTTTATGGTACACAGTGATGATTATTTTAACAAATTATTATAATAACTTATAGAATATAACCGTGATAGCCCAGTGGGTAGAACACTCGGTTATCGTGCAAACGACTAGTGTTCAAATCCTGGGTCGGGCCTACACCAATTTGTCTTTTCTAAAGACATATGTGTGGTTAATTTATCATGGTTGTTAACGGTGAGGGAAAAACATCGTGAGGAAACCCACATGGCTGAGTTGTACTTAGACCTGCCCCCTATCACGTGAGTACACTATCCATGCAAAACGTGGGTACTCTGAACACCAGGTGACAAAGTCACTTGATGTTCAGAAGTATTAGTACCTCTGCCAACCCCTTCGGGGATATTCGGCGTGAACGTTCATGTTATGTTATGTAATATAATAATGAGTACACTGTGTAGTATCGGCTTAGAATAACATTCAATCATTTCTTCCTGTGGATATCATATTGGAGCTTTTTAAGTGATTGTTGGGAGTTGGGCCTGGATAATCATCGCCAACCATAATGAATTTTACAGTATATATTCAAGTCAACTAAAGTGTCCACGCCGTATATCCCCGAAGGGGTTGGCAGAGGTATTAATATTTCTGAACATCTCGTGACATAGTCAACTGGTGTTCAGAGTATCCACATTTTGCTTGGACAGTGTACTCACGTGATAGGGGACAGGCCTATCGCCATTTGGTACGAATTATAGATATAAAAGCACTAAATTGGCAGCAAATGACAAACGTCATAGTATCGACAAAGGCAGGTTTTCTCACGGACACGATGACGGTCTTCAACGGTTTTAGCATTAAACATGAACGAAAATAGTTGTCTAATTTTCGTGGCTGTTTCACCCATTGGACTATCACGGCTGCATATATCTTAGATAATTAAGTAGAAATAAAATATTGTTAATATTTTGTATATATTTCAAAACGTAAATATTGCGAAGAATGAGAAAAAAATATCCCAGTCTCCGTAAATACTTATTTTATTTAAGTTTTTTTATACCAATAAATAATTCAGAAATACATTTTCTGTGCATTATAGTTATCTCAATACGATCACAAGATAGATCCTGCTAAGTATAAAACAGCTCTCTTCTCTTTCGCACTTACATAGTATCATCTTATACTTTCATCACATTCTTACAGATATCGTGACGATAAAATAGAACACGTGATAGGCCTCCTCATGACCACAGACAGACAGACAGACTAACACCGAAGTCTCTCTTATAGAGTCATTACAGAACCCTAAAAGTAGAGAAGATTTTTAATGTTGTAGACAAAGCCACAACGCATGTAATATGGACATCGTAATTAGAATTAATGGAGCCTGACCCTCATTAGGTGCTTATTAGAATTAATGGAAATCTGATTTCTCCCTACATTGCTCTTTGCAGAACAGCTAATGGCCCCTTTTAAAAACATTTCGACCTTAACTAAATGACTTTTTCTATTAACCTTTGATAATATTTGGTGTCAAAGATATTTATGCAAATTCTTTTATATCAATTAGCATTTCAATCAGGTGTATTATAATAAAAAAACAATTTACAAGTATTTTTTCTCTCGTATTGAGAGATTCATTTTAAAATTTTTAAATATAATATTATACGTTGAGAAAGTCTCATTTTGAAATCATCGTATAAAAAAATAATAAAACGATATCAAACCATATATTTCCACTGCCTTCCTTGTTAGTTAATTAATCGATATATCTACAATATAACTTTTTGATGACTACATAGAATAGTACTTTAAAAACTGTGTAAAAACTTCGTACTTAAGTCTTTTTAATCCGAAAAGTGTAAATCAAATCATTATATGGAAAATACAAATCCTTAGAGACTTTTATCAACAGAACTATCTTAATAGATTTTATAATATTTTTTTCTGTATCTATACTTATTTTAAAGAAAAATCATGTAGGACTGTAATAAATGGGGTCCAAACTGCAGGATTATTTAATCAATGTGACCCCTAAGAGTAGCTAAAAACTTTAGAAGATATACAGGCTATATAATATCATGCAGAATTGGGTATTAAGCAGTGATAGTAAAAAACTACCCATGAAAAACCGAGACGGATCACTAGTTATTCATATTTAAGTTTGAAAAAGAATAAATAATAACCTGTACTTCTTTTTAGGTGTACATAGTTGGTCACGCACCACCTGGCGTCGATTCCCGGCACACCTACCATTCATACTCAGCTGAAGCCAACGCAAAATACTTGCGCACAGTGAGGAAATACGCCCGAATCATTGCTGGCCAGTTCTTTGGACATCTACATGCGGATACATTTCGAGTCATGTATGATAATGGTAAGTATTTTTGTTGTATTTACTTTAATAGTCTTACTAGCTGACCCGACAAACGCGTTTAGGATGAGAACTAGTCAACAACTAGTTTTTTTTAAACTGCGAAATGTGCATAAGAATCAGTTACGCCATTTGTGTTGCAAACCTGTGAAATAAATATCATACATAAAAAATATTTCCTTGAATTAATATTTAGATTTTTTATAATGATTCTAAGAGTACCAACTCCAAGATATTTTTATCTAATCTAATTATTCGATGAAAAAAACGTCAAAAATCTCTCTGTTATTCTTGCATCGTATTTATATTTCATACAATCAACGTCAGTTTCGAGATAAAAGGGAAACGAATTTCGAAACCGTTTCTCATCCTAAGAAGCCCTGATAAACGAATAATTCGGGAATTTGAATAAATTGGAACAAAGTAGGTTTAGAGTTTTAAGCTCGGGTGACAGTTTTTTGTCACAGTTCATTAGTCTCTTTACTCGAAGAAAGTATCTCGTTTTAGACATCCCTAAATGAGCCCCATCAAACATTTTACGACGTCAGATAAAAAGACGGTACACATTTTGATGCTTTTATTTCGTGATAGCAATTTCATCATCTACGAATCATCTCTTCTTGGATCTTGAGTGCTTTGCACGATCCGAGAAATCTTTTGGTTTGTTCTGTAGTGTTAATTAAACTGGAAGCCGCCGTGGTCACGCGGGTAAGCGCTTAGCTTCAAGTACGGAGATCTCGGGTTCGATCCCCGGGGGTAAACTCACAAATTTAATTAGTAGATTTATCCCAGTCTGGAAGGATATTGCATGCGTGATTTACCTGATTATCCGAAAAATAAAGAAAAAAAAAGAAAAATGAAAAATAAAGTAATTGTTAGTCTGCCAACCCGCAATTGGCCAGCGTGGTGGACTTACACCAAATCACTCTATATAGGATAGGCTCGAGCCCCTTGGTGGGGGGGGGGCGTAAATGGACAGTGAGGAGGTTAATTAAATTATTATTTTGAACTGAAAACTATTATTAATTTTTATTTACTTATTATTCACTCCTTCAACACTAAACTTCTGTATTCTATCATTTTTATAGTCGCAGAAAATAGGATCATTACATACATTCATCTGGTTCAATGTCTATCTTTTTAAATTTGTAAAGAATATGCTATTTGTGAATAATAAGAGTACTTTTGAATCATTACAAATATGATTGCTAACGTTTTATGTAACTGAATATTCAATTTACCGTGTGAAACAAAAAAAAATACATATTATTGATCATTGCGCTGATTCTAACTAGTTTGTCGCAGAATTAGTAAAGCTTATTATAATAAGTAAATTTTATATTTGAATATACCTATAGTTTGGGGTTGGTTGTGAAAATTAAACATGTGGCAATTATATTTTGTAGTGTCGGCTTAGAATAACACTACCCCATTTCTACCCGTGGGTGATCGGAAGAGGCGACTAAGGGTATAGGGGCTTTTTAAGTGATTTTTGGGTGATGTGGTTGGTGACCCGTCACGTCACCAAAAACATTTATTATTACCATCTTTTCCCCAATTAACTTCCAAAAGTGGCTGAGAAATTTCTCATTCCAAAGCTCTAGCTACCCCGGTAAGGGAATTATAGCCGTGAGTTTATGTATGTATGTATGTATGATAGAAAGAAAGAAAAAACTTTATTCTCCTCTTGAGGACACAAACAATACATAAAATATTAAAAACAGACCAAATAACTTATACAACCGGCTAGAAAAATAATTAAAAAATTAGAATAAAACACAGAACCAAAAACTAACAGTTAACAAACATTACAAAATTAAGTTAAATAAACATAAACTAAGTTAAAAAAAATAATGTATGAAATAAGAGAATGTGACACAAACTAAACGAAAACTAAATTATTTTCATTTATTAATCATACACACACTTACATTCAGACGATCATTTAAATACTTAAACCAAATATATTGTGGGACCAAGATTTGTCATGAAAAGATTTTTAAAAAAGTATATAAATATATCTTTATGCATAATTGCTCACATAATGATATTCATTCTGTCACCACTCTAGAAGAACACATCTTATTTATTCAATTCAATACGATCATAATGTAGGACGAAAGCCTCGAGACGCAATAACATTTCATAGGATCGGAAGATGTATCATTAATCATGAAATTCGTGACGGCAGAAATAATGGACTGGGTTGTAAAATTTATTTCAATGCATACTCATGACTACAAATGTAGTATACTATGTCTGTAGTATTTATAGTATAAAAATAAAAGAAAACATAAGTAGTGCTTTAGAGATACAGCTTGCGTTTGGCAGGATATAACAAAATCTCCTCGACTGGTCGTCTATTTTCACGTATACTCTTTTCTATAGTATAAATCACTTCGTGTTTTCATTAAAATAAAGTTACAACCTATGATTAAAATGTTGTAACTTATATTACAAACACATTTAAGTAAATGCACAAACAAAATAAATTACTGCTGGCTAACAAGACTTAACGTGTTACGACTAATCATAATTTTAAATATTCAAAACAGCTATGAACGTCAATTTTTATTCAACAGCTATTTACGCTACAACTATTACGAAGATATTTAATTATGGATAGTGACAGCTATTAATAATGCGATCAATAGCCGTATACGCTGTAAGCGAAGGGAATACAGATTTGGGTAATTAAGATATATCGTTAGCACACATACAGGGACGCCAATATGATTTATGTTCTCTGCCGATAACCATTTTGGCAATAGGTTACATTTTTAAATTTTTGTTTTTTAATGTGATTTTACTGTGCGTTGTTTTTTTTTGTCATTTATGTAAATTTTGCCACATAAATTTATTTTTATTTTTAATTTTACCTTGGAAGCATATTTAACCGAACAGAAACACAACTTTACAAAT
Source organism: Bedellia somnulentella (assembly GCA_963576735.1). Lineage (NCBI taxonomy): Eukaryota > Metazoa > Arthropoda > Insecta > Lepidoptera > Bedelliidae > Bedellia > Bedellia somnulentella. The sequence continues at coordinate 11,886,719 of OY755177.1, read as the reverse complement.
TCATTGCCTAGTAACACACACACACACACATACACACACACACACACACACACAAACAAAAACACACAATCGAATTGAGTACCTCCTTTTTTGAAGTTGGTCGAATAATAGTAGTGTGTACCTACTAGCAATACCAGCCTACGAAATATTATTATTTCTGCCAACTACTTAAGGATGCACATGCGAAACGATATTACGTTATTACGATATAAAGTTATTTTCATTTTTCATTTTTTTGTTATTATGACGGACTCAAACTGAACACTGTTATTATCTCACAGCAGAGACGCGAAAAGGTCGGTTATGATTTCGACCAGTATGTATGTATGCATATTAAAAATCACAAATCAATAAAAATCAAAAGTTATAGGCATTAAAATATCATAAAAACCAAACGACAGATTTCTTAATTATATAATAGCAATAAAAGAATCGCAAATGTTTTATAAATAATGTATCATAATAATAATAACATAAACGTTCACGCCGAATATCCCCGAAGGGGTTGGCAGAGGTACTAATACTTCTGAACATCACGTGACTTTGTCACCTGGTGTTCAGAGTACCCACGTTTTGCATGGACAGTGTACTCACGTGATAGGGGGCAGGCCTATCGCTGTTTTGTACGAATACACTGTCACATGACTAAGTACAACTCAGCCATGTGGGTTTCCTCACGATGTTTTCCCTCACCGTTAACAACCATGATAAATTAACCACACATATGTCTTTAGAAAAGACAAATTGGTGTAGGCCCGACCCAGGATTTGAACACTAATCGTTTGCACGATAACCGAGTGTTCTACCCACTGGGCTATCACGGTTAATGATGTATTTTCTGATAAATATGTTTTGTTCCAGATCGGCCGGTGTCATGGGCGTTGTTGGCTCCCTCGGTCAGTCCTCACAGAGATCCCATGGGTAATTCGAACCCTGGTCTGAGACTTTACAAATTCGATACAAATACAGGAAAGGTAATTATATATTATTATTAAAGGTAAATAAGATAATATTTAACATGTTATGTTAATGAAAACCTCATGTGGGAATAATTACTTATCAATTAAGGAAAATTAAATATTCGACACTAGCAGGACACGAACCCGCTATCACTTTTTTGACACCATAGCTCAATTAGTAGAGCGACCGCGGGGCGTTGACTGGTAGATCACGGGTTCGAATAGTTTTTCTTTCCTTAATTGATGTGATAACATTATGAATACCTAGTAAAATAAAACTCGTGTCAGTTTAGGTATATAAAATTTACTACAATGAAATAATAATATTTTCATAACTCAGAAAAACTTTTTTATGGAGAGGGTTTTCGCATAGTTTTATAAAAAGAACCAACGAAGTCTTATGTTAGTCACGAGGCGTAGCGTGACTTCAAACTCACCGGACCACAGTACTTCTATGAGCAAAAGGTTTTAACGAATACTTATTTTCACTTATTTGTTATTTACATCAAACACACCCTCTTTTACACTACCTAAAACTGATATAGAAATAAAAACTAATCTAGCTTACAGTTTTAAATATCAATAAGTTTTAATAATATTTTAAATTTTTTCAACTTAGGTTTCATAAAGATTGTCATTTTAGACATTAGGAAACTAAAACTTAATGTTTCTAATGTTATACACGCACTGAGTTGTATTTCAAATATCATAGAACAATCGTTTTTCTGGCAAAAAAATGTAACTAAATAATTAACTTTTAGTTTTTCATGTACTTTAACAGCAAACTACCTGTTTTCAGACAAGCATGAATCAATATGCTTTTTGTACAAAATATAAAATAAAACAATTGAAAAACTTATTACCGAAAACGTTCCAAAGAGCTTAGTAAAACAATAAAATAACAGAAGGAACTGGCAAAAGCAAATCGATTCGTGTAAATCGCCGATAGTCTTATCAAACGAATCTTTGTCACGTCCGGTATTCTTGGAGACCATTTGTTGAAATAACAAGTCATTTCACTCAATGATGTACTCCATCATCTAAACCCACTCTCCATTGTTTCTGTGTCGCGATGAAGATTAAAAGGAAAAAAATAACATTTTAATTTAGGGCGACCTAATATACAGCTAAATTATAAAAAAATAGGCGAAAATAATTCACCCAAAATATCCTTATAAATTTTGATTTGAAATGAATTAGAATATAGTAATTGCGTGTGAATCATATTTGTAAATTAATGTTAAAATACTTTTGTTGCAGGTCTTAGATTTCACTCAGTATTATTTAGACCTGGCAGCGGCAAATCGAGCAGGCGCTGCCGAGTGGGCCGTTGAATACAATTTGACTCAGCATTATGGGTTACATGATATTTCAGCGATTTCGCTCCACAATCTAGCAGACAGATTACGCATTGGATCTCCACATGAAACTATTACGTTTCATAAGTAAGTTTACTCAAGTATTAATAGTTGAATAAGCTTCAATTAATTTGAGCGTATTTTGTCCCAAAGTTAATATATTTTTGTGTTAGGATTGAGAAATGTGCCACTTTTAACCTTCTGGCAACTTTTGTATTATTTTAGTTACTGATGAAATTGGTGCAAATACTATGAAAGAAAAAACATTTATAGGCCTTCTAAGGATAAACATAATGACCGATCTCATGCTTGCCAACCGTGTACAAGAATATTTATACAACAACCTACTATGATATTTTTGAAATAATCATGAATAATTCATTTCCATAAAATCCAGAGTTATCAATGTTAAGCAGCATCAACCACAGGCACTTAAGTTCTCCCCTTTTTTGGTAACATCTGCCCAAATACCTAGTTTATGAATTTCCATTTGGTTGTCAAGAAAGCTTATAGTTACGAAAGTGTATCCCAATTAAATCCTCAGTCAGGTAAATTTTTTGGCATTGTTACATGTAACAATGTGGATTATAATGATCTATTGTAGTAGCAAGCGTATGAGACTTTCAATTTAGCTAATTGGCATTCATTTTGAACAGGTATCTCCGGGCGTACACAGCGAAACAAGATAGTAGTGAGTTATGTGACGGTGCTTGTGCTCATCAACATTTTTGCTCTATTACTTGTTTGGAACATTTGGCGTACCGTCAGTGTGTTGAAGCCGCAGCCAGCGCTCTTGCAGCCGCTGGGAAATCCACTCAGCTTATTGTGCCGCTCATTAATATACCACTTATACTTTTCATTGTGATTGCAATTTTATTTTAAGCTCATATGTCTGCTTAGCTACACACTATCTTGAACGTGCTAGATGATCAATCAAATCGGTTAAAGAACACTTGTACATGCTAAAGGTTTACCAAATAAATCAGATGACTCATCCACGGGTTTTGTAAGACTAGCGTAAAGGTAAATGTACTAGATAATAATAATTTTATTCATAATACAATGGAGCTAAATGAACATTATTTAAATAAATATAAGCTGATTTCTTTCATTTGTGTTATGCTTGGAATTTTATAGTGAATGTATTGATCACTTAAATAATGCTAATAAGAAATATAGGATTGATCTGTTCTTGTAACTGTTACTTGTTTAAAACTGTGAAAATATATAGTTTTTGTAAAAATAAGTTGTTGACTACAGTTTTATTCTCATGGAATATAAATTATAAGTTAAAGGGATGGGATAGCAGCTAACTAAGAAACAGAAACTAAGTTAATAAAATCCTTTTTATATTGGACTTTGCTACTGTTACAAAATGTTCATGAAATAAAACAAAGATTGAAGTAGTAATTTTGCGTTTTTTTTCATAAAGATGACAAAAGACACTCTCACAGGAACTGTCCATATTGTTCAAGAGATACTTAAGATTTCTTGTTTTTTATATTTTGAATAAATTTTATTTGTTTGAATCTTATGAAATGTATCAGTTGTTATTGGCTGTTTGTATTGTTTTTTATTTTCTTTTCTCTACCTCTTTTACTTTTAACAATATTCCACTTTAATAACTGTATGTAAACTAATTAAGTATTTATATTTTTCTTTCGTAACATATTTTAGTTGAAGTTAGGATTTAACTCTTGTAAATAGTAATTCTAGCGCGTAATTGTAAATGAGGATCAATTAGGTGTTAAGGATTTGTATATTACTTTGCTTTAGTATCATCGTGATCATTGTATATTTATATAATTGAAGGGGTCCCCCGAATAACGTTACAAGTAGCAAAATAAAAACTTGTTTTTTTTTTAATGCTTGGCCTGTCCATTAGGCTGTATAAAACGTTTTTCCGTCAAAAAATCGATTTAAAAAAAATGTTTGTTACAACGTTATTCGGGGGACCCCTTCAATTTTAGAAGTTATTAAACATAAGACCGTTGAAGTTATACTAGCATTATTTCAAGTAATATCCATGTTATCCGTATAAATGTTTTGCTTTTAAGGGAATTTATGAATATTTATAAAATAAAATACCTACAGTAAAGTTGTGACTCTTGTCATAATTTGTTAATGTTTATTAATTCAATTCATAATATTTCCTGTTAAATATATATTTTTGAACTTAAATAACACTAGATTTAATACAATATTATCATTTTTATCTCAATTCTAAAAATATGTTTTTTGAGAAAATGTTTTTTATTGTAAACCTTGTGGATTAATTTCTCAAAATGATGTTGTGAGAGCAATCCCCCAGAATATAAAATGGGCTGTAATCCCAACATTGCACCCGTATGAATATAAATAAATATATATTGACATAGCAATCAGATCCAATTAAAAATATGTAAATAACGTCGAAGACTACGAACCAACCATCTTCATTCATTACACAAATAATTTCCCTCAGCGGGGTTCGAACCTATGACGCCGGATCAAAAAGCGAGTGGCCTTACCACTGTATAGACGGATATCATCAGATATGAGGAGGCAGTGTGTCCTCTTAACACGATAGTCTGTAGTTTAGTTCGGGCATAATTTCAGTATTTTGGATGATGTTCTTGCGCTATATTCGTTTAAGTAAATATTTATTAAGTTTTTTCGTGTATTTTTTTAGTTTAATCCATGTGTATTGTTTAAATCGTACATAAATTAAGAATTATATTATTAGCACGAATTGAATGTTAATAGATGTTTCATAACCAACTGTCAGTAATGTTTTAAAGTAATCATAACAATCTTTTATTAAAATACATGTTAAATTTATAAACATAATTGTTTTATTCTATAATTATTTTTTCAGTAACGTAATACTCGTGCTCAATTTATTTTTCATCAGTGTCTTAATAAACCATTGTATTTGGAATTTTGTTTTATTTGTTTCTGTAATTGGAAAGGAAACCTCTCTCGGAAATATCTATTAAATTTTTAATACAACTAAAATTTTCCTTGTTAATAAAGAGCTTTCGTATTGCTTCTACAAAAATTTATTCGGAAATTATTTGTTTGTGATATGATTTAGAATTCAAACAAAAAGTCATGCTCATTATAACTTTTACGAGTATTCAGTAGGTACTTGAATTGACTTTAACTGAAGATAAACGGTGAACGGTATTCGACGGTATTAAAGAAAAAAATCGTTTAAAAAAGTCCCGAAACCCTTAAATGGGAAGCACGTAAAGAAACAGGTTAGTGTTCTAAGCCAAAACGTCAGTTTTTCGTCGTTATGAAAAGCATATATTTATTTACCCAAGAAAATACAAAAGAAGGGTTTGACTTGTACAAACTAGGCTTAGCCAGGGCAAATGACATAGCGTAAAGAGTTGTCATGTGTTTGTGCGAGTAATCATGATGTAATTAAACTATTATACGTTAGGACTTAATTAAATTAAAAACGATAGTATCCGTATAATAGTTTAATTAAATGGCCTAAAGAGATTTTAACACTTATGCAGCAATAGGCATATGGCACGTAGAATTTACGTTCATTTGGAGTAAAATTCTAGAGTGTTGTTCACGTAGTAGACAGTACAGTCTGGGTAGGCCTGCCTCCTATAAGGTCGACTAACAAATTGGCCAAGGTCGTGGAAGCTTACATTACGATTGAGAGCGCCAAGGACTGCTCGTTGTAGAAATCATTAGAGGAGACTTGTGTATGCTAGTGGACGATATTTATTTCATGTAAATTAAAAAAAATATAATTTATCTATTTGGTGGGCGTAGGAACGTAATAGAAAACTCGGCGGGTAGTCCGTAAAAGATATTTTATTTTAATGTGTCCAGATAGTGTGGTTAACGTCTATACAAACATACATATACTCAGAGCTATAAATCCCTAAAAGGCAGCCAGATCTTCAGAGGAAGACATTTGTCAGCCACTTTTAGAATGAGAGCGAAAAATTTTATGAAATAAAGGTGTTCGTAATGGATCTTCAACCGCATCGCCCAAAAATCTCTTTAAAAGTCCCAATGAGGTATTCAAAGCCTTCAATTGAATTAAGGTTACTTTAAACAAAAAACATATGTATTACGCTCTCAAATATATACATAACCTCAAAAAAATATTCCAATGCATATGTCACGGATAAAGCTCGCAGTGCGGTATCATCAGTTTTCAAGCAACTTCAATAAAGGGAGGTTCTCATTTCGATTGTGTGTGATTTTTTGATATGTATGTATGTATTTATGTTACGCGATTACTCCGTCAATGGTCAATCGATTTGAAAGTTGTTTTTTGTTCTGTTAGAAATGTATCCTCAATAAATTTTCATGACGTTTGATAGCGTGGTTATAAAAATATTACAAAAAATAAAAAAGACTACGTTCATAACTACACTAAAATAATAAATATAAACGGAAAATTTTGAGTTTATACTCACGTTCTTACCTAACCCATTAACTGGATACACTGAGGAGGACACGTTTTTCTAACTTTAACTGCAACATATATGTTTTTATCTATTTCATGCTACATTAAAGTGGCTCCAACCTCAATCAGATTGCTTTTGATTGGCAAACGCCTGTATATCATTTATGTTGACTGGGCTTTTATATTCGCATTAATGTTCTTCATGAGATGTACTCTCATTACTCTTATAAAACAGATTAAACTCTTTGATAACGAGCTCATCAAACGACTTCAAATTTACATAGCATTCGGTTAATAAGCTCTTTGCAAATGAAACGTGATTTTCAGAAATTAATTGAGATTAAAATAGAAACGCTCGTAGAAGCACCGAACGTTATTCAATACTGCGGTTCCTCTTTGTAAACAAGCCAAATGTATTTCGATTGTCACGTTAAAATAGAATATATTTATTGTCTTTTATTTTCAGATAATACCATTACCGCTTTACACTTGCAAAGATAAACAACAAGCCCTTTGAGTATTTTATGCTTTCACAGTCCGTTTTTGATTTCGTAATCAAACATGTTTATGAGAAACATAAGGTTGTGTTAAAATTAAAGCTAAGTGCGCATTTATAGTAGTCTAAAAATATGAATTCCGTAATATAATATAAAATACGTTTCAACATAATTATAATTTTTAATTTTATTATTTTCATCATGCTGTGGAATTTCTGATTCTTGAACTTGAGTAACATCTTTTTGACATGTATTCTTATACATACTTATACTTATACTCACGCCCATTTTCCCATTGGGGTAGGCAGAGACTATAGATCGCCACTTTGGACGATCCAGGCTAATCTCTCTTGCTTCTATTACATTTATAGCCGTAAGTATATGCATTATTGTTTGTATGTATGTTTACTGGTACCAGCTTTAAAGTGAATTATTCTCGGATCTACCTTAGATTTCTATCTATTGTCATTACTACAGCCTATATATATATGTCGCAGGAAAATCGTCAAACTCGTTAACTTATAAGTTTCCTAGGAAACTTGTAAGTTGACGGAAATCCGTCAAACAGCATGCGAATTTACATCTTACCTGATAGGTTTTAGGAAACTTGTAAAATAACGAACTCACCTCAGGAAACTTGTAAGTGGGGATAATTTTTGACAAGTTTTCGAGTTATGAATTTATAAATTAAGAAATTTGTAAGCTTCCTTATGGGTGTTAGTGAAATTGTTGATAGAACCAGTTACTTACGATGATTGGTTATGAAGTGAGTTCAGTAAAGAAAAAAGCATGAATTTAAAGTAATGACAATGTTTTGATATTTTCAAATATAAATGTGGAACTGGACCAAGAAGAGTTTCCTAGCCGTTAATATTACGTAATAATAAACGAAAACTACGAATAATTGATTACTTTAGCGGATTTTTACAATAGTTTCCGTTTGTTAATCAACCAACCTTCTGACTTGCTTTTCACTCACTCGCATCATAGCGAATTACTACTAGAATTAGAAGGTGGCGCTGGGTATGCAGCCACTTCACCCAAAAGCCTTTGGTTTCCTCTTACGATAACAGCGGGACCAAATACTATGAATTCAGTAATTTTCTAAGATTTTAAAATCTTACAAGCATTGGTTAAAAATAGCTCTAACATATTTCTGGCGGTAACCTATAACAATGGATGTCATTGGAGATGACTAAGGGTTTTGAGTTTTTTTGTGTTGTTTTGGCGATGCGGTTGGAGACCTATCGCCAAGAAGGTTTACAATACAATCTTTTCCCATTTAACTTCCAAAAGTAGAAATTTCTTATTCCGACGTTCAGGCTACCCTTTTTAGGGATTTATTGCCGTGAGTATAGGTATGTATGTATCGATATTAAAACGCTTTTTAAAATGATATACTCAAACAATTTATATTTAATAACATAACATAACATAACATAAACATAAACGTTCACGCCGAATATCCCCGAAGGGGTTGGCAGAGGTACTAATACTTCTGAACATCACGTGACTTTGTCACCTGGTGTTCAGAGTACCCACGTTTTGCATGGACAGTGTACTCACGTGATAGGGGGCAGTCCTATCGCCGTTTTGTATGAATACACTGTCACATGACTAAGTACAACTCAGCCATGTGGGTTTCCTCACGATGTTTTCCCTCACCGTTAACAACCATGATAAATTAACCACACATATGTCTTTAGAAAAGACAAATTGGTGTACGCCCGACCCAGGATTTGAACACTAGTCGTTTGCACGATAACCGAGTGTTCTACCCACTGGGCTATCACGGTTGCTATTGTTTGTGTTATATTGTAAAATGTTTTAAGAGTATTTAATAAATACTCTTAAAACATTTTAATTTTATGTCAGTCACATCAAATAATAGCAAATTCATAGTTAAGCATTAGTAAAGCAAGGAAAATATTAGTTTTGATTGTCGAGTTGACAAGACGCGCGAATACGTCACGTCACGTGACCGTTGCCAGCCAATCCGCATTGACTAACATCCCTCTTTTCGCGCCATCAATCAGTTCTGTATTGACAACTTTCCTAGCGGGATTCAGGAAACTTGTAAAGTTCCTAAAATACAGAATTTTAAACTCGGAAACTTGTCAAAAATGATCCCCACTTACAATTTTCCTGAGGTGAGCTCGTTATTTTACAAGTTTCCTAAAACCTATCAGGTAAGATGTAAATTCGCATGCTGTTTGACGTATTTCCGTCAACTTACAAGTTTCCTAGGAAACTTATAAGTTAACGAGTTTGACGATTTTCCTGCGACATATATATAAATAGCCCCACCAAAGCGCTCGGACCTACCCTGAAAAGTGAAATTCAGCCGAAGTCCACTCGCTGGCATAATGCGGGTTGACAGACTAACGACAACTACCATATCAGTAGCCGGGACCGAGGGCTTATTATGCCCTTCAACGATAAATTTTCGGATAATGAAGTGATTGAAGGTGATAAAAATGAAAACTAGGTTATAATTCACACATTAAATTTATTAGTTTACCTTTTGAGAATCGAACCCGAGGCCTCTGTTAGTCGAAGCTCTACTGCAAGCCAAAGACCTGTAATGTGCCCTCTAAAGCACTGTAAAGAATAAATATATGACTTGATCTGTGTAATATAATGTTTGTATATACTCATTTATTTATTAATACTTATACTATTCTAACATCACCATGAGCTGAATTAATGCAGTATCAAATTATATCAACGTGTATGTTTAGTAAGTATTTTATCGTTGGTAAATAGGTAATAAATGAAGCAAAATAAAATAAGGAGAGGAAAGGAGGGTTTACAGATATTGATTACAACTTTAAATTAATATTGAGGCGTGTGGTTGAACGTTCTTTGTGATAAATGAAATTTCGGATAGAACCGGACGGCTGAATTTCGAATTGTTTGTTACCTTTTATTAAAATTGGTTAATTGATTTATCACTTTATTTTGACGTAAGTGTAATCTTAATATAATTATTGTTTTTACTCTAATGATTAAAATATTGCTATTTAGTATCGGCTTAGAATAGCACTTCTAATTTTTTTCCCGCAGGTGTTTTTAGAGGCGATTAAGGGTATTGAGTATTTTCAACGATACTTTATTTCTACTGTCTTCTCCCCTATCAAATTCCAAATGTGGCTGAGGAGTTTCTAGCTCTGATGATCTGGCTACCCCTTTTAGGGATTTATAGCCGTGAGTACATGTATGAATGTTTCACGGTACGACGTTTATCTATATATCATCATCTAAACGTTTATTACACAATTTCAGCACAGCTCTATGCAAATTCGATACGCCCCCTTTGTACGGATTTCAACGCAAGTGCTTATGCTTGCGTGAGTCCTGCTTCCTAAAGAGTGTTCTCGGTATTGGCTCATTGTAGTAAAAATTCAAACCTAGTAATGCAGTATCCTATAGAAGCTAAAAACTACCGCGGAATCAGCCTACTTAGCAAATGTCAGTAAATTCTATGCAAAGGTATGATAGAAAGAGTGATGAATGAAACAGATTACAAAATTTGGGATATGCAAGCAGGATTTAGTCCGAAGTATGAAGAATAAAAGAGCACGTATGAAAAGATTGATGGATGTGAACGAAGCAAGAGAAGTTTGCCAGTATTGTGCAAAGTGGCCATAGATAGTATCGGCCTACCCCAAAGTGAACTAATGGCGTGAGTATATATATGTATGTATGTTTTATCATATTTTTTTCTTTATAAAAAAAAACATTTTTAACGAAACTGAGTTAAAAAATTAAAAGGCATTTTTTATTATAGGGACGAGTTGCAGTTTCTGAACCTTCTTATATTTAAGTATACCTCTACATAATACTTACACAAGCAACAAAAAAAATATATTCAAAAATGTTAATCATAGAAAAAACATCGCTGCTAACATTGCAACTAATGAGATTCGAAAATACAATAAAAATAAAAGCAATAAAGGTAAGTTGAAGCACCAAGAGCTTGTCACAGAGCGATCCTAGTATGCATTACAACATTTACAATATAACGACACACGTCGCGAACACGATACGGCTGCCAGTGTCGTATCGAAGCCTCCATCGACTTTTGTACTTTGCATAAATTTGCATGAGCAGATACTTCATTGTTTATGCGGAAAACATGATACTCTTCCTCTTCACATTACTATGCGCTTATGTTAGGAAAAACTCGGCATTTCATTGTCCTTAATTGTATTATTTTTGAGAGCTGAAGTGGAAATTTTGTTAGTCTTAAGTTTTAAATTATTGTCTTGTTTCAATGAAATGCATGCAACTAGGTTGGCATTGAAGCTTCACATTGCGCAAATTGAAGCGATTGGTTTCCCACAGACCTACATAGGAAACTCAAAAGGCTGATTATACCTAAATGGTAACAAAAAACTCTCCGTCACGACCTGGAACTCGATGCTTATGACCATCATGCAACATTTGGTAGAGATCGGTCCAGCCGTTTAGGAGTAGAGATGTCACAAGCGAAATACAATAGTCGGGGGTAAATGGGGCTTCATTCAAGTAATTTTATTATTGATTTGTAAATGGATAGTGAAAACATAGAATTAAAAACTATCACAGCCGCTCGCGATCCGATAGTTTCTATATCAATAGTTCTGTTTTTTATTATAATCGTACCTACAGGTAAACAAAGTTGAAAATAAAAATATTTTTTATTCGAGAGGTGCGTCATAAAAACTGTACGTTTTATAAAGTTACATACACGAACAATAAGACTGTGCCCGTGACTCTATCACGGGAACATAGTAATTTGAGTGTGAGTAAAATATAATAATGTAAAAAAAATAGTAACAGAAATATTTAGATCGTTTGGGCATATATGTCATGGATAATGGTAAAATGTGGTGAAAGAAATCAATAGAGCCAACTTGGTAGGTAATTTTGATAAAGCATGACTTTGGAGAACACATATGAACACAATAAAGAGTGTAATAAAATAAAAGTTAGGCGTCCGAACTCTGTAAAATCAAAAAACATGATTCAATAGGGAGGTTTGCCAGGATCGTACAAAGTCTCTGCCTATCCCAATGGGATCTAATGGGTACAGTATATGTACATACGTATATTCGAATTGGGAAGTGTTATTGATTCGTGTCGTCAGTCAATGACAGAATTGAAATATTAAACCGTGCACCCTTCGATCATACATACCAAAGATGCCGCACTCCATACAAATTCAACGCACAAAAGTGGACCGCAAGAATGACAAGACTGTTTGACAATTGAATATTTCTTACCTTCTACGACCTCACCGCGTTTTTTTATGACTATTATTGATTGCAAAATCTAGCACGTAACTGTCAGTGGTTTCACTTATGTGGTGCTTCCAAAAGCACTTTTTGGCCGGGCCGTTTTTCGTGCTTTGTTGGTGTATCTTTGGTATATATGATCGAATCGTGCCCCCAACAAGTGAATATGTTAACAAATAAAAATCGAATAATCCAAAATAATGCAGACACAAACAAAATAAGCTTTCATTGAGATTAAGTTAACTTAATTTTGCCGCTTATTATTTATAAGTAGTCTAAACACAATGTTTGCCCATTTAACTCAGCAAACAAGTATCATGTTGCCCCTTTTAGTCACTGAAGGTCTTCTGTGGACAAATGTGTTTATATTTCTCGTATGTTACAAGTCATCGCCCAGGTTTTCATCACGTCCATTTAATACGTTTCCACGAACAAACAACATAAATTTAGGACATCAAATATAAAGTATATTGAGCATGAACACTTAAAATAGTGGCGGATATCTTATAATGTGAGCACATTTGTTTTGAAATATACACAGTTGAAACCATCTTTCACGATTGAAAACTATTAGTGCTAGTATTCACTTTGTTATTATGATAAATTTTATACAAACTGTAGGAAATTAAATTTAATCTTAGATTGATAGTAATTATTTTACTGAACTTTCATACTTATCTAGCTAATTTAGCATAAGTTTTAAAATATCGTATCACTTAGCATAAAAATAACAATTTATGCTCTAGTATTAAAAATACTGTATCGTATACCTAAGCAATTTTCACAGTATTAGGTCGTTCGGAAACCTAATATAAAATAAAGACGCAGATGTCAATAAATAAACTTTCATATCAGGATGGCTTTCCGATCTGTTATTACTAATCACAAATTCTATATTCCGTGAAGTTTTGGTAAATTATGACGTATTAAGAACAAACCTGACATAACACAGACAAACATACGGCTGTAATTCCCAAAAGGGTTAGCAAGCACTTCAGAATTTTAAATTTGAAAATTCTAATTTACCGACAAATAATTTACGGCAAATGTTCAATCAGCAACGCCCGATGCAAAGGGCTCGCCAGTGACGGTTTACTATTGGCTACCGCGATGCGTGTTATGGCTGCCCCCCGAGCAGCGATTCAAATTGCCGGCGAAAAAATTTAATATTTTTTCCAAGAACATTTCAATTATTTTCGTACTATTTGTGTGACGCTACTATCGGTGCAAGAACCTTTAACCTGTATGTGTTGCTGAATATAACGTTCCAGCTGGGTTGACCAGTCGTACTGTGGAAAAGCCTGCTCCTGCTGGTGAGTAATTAGCTTATTGGTATTTGGGCGAACGGTGGATCGTTCAATTATCCGTGGAGGACCAGAGATTCCAACCCGGAGTTGTATCTTCGGCCAGATCGGCTAGGTCATTTTAATACAAAAATCTTCAGCCACTTTTGAAAGTTTAGTGGGGTAAGAATCGTAAAATGAAGGTTGTAGGTGTTAGTGATGGGTCTCCAACCGCATCGCCCAGCAATCACTTAAGAAGCCCCAATAAACTACGCCACCTCGTCCGACACCCGCATACAACACTAATCGAATATAGTATTTTCTTCGTTCTACTCTTCCTTCATGATGTCTTTGTATGCGATTGTTTAAACTTTGAATGGTAATTTAATGTTATTTTAATTTTGAATACTGGAAAATATTTTTTATAATTTTAGCTTTTATAGCCTTTTTTTGAGCGAATCTCCTTTGATAGGACTTACGTTTAATATAATTAAAAGTTTAAAATTCGAGCCATGTAAGTGAATAATATTAAGTATTTTTAAAAATTCGCTTACTCTACTTGTGGATTAAACTAAAGCCTGAAATGTGTTTCTAGTTGTTTAATAGCAAGTTATAACAGTAATATTTGATAACATCGTTAACATAACTTAGAGTATTCAGTAAAAGCCAACTTATCAGGTTTGCTCCATAAAACAACCCATATATGTCCCCATCAAAGGGCTCGACCCTTCACTGAATAGTGTGTCCAAATGCCTTATCAAATAGGCTGACTTGGTGCAAATCTAACTCTGAAACTAAATGTTAACCCTGTTTCTACCCAATAGGGTGGTAGAGGAGTACCGCTATTTTATATTTGAAGGAATACGCATGACTTTTCTTGAGTTTCATCCCGTTGTTTTCACACAAGGTAAACCTTGACAAATTATCACCCTTATGACTTTAGAAAAGACAAATGGGTATAGGCTCACCTCAGTATTGTATCTTACTTCTCCTACATGAAAAGAGGTGGTTCTTTCACTAAGTTGCTTATTGTATGTCTGACAAATTAAGTTTATGAATGCATCCCCAAGAATTTTACCCGAAACCTTAGAATCGCGAACCAAACACACTAACTGTATTACTACGGAGGATGTTAAAAGACACAAACATGTGATGAATCCATAAATACATCTAAGAATGAGCAATGTTATTCAATTTCTTCCTTAAACAATAAACAATATGTACTACGGTTTATGCAATATCAAAACATAGACATGACATTTCTCATTCATAATCCATTGTGGAATGTAATACCTTGTGTCAGTTCTGTCATTAATAAAAGCTACCGAGCAGTTATCTATTTATTAAGCTTGTTATCTTAGAAGTCTGTTAGACACTCTCATTTACAATAAATATTTGGCAAGTATTAATCTGTTGTACGAATTATAACTCAACAAAGTAAATAGCAACTTTAATACAGTTTCGTTAGTTTTTTTTGTTTAAGCACAGTCACAGGTGCCGTTTATTTATTAAACAACAATATGCACGCATACTCACAACTATAAATCCTTAAAAGGGTAGCCAGAACTTTGGAATAAGAAAATCCTTAGCCACATTTGTAAGTTGAGTGGGTAAAGATGGAAATATGAGGGTTGTTGGTGATGAGTTCCAACCACATCGCCCACAAATCACTCAAAAGGGCCCAATACCCTAAGTCGCATATTACGATCACCCACGGGAAGAAATGGGTTACAGTTATTCTAAGCCGACACTACACAGATAAGTTAATAGAGTTATTTTTTATCAGTTAAGGTAGTGGAGAAACATGAGTTATAGTTAATCATGTCATATTATGGTGTTCGCTAGCAAAAAATGATAAGACCCTGTCCCAACATGAGTAACATTTTATAATAAAGTTCCTGCTGACATGACATACTGAATCTGACAGAAGAAACACAAAGTTTTAATTAAACGCAGTCTTCATTTAAATGCTTACTTCAATTAAAATGATTAGATGATAGACGAAACTGCTTGGTGTCACTAGGGGGCTTTTCAGTATATTCCCATAATTTTTAATTTTTAATTCATAAGTAATTTGTTTTTGCAAAAACAGATACTATTAAATATTATTAAACAATCAAATAAAATAGAACCTAGTAAAATGTATAACGACAAAATTACTTGCTTTGAACAATAAACAATCACAGTTTTGCCACTCTATGATAAACATACATAAAATATACTCACGGCTACCAAATGACTAATGAATGAATAACAAATTATATCTCATTTTTAATGTCTCTAAATGTATATCAGAAAAGCTTTTCCAGGAAAAAAATATTGAAAATACAAAAGGTAAAAATAAAATTTTACATCTGCGTAACACCCTCCTGTTGAAATCATATCTTTATAATACCGCGAAAAAAGGTCGAAAATTCACTTCCATTATTCGTGGATGACAAATATTTTTTCATTGTAAAAATGTACTTATTCTTAGCTGGCATACAAAGAAAAGATGCTGCCATTTGCTCAGCAAATTCGGGCAGTTGCGTCGTAAAAGTAGGATTAAATTGTAAAAGCTGAGGTAAAAAACAAGACAGAGGGAAAATTACTTTTCATAAAAGAAGCAATTAGCTGCTTTTGGTGATTTTTATGGTTTCACTAATTAAATGTTGTTTTGTTGACACGATCAAGCGTGATTTAACAACTTTCTAGCCAATGAATTAACAATATTACACATTTTTTGTATGCATAAATATTATCATATTATGTAATATAATATGATATTTGCTGAGCAAATGGCAGCATTATATAATATGATAATATTTATGCATATATATCCTATTCATTTACACATTTACAAATTTCGAACACTATAAAGGCTTACGAATATAATCTGTTTTTAAAAAAAGAAAACATTATAAACAAATGATTATCGCCTTTTTCTTTTTCATGCCATTTCACTAAAAAACATGGCTTTTTTCCTTCTTTTTATTACTATTTTAAGTTATAAATATTACTTACTGTAAAAAATAGGATTTGCGTATTTAAAATCTATATTAAATTGAATTCGAACAATTTGTTGCTTTAAGTTTAATATACAAACAAGGCTTTACTTTATTAAAAGTTTTTACATGAACAATACTTAATCTAAATATGTATTTTAAACAAAATTTACATAGAGATGCGTCAGTTGTTTTTGGTATTTAGATACATACATACATACATATACTCACGGCTATGTTTCCCTAGAAGGGGTAGCCAGAGCTAAGGAATTAGAAATTCCTCAGCCACTTTTGGAAGTTGAGTCGGGAAAATATGGTAAAAATAAAGGTTTTTAGTGATGGGTCTCCAACCGCATCGCCCAAAAATCCAATATAAAGCCCCGATACCCTTAGTCGCTTCTTACGACACCCGTGGGAAGAAAGGGGTAGCGACATTCTAAGCCGGCACTACACGGCAATTTGTTCAATTAATTACAGTAAAGGTTATTAGATTGTTTTAAAATTATTGTAATGTAATAAAATATTGCCTCCGTGGTCTCGCGGTTAAGCGCGGAGGTCTTGGGTTCGATTCCCGGAGGGTGGTAATCAAACAAATTAAATTTGTAAGATTTAACCCAGTCTGGAAGGATATTGCAGGTTTGAATCCCCTGATTATCCAAAAATGAAGATGATTCCGTGCTTCGGAGGGCACATTAGGCCGTCGGTCCCGGCTATTTTGCGGTAGTAGTCGTTAGTCTGCCAACTCGCAATGGGCCAGCGTGGTGGAATATCGCAAAACAGCCGTATACAGGGTAGGCTCGAGCCCCTCGATGGGGACGTATATGGGCTGTGAGGAAGAGTAATAAAAAATTAGCATTTTTTTAAAATATATTTTTATGGATACTCTTGATTTTATTTTTAAATAAAAGCTCTAGACCACATGCGTATATATTTTTAATTCAGCATAGAATCTGAATTATTTTTGCGGATAAATTAAAAGAAGGCTAATAGTCGTTATACGTTCAATTTAACTATTCATTTACTGTTATCATGGAGTTCTTTTTTTTGTAAACGCCATTCGTGGAATTCAGAAAAATTGTTTGTTTCTTTTTTCTCGGAGTATATTCAAACAAAGTCAATTTTATTTCTTGGAATATTTTCTCTTATTAATTTTAAGTATTGGCTTGGAAAAAAATTGACTATATAATCGCGTGGGTGTCGTATGAGGCGACTTAGCCTAATGATGTGATTGTTGAGCTCAGAACCGATGACGAACTATTCAGTACTAGATGACATACATTTGTATTCTTTGCTTAGTCAATTCATTTCAATATAAAAACTATTGTACTAGATATATTAAAATTTTAGTGAGAACTGGTGACATAAACTTCAGATTTATGTTGATTTGTCGTCGTCTCAATTTATGGTCACGGGGCAAAAGAAACAACATATATCCAATGGCACCCCACGTGACTACATCAGTGTTAGTATAGTACCCCTAGTGTCAGTTTAAGTGAACCAAGTGTCTGTGTTAGTGAAGCTAATATTAAAAGTTGTTACTCTAGTGTTGAGTAGAATGAGTGCATAGAATAGCAATTTAGAAACGTCGTTGTCGCACCTATTGTATTGTTAGCAGTGATTCCTACCACTCAACAATTTACCTAAGGATACTGAGTTATTTATTTTTATCACCTTGTAAAATCATTCTCATCATTTATTCATTTCGCTTGTATAGTTGTTCCTTAAGTGTTCTTAAGCCATTACTGCGCGGAGAAAGTACGAGCAAACATTAAATAATTTTAAAAGCTGACGTGGCGATTCCGTCACTATGTCAGTTGCTCATTAATTAGTCAGAATCGTTTGCAACTAGCCATTAAGTACAATATTAATAAACGCGTACCAATTTTTTACATAGGTATTCAACATTCGTATTTCTCAAAATGTATTTAGCGTTTGACATAATGTTAACTGATAAGTATTTATTTACTATAGATCTTAAGTTGTTTGCAGTCCATACTTTATATTATTCATCAATAACAGTTCTTTGAGCGTCACATATATAAAAATATATGATTGAATTCTCACCAACTTTAACTTGAAAAACGAGCCGTATATTTCAAAACTCGTCCGACATCTCATCATGGTTAACTTTTTCAATAATATACTCACGGCTATAAATCCCTAGAAGGGGTAGCCAGAACTAATAAATTAGGAATTACTCAGCCACTGTTGGAAAGTAGAGTTTGGGAAAATATGGTAAAATAAAGTTTGTTGTTGATGGGTCTCCAACCGCATCGCCAAAAATCCCTTAAAAGCCCCAATACCGTTCGTCACCTCTTACGTACACCTACCTGAAGGAATGGGATAGTACGATTCTAAGCCGACACTACACAGATATAAAAACAATACAAATATTCTATATTAAATTCATTTGTAAATTGAAAGCTGTTGACTGCAAGTGCATACATGTCGATACACCGGGCATTTAGCCAGCGGCCTATTCAGGATATGCACCGTACACGTCCAATATCTTGCGGGCCGTCGACATCTAGCTACATACGAGAATATACGTACAAGTCTGAGATTGTTCTTGGGTGTGCAATAATTGACGTGCTTTGTCGCTAGATTACTTACCTAATAGGCACTTTAGGTTTCGTCTCCTATCTTGTACAAAATTGCCATGTTTAAGCTTCTACGTTTATATTAGAGCGCAGAAACCAAAGAGGTTAGATAGCTTAGGTAGCTACAATTTGGTTTTAAATTCATTTAGTAGCCTTCTGTAGGAAGGTCAATTTGAGAAAACTATTTTGAATATCCTCTAATCATTTATATGGATAATTTGAATGTGTTTGTTCATGAAAACCTCATTTGGGGATTATTACTAATATATAAAGGATAAATAAAGGAAAGAAAATTTTATTTTCGACATTGGCGGGAATCGAACTCACGACCTCAGGTATACGCCCCCGTCGCTCTGCCAATTGAGCTACAGTGTCAATGGAATCCAGTGCGAAATTCTTCTATCTTTTATTTCTTTTCCACTTTTAAGTAGTGTTTGCGTTCCCTACCTCCGATTTTATTTTACCAATTTGGAAGGCCACTTGTCTACCTTTTCAGATAGAATGCAAATGTTGAGAACGCCTAACTATCACATAATTTGAATGTTTTTGTTCATAAAAACCTCATGTGGGGATGTTTATTGACACTGTAGCTCAAATAACGTGCTAACACTTTTACTTTAGAACAAAATTTAAATACTTTTGCGGCAACCTGGTTTTAGTGTGTCGGTTAAGTAAACAACAACAAAGTATTTTAATATAGTTTTATTTTACAAAATGGAACCGATTTTGCAACTATTTTACGGAAACCTAATCATCTATACTAAATTAATTAAAAATTAGATTTTTTATATCCACGCTATCAAACTTCATTAAAACTGAAAGGGACCACCTTGGAATCATATCCAATCGAAAAAAAAAAACATTAGAAATCAATTGACCATTGACCAAATATCCACGTAACATACATACAAAAAAAAAACACTTAATCGAATGGAGTACCTTCTTTTTTGAAGTTGGCATTTGTAATGGGGAATATGCATAAAATTTGAAATGGCCTAAAACTTTTTTTCATGAATACTTATTATCGCAATATTATAATAAAAAGGTTTTTTTTATTTACTTATTATTTAAACCCCTAAAATAATATTCATAAAGTGCAAAATAAGGGAGCGAAATTCAAACTTCCAAAACGCGCCATCATCGGTTGAACGAAATGTGACGTCATCTGACACGAAATTGTATTCAAAAGCGTCGAAAACACTAAGGTAAACACCCACTGGACGTGTCATGTGACGTCACGTATAGCGCGCGTAAAATGGCGGCGTTTAAACTGCTTCAATTTTTTAAAAGTTTTAAATTTTAATTTTAAAAACATCTAGAGGATTTTGAAGCCCAGTAATATTTTTTTCTACGTTATAAAATAGTAAACTATTAATTTAAGACAAAAAAGAAAAACATGAATATTCCCTATTCTCTTTGTTTCGAAACGAGATGTTACCCCATAGAATACATGATGCATACGCGTTATTTGTGGTATAGACCCACAAGAGTCATGCAGACCTTATTTTAAAGAATTAAAACTAATGAAATTAGCTTCCATATACATTTACGAATCATGTTTGTATGTACGACAAAATATTTCAAATTTTAAAGCCATGTATCAAGAAAGAAGTAGACTAAGGTACAAATATCCGCACAATATTGAAGTGCCATCTTCACATTCAAGTTTGGGAAATAAATCTTGTCGAGTGATGATCACTTAAATTTTTAATAACATCCAAGAAGATTTAAGAGCTGTCAATTAAATCGCTTAAAGTATAAACTGGAAGAGTGGTTGGTTCAAAGCTGCTTTTATGATATGCAGGATGTTTTTTAATAGTGTTGTGTAATCATTATTTTTTCTGTGATATTAAATTATTAATGTAACGTAAGATAACGAAATTTAATTTATAAATGTTTTAATTATGTTATGAATTTGCATGCCTGCAAAGGTTAGACATGTGAAACTAAAAATTATTAAATTGTGTCATCAAATGTACTATGTTCTAAATAGCAAATAAAATGAATATGCATTTAAAATCGAAAAGACGGTAGTCGTAATGACGGAGTCAAACTAAATACTGATAAATCATTAAGATACGTCAAGCGACACACGTCAGTCCATTCTAATAATTCACACCGACAACAATACAAGTTTACCAACACGTACCCACATCAAATTGTAGGGAATCGGCTAACTTTACTGAAACTCTACTAATAAATACGTAATTGAACTGTAATGACTTCACAATAAGGTCGAATTTGTTAAGTATAGTTTCCGATGTAAGTTTGCAATATATGAGTCGAGGTAAGTTAGCCTCGCTACGCTAAAAGCCACAGAACTAGATATCTAACAACAAACATCAATGTATGAGTGTTCCAAACTTCACGGATTCCTGGAGGTGGTTGGTGGGTCGGAACAACAATAGATGCGGTTAAATTTAGCTCCGAGGGATTTTGTTCAGTTCCGATGTAATAAATGTTTTAACAATAAATGTTTTATCAAAACACTGGCTTGTAGAATTGGAAATATTTTATTGGAAATCAACAGGAGCTCCTTGGGCTTGTTCCTTAAAAAAATATTTTCTTACTGTAATTGTAACATAACAATAAACCTACTGAAATATTGCATAGATTGAAGTATACATTGAATATATGCTTAAGTGACTTGTAAATTGGCTTGTTGCGTAACAGACTATTTTATTATTTTAAACCCAAGAATTTTTGGGGGAGACCACGAATCTACTTTCTATACCCAATCTACTTCTAAAAGTGGCTAAAGTCTTCCTAATCATATAGCTCTGACTACCCTTTATGAAAGATATACCCATGAGTAAAGGTAAGTAGAAATTTCAGAAAAACTAATTTATTTATTTGACTCTCAGCAGCAAACACTTAATTAAAAAAAACTTTTATATAAGGAACAAAACAGTTGGTTACCTTTACCAACTTTAATTCAAATAGTACAAAAACTCATTCAACTTTCTTGAAAAGAACCCAGGGGAAATGTGAAAGGCTGTAGCCGTTTCGATAATATGAGGCATTCATCAGGACCTGAAACGCATAAATAATAAAATATGTTTGTCCGCGGACCGCCATAATAGAATAAACTTTCTCTATCAGACGGTATGGCGTAATCTTCCCCCGAGGGTGCGGCGAGGCGTTCTACTTCCAAGAACTACTGCGCAGAACAATACGAATACACAGTAATACTTTTTGTTTCGTAAAAGTTAGAATTGATCTCATCTTTTAACTGAAAAACATGAAGTAACGTACACAGTACGTAAGGTTAGTAATGTTTGTTTACATTTCACTGCAGTATTTGACCAAAACAATTGTGAACTTTAGAATGATATAAACTTATATGCTGAATAATGAATATAATAGGAATCGATTTGATGAGAATTACTATTTTGAGGTTACAACAAAATATTCAATATGCAACTTTAATAAAAATATTAAGTACTTGTAGATTGGCCCAGCTTCGCACGGGTAGCGTAGTTTTAAAATTATCCGAGGTTTCTTCAATCACCGCTCGCCCTTTGTGAAATTTAGCGCAATGATTACAACTTAAAGCACTCCTGAATAGTGTAGTTTTGAGATTGTGAAAGCGCTTTTATGAACTGTTTAGTATCTCTGAAAATAAACCCTTGCAAACAAACAATCAGAATTGAAAACTTTGCATATATCATACATATACTCACGGCTATCTTTTGCCGTGCAACCGTTAAACAAAAATAATAATTATATCATGATTCAGTCTTCATGTGCGACGACGGCGCGATGGCTTTTCATGTATAAGTTTGGTGTTACCATACCGATTTCTATGATTCTTTTTTTATTTAATAGGTGATAATATTAACATGAGTGAGAGTAAAAAAAAATAATCAGAATGCTCCGAACTGCTCAGCTATCAGCAGTTACACGTATTATTGTGAGTCAACCATAAAAGATAGACATATGCTGTTGAGAGATATTTTTTTGTCAATTTCATGTAGAATATTTTCGTCATACATGATTTATTTGTAACTTTAACTATTAAGGCTACACACTCGACAGGAGCTTAAAAAAAATGTGAATTCTCCCGTTTCCCCAAAATTCCCCTTCCCTACTCTACTGAAATGATACTATAACCTGCCCAGGAGTATGAAGAATAATCGTACCAAGTTTCGTTAAAATCCGTCTAGTAGTTTTAATTTCCATAAGGAACATACAAACCGACAGACAGACAGACAGACAAAAATTTTACTGGTTGCATTTTCGACATCAGTAACGATCACTTATCACCCCCTGATTGATTTGAAAATATATTTAATGTACAGAATTGACCTTTCTACAGATTTATTATAAGTTTAGAAGATAACTATAAATAAATATAAGAAAAATATACAACATGGATAGAAGGTAAACGAAACCCAATGGATAAGGTCACAGTAGAGCTGGTTATGTTGGAGGCCTTTAGGGAGGCCTGAGTCTAGCAGTCAAGGCCTCTGCCGATCTCAGGATATTGATGATGAATGCAACTCCATATAACACTATATATATAAGATGAGTTATTTCACCATTTATTTCACACATTGACATTGCTTATATTGACATTACGTGGCCGGGTTTCTTTTCATGTAGAAGTGTTTGAATGTGTTTATGTATCTAATTGTTTTACAGAATCAGATTTAAAATTTATTAATTTTTATATCTATATGGCTATAACTGATAAGTCCATGTGATTGGATATAAATAAAGACCCTAATTATTCAAAACAACATTTTATTTGAAATTATGTAACTCTGCATTCCCAGTTAATTAAATTGATCCCGACTTTGTAGTTATTTATTATGAACCGTACTCAAGGGAGTTTATCTCGTGTCACAAAGGTTTTCAATAGGTGAGGGAAAAGATCGCATCGAGCTGAGGTAACGCGTTGTGATAACGTTTTGTATTGGAGTATCAGTAATTGCTACTCAACCATCCCGTGTCACACCCTCGTCAGGCTAATGTTGTGTATTCGCCCGAAAGATTGGTGAGAATTTAGCTTTCTTACCACTCGTCAGATTATGAAAGACTGCCTATACCTGTGCGTGCAAATAATGCAAATTTACGGCACGTGCCAATATTATTCCACAAATAGAACTTGTTGACAAAGGAGGAAACGCTAAAAGGTTTTTCGCGACATTTTTTGCGAATGCTTTTATTTCTAACAGTTTTAGTAACACTAACAATGTTACATCGGATTGAGGCTTAGTTTCGAGTATAGCGCGTTTTTGAAACTAATAAATCTCTAAAGCTGATTTAAACCTTAGACTCATATACATGGACACCACACGTATACACACATATTCATATATATGAATTACACACAAACATATTTTTACGGCTATACATCCCCAGACGGGGTAGCCAAAGCTTCGAAATAAGGAATTTCTGAGCCACTTTTGGAAGTTTTGTGGGGATAAGATTGTAAATCAAAAGTTTTGGTGATGGGTTTCCAACCGCATAAAGCGGTTTAAAAGGCCCGATACCCTTAGCCACCTTTTACCAACACCCACGGGAAGAAATGTAGTACTGCTTTTCTAATCCGAAACTACACTAGCTAATACATATTAACATCATAATACACACTGTCTTACATAGAAAGTATTACATTCACTCAATTTTCACTGTTCCACTTAAATAACAGTTAATTAAAATACGAAACATTATTATGAGGCATACTGATGATAATATTGGAAGAGGGTGTCTATAGAAGACATATTTAGTTGCAATAGAGAATAGTAATAAGGCATGTGTGTTAAGATTGATGAATGTGACTTAAGTAAGTAGCCTGAGCTTCAGAGCTTGGAACTCCTCAGCTGCATTTGGAAGTAGATAGGGGATAAGGTGGTAGAAGTAAAGTATCGTCGGTCGGTGATGGGTTTCCAACCGCATCACCCAAAAACCGCTTGAAAAGTCCCA
This sequence comes from Bedellia somnulentella, assembly GCA_963576735.1. Classification (NCBI taxonomy): domain Eukaryota; kingdom Metazoa; phylum Arthropoda; class Insecta; order Lepidoptera; family Bedelliidae; genus Bedellia; species Bedellia somnulentella. The sequence goes on along the minus strand of OY755177.1, from coordinate 11,861,405 downwards.
TACCCTTACTCGACTCTTACGACGACAGTGGGTAAATAGGTGTAGTGACATTCTAAGCCGGCCCTACACTTGTTAGAGTATTACGTACATAAACACATACACTTTTATATTATGGTATAAGATACTCGACACTCGATGATATTTGAAGTGACATTAGGTAATTACTCTTAGTCGCCTCTTACGACACCCGTGGGTAGAAAGGGGTAGCGACATTCTAAGCCGGCACTACACGGACTAAAAGTATTGGGGCTTTTTATTGGATTTTTGGGTGATGCGGTTGGCGACCCATCACCAAAAACCTTTATTTACCGCCTTTTCCCCGCTCAACTTCCAAAAGTGGCCGAGGAATTTATAATTCCTTGGCTCTGGCTACCCCTTCTAGGGAATTATAGCCGTGAGTATATGTATGTATTAGATAATTCAGAATTTAAAGTTTCCCCTTATTGGCAAGCGGAACTGCCACATAAAAGTCGAACTAGCTGAACTATATTAAACAGTATCTATATCTACTCCTGTAACAGCATTTTTCACTCTGCCAAGAACTATTTCAATTTCATATTTTTTTTGGAAATACGTATCTAAGTGCATAGTAGGTAATCTGGTGTTGGATTAGCATTAGCTTTTTTGTATTATAAAACCAGAAAACTACATGATTTTTATATGTTATCTACTTTACAAGCCATTTAGCAACTAAATGATGCACACAAAATCAATGGAAAGAAAAAAAATGGTTAACATAATATATGTAAATTTTTGTATTTTTTTATATAAAAGAAAAGTTTTGTTTCTCGTTAAACAAATAAACATAAAAACATCGGTACCTGTAGTATTACTGGATTGTGGCGTTTAGTCATCGTTTAGTATAGCTAGAATGGCTATCAAATCAGATTGAAACAATAATCACAAGTAACAATATCTATACTTATATTAAATCTGTACAGAGGTCAATTCTGTACATGAAATATATTTTCAAAATAACTATCAGGTGGTGATAAGGGATCGATACTGATGCCAAAAAATGCAATCAGTAAAATTTTTGTCTGTCTGTCTGTCTGTCTGTCTGTCTGTCTGTCTGTCGGTTTGTATGTTCCTTATGGAAACAAAAACTACTCGACGGATTTTAACGAAACTTGGTACAATTATTCTCCATACTCCTGGGCAGGTTTTTGTATACTTTTCAGCAGAGTAGTAAAGGGGAATTTTGGGAAATTTTGGGAAAACGGGAGAAGTTACTACATTTTTTAAACTTCCGTCGCGTGTGCAGCCTTAATGGTTAAACTTACATAGAAATCATGTATTACGGAAATATTTTTCATAAAATTTTCTAAAAAAAAATCCTTAACAGTTTATGTCTATCTTTTACGGTTGACTCACAATAACACGTGTAATTCCTGATAGCTTAGCAGTTCGGAACATTCTGATTATATTTGTTTACTCTTACGTTTGTAAACTTCTCACTCACCCCTAATTTAGAAAAGGTAACATTATTACCTATTCAATAAAAAAAGAATCATAGAAATCGGTAGAGAAACACCGAAATTATACATAAAATAAGCCATCGCGCCCGTGACCAAAACCGAATCGTTACTAATTTACATATAATATACTAGATGGCGCCAGTAGTTGCATCCTACAACACGTAATGATTTATTTTTTAGATTGTTATAAATACTTCATAGCGTTTTATTCCAAAATTTGCTATTAAACGGAAATACTGAAGCGTTCATTAAAGCGCATTAAAAATCACCAAACTACACTGTTTAGGGAGTGCTATAAATGTAATAAATTGAAAACATTGCGCTGAATTTCACAATGCTTGAGCAGTGACTAACGCTACCCGTGCGAAGCTGGGACGATCCACTAGTCCATAATAAAGTAAATAACAATAAACCTCATGTTATTTAATATAACCTATTTATAATTAAAAAATATTATTCTATTGGAAATAAGCTACATAATGTTATTTAAGTAATACATTATACCTTTCAACCTATGTTTAGTGCATTTAAGTTTTGCTGTGTAGTGTTGGCTTAGAATAACACTACAGCATTTCTTCCCATGGGTGTTGTAAGACGCGACTAAGTGTATGGGGCTTTTTAGGTGGTCTTTGGGCGATGCGGTTGGAAACCCATCACCAACGATACTTTATTTCTACCATCTTTTCCCCTATGATATATTTTAGACTCATTTTAAAATTGTTAACGCTCATCATAACTATACAGATCCTCTGATTACCCGTACCAAGAAGACCAGATATTAAACCTTTAATCTTTTTATCGATTTCACGTATTATTTGTGAGCACCATCGATTGCATGTAAGTGTAACAATTGGACGAACTCCAAGAACTAGAGTGCGGATTTAATGTGATAAACAGATTGCATAAAGAAACGAGCGGGTCTAATAAGCGACGGGACTCTTGGCATCGTTGCTTGAGGTACCGCAAGTCGAAGTCACTTCTTATATGATGAAGAAGTCGATTTTATAAGAAATCAGCAAGATCATTTTTTCTATTTTCCAAAGCAAAAACATATACTCACGCCACTAGTTCCTATTGGGGTAGGTAGAGACTATTGACCGCCGCTTTTTACGATGCTGGCAAACTTCTCTAGCTTTCTTCACATGCATCGACCTTTTCATATTTGCTCTTTTATTCTTCATACTTTGGACGCCTGACTTTTTGAGCACATTGATAGTCTAAGTGTGTTCTCCGTGGTCGTCCTTTACTAACATTACCTTCCATATTAGTTCTATAGATCTCTTTTACCAATTTCCTATCATCTATCCTATCTATGCGCCCAAACTATTTCAACATTCCTATTTCTATCTTTCTTACAGTATCATATTTCACACCACAATTTGCATAGTAGTAATTCTTTGAGCTGCTGTGACTTTGAGCTGAGAAGCCCATATAAAAGATTTCAACTTAAGAATCTTGGAATTGAAGTAACCCACTCTGTCATAATCAGTCCTCAATCTCATTATTTGGCTCTGCCGTATATTACTCTCTTTTACTGATGGTACTTACTTAACTTGCTTCTTACGTCTATTTTTTTCTAACAATTCGTAAGCAATATATGTCATTTTCTCTGTTCATCGGTCCATGTGTCACAGCCATAAATTATTAAATGTTTCACACTCTCCTGACCATTTTTTCATCTAGTTTACGATTAAATACAAAAAATTGTTATGGTGTTGGAAACCTTTTATATCGAACTTTAGACCATTCAAAGCTGGCAGTTCAAAACACTTAGGCCTTAAAGGGCTTGGAAGATTTCTAGTTCACTCGAAGCTTTAATTTTGTGCTTACAAAAGCATTCGGTTGTCCAAGTTAAGGTTTTGATTTTTACATTTACAGTAAGAACCTATCAGCGCTGCAGCTTGCAAGTCTGGGCACTTAAACAAAAACATAAATGCCTAAAATTTTAAATTACATTATTAACTCACCTTATAGACATTTTATTATTCATAACTTCACTACCTCTGTCAAATTAACGACATAAGATATTTATAAAATCAATAATAATTTCACATTCCGAGGTTACAAAACCAGACAGGAATAGACTTAGTCGATGTCTGTAACACTCGCGCCGGTAATTTACCTATTATGTAGCTTCTGGAGCCAAGTTCGCAATCGCGAGTTTTATTCCGCCTCCCATTTCATCAATGAAATTGAAGGAAAATTACTAAGCACCCATTATCCGACGGAACAATTACGTTGTCATCTTTGAGAATTTAATTGTTAAAATGAGCGCTTTAAAATATAGGCATTGCTATAAATTTTAAAAGATGTTGAGTTTTTCACAACGACTACGCCTATTAAAGAAGCTTAAGAACTTTGACAAATCTTATGAAGAAAGAACCCTTGTCTCGGATGCCCATATGAGAAGTATTATTGCGTTAATATATGCGCGCATGTAACTTAATAACATACAAACATATACTCACGGCTTTAAATCCCAAGAATAGGATAACCTTAGTCGCATAATAAAAAATCCTAGTAAATGGAAAAGTTTGTAAAATAAAGGAGAGCTTGGTGATGGGTCTCTTCACGTCACGGTTGAACAATCACATAAAAGCCCCGACAACCTAAGTCACCTTGTACGACACCTACAGGAAAAAAAAGGTTACTGCTATTCTCAATAACTTTAACAGCTTGAAAATGTTCCTCAATAAAAATCTTTCACAAATTTTTTATCTTATGTTTTACCTTATATGATTACCTTGCTTTCCTAATTATCAAATAATTTTGAAAACTTTCATGTGTAAAGCGAAGACGTAAATTTATATATTATAAAATTACTATTTTATAAAGAGCCCAAAAAGCAATCAATTACATTATTTCAATTAGACAGTTTAAAATTAGAAGGAACAAAGAGATTCGTCAGCAAATTTCAACATAGTATAAAGGCAGTCTTTCGTGAAAAACGCGTAGTCACCAAAGGACAGGTGATAAAATGCTGCGGGTAAATTATTACTGCGCTATATTTCAGTGGCTGCCAACCTAGCGCAACATTTTGAGTGTAACAATAAACGAAAATTCAAAGAACATTTTACTTTTACAATATTTGATTTCAGTTCCATTCGAGTATTTTGTTACGAGGTGTAAAATGGCATTATATATATCTGGTAAATTAACGGGTACTACAATATAAATCCTGGGAATGTTAACCTATTTTGAAGTAATTTAAAACTAAGTTCGCTTATTGTACCAATCTTCTGGACTACATCACATTCCTTTCGTACCTAAAATGTGGTCCACATTTTCCACATTTCACATCCACATTTGAACATTTCCAAAAGTGGCTGAGGAATTTCTAATTCCTTAGCTCTGGCTACCCCTTCTAGGGATTCATAGCCGTGAGTATATGTATGTATGTATGTATTTGAACATGTTTAACATCCTAATAATGTATATATTTGTTTCTAATTTGTTTTAAAATTCATAAATTTGGTAAAAACAACTACCCCTAGGTAGGCAATTCTAAAAGACTTTCTAAATTCAAGTTTAATTCAAGGTTTTACTGAAACCAAGTGGGTTATGGTGTTAAATAGTTTACAAATGCACTTTACTTTTTGTTGTTTATGTGATTTGAAATCTGACATTAATTATACCACGAAAAATGTAGTCATAGTACATTTCTGAGAATAATCAAATGTCTCAGTCAAATGATCAGTACCAATTCAGTTGGTTTCGTAAAATTGCGTCCCTGACCCTCGGAGTAATTAACATTTTCATACCCCATAATTAAAAATAATCATAAGCGCAAGGTCTGCAAAAATGCATACTTTTGTCATCTTTAGTAAAAATACTTTAACAAACTACACTACATTGGCCTTTTTACTCCACTCTGTACATAACCAATAAATAGTCCATTACAGCGGCAACTCAAACAAATTTAACAAGCGAGTATATCGTCAACAAAATAGCTTTATAACATGAACAAGTATGGTGCTGTAAGTTTGGCACAGCGGGCGTGGCGGCTAGAAACACGTGAAAACAAGGCTCGAGCGCTCAGCTGCAGTAAAAAGGCAACGTTACTTGTTACTAGATCGCATCGGTAAGTGGCTGCGAGCTTAAAGAAGGGGATATGGTTCAATACATGGAGAATGAAGGAATGGATATTCCATTGGGGTTTTATAAAATCAAGCAAGACGATTTAATTGTAAATTAGATATTTTATTGTTTATTACAAAATAATGATTGTTATGGTTTAGTAGTCGAATGGCGATATCTGCCTGTCTGTCCGTGTTCGACAGCGATTTATTTCTGGAACTGCTGAGACCACGTGGTTATAAATAAATTCAATGATATAAAATGTAGGCACTAGAACAAATGAAATAAAAATAAATATCTTTAACAAATTTGATTATTAAAAATGATATAGAGTTTGAAAGGTATTAACTTTCCCTCCAACTTTTGGAATTATGTATTGACAAGTCTAAATAAAGTAAATGCCATAGATCTTAATTAAAACTAACAACGAAAATAAAGTAGGAAAAAAGAGAAGATTTTGTGATAACGTAACGTACGTTTAACATACATTCGTACATATACTCAAGGCAATAAATCCTAAGAAGGGGTAGCCAAAGCTTCAGAGCTAGAAACTCCTCCACCATATTTGGAAGTTAATAGGGGAAAATTCTTGATATTTGTAAAAAAAGATACGGCAGAAAATACCAAAATCTATGGTGATGCATGTCCAGCCTCATCACCCAGCAATCATTTTAAAAGCCTTGATACTCTGAATCGTCTTACATGACCCCCGAGGGAATAGATGAGTAAAGGTTATTTAAACCGACACTACCCTTACGTTTTATATTATTTAGTGGATTAAATAGCTTAGTAAAGTTATTTCTCGTTGTGTTATACTTCATATTTAGTAAATTTATATAGTTTCATGCTTTCAAAAGATTGATGGATGTAAGCGAAGCGAAGATAGGTTTACCAGGATCGTGCGAAGTGGTGAAAGATAGTTTCTGCCTACCCCCATGAGAACTAATGGCGTGAGTATATGTAAAAATCTGCGTTAAAATCTATATTTCTTTTTGCATCATCTATTCTGAACAGAAAATTAAATACATTGTTGAAAGAATATTGACGACCAACAGAAAATTAAATACATTGTTGAAAGAATATTGACGACCAGAATATTGAATTACTAGCACAAGACATAAAATATTAAACAAATTTATATTGCACATCTTTGGTGGAATCGCACCCTTAAGCTGTCAATGTATGACCACCCTATAACGTATCGAAAACGTAAAGATAGAAATTTAAAAACTTAAACCAATGAAGTGCACAAATCAAAACCGTACAAAATAATATGTGCCTCGGCACAATTATATATCATACATGCATACATATACTCACGGCCATAAATCCAAAAAAGGGGCAGCCAAAGCTTCAGAGCTATAAACTCCTCAGACACATTTGGAAGTTAAAAGGGGAGAAGATAGTAAAGTAAAGTATCGTTGGTGATGGTGGATTACGACACCTGTGGGTAGGAAGGGGTAGTGAAATTCTAACCGGCACTACAAGGCCTTAATATAGGGATACATATTTCTGAACTTAAAAAGATTAAACGCAAATATTGAATATGTGTCTCGGTTCAATTCAAATAGATATCCTTAGAAATATTAGAAATAGATGAATACATGAGCATTCGCTGATTCGTGTTCCATGTGGGAACATATGTCTGTACCAGCTAAGCTGACTGGGACAAGAGACAAGATGTAAAAGACGCCAAAATAAATAAAGTAAAACATGGGAAAAATGCTCGTGCATTCTACGATATCTAACAAATAAATCGTATTTCCAAATATTTCTTATAGGTAGCTTGAACCTTCGTTGCTGCTATTTGTAACTTGTGAGATTATTTTGCGGAGACTCGGTAGTAACTTGATATTTTTATAAAGAGCTTGTGTTCGCCATGATAAACATAGTTTTTAAGCCATCATTGTCATCGTCATCACACATTGTGCTATAAACACAACAGTTTTAAAATACTACAACAACATCCTAAAAGGTGTTGTTATATCCTATTAATATTAAATTATAAATGTGAAAGTTTAGATGTTTGTGTGTTTGAGGCAAAAAGGCTCCTCAAGTACATAATGTATATGAATAAAATTTGGCAGAATGCTAGATAATGACCCAAATTGTAACATAGGATACTTTTTATCCCAAAACAATTTGATCGATAAAATATTCACGCCTGATTGAACTGAGAGTACCGAAAAAAACGCATTAAGCAAATTTGACAGAACAAAGTTTGTTGGGTCAGCTAGTATGCTATACGCGGAGCGTTTTTTTGTGTATTTTAACCAGAGGCTGTTAGTTTACATAGTCTGACAAAAGGTGTCACTTATAACTTCATTCGAGAAATGAGCCAATATGTGAATGAAAACACAGCCTTTATTGTAAAGAAGCCGACGTTCAATCGCCACTGAGTACTAGTCAGTACTTTTTTTCACTACCATACTGACATAAGTTACTGAATCGTCTAAATTATATCCTATTTAAACAACATTCATACATACTACTCTACTCTCGGCTATAAATCCCTTGATGGGGTAGCCAGAGCACAGGAATTAGAAATTCCTCAGCCACAAAGTTAATTGGGGAAATGATGGTTGAATAAAGATTTAAACAAATGGGGGGTATACTACTCCTTTTCTATATACCTCTATCGAACGTCATATGATCAATATTTTTACATTATATTTCAAACCATGGAATGTGATTCGCAAAAACCTTACACATTTCTTACATCTGATATCGACAGGCTCCACAGCGCCATGTCGTCTGCACAGCATATTACATTAACCGTTTATGCGTCAGCCGACTATGAAATCACTAAGCTCCTCAATCAGCGTGTTGATATAAATATTAAATAATTTCTAGGATGTTTGTACACCCTGATATAATCTACACCTAAGCTGTGGTGCTCAGAGTGTGCCCAAATCTATGTGGGCGTGACTATGACTTATTTTTATTTTTGAAGCAATGAATATATAAGTGCCTTGTAGTGTAAGCTTATAATGTCTCTACCCTTTTCTACCGACGGGTATTGTAAAAGGTGACTAAGGGTATGGGGCTTTTTTTAAGTGGGGTTTTTGGGTGTCCATTTCTGGGGTTTGGAGACCCATCACCAACAATACTTTATTTCTACCATCTTCTCCCCTATTAACTTCCAAAAGTGGCTGAGGAATTTATAATTCCTTGGCTCTGGCTACCCCTTCTAGGGAATTATAGCCGTGAGTATATGTATGTTTGTTCTTTCTTTCAAACAACATGAAATCAAATGCTTTAGAAAAACACCTCTATCGACATAAAATTTTAACAAATTTTTTGGCATTCCAAACATATTTAGAATTCCAAAATGAGCGTGAGTATATATAGTATAACTGACTCTGTAGATCACCTCGTTTCTACCGGTGGGTGTAACGCCGTGTAGTGTTGATTTAGAATAGCACTACTCCGTTTCTACCGGTGGGTGTACGTAAGGGGTGACTAACGGTATTGGGGCTTTTAAGGGATTTTTGGGCGATGCGGTTGGAGACCCATCACCAAACCTTTACTTTACCATCTTTTCCCCACTCAATTTTCCAATGTGGTTGAGGAATTTCTAATTCCTTAGCTCCGGCTACCCCTTCTAGGGATTTATAGCCGTGAGTATATGTATGTATGTACGTATGACTCTGTAGATAATGATGGTGTAAAACCGGATTTAGCAACATGAAGCTCAGGTTAGCGAGTTAATCTTGTTATCAAAGATCTGGCTAAAGACTGGGGCTAAAAAGATTGGTCGCTATTACAATTGTAAGCTATAATTTTTAAATATGTATTACAAGAACCACTCAATATTGAAGCTGAAGAAGCATGAGAATTAAGATAATGCAGTAGAGATGAGGTCCCTCAGAAAAGTTTGTTATGTTAGGTTATGTGATCGAATGAGAAACAGGGCGTGAAAGGTGTGGTGTGAAAGATGATATTGTAAAAAATATAGTTTAAAATAATTAAAAACACGCTTTTAAAGCACATGAAACTAAAAAGTGAAAAATAACTCCTAATATAATCTGAAAACGGTATTGAACAAAAAATACTGGTATTATTGCGAAAAAGCGTGGGGCGGTCTGTGCCATAATTTTCGTCTAAAAAATAATCCAAGACACTACTACACTGACACTTATTTCAATGTATTTTAGATTCTATTTGATAATCATGTACGTGTGATGTGATGTATTTAATATTATGTATGTATATATATTGTATATTTGTATGTAGGGACACTTGTGCTCGTATATATATATGCGCATCAGAAATCAAAGCCTCTGCCTACCAAATTGTAAAATACTAACATAGACTAAGTTTACTAATATAATATGGACCTTGTTGTCTGATAATAAATGATTTATTATTTATTATTATATATATAGATTGATTCTATTTTAAATTGGTTTATTGAGTCGACAAAATAGTCACCGTAATCGAATGAAGTTATCATCATACTGTATAGTATGACGAATTGTTACTGTGGGTAGTTTTGTAATTTTTTTATTTGTTTGCTACTATAACTTAACAGAAAATATGTTAAAAGCGGTACATGTGCCTATAAAAGTTGAGGGTTCCCTTCGATTTCTTCAGGATCCCATCAAGAGACCCTGATATCCTCATCATGGTACCATTCCGGGAGTAAATTCTTTCTAATAAAAAAAAATGTTATCAAAATCGGTTGATAAATGGCGAAGTAATCGGTGAACAAACATAAAAAATACGGTAGAATTGAGAACACTCCTTTTTTGAAGTCGGTTAAAAGAGGATGTATGAAAAGATCGATGGATGTAAACAAAGCTAGAGGGCCTTCCCCAATGTATGTATGGAATTAATACTTTTCAAGCTTTTTTTTTTCATGGTAATTCCAAAAGTGGCCGAGTAATTTCCATTACCTTAGCTCTGGCTACCCCTTCTAGGAATTTATAGCCGTGAGTATATGTATGTATGTATGTGTCCAATTCTGTAAAACTGAGATTTTCGGGTCTCTAAGCTCAAATTTTCTGTATAGGTTTACTCGGGAACAAGCTTATTAATGCGGTTATAAATTTGATTATAATTATTCGTTTTTAAAACTATTTCTAATTGTAACAAACGCTATCGCAATAAAATATCTCTAACAAAATGAGCTTGTCTAATTTATTATTTTAGATCTTAAATCAAGATTTCAAATAATATAATTCGTGATCAAGCAGTAATATAAATGTAGTTTTATATCTGTAGTGATAATTCAAAAAATAATAATATCCGCTTTCATTTAAACCGTAATTTGTTTTCGAACAAAGCATTTCAAATATTTAAAATTAATTACTCGGCAACAAGCTTATTAATGCGGTTATAAATTTGATTATAATTATTCCTTTTTAAACTATTTCTAATTGTACCAAACGCTATCGCAATAAAATATCTCTAATAAAATGAGCTTGTCTAATTTATTATTTTAGATGTTAAATCAAGATTTAAAATAATATCATTCGTGATCAAGCAGTAATATAAATGTAGTTTTATATCTGTAGTGATAATTCAAAAAATAATAATATCCGCTTTCATTTAAACTGAAATTTATTTTCGAACAAAGCATTTCAAATAATTAAAATTAATTTTGCATGAGGATCTTCCTACACACTAACTTCTAAAAAAGTACGTTTTATACGGGTTTCTCCACGTCAGTCAACATATGATGAAATTAATTTTTATCAATTACACATTAATTATAATAAATTGAAAATTATATTTTATTGTTAAGTCAAATATAAGAAATATAATATTTGTATTAACCTATTTTATTTATTACCAAATATGCAAAATAATTTAAGAAATGGATTTAATCGGTAGGTACCTTAAAATCGATATACGTATTCATCCCAAGTTAAATTTTAAAAAAGCATTTAATATTAAATAGCCGAAAATAATCTAAGTGATAAAAAACAATATGATTTTTTAATACATAAATCATCTCGGTTATTAATACTCGTATATAAACTTCGAAAAAATAAAGTTTACAAAAATCCATAACCTAATTTTACAGTTTGATAATAATGTAGTCTATTTTTTTCCCTTATTTGACGTGAATTAAATATCTTAACTACATCCAATTTTACCTATTAACTGAAGAATAAATTATTTATTCACTGACTAAGAGCAAATAAAATGACCCTTAGTACATCTATATAGTAAAGTTAGGTTCATAAAAGCAAATGATCGTCTTCTGGCTCAGCATCATTCAATGAAGTAGTCATGATTGTAAGCCGCAACCGCGCAACCTTTGACGGAAGGAAGAAAGCACCAAGAAGATAATTTCAAGAGCGGTGACCGGGTTTTATATATATATATATATATATACTTGCTATCTATCTTTTTAATTATGTCCTTAAACGCCTTACGTTGCTTTCCTCTACTTTCAATCATTGGCTCTGTACATCTATTTCACCACTTTACTTTCATCCATCGGCTCTATAGATATCTTCAGTGCATAATGTTATACTAAAATGCAGACTTACATATATAAACACACTCCACCAATTCTCATCAGGGTAGGCATAGACTATAACAATTGCCACTTTGTACGATCCTCACAAACCTCTCTACAAACAAGCTTCCTCTACGTAGTCATATTTTTTTTCATTTTTTATTTGACAGATTTCAGACGCTTGCCTATTTAATTAAAAGTTCTTACATACATACATACATATTCTCACGCCGTTAGTTCCCATTGGGGTAGGCAGAGACTATCGATCGCCACTTTGTACGATCCTGGCAAACCTCTCTAGCTTCATTCACATCCATCAATCTTTTCATACATGCTCTTTTATTCTTCGTACTTCGGACACCTGCCTTTTTGAGCACATTTTTTATTTGATCTAAATGTGTCCTCCGAGGTCGTCCCCTGCTAACATTACCTTCCACATTGGCTCTATAGATCTCTTTCACCACTTTACGGTCATCCATCCTCTCTATGTGCCCAAACCATCTCAACATTCCTTTTTCTATCTTTCTTACAATATCATCTTTTACACCACACCTTTCACGAATCACAGCATTCCTCACACGATCACATAACCTTACATTACAATCTTTTCTGAGGGATCTCATTTCTACTGCATTCACTCTGCTTTCATGCTTCTTCTGCCACACCCAACATTCACTGCCATACATAAGCGTAGGAACGAGGACAGCATCATGCACAGCCATTCGGGCCTTTTCGTAATAGTTCATGTATAGATATATGCCAATTCTACTCTACTACTCTAAGTCGTAACTATTATTGCACTCACAATACAATTAAGGATAACGTAATATAGTATTCCATTGTAGAATTACCATTTTAAAAAGTCACAACAAAATAAAGTTGTAGCTGCTTACAGTACACTCTAGAAACAGTTGCAAAACTGAAGGTCTACAGAACTGCTCGCCTCATCGGAATGGAAGAAACTTTGGAATTGCCACTTTGTTTAATTAGCCGCAGTTCAGTTTGTGTAATCAACTTAATTCATCCTGAATTTATTATGTATTTGAACACCTTTCTTGGATAATTTTGCATACAATTTAGTATTCTATAAGACAAGAGGTATATAATATTTTAATGTAACGTGCGTGTTCTGCTAATTTAATATGTGAACCTTCATATTCATAAGACTTAACAAACTAACAACGTATTATGCAAAGACTTAAAATGCATAGTCGTGTAAAACATATTTTTGCTTTAATTGGTATTAAATATTTAATCATCCTTACATACACTTACGCCGCCGTTAGTTCCCATTGGGGTAGGCTGAGACTATTGATCGCCACTTTATATCGCGGAAAGTGGACTGGAGTGGGCTTAATCATCCAAAATCAATTATTTGCTTGGAAACAAGATCAAAGAAAATAACGAACCGTACATCTAATTTCATACAACTAAACAATGGCTCGATGACGGACACCCAGCTTGTTTGATAGAATCGTACAAAGCGGTTATCGATAGTATCTGCCCACCCGGATCGGAACTACGGACGTTTGGACGCAAAATGGGATTAAAACAATGTAACCACGATTGTTTTTTAGATCTTAGCCCTTAAAGCCCTCCCTTTCACTTATAATGGACTTTAATCCCCTAATAAGATGACACCATTTTAACAATATTTATATCAAAACATCTTTCTGATTATAAACTTCCAAAAACAAAATTCTAAATCTAAAATAGGTACTACGTAAACTTCTGTCTAGATGTTTTGATATAGCTATTTCTAATATTCGGAGATTTCAAAATAGTGACGTTGTGGATTTCCGATAACACTAAATGTTATTTTCTAAAGTAACACATAAGTCACCTTCTTGAATTCAGGCATTTTACGTTTGAGTTGACAATGAGTATAATTCGTCAACAATTATTTCAAATCTTTTTTTACCACTTTTGTGGTTGTAGCCGATAAAACTAGCTTACAGGTATTCCGTCATGTAACAAGAAAACCATAGTACAGAAACTGCATAAATTAAACTTTGTAAGATTCCTAAATACACAGACCGGAGATGGAAACAATAATACCTAACAAAGTAAGCGCCTCGTATCCACATTTGGCGCAATAAAAATAAAACCAGCCAACTTGGCTGCAACCGCAACATTTATCATGCGAGAAAACCAAGTTTCGAGTAGCAGCTACCAGAATCACTGGAATCATATTAATTTATTATTAAAACGGGCTTCATTTTGGCAAGAATGTTCTTGTTATTAATTTTAATCTAGAAATAGATTATCCACATACGGTCCGGTAATTTGCATAATGACATTTTGTTTGGTTGTATGCTACATTTCAGGCAATGACAGAAATTTGTGAGTGTGTAGATTTTATTGATATTTTAAGATCAAATAGAGATCTAATAGTTTTTATTTTATACATGGTTTATTTTATTGACAAGGTTTTCTGAAAAATTACTTTCGTATTAATGTTTATTATATTAATTTTAAAAAGAAAAATGTATTAGAGCGCCATCTATGAATAAACGGAAATAGGGATTTAGGAAAGGGGTTGACTTCTAGTATAAATACACTCGTCCCGCTGACTAATGACAGTTGTCTTGATAATTTTAAAGAGTTAACTTGTGCAATACTTTACTTTTACTCGACATTGGCGAAATAATTGTGGCAAACACGATTGAAGCCACTTAATGAAAAATGGAATTGAATGGGGACTTTTACTGGGTTGGTGGAATAAATAATCTATCTCCTGAACCTGAGTTTTATTGAAGAGCTTGTTACTGAGTATTATAACATACACTCACCTAACCTACTGAATTATTTACTCGTAAGATGAAGCGGACTTCTTTAGAAAAACAATGGAATTTCATATATTTTTTTAATGTATTCTCATATGAAGAAAACTAGATTATTATACAGTAACTTAACAGTATTTCGAGTTTTTTTAAGTTTAATTATCGCGAATTGTTTACTGCAATATTGATCAATTTCATCAACTTTACATTGAATGGTTAAAAACTGCACATTTTAACATCACTATTTCACCATTATTTTATATATATTATTAAATATTAAAGGCAACAGCTAAATGGAATGCTGGATTAATATATTCTGCTATATACAATCAATTTTTTGATACAGAAAGTTAATCAGATCTAAGATTGGGTCAAGTTTCTTTGATTTTGAATATTAAATCAGGGTTTAATATCGGGTTTTAATCCTGTAACGGCGATGAGCTACGATGATTCTTCATATTAATACGTTAACAGTTCCACCTGATAGCCTTATAATATCTGTTTTATAAAGCAGTTAGTTATAGTGCCACTTAACAATTCGGTATGCAAAGTTTTTTTTTTGGTATTTATTAAATATTTTTATTCGATAGTAAACACGAAAATAAAAGACTTATTTGAATATTTTCCATTTAAAATGAGTAATTGTAAAATTATGATTTTTTTAAAGATTGTTCAGCTTTTGTACTTAATGACGTCATCGATCGATAAAATCACGTAGCGACATGCAAATGAAGCGAAATTTTTTATGAAAATGTTGCTGATTGCAAAACATATCACGAATTTGTGATGTCAAATGAAATTATTGCGATATTATACTAAACAAACCTATGATTTTCGATATTTTATTAATAAACTGCAAAACCGTATGTCTTTGAAACAACATTGAAGGTCTCGAAGGTGTTACAGTTTTTTGATAAAATAACAGTCATCTTAGCTTCAATTGATATAATTTCAAGAAAATATTGTTTATAACCATAATGTCTCGAAATGGTTTTGTAATCAGCATCACTTTAGTAAAACTTTGCATACCGAATTTAATGTACTTTTTTTCCAATCAGTTTTCAATGCTGATCAAATATATGTTAGTTTCGAAACTTTGACTCACTCTTTTTGGGGTCATGGCCGTGACAATTCCATGTGTGTATGTGACAAACCTTTTCAATGGCCATTATTTGTCTGTAACATACATACAAATCTTCATGATTATAAATCACAGTCGGAAAGCACACTGCACGAAAAGAAAAACCTTAGTGCTATTACAAACTGACTCATTTACCTGACTTATTTGTCGGAGTGTAATTTGAATCAGTCTAGAGATATTCCCGTCCGTTAAAAAATGAGTCTAAGCTTAAAATCAATATACAATGAGTACAAATTAACAAATCGCCTTTTTTGTTGATAACACTGGTCAATCATTGGCCAAAAGCCCAGTCACACGAACTTTAATGGGTAATCGTGTTTTGACTACCTATACTTACACTTGTTACGAAAACAAAATTACTTTGTTTTAATCACTCTCAGCTCTTTTATTGATGAGGTCGAGTCATTATTATTTTTTATAGATTTGATGGTTTTCGACATCGTTGATTTCTGTGCTTCTGTTAATATGTCAAGAAAGTGTCTTAACTCTTTCTGTTGTATATATATGTAAAAAAAACTGAGTATGAATGTTAGAGAGTGAAAATTGGTAGTCTTAACTTTGAAATGCTATCACGAGCATATGAATTTTTCTACGGTTAATAATGATAAAACAAAGCTTAGAAACCTAATTTTTATTTTAGACTATCATTTTTATAAGGGGTATTTAATTATGTATTCGTTACTTATACAGCCAAATCAGATTCTTCCACTACTCCGCATTAAAGGGGGATTTTGGAAGTTTTTTGTATATTTTACCATTGGGTAAAATTCATTCCATTCATTCATTATTCAGGCATTCCTTTGGGAATGCATTTTAACATTAAAAACAGGAACATCTTAGAATAAGCGATGCCTTAAGTAAAAAAGGTTACTTTTTTAGAACCTCAAATTAAGTTATGAAGCAAATTTTAACTGTTAAGAAAAACTACGCCTCTTACGACATCGGTAGTGGGTAGATAGTAACATTCTAAGCCGGCGCTTAACGGAACTACTTATTACTACTTCTGTGTAGTGCCGGCTTAGTATTGTAAAACCAATGATATCAATCTAAAATGATCACTATAGATCTATAGACAAAACTTATCTGAGAGGGATAGTTGTAGTTGCCAACTATTTCTATGAAGAGAACAGTTCAGGTGTCAGAGCTAGCAGCAAGATATTAATATCAAACGTAGAACGTTCAAATGAATAAAGTTCTGAACCGATATACCATCCATTGCAACTGCGCTATAACTCAAATACTATTAAACTGGAATTTGCATTGATGTATCGTAATTTAATATGACACAAACGTTGCGTGTATTTCTTAATATTGATACCCCTAATAGGACCTGAATAATGTGTTTTAATAGTATCCTTTATTTACGTGACAAATTTATAAAAAACCACCAATACTGTATGAGGCACGGGTTTGAACCCTGAGTCACGCCATACCAGCGTTCCTTTTCTGAAGTCATTGTCGATATTGTGGCTGACTTGTGCTTAGTAAAATGTTTCACTGCAAAGTGATAGGCCAATAATTTTAAGCTCAGTCCAAGCAAAATTAATAACATCAATCGTCAAAATCACACGGAATAGACATAAGATTTGAGAAAATTTATATAATGATGAAACCCGCCCAAAACAATACTAAGATTACCTTAATTTTTTGACCTCTCCATTCAAAGGTTGTCTTGTCTACTTTGGTTATTTAATTCCGTTTATTTGTAAATGTTTCTCCTTTTTGATGTGCAATAAAGACTTTTCTATTCTATTACGTGGTATATGTAGTGGTAATAGGAACAATGGCTTAGTGTGTAATCTAATTGGCTGTAGTTGAGCGTGTTAGTGATAGGTAAAATATTTTTGATTTTCAACATTTTACCAAATTATAGACAAAGAATACCACTACCCGATTTATGGGTGATCGCAAGAGGCGACTAAGGTCGTTGGGTCTTTTTAAGTGATTTTTGGGCGATGCGTCCCAAGACCCATCTCCAAAAATATTTATTTACAATTTTTTCCTTACTTAATTTTCAAAGCGGCTATATACTTTCCGATTCTGAAATTCTGGCTGCCCCTTTTAGGGATTTATAGCCCTATATTTGTATTTTCTAGGTAATATGCAAAAATCAGAAGATATTTAGAAAAGGTTTACTCATCTCTAAAAACGTCAAGCTGCCAAATTGCGCCGCTTTTAACGAGGTGAAGTTAGCTTTGTAGCACCCGCTTAGAATAGCTACCCCAGCTTTGTGGGTCGATGTCATTCGAGGTTACTACGAAATCTGGGTTTTTTATCCGACTGTTTTGAGGGAGGATCATGTTTTATAGTGATGAGTCTTTCAAATATTAAAAAAGTTATTGAGAAGATAATTTTTCAAATAATAGACGACTACCTACTGTTACTAGGCTCTATCACACAAACCGCAATACTTAGTGCGTATGAATTTTCCCATATGAAGTATTTTTGTTGCCGCTATAACAAGAGATAACCATTAACATACATACATATGCTCACGGCTATATTTCCCTAGAAGGGGTAACCAGAGCTACGGAATTATAAATACCTCAGCTACTTTTGGAAGTTGAGTGGGGAAAAGATGGTAAGAATAAAGGTTTGTGGTGATGGGTCTCCAACCGCATCGCCCAAAAATCCAATAAAAAGCCCCAATACCCTTAGTCGCCTCTTACGACACCCGTGGGTAGAAAGGGGTAGCGACATTCTAAGCCGGCACTACACGGCAACATTGTACATACTATATTATTATATTATTATGTATTATATATTATGGTATTTATATCAACAAATCCTTACCAATATATAATCCCAGCTGTAATTTACCTTTGTTGTATCAAAATAAAGAACATGTTGTAACATTCAAAATAAAGACAAAAGTTTGAAAAGCTCCAGATAAAAGACATTGGGTAGCATTAACGCTAAAGCGAATTAAAAATAGAAAACGAATAAACTTCTCTGATAACATGAAAACATGCCTTTTGCATTCATTAACAAGGTGAAAATGTGGTTTTCCGTGTTCCGTAGCATTCACCAAAAAGGTATAAAGTGCAATTTTTGCTTGTATCGCTTGTAACCGAAATCCGGTGGTCGACGGGTGGTTAAATGACGCTCATTGCAAGCCGTGCATCTATTTCACAATTTCCACGCGTCTATAGTTGCCAGCTTATGAATAAAATACACATATATTTAAATACTTGTTTCGTGTTATTTGCTAAAACATTTTTGAAATAGATTTTGTTTAGTACTTTTTCAAATTTATATGTATTGTTTTATTTCGTGATTAGCAAGATGTATACACGAGAAGATTTAAAATATCGGCGCAAACTATGTTTACAAGTTATTATTAATTATTTATTTGTTAAAATTTTCCGTATAATATGATCTAACACATGCAAATAAATGTTTATTTTTAAGAATTATGTTCATCATAGGATGATGGTAAACATTTTAATGCTTTCTATTTTCCAAACACCAAATATTGATGTGGGTGTAAAGTTAGTCGTATCTAAAAATTTACACCATCATCATCTTTCAGTCGATAAACGCTCACTTTTGGATATAGACTTATCCCAAAGTTTTTCAAATAAAATCAAATCGTCATGAGGTGAGTTGAGTGACTTATGCATATGTAATTCAACGTTTTACTCTTACACTTACAATTTTTTACTCAAAGTTGTTTTTTTACGTTGAATTACATATGCATAAGTTTGATTTGTTTAAAGAAATAAAACCCAATCAATGCATTGATTGGACATATTTTAGTAGTTAAAACCCATTTAACCCCTAATAGCTCCAAAAGTCTTGCGAAAATCAAAGACATGCCGTCCCATCTTTTATTCCACGAAATAGAAGCGTTGCATGCAACACACAGACAATCGCGACCATAATTCTCTAGATAAATGTGTAATGGACGTATCGTGCTCAACAGGAAACATTAAGCCTTAAAACATTTAAAATTCTGCACGTTACCCCGCTGTATGTCTAGCACGCTTTAACTTACTTTGTGCTAAGGTGAAGACGAGTTAATTCGTTCCGTCTTTTGTGTGATAAAGAGCTTTATAAATAGATTATGACTCTATCTGATAAATACGTCTGTTATTATAATAAGCCATGCATACTAGAGTTCCTTTAAGCTTTGAAATTAGTATCTGAAAGCCGAGATATAAACAGCTGTTTGTGATTTAAATTGTGATATTGCCGTTTCATAATAATTTTCAAACACTTTAACGTTTACGCCGTGTATGCCTGCAGGAGTTAGCAGAGGTACATACATTTACAGTGACATTGTCACCTGGTGTTCAGAGTACCCACATTTTGCTTGGATATGGTAGTGACGTGATAGGGGGCCTATCGCCGTTTTGTCCGAAGACACTGTCAGAAGAAGAAGAAGAAGAAGAAGAAAAAAGTTTATTCGCCATTGTTGTAGACGCAAGAAGAACAAGTAACATATTTTTTTATAAAATTTAATTTAACAACATTTAAAATAAATTCATTATAAAATAAAAACAAAAAGCATCAATAAAAAACATACAAAAATTTGTCACGCACTTCCTGTGCCACCTGAACAGCAAATTGGTGTCGACTCAGCATTTCCTATGAGATTTTGACTCACAGAACTGATTTTCAGTCAGCACCATAACAGAGTGACGTCAGAGGCATCTTACGAAACAGAAATGGTAATACAGAAACAATTACAAAACAATAATATATATGTATATTTATACATTTATAAATCGATCTCTTAATATATATCCATACTAAGAGTAGTAAAGTAATAGTAGTTTGTGTCCTGCGAGACTTGCGCTGGATACATTTTATGCTGAGCTAAGACCTCTTTGGGATCATTACATGTTGTATCTAATTGTTAAATACTGTTTGTTTTTAATACCAAATAAACATTTTACTTACTTACGTACTATTTACTACATACATATCTATAATTCCTACGAGTATATATACAAAAATTATAAAATGCTATATCAAATAAGCGAAGCTTGGTTTAGAGAACAAGATAACTCATATTCAAATTGGAGAACAAAGTATACTGTTAATAATGCTAATTAATAAAATACACAAAATATATTGAATACCTGAGGTTACTGTAGGGCCAGCAAGAACTCTCTTAGTTTACGTCTAAAGGTATTCCAGCCAACCGCATCACGGGTTGGTGTTGGGAGTGCCACAATGACTAAATACAACTTGCTCATATGGGTTTGTTTTATAATCTAAAGCTTTTTACATTTATAGTAAATTATTTTTTCAGCAGGTATTAAATTATTTCATTATAAGATGTAATTATTATTATTGAGTTAGTTCACTTGATTTTTAGGACCATACTTTTCATACTGTTATACATGTACATACAGAAATTTGGAAGTAGCAGTAAATTTTCCACAATTTGCGTTTAATAGTTATATTAAATGATTACTGTAACTCATGTCTTTTTTATCTCACCTCTCCAATGGCCATAAAAAATGGGAGACTGCTCTCCCCAGTATTAAATTATTATTATATTATTTCATTATAAAGCTAATGAAACCTAAGTATAGGTATCCCAGAATCTAAGAATAGTTCAATACAAGCGTAAGGGTAAGTGTGATAACTCTTAAAAGAACACTTCGGGTCATGACCAACGTGACGTTTGATACAATTAGTACCTCTATCTTTTTTAAGGATATAAGATGTAAATAATAGGTTAATATTTGCTTTACTTTATTTTATTTAATAAATTACTTTACATACGGCAAGGTCATCTCGATTCCAAGAAGTAAAGATTTCTATACTTTGGTCATAACTACGCTTACTATTTTTCCATTCTAAATTAACATAAAATGATGTGAGTAATACACTTAGGACATAAATTTTATTCACATTGAATCTAAATCACAAATGTTTAATTTTCATTCCAGGAAACAAACTAAAAAAAAAAAATGAAGATGAAGATACTGTGCAAAAGAACCGATAACAGATATCTTTGTTACTAACTACGTATTTATATACATACATATACACACGGTTGTTAATCCCAAGAAGGAGTATTCAGTTTTTTAGAATCATAAACTTTTCAGCCACTTTTGGAACTGGACTGGAAAATAGATTAAAATTCAGGAACCGGTGATAAATCTTCACATCGCCCTAATACCTCAAAAGGACAATATCATAAGTCGCCTTTACACCTGCGGGAAGAAATAGGTTAGTGCTATTTTAAGCCGACACTTCATAGCAACTGAGTAATTAATTATATATTATTATAAGAAAGCTACTTATAAGAAAATAGCAATTACTAAATTTTCTAGGATCACATCGTTAGTATGGTACTAAAAGACTACGCATTTCGTAGTTATAATCCGCTAATCGTAGACAAGCCTGTTCGTAGACTTGGCACGACACTAAAGTACAACATGCAAATAAGTAATTATTGCTACAAAATAAATTCAATGCTTTTAAACACAATTTTGTTGGGTGTCACGTACAAATAGCTGAAAAACGTTTATACTATAGGTGCCTTGAAACAGAACCAAGGTTTGTCTAACCAGTGAGCAAGTAAATAAAATGTGATGGTGTGGTTTGGAGGACTTTTATGACACCTAACGCAACCGGAACATCGTAACAGAAATTTTAAACCAATCATAGCTTATGGTTCATGAGCTGACCGATTAAACAGTTGAAATTTTAATTACAAACGGTATTTCCGCAGAATGTAGTTCTTTGTAGTATTGAGTTAATAAAGCGTAATGTTACTTTTAACTAGTGTATCTCTTAGATTATAGTTTACTAGTAAACTTATCAATAATATTATCTCTTCATGTCTTGCCCATCTATCTATCATTACCATTCGTTTACTGACTTTACCATCTAAAGGATGTCTGGAAGAGATTTTAGCTGAGGATTTGCCAATAAAGGAGTATAATTTCTGTTCCATGTTTGGATTATGATGTGTAATTAAGAACCACCATATTTTTCTATTTCGTAGGCCTCGTCTGAGATAATTTTTTGTGTGGGGCAGTCAGAAAGATGGTTGGGTTATGCATTAATTAACTATATTTGTTCTTTAAATTTCCAATTATAGTATATAAAGCATATGTAAATATTTGTTACTGTAATATATAATGTTTTATTAAAGTTTTTTTTAATATTTTTTTCTGTATATAATTTTTCGTCTTAGTATTTTTGTATGGATATTAAGGATTACACTGTGTTTAATAAAAAAATATATGTTAACGAGAACTTATCAAAGACATCTATTTTCAAAACGACACAAATGCCGAGCTCATAGTAGATTATACTTCTGAGCAATGTTACGAAAGTAAAAAGCTATTTAAGGTATTCGGTTACACTTTTAACTGTTTCTTATGTAACTGATAACTGAATAATTTTAACTCAAGGCTATCTTAAGAAAGCTGCAGGCAGTCATTATCACGATCAGCCAAAAGACATCCACTGCTGAAGATGGGTGTTTCCTAAACATCTCAACAATGACCAGTCTTGTCTTCTATCGGCTTCCTATGACTCTGACTCAATTGTCTATCCACCTTACGTTAGGCCTACTCACACTGCATCGTTCGTAAGTGGCCACGCCTTCAGAATCCCCTGGGTTAAAATTGCCATCAGTTCTACTTCAATGTGCCTAGCCTATTGCCAATTAAATTGTACAAATATTCGGTTTATGTCAGTGATCCCGAGTTTTCTATGAATCTGCCATTTGCAAATTCGATCGCGTAGTAAACGTAAGTCATGACGGGCACCACAAATTGATCAAATCCCTTTCTCTTTAGACTCTTTAGAATTTTGGGCAAGAAGATATACCACAGCTTCGCGGACGTTGGCCATCCGAACTCAATTCGATTGGATTGGATGAACTCACAATGTTTAAAAATACGTACCTAACTGTTTTTTTTTGTATTTTCCATTGTGTAATATTAGAACAAATAGTTACAAATATCGATTCCGAACCAAGTCCAGTTAATAAACAAAGTCATTATCGCTAAACTTTATCGCACGTGCTCAGCTCTCATCGCATGTATTTCAACATAAATATAGTTGGACACGGAACCTTTTACTCCACAAAACAATAACACGCTATGTTTTATTGGTCACACTTAACACACGCCACGCTGGCCGTGTGCCGCTAATGTGATTCCAATATCATACAATTACTGTGTACTGATAAGATTTGGTGTAGTTTAAACCATTTCACATGTCACAGGAACTTGTTAATGGCCTTTTTAAATGACAGCTAAAAAGGACATTAGGCCTTTTTATTATTCCATGAACAGTTCAAAAGATTAGAAAAGGAACAAGTTATAAATGAGTTTGTGATAAAATCTACCAACCACCTCAAGATAACTAATTTAAAATGGATTATGTAATTAATTTTGTTTAGAAGAGTTATACCTCGTAAAATTTTTGAATTCCAAAAAATTTTACTTCGCTAAAAACTTTTTCAGTTAAATTATTTATTTTTAATAAGTATCAAATAAACAAAAATAAATTTCGAGATTAAAAGGATAAGATTTTCTACTTTTTGGTGCATCGTCTACTATAGTTTATTTCACCATCACTAGTTTCAATAGTGCCAAAAGAGTTTATGGATTTATCGGCACTGAACCTCTGATTCCCCTTTTTTACGATTGTAAACGCATTGTTTTTTCTTATAAACATAGTTTCAAATTACACGACGATCGCTAAAATAAACCATCTATACTTATAATAAATCTGTAGAGAGGTCAATTCTGTACATGAAATATATTTTGAAAATAACTATCAGGTGATGATTAGGGATCGATACTGATGCCAAAAATGCAATCAGTAAAATTTTTGTCTGTCTGTCTGTCTGTCTGTCTGTCTGTCTGTCTGTCTGTCTGTCTGTCTGTCTGTCGGTTTGTATGTTCCTTATGGAAACAAAAACTACTCGACGGATTTTAACGAAACTTGGTACAATTATTCTTCATACTCCTGCACAGGTTTTTGTATACTTTCCAGCAGAGTAGTAAAGGGGAATTTTGGGAAATCTTGGAAAAACGGGACAAGTTACTCCATTTTTTAAACTTCCGTCGCGTGTGCAGCCTTAATGGTTAAAGTTACATAAAATGTATGTATGGAGGAAAAAATCTTCATAAAATTTTCTAAAAAAAAATGTTCAACAGCATATGTCTATCTTTTATGGTTGACTCACAATATCACGTGTAACTCCTGATAGCTTAGTAGTTCGGAGTATTCTGATTATATTTGTTTACTCTTACGTTTATAATACTCTCACTCATCCCTAATTTAAAAAAGGTAACATTATTACCTATTCAATAAAAAAAATATCATAGAAATCAGTAGAGAAACAGCGAAATTACACATGAAATAAGCCATCGCGCCCGTGACCAAAACCAAACAATTACTAATGTACATATTAAATACTAGATGGCGCCAGTAGTTGTAGTTGTTATAGTACTTCATTGCGTTTTACTCAACTCAACTTCAACTCATTCTAAAAATTAGTTTATGTTCGAAAATACTAAACCGTTCATATGAGCGCTTTCACAGAAATCACAAAGCTACACTCAGGGGCTGGAAATAAAAACTTCCCTCCATCCTCACTTTGTAGTTTTTAACAGCGCAAACCTCATACAAAAGCGCGCTGTGATTTGCATATTCACCAATAGATGGCACTGTCGGTAATTGCTACATCGCGGTATGATTTCTTCTTTATTAGAGTATATAAACCAAAAAATTCTACGTGTCATTGTGTCATGTCATGATGTGTCATGACATGGATCATGTTAACATTATGTTATCGTTGTCATGATGAACGTACGTACGTACGATACAATAGATTAAGTAAGTATTGCATTGCATGTTGGCGTTTATGTATGGAATGGAATTAGAGCTTCGGTTCGGTCGGGTGATTCCTTCGTAGTATGAAGTAGGTCGAAGTTCGAACCGAAATGGCGTTAATTTGCAACGTAAACAGCAAGTTGTATTGTATATCTCACTTTTCATGAGTATTGAGTGAGAACCTTTTTTTACTTCATGAGGTAGCCCTCATTTGAGGCGAGGTAAAGAGAATGAAATATACTCTATTAACGGGTCAACAGTGAGGCACGCGTAACGTTGCCGCTTTGCACTGATGAATGAGGGAAAATGAGTTCTAATGTTTTATACTTGGTATTTTTGTATAAATAAACTTAAGGGCATCCCCGCATTTTGCAGCTATTGCGCTCACTCTTACGTCAAATTTACTGAGAGTGACAGGGACGGAAAAAACGCGCTCGCAGGATAAATGTAGTTTATTTAGTTTTATTGAATAACTGCAATGTTTAAATGAAAAGTTACAGATGTTAAAGCTACGCGTATGTAGACACATGAGTTCACATGTATGTTATGCCAGTGGAGCCTATACGGTTTTTATGAAAACAAAGCATGTTCCAATTAAATTTTTTTCATCATATTTTTCAGCAATTTATTAAAATATTAAACATCAAATTTTAACACCATGAACTAATCACCAACATATATTTTATTCATGTCATATCAATATCATCAAATCAGACTTTATAGAACTTCCAAACAATCAATATCAACCTATTTTTCCGGGGACGCCCTTAATTAAATTATTCAAAATTTGTAAATTGAAACGAACTTTCTATAACTGCTTTATTAGTTTTTTTACTCACTTCGGCCCATTAATATCATTAAGCTATTCTAATTTGCCGTGTAGTGCCGACTTAGATTGCCGTGTAGTGCTGGCTTAGATTGCCGTGTAGTGCCGGCTTAGAATGTCGCTACCCCTTTCTACCCACGGGTGTCGTAAGAGGTGACTAAGGGTATGGGGCCTTTAGTGGTTTTTGGACGATGCGGTTGGAAACCCATCACCAACTATACTACATTTCTGCCATCTACTCCCCTATCAATATCCAAATGTGGCTGAGGAGATTCTAGCTCTGCAGCTCTGGCTACCCCGTTTTGGGATTTATGGCCGTGAGTATATGTATATATGTATGTAAGCTAATCTAAGGTAAAATTAAAAAGGGTACTATTTGTAAGAAAACGCTAAAATAAACTGACTAATCATTCCATCAAACTGACCCGACTCCTTCAACCGCGACACGAGTATAATGTATGTATCGACTCAACATTTAAATAGTCGGTAACTCACTCACTCACTTTAGTCTATTCGAGTGCTGCCTCGACTCGCGCCTCGAAAAAGTGAGGAGCTACGTGAGGTGGTTTATATTTCAAATACGAGAACTCCCTCATTTTCTCGCGACGAGTAACTCAAACGAGGTACCTCACGAGTGAGGGGTTATCACTAAGCAAGAAGGCTCTCTATTTCCAGTGTATTTCTTTACTCTATGGCTACACTATTCAGGAGTGCTCTAAGTAGTAATCATTGCGCTAAATTTCACAAATCTTGAGCAGTGTTTGAAGAAACCTCAGATATTAATAAAACAACGCTACCCGTGCGAAGCTGGGCCGATCCACTAGTTAATACATAAAATGCTGGGACGCGACAAGCTGAATATTATTCGGTTAAAATGCAAAAGTACATTATATCTTTGGTGCATGAAGTGATTTTATAGAAAAATACAGATCCACGATATAATCTTTTTAATAAAACCTGTAGAATCTTGGAAGAAATATCTTCAAATGGAACAGTATTTCAGTTTTTTTATGGAATTGGACATATTTCTATTGTGTTTTTCGGTCTGTTAGTTAAATTTACTTTTAGTCTGTAAGTTGTTCTTAGTTAAATTGTTATAGGTGGAGATTTTTAATTGGCATTGCATTGTTTACTCTATTGTTTAGTAATTTTATATGCTGTAAATCTTCCAAATAAAATAAATAATAGAATAAAACTATTAAAAAAACGGCCTTTAATACAATATACTTATGAATAAGAACTAATATAATGTTTTTTTGTTTTATGACAATGTTATCTAAGTTAAGGTGTAAAATATAATATAGAAGAAGAAAGAAAGAAAGAAAACACGTTTATTCGCCTTTTCATATTGAGATAATTTAGATGGATTGGAAACTTACAGAATGGATAAAAGTACATTGATAAAAGGGATGTTATTATATGGAGCCAACGACGTGGAAGGTATTGTAAAGGAGTAGGTAGAGTAAAGGATATTAAAATCTAATAGAGAATTTGCTCATAAAAGCATGTATCTGAAAAAACGAACAATAAAAGGCATGTATAAAAATATTGATAAGCATAAATTTAATTCAAACCAGGATCATACAAATTAGTGACCGATAGTCTCTGCCTACCCCAATGGGAGCTACTAGCGTTAATAGCTAAAATAAACTCTTTCTCCGCTCATTTAATAAGCACCAAAATCATGAAGATCGGTGCATATTTTCCATCGTCATATAATGTCGTCTTTTCGTGGATATCGTCATAAGTGACTTTTGGTATGGAGCTTTTAAATTAGTGTTGGACAATGTGGGTGGAGAGCCATTACAAACTATCTTTTATTGTACAATCTTTTCTCTATGTTAAAATTCCAAAAGGTCTGAGATTTTTTTTATTCCAAGGCATAGCTACCCCTTTTGGGATTCATATTCGTGAGTAAATGTTTAATTCATTGAAAAACAAAATAACATACAATGGACCTTAACAATAAATTAACACGAAACAACCCGAATATTAAGATATGATACAGGTTAAATAAAGGCTGGGTTAGACCCGAACCTTCACGCCACTAGGTAATAATTAATCACGAATACCTTTCGTTTCGGCTAATAGTGTACGTTTAACTATCTAAAATTAAGAAGTAGGTACGGTTTCAGCAAACATCGCGTGCATGATACCCATAAAAGTACTTTTATTTAACTGGAGCTGCCAGTTTGCGATGGTTTAAATGTTGCCTATGAAATGGGCAATCTGTGTTGCGATCATCGGTAATTATTGACTTTGTTTGAGTTCAGGTTTTTTATGTCAATAAATCATATAAATTTATGTTTGTTTAAAATTAATTTTAACATAAATGTTAATAAGATTATTTCTTAGGGGTTAACAAATATAGGTAAAGAATCCTAAGTGAAAAATAGCATATCAGATAAATGTTATTTTTTCTAAGACAGTAGGAGTATATGGGACCAGGGTAACCCCATTTTATACGGCCGTATACTCTCAATGAGTAAGACTATGCTCAGCCATGTTTACCAACACACAAAGTTTTCTATATCTGTTAGCAACAACGGAAAACGGACCAGTGCGAAAGGAATCACTTACAGATATTCGTACTAAAATGTAGGTCCTTATACTATTAAAACCTATGTCTATGGATGTAAACAAAGCTAGAGAGTTTTATATTTATTTATGTAAATTGTTATCCCATATAATTTTTTAATTGTCTATATTTCCGATTTAAAGAATTTCCATATCCCATTGACCTAACAAATATATGTTTTGACTTACAGTAAGACACACGTTAAAACCAAAAACAAACCTATTTAAAGTAAACCTAACCTTTACTTACATGACTACCGAGGCAATAAATTACGGCTGAGGTTAAACAATAAACAAAACAAAATCACTTAAGCATAAGTAAAAGTAAGAACCACCTCATAAAATAATAGCCAAATGGTCTTATAAAACACACCAATTCGGAAAGGCACAAACGAAATTAAAGCCCTTAGGTAAGGTGCTCAAACCCTGCTTACATTATTCGTAAAGATACCCTCGGTAGTCGGTAGTATCAAGAGGGAAACATAATTTCGGTGTCGTTTATCCACGTTATCCCATCGTTTTTATTTATTGCGTGCTTAGCCACTGTCGGCTGAGGTCGCCGGAATTAATGCTCGCCTCTCTGAATAATTATTACTTTTTTTACAGAGATATTGCCGGGTCAACCGTGAAAAGATGAAATACTTCCGTTTTTGCTTAATACCGTTTCACGTCTTACATTTGATGTAATTAATTTTCGAGTTCAATGACTTTGATGTTTGTTGTTTTCGGTTTTTTAAATTTATATTGTAAAGTCAAATTTGATTTTAGTGTCTTTATTCATTTGGGTTAAGTGTATTTGAACTCAAGATTATAATCTGAAATCCAAAATTCCAAAAAAACCCAGAATCTAATTATGGTTCTTTTGTATTACCCTGACCAAATCTCCCTTTTATTCTCCAGATAAAAAACAGCATTCTAATTACACCACAATTCTTGTTTAATATCTTACATCTTGATCTCTGATGAAGCTCATATGAAGCCAATTAGTGCTGATATATTATCCCTCCTTGTTAGTACAATAGGTGAATCGGAATTTGAGTGATTGAGAAAGGATCTTTTGTATTTGGTTGTTATTCATTTGGAGCTGTCTATTATAAAAGACATGTTCTTACACAGATATAATATTTACCGTAAATTTGATACTGTTTCGAAAATTACATATCATCACATTTTTTATTTTAATCTTCATCATGTCACTTTTGATAGATATATATAAATATCGTATGCATAAAACATAACATAACATAAACGTTCACGCCGTTTATCCCCGAAGGGGTTGGCAGAGGTACCAATACTTCTGAACTCACATGGCAGCGCCATCTAGTTTCCAGAGAAGGTACCCACGTTTTGCTTGGACAGTGTACTCACGTGATAGGGGGCAGGCCTATCGCCGTTTTGTACGAATACACTGTCACATGACTAAGTACAACTCAGCCATGTGGGTTTCCTCACGATGACTTCTCTCACCGTTAACAACCATGATAAATTAACCACACATATGACTTTAGAAAAGACAAATTGGTGTAGGCCTGACCCAGGATTGGAACTCACGCCCTTTTGTTTTCGGGCGGGTGTTCTACCCATTGGACTATCATGTCGTTATCACATCACATCGTATGCATGTTTTTGAATAATATGGTTTATAAAGATAACCTTTGAAATTGTAGTTATTAGTTTCTTTTTAATAAAAGTTAGATGAAAATAACCTATATTTTTTTACATACATACATATACTAACAGCTATAAATCAAAAGAAGGGGTAGCTAGAGCTAAGGAGTTAGAAATTCCTCAAGCACTTTTGGAAAGTTGAGTGGGGAAAAGAAGCCCAATATACATTATCATCTATGAAAAGAAGTTAAATTAAGGTTTTTGGTGATGGGTCTCCAACCATATCGCCTAAAATCCGTCAAAAGCCCCAATACCATTAGTTGCCCTTTGAACACCCACCGGAAGAAATGGGGTAGTGCTATTACTAGTACTACAAAGCACCCCAGTTGGTATAAACTAACTATAAATCAATATGGTTAAGTATACAATATAAGGCTATTTGTTTAAGTTTGGTAAGTTTTGTTTTATTATAAACTTGTAATAATTAAAAATAAATTGAAAAAAATATTCATTTTCCTCACTCTTGTTAAAAGAGGCAAAGCTTTTAAAATTTTATTCTGAAGATTTGACTAACATTTTATGAAATAACATCATGATTTTATGCAAGTGTTAAAAGACCTCATCTCCTGTGTTGAGAAAACGAGAAGTGTTAAAACGAGATCTTTTAGCTGGCTAGTTAGTTTTACTGCAGTTGTGTTTTCTTTTGGCAAATGTTTTAATCTGAAACAAATGAGAAAACTGAAAAGAGCTGTTTTTAAAAACATTTACCACCAACCATAATTTTACTTAACTAGTGTGACCCAAACTCTTACACAGTTTACTTAATCGTCATAACTTATTTTGATTTAAGAAGACTGACAAGTAACGACAGAGCCATTGTAATTACTTATTAATACGACAAACTACTTTAATGAGTAACTATTTTATTCAAATTTACTTGACCTTAACTGAGTGAGGAAAAGTGCACATAACGTGCTGCCTGAACAAAACTTAATTTATTTACCAATTTTTGACTTACAGATAAATGCTTTTATAAAAAACCATAAATACCCTTTTTATTCTTAAAGAACAACCATGGCACTCAACAATTAAAATAAAAGCAAAGGATATTAAAATATATTTATTATTCTAAAAGTACTGCGTAGTGTCGACTTAGAATAGCACTACCCCATTTCTTCCGGTGGATATACGTAAGAGGCGACTAACGGTATTGGGGCTTTTAAGGGATTTTTGGGCGATGCGGTTGGAGACCAACAACCTTTATTTTACCATCTTTTCCCCACTCAACTTTCCAAAAGTGGCTGAGGGACTTCTAGTTTAGCTCTGGCTACCCCTCCTAGGGATTTACAGCCGTGAGTATATACATGTAATCAAAAAATCTAGAGAAATAGTTCATTCGCATACTTGTAATTTAACTTATGCTCAAAACTATCTCAAAAGATGTGTTTGCAGGTTGGATTTGGTGCCTTGTTAAGTCTTCCAAAAGTGTTTCGTCACTAACATTCTGAGGCGGAGATGAACTTATTACGAGTTGACAAAGAAACTTGGCTGGCGCGACTACTTCCACCAACATCGTATGTTGATTATCTTTATTAAATTTCTGTTCATCAAGACAAAAGTCTGGGAGTTTAAATTCTAGTACACAATAGATAGCTTTTTGGCTTCATGAGGAATAATGTTTGTAATTGCTAAAATGAGAGTTACCAAAAGAAGGGGATCGATCCTTCTATAACTGTGTAGCGTCGGCTAAGACTAGCAGAATCTTATTTCTACCTGCAAGTGGCGTTCGCGGTTTAAGTGGTTATTGGGTCTTGTGGCTGCACATCCATCACCAACAAAACGATTTCCAAAAGTGGCTAAGAAATTTCTTTATCTGAAGCTCTGGTCATCTTTTTTTGAGATTTATAACCGTTATCATACGTATTTTTGTACGAGTATGTTCATGCATAATATGTTATTACAATCGAACAAACCGTTTCGGTGGAGTTTTGTTACAGACAGATTTTATGTTATCAAAAAAGAAACTTTCTTTGGTGAGGTAATAATCTATTTTCAAGGATATGGCAAAAAAGCAATACTGTTGCAATTTAAATTATATGTATTAAGTGTATAAATAAAAATATATATCATAATATTTATATGTATTATAAGTATTAATTTATTGTATCATATGTTATTTATATGTTTGTTAATAGTTTATTATTTCATAACTAGATTTAACTATGACTGGATTGTTGTATTGTTTGTGTAGATTAACGCATAGTTATCAGTTTCACCAAGTTGTTGTACATCTATCTCACATGACTATAATTTATTGACCTCTCCATTTAAAGGTTGTCTGGAAGAGATCGCTTTTAGTGATAAGACCGCCAAATGTACTTTTGTTATTTAATTCTGTGTATTTGTAAATTTTTCTCCATATTTGATATGCAATAAAGAGTTTTCTATTCTATTCTAATAAATGTTTTAAAAAAAATATTCTAGAATGGATAGAAATATAGAAAATACTTGTAAAGGTTCAAATTTAAACAACTCTTTGAATTTATGCTATTTTGGAGTCATAAAATATCTAAAATAATCTCATGAAAAGCCTTAATTTAGTAAGATAAAAAGATTTTCTCATAGAGAAGTCTCGAAGTGGGAAAGCCTGGAAATTTAGTGTTAGTCGAGACGGAAAAATTATCGAGTCACAGGTGGTAGAGAATTAAAAAATGCATTTCATCTGCACTTCTCGTAAATTTTTTGTTCACTTCTTATCATATTTACAATCTCCCTCTCTTTTTGTGGGTTTTAATTTTTGCTATCGTCTCCAAAACGTACCTCCAATAGTGGATAAGGAATTATTACCGTCTATGGCTACCCTGATCTGTGTTTTATAGCTTTGAGTATAGGTGTAGGTATTAACTCCTACTCATCAATCCTTAGTTGGTTGTAACTGGAAGTAAATGTGCTATAAAATTGCTCATTTAAATAGAAACCTACTCGCAATGTGAAAAGATGAAAGCAATCAACACACTCGCGTATCCTTCGCCACCACTTTGACAGATATACGCGTATATTCCTATTGAACCTATTTTGACATGTTATATACCCTGCCCTGATCATCAATAACTTTGTATAGTGGTTTTAGTTTCAAACGTGACATAAAATACGTAATATGATAAATATTTATCCGAAGCGAGTTCATTAAACCTACAAATAACAAAGCTGTATTTCTATGCATTTGGGTTAATCAATATTAACTGAAACCTTCATATGCGTTAAATGTATTATAAATCTATTATAAATGTCATCAAATATGTAAAACAGATCTTGCATATGCCAAATTATGCAAGATTATGCCAAAACAAAGATAATCAAATAAAGGATAACTTTAAGAACTTTTCTAATTTTATATACCTCTCAGAGCGGGTTGATTATCAATCAAGTGTTTTATCAATTAAACAAGGTAACAAGTGTTAAATCAAGGCTTCAAGTTTGTTTTAAGTTGTGCTTACAAAGGCCAGTTTGTTTAACAAGTTTAATCTAAGTAGAGCAACCTAAAGAGAGGGTGAATTCATGTAATCTAATATTGTTGTTCCGAAATACTCTAATTACGGTACTCTTTTTTTACGCCGATCATTTTCCATATATTTTTTATAGAAAAATGTACATTTAGTAATGTTTCATTGAAAATAACTTTAAAAAAATTAATCTTCGTTAAAATCATTTATTTGTTTTGGTTAATGTTCAAGTCCTCTTTTATTATATAACTAGTAAAAAGATAAACACTTATACTTGAAAAAAACAACCCATGACTTATAAACTCAAAGGTTATAAGTTTAACACCTTTTTAGTAAGTTCCTTTTTCAACATGGAACATGGTTTGGGCACATAGAGAGGATGGATGACAGTAAAGTGGTGAAAGAGATCTTTAGAGCCAATGTGGAAGGTAATGTTAGTAGAGGATGACCTCGGAGGAAACATTTAGATCAAATAGAAAATGTGCTCAAAAAGGCACGTGTTCGAAGTACGAAGAATAAAAGAGCATATGTATGACAAGATTGATGGATGTGAATGAAACTAGAGAGGTTTGCCAGGATAGTACAAAGTGGCGATCGATAGTCTCTGCCTACCCCAATGGGAACTAACGGCGTGAGAATATGTATGTATGTGTGTATGTTAGTAAGTTCGCAAACGTTCACGGCAAGGAATAAAAAAAAATGCCTTTTACATTCAAAATTCGCATGCATTAAAGTGCAAACTTCATTTTAGAGAGCAGAGGAAACAAACTACCAAGTGCGTCCCAGTTAAGGTAATAGAAAACCGGATTGGTAACAGTAAGTGGTGCACTTCTCAGCTTCACGAAGATTGATTACCACGGTGACTTCGCTAGCCCCTGATTGACATTGCAATTTACTTTATTGGCATTTAAAATTGACTTCCTAAGACAGTCTTTTACGTCCCTTAAGCTATATTAAGAAAGAATTTATTGAACAATATAAAGTTGGGTTTTACAGCTGCGTCTTTCGAAGAGATACGATAGATAGCCGTAAGATGAAGTACACTTCCAATTTAATTGGGTGACTGCTTTTAAGCACTTTAATCTTTTGTGTCCATTATTTTTTAAGGACAATTTGCAGATTGGATTTGTATGACAATAACAATACTTTTATAAAAAGACTTACTTTTCTAATTAACTTTAACAATCAATGATATTAAGAAAAAATACTCGAAAATTAAATTGGTTAAAGAAATATTGCTAAAAATACTGGGGGGCAATTTTTTAATTGGATTTCTTTGACTACTTAAATATATTTTTGAATAGAACCATTAACTTTCTGACTGATAGTACTAGTTTAGAATAACACTACCCCATTTTGTATTTAGATTTATAAGCTCAAGCTAATGAAGGGCTTTTTATAAAAATAATGACTCACATGTGAGTGCATAATAAGTAATTAATTACCCGAAATTAAATAATAATAGTTGTGTAGTGCCGGCTTAGAATAGCGCTACCCCATTTCTTCCGGTGGGTGTAAGTAAGACACAGGCTACCCCTTCTAGGGATTTATAGCCGTGAGTATATATATGTATGTATGTAAATAATAATAACTGGTATTAGAATATTGTCATAATTTAATCGCGGAATAAAATATAAATTGAAACAATTAAAGTCATGAAAAAAGTACACAGATGGCAAAAGAAACAGCAGTAAGTTTGGTCATTAAATTATGTTATTGATAAAGAAAGGAGTCACCTATCGAAAAGTTATCCTTAACCTTAAAAAAAAGAAAATCCGCACCCACGTGTGTGGAATGAAAGAACAAGGCAAGATATTTGAAAATTTTGGATGACGCAATGTTTTGTTTTAAAAATAGAATTTATACATCCGAAGGTATTTGAATGTTTCACAAATTATTTCAAAAATAGGTATATTAATAGAGACAGATATATGCAGGCTTCCCTACAGCTATGGTGTGGAAGCATGTTTTTGTACATGAAACATTTCACTGAAACACATTTACACCAATGTGATTTGCATAATAGAAAATAAAGAAACATCTTGCCTTAATTGGGAATTAATTGTAAGTTTAGAAATACTACGTCGTTTTAAAAAAAAAAGATGAATGTCCTAAAAAAATAAAAGATTTATTTCTACGAAAAACTTGCATGAGAATTCATTAATTAGATTTGTTTAAAATGGGTACTGGTTGTCTTTAATAAATATACGAAAGTTCGCTATTTTTTTTATTATTTAGAAATGGAAATTTTACTGCAGCTGTTCAAATTGATAGCGTTACTCTTATTTCTGATGAGTATACCAAATCTAAAAAAGTAAAAAATATCTAATTTAACACAAACCTTTTATTTGGTGTTATATATAATCTGTATGTTTTTCGCCTTAGGTACTCTACAATACAAAGGCGGGGGCCCGAAGTGAGAAAAAGAAAAGAGCATGTATGAGAAGAATAATGAATGTAAGGGAAGCAAGAGAGATTTGTAAAGATCGT
Source organism: Bedellia somnulentella (assembly GCA_963576735.1). Taxonomy (NCBI): domain Eukaryota; kingdom Metazoa; phylum Arthropoda; class Insecta; order Lepidoptera; family Bedelliidae; genus Bedellia; species Bedellia somnulentella. The sequence goes on along the minus strand of OY755177.1, from coordinate 11,824,628 downwards.
ACTAAGTAGCGATCGATAGTCTCTGCCTACCCCAATGGGAATAATGGGCGTGAGTATAAGTAAGTAAGTAAGTAAGTAATACAATGGTATTTCCCTCGTTGTTGCGTGGCCGTGAAATACCGTATATATATAGTATACTCAGCAATGATACCATTAAAAAGTTTTTCCAATTAAATTACCCTCCATAAGTTTGACGCAGTAACACGTGTCCTAATGAATCGGAAACTCTGTATCCCCAACAAAGTGAAACTGTGAAGTGTGAAATTAATGGAAGGCTTATCAATCGCGCTATATGAGGCTCGCAGATGTCGCGGGGCTAATAAATCGCTCGCATCTATTACCGATTCTAGCTTCACTAAACTGTTTCATCACCGTGTCACATGTGTGGCTTATATTCTGGTGAGAAAATGACAGTCGGGTTTATTCATACATACATAAACTCACGGCCATAGATCCCAAAAAGTGGTAGCCAGAGGTTCGAAGCTAGATATTTTTCAACTACATTTGGAAGCTGATAGGGGAGAAGATGTTAGAAATAAAGAATCGTGGGTCTCCAACCGCATCACCCAAAAAACACTTAAAAAGCTCCATACCCTTTATACTCTTTACCTTTAGTCGCCCCTTACCACATCCGTGGGTAAAAGGATGTAGTGACATTCTACGCCGGCACTACACGGCAAATGAAGCATAATAGCATATCTATTTATTATCTATAGTCGATTATCTGTAATACGAGACAATTAAGACTGTTATTAACTGACTGAATACGATTTTGACTAAAAGCTTTTAAGTTTACTTTAGTCAAACATACATATAATGAAAGTTCCTATTGGGGTAGGCAGAGACTATCAAACACCACTTTGTTGAGTCCTGCAAAACCTATCAAGGTTGATTAACATTCATCAATAATTTACACAAATCTTTTGATGCCTCGCTCTCGAGACGAGAATTTTAAGAAATTGCCAATGGGTGGTAAAATTGCCAATTTTTTTTTTTATTATTTTTATATATTTTTTGTCAACAAGACACCCTTTAGAAATTAGTCAAACAAGTACTGATTCAGCCCGAATATACATACATATCGCATGGATTTGATATGGTTAGTCAGTGAGTTTGAGTAAGTTAACTTTGTGTGTCAATTTATATTTTTTTATTAAAATAATTTTTCTTGACAAAATAACAATTTTATAGTTCTTACTGGTACTCTTGGTTGTTTTCTTATTTATATTTCAAAATTCAAATAGATCTTTGAATTGGCTCCTTGATATCGTTTCGTTTGTAAAACGACGTCGAATCCAATCAGCTTGCATTTCTTGATTTATTTGCAATCCTACTGGCAGCCATTAGGGACCCTGTAGAAACATATAAAAGTGCAATTTAATGACTTGTCAGGCTTACTACTTTGCCGATAAATAATTTATAAGTTTAAGTATGTTTATCTTTAATACATTTTTTTTGTGCCAAAGCTATGTCACAGATATGAGCTTGAGCTATTTTGATGTAGCACCATTCAGTATTGACGACGTTTGCAATAAAAACACAACACACTGCGATTGAACTCTCAAGACTCAAACGTTCACGCCGCATATCTCTGAAGGGATGGCAGAGGTACAAATATTTCTCAACAAACCACGAGACATTAATGTAAAGAATTAAGAATTCCCACGTTTTGCTTAAATAGTGTAATCAAGTGTTTTTGGATCAATACACTGTCTCATGATCATGAATAAGCACAACTTAGCCCCGTGGGTATCCTAACAATGTTTCTCCCCACCGTCAGTAACCATCATATATTCACCACGAATATGACATTTGGAAGTTTTAGGCCGGACAAGGGATTACACCCGATACCTATCTGTATGAAAAGTGCTTGTTCTCCCTACTGAGCTATCACGGTTGTACTCTATCAAAACATACATATACATACATACATATACTCACGGCTATATTTCCCTTGAAGGGGTAACCAGAGCTAAGGAATTACAAATTCCTCAGCCACTTTTGGAAGTTGAGTGGGGAAAAGATGGTAGAAATACCACAGATGGTATGGGTCTCCAACCGCATCGCCCAAAAATCCAATAAAAAGCCCCAATACCCTTAGTCGCCTCTTACGACACCCGTGGGTAGAAAAGGGGTAGCGACATTCTAAGCCGGCACTACATGGCAATTAAACTCTATAATGTATAAAATGAACTGATTAAGTCATTTATATTACTCTTGTACAGAAACAGAAATACTGCTCTGACGTCACACATACAAAGGTTATCCATTGGCGACACAAACTGCTTTGAGAATAATACAAGGATATATATTGCAGTACGATTACTTTATGTGATTCCAAACATATTAATGCATGGAACTGATACCCCTTTGGTTTGTAGAATATCAGTTATATTTGAACAAACAGTACCGCTATAGCTTATTTTACGTTGGTAGTTAACTTTGATGTCTGATATTCTGTATCAAAGTAAATGAGAATATGAAGGTAAGAACTTTTTGGATCCTTTATAAGTGCTAAAATACAAGTAAAATACACACTACGGACTCTTTCTTTTTAAAAGTTTAAAATATATTACATTTCGTTTCGAAAGTGTGAAAAAATACATACATACATACACATATACTCACGGCTATAATTGCTTTGAAAGAGTAGCCAGAGCTAGGTAATTAAAAATATCCTTAGCCACTTTTGGAAGTTGCGTGGGGAAGAAATGGTGAAATAAAGGTTGTCGGTGCTGGGTATCCAACCGCATCGCCCAAAAATCCCTTAAAAGCCCCAATACCGCTAGTAGCCTCTTACGAACACCCAGCGGAAGAAATGGGGTAGTGCTATTCTAAGCCGACACTACACAGCAGAAAAAATAGAAGTTTGAGGAATTTAGTGAGTATTTGTCAGGCTGTCGCCGTGTAGTGTCGGCTTAGAATAGCACTACCCCGTTTCTACCGATGGGTGTACGCAAGAGGCGACTAACGGTATTGGGGCTTATAAGGGATTTTTGGGCGATGCGGTTGGAGACCCATCACCAACAACCTTTACTTTATCATCTTTTCCCCACTCAATATTCCAAAAGTGGCTGAGGAATTTCTAATTCCTTATCTCTGGCTACCCCTTCTAGGGATTTATAGCCGTGAATATATGTTATGTTATGTTGTCAGGCTTCTCTTCATCTTGTGCAGATGAAGAGCAGCCTTTGTCTACTTCAATGAGAATTAATTGTATGAAATTAATTGTATTCTATCTGAAAGGGTAGACAAGTGGCCTTCCGAATTTGTAAAAACTTCGGAGGTAGGGAACGCAAACACTACTTAAAAGTGTAAAAGAAACAATGGATAGAAGAATTTCGCACTGGAAGCTATTGACACTGTAGCTCAATTGGCGATGGCAATTAGCGACGGGGGCGTATACCCGAGGTCGCGGTTTCGATCCCCGCCGGTGTCGAAATTTTTCTTTCCTTTATTTATTAGTAATAATCCCCACATGAGGTTTTCATGAACAAAAACATTCAAATTAAGTAAGTATGTCTTACCTTCTTCGCCACAGCGGTTTTCTACGTACATTATTTTACAAATCCATTAGCTCCATATGCTGCTTTGGCTTACTTACTAAAATCCATACATACATACATATACTCACGGCTATAAATCCCTAGAAGAGGTAGCCAGAGCTAAGGAATTAGTAATTCCTCAGCCACTTTTGGAAAGTTGAGTGGGAAAAAGATGGTAAAATAAAGGTTAAAGTTCTCCAACCTCATCGCCCAAAAATCCCTTAATAGCTCCAATACCGTTAGTCGCCTCTTACGTACACCCACCGGAAGAAATCGGGTTGTGCTATTCTAAGCCGACACTACACAGCAAAACAATATCTAAATCCATCTGATTAATATATACTCTTATACACTAATTTAATCATCTTTATCCCTATATCATCATGCAAATAGCATTCTACATCCATCGTATAAATATAGAATAGAATAGAATAACTCTTTATTGCACATCAAACACAAATTTACAAAAATAATAATATGATCAAACAGTTTACAGTGAGGTACAATTGGCGGTCTTATCGCTAAAAGCGATCTCTTCCAGACAACCTTTGGAAGGTGAGATCGATAAATTAATTATTTGGGTAGATGCACAAAACAAGGCCAGAGTAAAAAAACATAATAATCTATTAAGCTTACTTAAAACTAACTTATTTAATTTAAATAACAATATAAATATTAATCATACAAAATAATATAGATATTTAACGAATATGAACACATACATATATAACTACATACTTTTATATATACAAGCAATACAAATACCTTAATAAAATACACATATACGTTTTAGAAATATAATTATAATATATATAGTTTAAAAAGCAACAGTATTACAGCGCTTCAGTGAGATAGTGTCGTTTCACCAGATCGTTGAACACATTCAGTGATTTAGCCAATCGCACCTCCACAGGAAGTGCGTGAAGTCAGGAAGTGATATACTTACTTACTTACTTACTTATACTCACGCCCATTATTCCCATTGGGGTAGGCAGAGACTATCGATCGCTACTTAGTACGATCTTGACAAACCTCTCTTGCTTCCCTTACATTCATTATTCTTCTCATACAGAAGTGATATACATCTCTATAAATATATAAATCACTTAATTATGGCGATACAAAATCTAAAATATCTTTAGAAGCATTAGGCGTATAATTATATGCCGGTATACATTAACAGATAAATGAAAAGCATCTGTTGACTGCAGTAAAGCACGTAAATTTAAGAGCAAAAGACAAATATCATTTCACTCCACCCCTTATTGCCAAGGTACTGGAAGCGGCGCCACGATAATTAAACTCAAAAACGCCAGCCCTCATCATTCAATCTGATTTCAGAAATTAAACAAGACAGCCAATTATTGATATTGAATCGTTCCGTAACCTTTTTTAAGGATTTCCTGGCGTCGAGCCTCTTAACTCGAAAAGTCTGAAGTAAAAGAATGTGAAACTTTTAGTTGGTATATTGTAATCGATGTTCAATCCAATTATTTTATTCAAGTAGTATGACTCCATTCTATCCCTTAAGTAAGTAGATAAAGTTTACTAAACTAAATACTTTGTATTTGTGTTTACTCTATAACGGAACAAGTTTTTTTGTTGAATTTTTTTACATACATTCATACATATACTCACGGCCATAAATTCCAAAAAAGGGTAGCCAGAGCTTCAGAGCTACAAACTCCTCAGCCGAATTTGGGAGTTGATAGGGGAGAAGATGGTAGAAATAAAGCATCTTTTTACTGCAATGTAACACGTAAATTTAAGAGCAAAAGACATATATCATTTCACTCCACCCCTTATTGCCAAGGTACTGGAAGCGGCGCCACGATAATTAAACTCAAAAACTCCAGCCCTCATCATTCAATCAGATTTCAGAAATTAAACAAGACAGCCAATTATTGATATTGAATCGTTTCGTAACCCTTTTTATGGATTTCCTGGCTTCGAGCCTCTTAACTCGAAAAGTCTGAAGTAAAAGAATGTGAAACTTTTGGTTGGCATATTGTAATCGATGTTCAATCCAATTATTATGTTCAAGTAGTATGACTTACTTTTATCCCTTAATTAAGTAGATGGAGTTTACTTAACCTAATAGTTTGTATTTGTTTTTATTCTATTGCGGAACTAGTATTGCTATATCAAGGTAAAAAGTAGTCGCTACCAGAATTACTGGTAACTCTGCCAGCCCTTCGGGAATATTCGGCGTAACGGTGATTTGGTTCGAGATTATGATTAAACCAAATATTGCAGATGGTTGCAATTCACCTTCTCTTAATTTTTTTATACTTTGTTACATAAAATAATTCGGCTTGATATCTTAGGCTTTACATCAATGGTATTGTGTATTGCTGTGTAGTGTTGGCTTAGAATAGCACTACCCCATTTTATCCGGTGGGTGTACGTTAGAGGCGACTAACGGTATTAGGGCTTTAAAGGGATTTTAGGGCGATGCGTTGGAGACCCATCACCAACAACCTTTATTTTACCATCTTTTCCCCACGCAACTTCCATAAGTGGCTGAGGAATTTCTAACTCCTTAGGTCTGGCTACCCCTTCTAGGGATTTATAGCCGTCAGTATATGCATGTATGTATGTATGTACCAAGTGTATACTTATAGTACAGTAAAGGTAACGTTTTTATCTCTGAAGTTAAGTAAAAATCAGAGCTTTCTCTCAAAGAGATCCAAGTCCAGCAAAACAAGGCTAGGTAATAACGACACAGTAAGCTCGCTATAAACGTTTCGGTTGTCATTTGGTGGTTTTCCAAATTGCGTCACAAAAACGACACTTAGTTTTATTGTTAGTGCCACAAGAACACAATGAGACTGTTTTAAGTGTTTCTGGTTACAATTTCATCTTTCTTATTTTTGTAATAATAGTTGGGAATGCCAGCTATTGCTTTAAGTTTCTTGTAATTAAAATTTTGCTGTGTGGTGTCTGTTTAGAATGGAACTACCTCATTTGTTTTGTAAGTGTTCGTGGGAGGTGATTTAGGGTAATAGGGCATTGACCATTCACCCTTACATAAATTTTAGTTCCGCAGGACCGATGGATGCGTCGCGTGGTCATGGATGAACCTTTCCCTTGCTAATCGTGGGAATCCAAATGTTCGGCAATGTGGAGTGGGCTCACCGCTCATCATGCAATTGTTTCTCGCAGGGAAAAAAGTGAGCTGAACTGTGTGGAGAGGTGCATGAAAGCTAGAGGAGCATGTATGATTATGGGTGAAAAAAATGAGACGTTCTGTGTGTAAATGAAACAAGCAAAAATGAAAATAACTACCAGAACTTGGTAAAATGTTAGCGATAGTGATAGAGCTTGCCGAAGCGTGGGACAAGCTAAATGCTATTCTGCACACTTAAACGAATTCGGGACTAGTCCGATATTTTACAATATGTCATATATCGTACTAAGTGGCGATCGATAGTCTCTGCCTACCCCAATAGGAATAATGGGCGTGAGTATAAGTAAGTAAGTAAGTATGTCACGAAAAGTCTTTGTAGGTATTTTTTCGTAAAATAAGTTTGTAATGCACGAGTTTAATGATTTGGCACGAGTGCATTGAATTGTTACGTAAGCAAGGTGCTTAATGTTATTCTTTTTAAACTCCAATTTAGGTAAAAAAAAATATTTTATAATGCTTTTTTTCTCATAGTATAAAACAACATTAGGCAGCCCTTAATCGACAAAGTCAGGTCTTTGAAGTTACTTTAAAAACAATTCTTTTGTGTTAGCTTTAGCATTTATACATATGAGGTATATGAATAAATAAAAACAAACATATTGTACTAGTCGCTTTATAATACATATCGAAAGAAATAGATTGGTTGTATTATTGTAATTCATGAACACATATCACACAAATTACAATCTAATATATAAAATTCACATGTTTCAATGAAATCCGGTGTCAATAAAATTTTGCATTCACATTCGACAGGTATGAGAAAAGTTTCTAACATTTTATTATTTCCTAAGTGAAAAGAGTTGTCATTCAATTTTTGTTTCGTAGACTAGACATTCCCTAGAAATAATTTACATTGCTAAACAACGTTTGCCAGGTTAGCTAGTTATATAATAAAAAGGATCAAAACGTTCAAGTTAACAATTTACATCGTCTAAACGTTTAAAATCCACTTTAAGTTTATTTTCACCGAAATTAAGCTTTGCCGTATTTGCGAGATGTAATATTTGTAAAAGCAAAACTTATAGCTTGAGATTAAAAATAAATAAGAAGTTTAAATAGCAGCGTCCTCGACAGTCGCTTTCTTAATGAGAGACGACGGCGAGTTTCAAGTCTTTTATTTCGTCGCGAGCACTTCACCAATCTTATTTTTCATTCTTTACACATACTGGGGAAATTCACAAAAATAAACCATGTTCCGTTATTGGATTATATTTGTTAATGTTAAATTGCTCGACCAAAGTTTACAGTGCAGTTTTTAATTTTTGAGTTATTTATTTTAGTACAAATTCAATTGACACGGATATACGAGTTGCACTGATTCGAACTAATTATTAATAGAAACTCATTTTCCTTTACTATATTTTCTTTTAAGTTTGCCATATCAAAGATATACTAAAAAAGACAACTTTTAAGAAAACGTCTTATCTAAAAATTATAAAGACTAATCCTTTAATAAACTTCACAACAAATCCTCACAAAGATAACAAAACAAATCATCCATATAGTATCGAGACTTAAATAAATACTTGAGAGCGTCCAACCCGAGCGCAACAAAGAAATGTCTAAGTCTTTCCGTAATATGTGCTTGTCTTTTAAGAGCTTTACAGTTTTCTTATATAAAGCCTCGTAAAGATATGTGGTAATCTATGTCTATCTGAGCAGTGAAGAGAGCGCTCCGACTTAATGAACTCTTTACTAATTGAGTCTACAGACTCCACTTAGTTAGGTATTGTCGTCACAGTCTTTCATTATACGACACATTGTTCTTACGTTCGCATAATGTGAGTGTGGATTTATTCACTTGAAGATGAAAAGATAGATTTAATTGTGAGTAATGTGACTTATGACGATGAGATAATGTAGAGAAAGCTTACTTAGGGTTACAACTATTTTTGTACCGAATTAATAAATAATGTACTATAGTAAAATACTAGGATTATAAATGAGTAAGTTGAATTTCTAGATAAATAATTGAAATTGCAAAAACGCCGGTCTTTTTACATCGATGATATGTGTAGAGTGAGTGGACACAAAAAGACCGGCTTCCGAAGTATAAATAATAAAAAACCATGTATGAAAAGGATGGCGGATATAAATAAAGGTCGTTTACAGTGGCGATCGATAGTATTCGCCCACCCCAATGATAACTAATGGTGTAAGTAAAGTGTATAGTCCTGCATGGACGATATTATGTTCCAGACTGTCCATATTGGTGAAATCGTCTGTATTACAATTTAAGTCCATAACTTAGAATATATACTTAAACAATAAAGCCTTAACATTTCTGGGTTTTGTGTTATCCCTACTTAAGACGCCTGGTATCTCTGAAGTTGATTAAAGTCTAGCTCCTCAAATTTCCGAGCAAAGCCAATATTATTTTTAATAAAGACGTTAACAGCTTTCATAAAAGAGAATACAGAGGTCGGCAGTATTACGTCTTTATATTTTTAATAAACTTTTAATATTTCATAACGCAATGAGGTGTAAAGTGCTGCTTTCATATTTTTGTAATATACTACTTGAGATATTTAACTTGCATTTTGTTAATCACATGTTTTTCACATGTTAAGCTGTGTAGTGTCATAGAATAGCACACACTTATTTTTTTCATGTGAGTGCCGTACTAGGCAAGTAAGGGTTTTAACCATTCTTTATTTTAAATGTGGGCTTGCTGAGTTTATCGTAATATAAAGTATCTGGTTTTTTAAATAACATACATCTTGTAAAGATTGTTCCGAATCGCAACCGGATAAGAAATGGTTTAGTGTTATTCAAAGCTACTACACTACATTTAAGATAAGCAATGTAATAAATTATAAATAAATAAACTAAGCAAAAGGAAAATAAAATCCTATATCACAAAAAACTAGCGAAAATTTTACATTTGCCTGGATTACACAACCACTTGATAGTCACTGCTCATTATAAACAAAAAAATTTACGAATAAATAAAGGAAAGAAAAATTTCGACACAGGCGGGAAATTTTTCTTTCCTTTATTTATTCTTTATTTATTAGTAATAATCCCCACATGAGGTTTTCATGAACAAAAAGATTTAAAAAAGTATACGTTTCAAAAACCATAATGACAAAATACTAAGTTTGTATAAATGTGTATTATTTCTATTAAATATTTTACACAAAGACATATAACTGTGCTCAGTAATTAAACGAGTTCTACCAAACAAAGGTATATTTTGTTGCATTTGCTCTGCTCATTAAGCATTTTCATATTTATTTGCTACCCGTAACTACATTTACGGATGATGCATATTATGTGTTCGCAGCAGACAAGTAATTAATTTCAAACTTATCTAGACTTACAGCTATTATTTTAATAATAGAGCTTAAGGATCAACTTTACCTTAACCAGTTATTGAAAACAGCGGTGGCAAATGGCAATATTCATCATCTCTTGCAACTCTTTAACCGACGTAATTAGCACTTGATTATCAGCATATAAGAGGCATTTGATGACGAACCCACCTATTCTCAGTCCTTATTCACTTTCATGCAACTCTATCAGACAGTAATCCATAAATTAATTGACGAGCCACGGAGAAGCTACACATCCCTGTCGGACACGCCTAGAGATACTGAACATGTCCGTGTTTTCTCCGTTTATTCTTACACATGCACCAGAGAGAGAGTATAAGGGTATATTGATGAATGTTATACAATATACAATAAGCTACCACTGCTAGGGCTATTAGATTTTAGTATAATGATATTAATGATACGTAAAATATAAGTAAGAATAATCAATTTAATTACTGTTTATTATTAATAAATAAGATTGAACAATTTTAAATGTTAAATTTCTCAGTACCTACCGGATTCAGCGGCTGACTTAATTTACTTCTAATTAGACTTTGTTGTATGAAAATCCTCATGTGGGGATTATTTCACTACACCAGTAAGGTGTTAAGAAACAAAGAAAAACAAATTTCGCATCAGTGGTTACTTGGCGCCATAGCTCAGATAGCGGAGCGACGGCGTAAACCGGGATGACGCGGGTTCGAGTTCTGCTGGTGTCGAAATTTTTCTTTCATAACATAACATAACATAAACGTTCACGCCGAATATCCCCGAAGGGGTTGGCAGAGGTACTAATACTTCTGAACATCACGTGTCATTGTCACCTGGCGTTCAGAGTACCCACGTTTTGCATGGACAGTGTACTCACGTGATAGGGGGCAGGCCTATCGCCGTTTTGTACGAATACACGGTCACATGACTAAGTACAACTCAGCCATGTGGGTTTCCTCACGATGTTTTCCCTCACCGTTAACAACCGTGATAAATTAACCACACATATCTATACTAATATTATAAAGCTGAAGAGTTTGTTTGTTTGAACGCTAGGATCTCAGGAACTACCCAATCAAATTGAAAAATTCTTTTTGAGTTGGATAGTCCATTTATTGAGGAAGGTTTTAGGCTATATATCATCACGCTGCGACCAACAGGAGCAAACTATCAGCGAATAATGTTGCAAAAACGGGGTAATTATTCATACTAAGGCTTCCGTTGTGTGCGCTGCGTAAACGGTTTAAGTTACCCAAAAAAAAATGTATTAAAGAATTATTTCTCTTTAAATGATCTAAAAAAATGCCCGGGAGAGTATATGTCTAACTTTTAAGTTTCATTTACTATAACCATTTTTATGGTAAATTTTGGTCGAATTTAATGCATAATTGCCATAATGTTTTATCAACATAATATTAATCTTTATCCAAATAAATATGTTGTTGATTGAGAGTATTTAATTGAGAACAAAATTGTCCTTGACATCACTTAATTTAAATAAACATCTTAGAAGATAATACAATTTTTAAACTACTCCGTAATAAAATTTACACGCGTGTATGAAGCGCAAGACAAGACGCTGCGCTGGCCGGCGAGCGAGGTCACCTGCGCGAGAAGCTTATGTTGAAGCCTTATCCTATTAATATTATAAATGTGAAAGTTTAGATGTTTGTGTGTTTGTAGCTAAATGAAGACTAATTCACAGAACGTATTTAAAATAAAATTTACAGGAAGCAAGATAATGATCCCAATTAACACAATAGGACACTTTCTATCCCAGAAAAATTAAGAGATCAATAAATTTTCTTAAAAAATGGGTAAACAGACTAAGAAGAATCAATGCTCAGCCGAAACTACTATACTTATAAACTTAAAATTTATACATACATACATACATACATATACTCACGCCATTAATTCCCATTGGGGTAGGCAGAGACTATCGATCGCCACTTCGCACGATCCTGACAAACCTCTCTAGCTTCGTTTACATCCATCAATCTTTTCATACATGCTCTTTTATTCTTCATACTTCGGACGCCAGCCTTTTTGAGCACACTCTCAATTTGGTCCAAGTGTGTTCTCCGTGGTCGTCCTCTACTAACATTACCATCCACACTAGCTCTATAGATCCCTTTTACCAATTTTCTATCATCCATCCTCTCTATGTGCCCAAACCATCTCAACATTCCTTTTTCTATCTTTCTTACAATATCATCTTTCACACCACACTTTTCACGAATAACACTATTTCTCACTCGGTCACACAATCTAACATTACAAATTTATAAAGTGAAAAAATTGTGAGGAGACTGAAAAACACCTTTTTTCTCATCGCATGACAGAGACCCTCAAGAGGTCAGTTAAATATTTCAGTTTGACGACGTGAAAGTCTACACTTTTGACAGTACGAAGTCTGTGGGGTCAGCTAGTGTCTTTATAAAAGACAAATTGGTGTAGGCCCGACCCGGGATTTGAACACTAGTCGCTTGCACGTTAACCGGTGTTCTACCCATTGAGCTATCACGTCGTTATTTTTCTTTCCTTAATTGATTAGTTAATTTACTTCTACGTTATATCCCTCGGAAGTAGGAAGAGTACTTTGAACAATCCTGGTACACTCCTTTTAATTTTTTACACTCTAGAAATCAGACGACCACCTTTTTAGCAAAAAATGGTCTTACTGATTCAATTAGGCTTATATTTTAAATATTTGTTATTCAAAAATAGTTTAACTATCGATGTGTTCATTTAAAAAAAAAATGTCTTCACACTTTTACTTCATACATTTTGATACTTACATCGGAATTTATAACGGACAGTTTCCATTCATATTGTTTAATATATGAACAACCCTTACCTGAACTATTTACTTTTTAAGTGCATATTTAAATACCTACTTACCGTGGTAGTGGTAACCCCTTTTGTTCTTCTTTCAATGTATTCATCACACTTCCCTTGTATTTGGGAGTTGTTTTATTTGCTAAATATACAAACTCCCACTTATTTCACTGTATTATTGTCCAAAGGGTCTAGCAGGCTAAACTAAGAAGATTGGTCCCCGCAGGGGATGTGGTTGTAATTTGAGGTGCAGTAGTGGCAGGCCCTAAGAACACTATATGCGTAATATCAGCCTTTGAACTTCTTTTGTTTTAGACTTATTTACGAAAATGTCAAAAAATCATGGTAATTTTTAAACTGCGATATTAGCTAATGCGATATGAATGTCTTTAAAAATATGCATTATGAACCCCATTTCATGCTCTTTAATTCTAAATTTATTTGGTTACTCTCGCTTACTTGGTTTAGCTAATATTGCAATTTAAAAATTACCATGATTTTTTGACATTTTCGTAAATAAGTCTAAAACAAAAGAAGTTCAAAGGCTGATACTACGCATATAGTGTTCTTAGGGCCTGCCACTACTGCACCTCAAATTACAACCACATCCCCTGCGGGGGCCAATCTTCTTAGGTTAGCCTGGTAGACCCTTTCTCTCTCTCTCTTGAATGGAAATTATATAGGTCAGATAAATGTTATTTATATTATTAACTACATCGTCTAGATTATATTGCATATCACAGGTCATTGAACTTTTATAGTGACTAAATTTATTAGTGTTATATATCGCTCTCTATTTATTTAGTCAAATGCGCCCTCCAAATGATAACCAGAAATTTTATTTGTGAGTCAAACCTTAAACCGTATTACTTTGGGAATCTCATTCAAACCTCTAGGTTATAAACCAAATATTTAAACGATTTTGGACCTAAAAGCCAATTATTTAAATACACACAAAACAATTTATGAATGTTGAGCATAATTTCCTGTTGAAGTTGACAAGTAAATGCTACAATTTAAAAGAAATATTTGCCATTGTTGTTACAATAACAAAGAATGATTGCTGTTCAACAGCGTCGGAAGCAATCCCATCTGCATTTTTCTTTTGCTTTTTTGAAACAGATAATGAATATAGTTCGTGAGAGAAAAGTCGAGTGCTTTTTATTCACCTTAGGACACAGTTTCATTACAGACAGAAATTGAAAATACTATCGTGGCAGTTTCATCTGTAACTAAAATACTGTTGTGAATTGTTGGACTGTAATATGAAGTCGATATTTGCTATTCATGATTTACACTTTTATTTCTTATTTGCTTTTATCTCTAAATATTCATAAAAATTAACCTAGAGAGGTCTCAGAAATCATAATTTATTTAGGTCACTCTAACTAGACACTATATTTTTATATTTGAAATTATGGTAAGATATATACTAACGGTGTGGTGTGAAAGATGATAGTGTAAGAAAGATAGAAAAAGGAATGTTGAGATGGTTTGGGCACATAGAGAGGATGGATGGTAGAAAATTAGTAAAAGGTATCTATAGAGCTAGTGTGGATGGTAATGTTAGTAGAGGACGACCACGGAAAACACACTTGGACCAAATTGAGAGTGTGCTCAAAAACGCTGGCGTCCGAAGTATGAAGAATAAAAGAGCATGTATGAAAATATTGATGGATGTAAACGAAGCTAGAGAGGTTTGTCAGGATCGTACGAAGTGGCGATCAATAGTCTCTGCCTACCCCAATGGGAACTAATGGCGTGAGTTCATAAAGATTTCGCTAGAAAAGGCATGCAATCGACGTGTGAGGAATGAAAACATTTATAAATGTTTGTTAAGCTCGACTGGTTTACGAGGATCAAACATAGTGGCAATGAAAACTCTCTGTTTATCTCAACTGGAATTAATGACATTAGATATATGTTCCTGGTATAAAATTAAACAGTATCTACTCTCCGTAAACTACTTGGATGAAGTAAATATGCATGGTATTTATTTCCTATCGTAACATCATCATCACTATTCAGAAAGAAGACGCTACTATTGCAACTATGGTGTAAAAACTTATTTCTTTTGAAGTCGAAATATTTTATGAAGTTCGTGAAAACAAACTAAACAATTAAAGTTTAAATCATTTGATTCGGACAACTGCCCGAAACGAACCTTCTGAATCTAAAACATGATATTATTGTATTGATATCGGGACTGTCTGAACGGAATACGAAAATATCCATTATGTAAATAGATACATAAACTCACACCATTATTTCCCATTGGGGTAGGCAGAGACTATTGGTCGCCACTTTGTACGATCCTGGCAAACCTTTCGAGCTTCGTTTACATCAAGCGTCGGGTAAAATGTATTTAAATTACTAATTAACAATTTCAATTTCAAAATGTAATTTATCAAATCAATTACTAATTACAATTTCCACAAAGTAATTCAATTAGTTTTCGAAATTAAGTAATTTAGAAAAAGTAATTGGAATGACTTCTTGAAGACAAAATGAATTGAATAAAATAGTGCAGAAGAATTTTTCAATAAACTAGTTTATTTAAAATCTGTTTAAAAAGAAATTAAACGTTTGTGTTTCTATTTACTAATAAATTTTTAGGTTAGATTTAAAAACCATTGTCACTTAACCATCTCGTCCGAGAATAGTTGCGTATGAAACAGCAGTGATGTGTTGAATTTTTAAAGACATTTTTTATCTCTGCGTGTCTATTTAGCATTGCTGTATCGTTATCATTGTAAGTTAAAAAGTGTGTTAGTAAACTATCAGGTTTTTTAAAAGTTAACCATTAGTATTTGTTCGCCTTCCGAAGAGTCTGTTTCTAAATCAAAATATCTTCATCTTGTATGCAATAGTAATTATTTAATTAAATCAGTAGTTGCTGTAATTGCAAATATAAATTAGTTCAGTATTTGAAAATAAATGAATTTGAATTACTTGTAGTTAAATTACAAGTAATTAAAATACAAAAGTATTTAATTACGCCCAATACTGATTACATCAATCAATCTATTTATACATGCTCTATGTTTCTTCATATTTCAGCCGCCTGCCTTTTTGAGAATACTCTCTATTTCGTCCAGGTGTCCTCCGTGGTCGTCCTCTACGCACATTACCTTACACGTAGGCTTTATAAATCTCTTTTACCAATTTACAACCATCCATTCTCTCTATATGACAAAACCATCTTAACATTCTTTTTTCTATCTTTTTTACAATATACTTTCACACCATTACAATAGCAGCACTTAAATGAGCTAAGATAATGTGATAATACTTAACCATAATTATTTTTACACGTTGTTCGTACAAAACACTTCTCTTTGTGGTGCTCTGCATGATGCAATAACCACAAAATACCCCGTTTTGCTAGATTTATTTATTACAACACTACACTATACGCAACAGAACAAATTTTATACATACACTGGAGATATTTAATGAAAAGATATTTAATGTTATTATCAATTCGTTACTTTGACGTTCATCACGAGGACAGTTGTGTATGATATAACCTAAATTACAACTACAATATAATTCCATGTCCAAATTATGAAATAATTTTGTCGTCACCAAATGTACATTTTGTTTTGTCCGCCAAATCCGTAAACTTAATAATTTCGAAGATGAAAACCTATACTTTAAAATATTAAGTAAGTTTCGTAGAGCTTTCATCCAAATTGAGGCAGTTTCTTAGACCCAGTTTACTTCTAAGAAGGCAAAACAAAGCTAAATTAACCCAGGCTTATCAACCAGTAACTCATTTGGCTCGATCCCAATGTTCCACGAATCAGAAACACAAGGCAAGCTCTTAATATGCAGAAGAAATAAAGCTTGCTCTCAAGATTTACTATCAAACTTATTAAGAATCTGATCTAAATAACAAAAGGAAATAAAAAGTTCACGTCTTTTAATCTATGTATAACTTATCTACTTTATTCAATATGTTTAGCTTTGTAGTGTTGGCTTTGAATAGCACTACCTCATTTTTTTCCATGGGTGATCGTAAGAGGCGACTTAGGGTATTGGGGCTTTTTCTTCCCATTGGTGATCGTGACGTTAGAGGCCACTTTATTGTACAATCTTTTCCCCTCAACTTCCAAAAGTGGTTGAAAATTTCTTATTCTCGGGCTCTGGCTTTAAGGATTCAATTCATTCATTTATTAGCATTATTTTCATACAGGTAAGGTAAGATCTTAACAAAGCATTATCTATATCCGTAAGCATATGTATGTATGTAAATATGTTTTTAAGCAGAGGTTATATTTCGTTCTTCCAAAAATAACTCTAAACAGTTACCTTACACGGTTTTTCTCTCTCTCTCTCTCTCTCTCTCTCTCTATATATATATATATATATATATATAAATATATATATATAAATAGAGAGAGAGAGAGAGAGAGAAAATACCATGAACGTTTCCTTTAAGGCTAAGATTTTTCTATTTTTGTGAAACAAAAATATATATATTTATTTATATATATATGTACTTACTCTTATAGTATCGCAATTATATATTATGTATTAGCCGGAGAATCCGGGTGAAATCGGGAATTATTAATTCTTCAGCCACTTTTGGACGTTGCGTGGGGAAAAGATGGTGAAATAAAGGTTGATGGTGATAGGTCTCCAACCGCATCGCCCAAAAATCCCCTAAAAGCCCCAATACCGTTAGTCGCCTCTTACGTACACCCACTGGCAGAAATGGGGTAGTGCTATTCTAAGCTGACACTACACAGCATATACTTAAGATCATGATGATACAAGACATCATGATAGACTTAAGAATAAAATTTTCGCAAAACTATAAATTAATATACGCAGTAAGTAGAATAAAAAGAGCCATGTAGTGCCAGCATAGGATGGGTGGTAGGAAGCCCACGGCGACTAACGGTGTGGGATTTTTCTAAGTGGTTTTTGGGCGATGCGGTTGGAGACTCATAACCAACGATACTTTATTTCTACCATCTCGTCCCCTATTCAACTTCCAAATGTGGCCGAGGATTTTTTAGCTCCAAAGCTCTGGCTACCCCTTTTTGGGATTTATGGCCGTCAGTATGTAAGGATGGATGTATGTATTATACAATAGTTAATCTATCGTTGAGTTAGTATCCCATAATACAAGAATGCTTAGTTTGGGGCTATGTTGATCTGAGTATAATATTTCCGTATATTATTTATTTATAACATAACATAACATAAACGTTCACGCCGTTTATCCCCAAATGGGTTGGCAGAGGTACCAATACTAATGAACTCACATGGCAGTGCCATCTAGTGTCCAGAGAAGGTACCCACGTTTTGCTTAGACAGTGTACTCACGTGATAGGGGGCAGGCCTAATGCCGTTGTGTACGGATACACTGTCACACATAGATGTACTAAAAACGTTAGATAGGTCATTTACGATCGTGCGGTAGATGAACGCACACCACTAGAAATATATCCAAACAACACACCAAGCAAGGGCTAAAAAGAGATGAACAAATTTTCTCTGCACCGTCGTGAAATATGACACTAAGACGACCGTTTGACAAAGAATAATTTAGACCTTTACAAACGATTTATTATAATATAAATTATAATTAAAACATTGTAAATTTATAATACTTACGAATGATAAGTAATCTCATCATTTTAGTAGCTTTTCTCCTATAGTTTGTGCAAAATCACATCACACACGACGGCATTCTCGATTATTTTGATAAACAAACACGCCAAAACAGGTGAACGATTGCGACGGCAGCTAGTGTGCGACTGAAGTCAGATGATCCATTTAGCCTATTTTCTAAGTGCCACTTATGAGCGCGCATGACGTATCTACGGTTTTTTATTAGTACATCTATGGACGCTTATTAGTACATCTATGCTGTTACATGACTAAGTATGCCATGTATCAGCCATGTGGGTTTCCTCACGATGTTTTCCCTCACCGTTAACAACCATGATAAATTAACCACACATATGACTTTAGAAAAGACAAATTGGTGTAGGCCCGACCCAGGATTGGAACTCACGCCCTTCTGTTTTGGGGCGGGTGTTCTAGCCACTGGACTATCATGTCGCTATATATATTATTTATTTATATCGATCACCGCTTTTTATGAAGCTAACAAACAACTTTTGCTTCGTACTAATTTAGCATTTTTTCATACCTGCTCCTTTATTTTTCCCTTTCGATATTACTGACATAAACGATATTTGTGGCCTAGTGGATAAATAACAAGTTTTTGAGTCGGGGGTTAGAATCGCGCTACAACATTTAAGTGAATATGAGGGATGTGTTTTTCAATTTCAGTGTCACACATATTATAATAATGTATATTATTTATATTCATTTTGAATAAATAGTTGTTACACCATAAATAAATAAATATAATATAATAATAAGTATACCATAAGTAATGAAATTGCACTATTTCTAAATTGTCACAGTATAAATAATAATAACGGAAACTTATAAAAAAATAACATTCACATAATAATAAAAAAAAATACATTATTATATTTAAAAATAACTAACTACTATTAACCGTTAAATGGTAACTAAATATCTAAAACAATAAAATAAGTTATCTACTAACAGACTCATGCGCAAAAGCACCCATGATGCCCGCCGCATTGCCCCGCTGGATTGCTACCGAGAGTCTTTGACTCAGGAAAGCACCAGCACGAGCATCATGGCCATTTTCGCGGAGCCTCCTGCCAATGTCCCTTATGAATGTAATGGCCTCGGAACCCCACACACCAGATGTCTCAAACGCCACTGGCACGAACAAGTAATTAGATTTAAGGGGCTCGTTCTTCGCGTGCTTAAGCCTTGAAGCCGACTCTGCAGCAGCACCTGCTTGTCTGATGGTCGAGGGCAGATGGGATGGAGCATAAGTGCTGACACACGTTGCATCCCAGATTAAGCATCTTCCTCTCTCCCACGGGACCAAAGTGAGCCCATCCGGCCGCTTACCATCCGTCCGGCTCAAACCCGGTGGCTCCACCACACACGGAATATTGGCAGATACCAGCGCCCTCCGAATAATGTCGTTCAAGGCATGATGGCGCGGAAAGCGACCAACACACCTTAAACAGTTCAAACCATGATGGCCATTTACCTCTACCACCGCGCCACAAAAACAACGATGCCTCTCACACACTTTACAGCCAAGAAATAATGCTAGTATGTTTTCAAAATCATTTATTTGGAATTACAAGAGCACAGCATAGTTAGTCGATATTAATACAAGGAAACTCAGTCACGGCCGAATTGCATGTAAATATTTAATATCTCAATTTGTAATTGCACTTGCTTCATGAATAAATTGATCTGTGTAAAATCACCCATTATCTGATTATTATTTCCACATTCTAGCATTACTTGCCAGTCTTGTCTATGCCTGTGTATAATGCCCACGACTGTATTTTGTTTTATCTGTTATACATTTTTATTTTAAGTATCATCGTATAAATATATGTTTTAGAATAGTTCATATAAAATAACTATTTATTCACATATTATTTTATTTTTTTGTATAGATACATATTAGATATAGATATTAAAATGATTATTTCGAAAAGCTTGGTATTTTAAACGAGTTTTAAAAAATCATGGAGGGCAATATTACAAATAATTTATCGAAAAAAGGCCATTTATTAAAAATGTTTATGTTAACATAATTCTTAATACCTATAAAGATAGGACGGTACTTAACAAAATATTGTACAGACTGATTTACCAAAAACTTATGTTTAAGACACCTACTTGTTAAATGTAAGAGTAGTTCTAAGTTCGATTTCAGAAAAATTTGTATTTTTGAATTTTTTTCTTGATTTATAAAACTATTTAAAATTATGTAAAGACTGATTTACCAAAAAAATATGTTTAAGACACCTACTTGTTAAATGTAAGAGTAGTTCTAAGTTCGATTTCAGAAAAAATTGTTTTGTTTAAATTTTTTCTTGATTTATAAAAGTATTTAAAATTATGTACAGACTGATTTACCGAAAAAATATGTTTAAGCCCCCTACTTGTTAAATGTAAGAGTAGTTCTAAGTTCGATATCAGAAAAAATTGTTTTGTTTAAATTTTTGTCTTGATTTATAAAAGTATTTAAAATGATTATTTAGAAAAGCTTGGCATTTAAAACTAGTTTTTATAAAAATCATGGAGGTGAACATTCTAAATAATGTTTTTCCATTTTTTTATAATGTCGGTGATTATATGTTAACACAAATTATAATACCTATGAAGATTTTTGTTTGATTTTTTATAGTCGATTTACCAAAAAAATATCTTTCCTACTTTAATATACAAAATATTTACTGATATAATATTATTAAAGTAGTATTTTATCTTATATCAACGACGTGTTGTTTATATATTTTTTTTCTTAATTTCTGATTTATAACTAAGAGAGAAGATTGTTTTTTTTATTAACCTACATTATCCCACTGCGGGGCAAAGATCTCTCATCTTTTATTGGTAAATTGTTATTATCGCTCTTTGAATTAAAAAATCTAATCAAAGTTTTGTTTTATTTATTTATTTTAATTGCTAATCCTATGTACGAGATTAAGATAATAATATATAGACGCTCCATCCCGAGCGGGCCTCTCTATGGCTGAGAGAGTATTCTAGCTATGGAACACTTAATGGGCGAGCCCGACTCACACTTGTCCGTTTTCGATTTTAAACTGACAATATGAACAAGGTTTTATAGTTCATCTTTGTTATTTTATTTGTTACAGCAACAGAAGTCATCTTTGTTTCTTATTTGTTATTTTTACATTTTTTTTGCATTTGGCCCATCTACGAGAATTGAATTATTTGGAATTTAAGGATAATAACTATTGAATATCCAGATAAAAGCCGCCTCCGAAATTTAATTAACACATTATTTTTGGTGCTACAGAGTGCGGAGTCAATTCCATGAAAAATCTCGTTCGTTTCAATATAAATTTAAATTTAAATCATTTTCCAATTTCATAAATATACTTGCACCATAAGATTTCCTTTGGGTACGCATAGAAATATAATATAACATAACATAACATAAACGTTCACGCCGAATATCCCCGAAGGGGTTGGCAGAGGTACTAATACTTCTGAACATCGCGTGACTTTGTCACCTGGTGTTCAGAGTACCCACGTTTTGCATGGACAGTGTACTCACGTGGTAGGGGGCAGGCCTATATAGTGTATATAATATAATATTGTATTTTTTTTTTCTTATGTAGGTATTGAACATAAGTTAAAACAACTATGCTGTATAATGACCAGTTTTTATAAATAAATTACAAAATAGAAACCTACTTTGCGCAGAATAACTCTACAGTTTCAAAGTATTCATTGAAATTATTTATAAAGTACGTTGCAATAGTTCCTAAGTCACAAGATTTCATTCAACAATAAAAAGTTTACCCGCAAATTGATTCCAGACTGGAACTCGAAGATTGCAAACTTTACGGGAAACTTGGAAATATCACATCAAATAGTAACTTTGCTCCTACGAGACAAGGACGTAAAAATTTATATTTTCTAGAGAATAAAATGGGTTATGACTTATTGTTCAACTGGGTTCTGTGACATTTTAATAATCACAGCGTTTCTCTTCTAACTTACTTTAACGCTAAATTAAATTGAAAAATAAATAAGACTTTATTTAGTTCCTCCAAGCATCTTACAAAGCTTCAGTTTGAGTTAAATGAGGAATGTACAGTACAGGTGTTTCTACTCTGGGTTTGCAACAAGAAAATACTACCGACTAGAAATCAACCAAGGTGTACCGATTTTTTAAACAATGTAAGAGCTATGTGCGTTATATAGACAAAGTTTCAAGTAGATAAAAGTATTTTCGTTTGGTGCTAAGTGGTTGCATAGTGCTTGAAATTATAACACTATTCATTTTATAAGCTGAATAGATGAGCAAGCGACTTCAACGCTTTCCTCACACATAAATGTATAGTAGACTGCGAAATGTTTTATTTTTTCAGTTTAATATATTTTTCATATATTATTTTATAGACTTGCTAGCGCTATATACATCTTCTTTATATCAACTATAAGATATTTCATACTGTCTCAGTTCAACTTGCGTAAAAAGTTGCGAACTTTTTCGCCGCAAATCACAATAATATTAAACTTTCTTCAGTTTAAGGGTTATTTGCAAGACTAATAAAAATTTGCAGAATTGCTATAGAACATTATGTCTATCATTCGTATGATGAATGTTATATCATAATAATTTTAGTTACTTCAGCGCTGTAATGACTCATTGCACAAGTTTGTCATACGATTTATTTGTCTCACTTATAATAAAATAAACTTATTTTAACTATAGAGTAATTTAGAATTTTCTAAGACTTTCACGACTGCACATTAGGTTGGGTCGATTTAGGCAAAAAAAAATTTCTTTACGATTTTTTAGTACGGGTAGGTATCAAAAGTTGCAGAATAATTAGTAGTTTTAAATAACGTTTCACGATTTTGATTTGATTATACTTTATAGCCCTCTACCTGCGATTGAAATTTCAGATTTTTGGATTTTTCACTCATTAGTTACCTAAGGGCTAAATCTTAATTAACCAAGTAAAATTTAATAAAAAACTCTGTTTTTCTCTAAAAGATACATGTTTTAATAATAAATTCAAAGAAAAATCTATACTAATTAAGTTTAAAGGACAAAAAAAAGGTTAATCATGAGGTACAAATTGGTAAATTAACACTTATATTCAGATTTAGAATCGAAAGATGGCATCAGGCATCGAGACTCAAGTTTGGTGCGAATTATCCCATCTCGTGCTTTTTCTCCTGCTACAGTGATTGAGGCTTCGGTCACCAGCTTTACGCATCGCTCAACCGCTTGAGTGTGGCAGGGAAAGTTGGGAAATTTCATCAGAATATTGGATTTGTTTGTCAGTTCATGATGTACTCCACAAGTGTCTGTAAATTTTGGTGATGGTGATGGTTCAGTGGTCCCAATGTAAAGGCGTAATATGCGGTTCGCTGTTGTAAGCCAGCGAGAATGAGACATTTTGCCGGGCTGCCTGTTTGCAAGTTCGTCGCTGCAAACACCCGATGATACTGCTTGGCTTATTTCGTACATATATTTTTGATCAGTGCTTAAAGACTACTTACTTTACTACGTACTTTACTTTTATCAATTATCAATCGATTCTTTTCAGACACTAAACCAACATTTTGCAATACTGCAGTCGCAATTGCAGCCGCGGATCGGTTGGAAACTCCATATCTATCGCAGATACTTGCAAGTTTAGGAAGTTAATGTATTATAGGATTTTTCACACTCGGTGGTGGATGTTGATGCTATAGGATCCCTTTCAAAGGCTAATTCTGATACAGTTACATTGCATTGATCGATGCGCCCTATCATCATTTTCCTCTCGTTTCTTTGGTCCAACATAAAAGAACGCTCGATAAGGGGCACTTTTTGGTCAAGCACTTACAAGATGAAACATCGAAAAGTCTTGTCATCGATGTTTCTCGGAATATGCGAACTTTTTCTGTGTATGTCTCAGTTCTTTTTTGTTTCGGATATCGAATTAACTTTAAGTACTCATCATAATACTTCTTTATAAGGTCCTTGATGCGTTTGGAGCTCACAATCGGAATTGAAGCCGAAGCCCAGATCTTTTCGATGCCACGACAAACTACCGCGTGAACTTCGGTAACGGGCGGCTGTTTGCCGGAGTTTTGTTCTTGCAAGTCATATCTCAAATATAAAATATACTTTATAATGTCACTTACAGTGGGTAAAACACTTTCTGAAAGTTCAGATGGTGTTCCAAATATAGGACAACACACTTCACTTCGAGTTTTAAAATGTTTTGAATTCATTTTAGGAGCACTATTGTACCTACTTAGAAAGTCAATTGTATTATGATTAATAAATAATGATAAAACAATCACTTAACAATACGAAGAAAGTTAAATTATGCATTAACGATCAATTAGTCTCTCAAAAACAATAGTGGCTTGGCGGGGCAAAGTTCACGAGTGCACTGCAAATTTTTGGAAATTAGGTAAATTTCTAATCTTTCTATCTCACTCATGCATGCGTACACTTAGCGGCAACAGCTCATTACAAGCGCGACACGTATTTAATTTAAATCGGAATTACAATTGAGATAAATAGAACTTAGTTTGGTGTGGTAAAACAAAATCGGAAGTACGGACGCAAAATTAATTTTTTTGAAAACTCAAGTCTCGGTAGAGGGCTCAAACATATATGTGATATTTTTTTTAATATTTTTACTGTATTTCTGAGCACCTTATGCAACTTTTGAAACATACCCATATTTATTATATAACATTTATAAAAATCGACCCACCCTACTGCACATTACAATTAAAACCACTTTTGTTTTTTTTTGTTATCACATGGTTTTTAAAGCCCGACTTTTCGAAAACTTTTCAGTTATCATGGTCATGGGAAGACTCGAAGACTAAAAGAGTTTCGAAACGTCGGGCTTTAAAAACTATGGAATAACATGCGATATATCCGAAAATCAAAGATTGTTTTAAGTATCGAAAAATTTGATTACCAATTGTGTTTTGCTGTGTAGTGCCGGCTTAGAATAGCACTACCCCATTTCTTCCAGTGGGTGTACGTAAGAGGCGACTAACGATTTTGGGGCTTTTGAGGGATTTTTGGGCGATGCGGTTGGAGGCCCATCACCAACAACCTTTATTTTACCATCTTTTCCCCACACAACTTCCAAAAGTGGCTGAGGAATTTCTGATTCCTTAGCTCTGGCTACCCCTTCTAGGGATTTATAGCCGTGAGTATATGTATGTATGTATGTTGTTTATCAAGAAATTATGTTGTCGGAGAAATAAATAATGGCAAATTGGGAAAAATGAAAGTACTGCGTAAATAAGTGCGTAATGATAAACAAAAGTCACCGTTTTTACTTTCCCTAATTTCGAAAAAGTTTATTTAACAACTTTATCTTGGAGGAGCTAAAAGTGTTGTTGTTGGACATATTTTCACAACAAACCCATAATTGCTTTAACAAAGTACCAAGCTTAAGAAAGGGCAAGCTGTAATAGAAACAGATCAATAAATTTATCAAGGATATATCAGGAAGTAGTGATTCACATGAGGGCCACCATTCATTGATCCACACCAGCATAGCTATTACAAGCGACCTTTTAACTAGATATCGGGTGGTATAAATAAGCCATCTCTTTCGCACCTAATTAGTATCGTATACTGTCATCTCATTCGTGTCGATAAAATAGCGCTCGTGCTAGGCCTCTAGATGGTGTAATTCGTGGCAGAAGCTTTATTATTTACTAGTACATATTGCTGGAATAGGGTACACTTATTTGGTTTGTTTTGTGCGCGTTTGAGTTTCAATTACACTGCTGAAATATTTGAAACCAATTGTGATAACTACATTGAAATTTACAGTGGGATTGTATTAACTAGAATGACGCTCATTTCTGAATATACTTCATTCTCTTGATTAATATGAAACTGTTTCGTTTTTAATGTAATTCAAATAAAAATATAAGTTATACAGCCCCGTAACAGCTAATTGGATAAGAACTCCCGTCTGTCATGCAGACAGGCATGGGTTCAAATCGCGGGAAGGGACTACACCAATTTGTCTTTTCTATAGGCATATTTGTGGTTAATTTATCATGGTTGTAAACTGTGAGGGTGACATCGTGAGGAAACAGTGTATTCGTCCAAAAACGGTTATAGGCCTGCCCCTTATCGCGTGAATACGCCTTCCAAGCAAAACGTGGGTACTATGAACAATGGTTACAATGTCACGTGATGTTCAGAAGTATTGGTACCCTTTGGGGATATTTGGCGTTAAATCTATTGATTTTGGTATCGATGTAAACAATAAAAAGCTTATAAATAAAGGAAAGAAAAATTTCGACACAGGCGGGGATCCAACCCGCGACCTTGGGTATACGCCCCCGTCGCTCTGCCAATTGAGCTACCGTGTCAATGGCTGCCAGTGCGAAATTCTTCTATCCTTTGTTTCTTTTACACTTTCAAGTAGTGTTTGCGTTCCCTACCTTCGAATTCTTTTTACAAATTCGGAAGGTCTCTTGTCTACCTTTTCAGATAGAATGCAAATGTTGAGAACGCCTAACTATCACATAATTTGAATGTTTTTAGTCGTGAAAACCTCTTGTGGGGATTATTACTAATAAATAAAGGAAATATTTTTTTATTTATTAGCAATAATCCCTACATGAGTTTTTCATGAACAAAAACATTCAAATAAAAAGCTTGTTTTTGGTTTATTTACCTTCCATTTGTTTTTATGAATGACTAGCTGTGCCCGCGACTTCGTTCGCGTGATTGTCGAGAACAAAAAACGTCGTTTAGTTAAGAGTATATCACCTTTTTGATGATTTAGATAAGAGTCCTGACTTTTGGTATAGTTGATTACGTCAAGGCTTCTCTATACACTATGTTAGCGGTGGAATTACCCGGAGCATATACAAAAAGGTTGTTTGGGTTGCTAACACGTGATAGAGAAACATAGAGTTGGCCGTGTGAGAAACAATCAAAAGTAAGGTCTACACCCGCAACGGATAACTGCAAGAGGCTTGCAGGAAACTGCAAACGTTTGAAAGTAAATGGAAAATTATTGGGGATAATAGGTATCCTTGGAATGAAAACAACATCACCGGAGCCGTAACCTGTTAAGATTTCGGCTTCAATGACATTTCGTTGGAGATTTGTCACTCTCAACCGAGTTCCGTTGCATAGTTTTGGTGGGCTTAAATTTCTGAGTAGAATGATTGGTACTCCGACTTTTAAATAAATTTTGTGTGCTGGAAGACCTGTTGTATTCAGAGATTCTAAAAATTCTACTGGATAGTTAGTGGCATCTTCTTCTTCCAAAACCGTGTTAATTGATAAATATTCCCTACTTTCTCCAGAAACATGTACTAATATTTGAGAATTTATTGCTACTGCTTGGTCATTGCGAGGTGCCAAGATAAAATTCAATATTTAATTCGTACTTCAAACCAATGACCAAACGAAACCAAAATAATTTTCCAAGCAACCAAAGAACTTTAACGACACACTCAAGAACTTTTAAGACACCTACCGAAACCAATTTGTCTAGTAAACACGGTCAAGGTATTCTCGTGCGGAAAATCTTAACACCGCCATTCAGAAAATGACGTCATTTACACAACGCCATCTGTCGGACTGTGGATTCCAACTATCACCATTAGTTGTATATTTAGACTTAAGATGTCGTTGCAAGTACTATACTAAAATCGGTATGCAAAGTTTTTTTTTGTATTTAGTAAATATTTTTATTCGATAGTAAACACGAAAATAAAACACTAATTTGAATATTTTCCATTTAAAATGAGTAACTGTAAAGTTATGATTTTTTAAAGATTGTTCAACTTTTGTACTTTATGGCGTCATCGATTGATAAAATCACGTAGCGACATGCAAATGAAGCGAATTGTTGCTGATTGCAAAACATAATACGAATTTATGATGTCAAATGAAATTATTACGATATTATACTAAACAAACCTATGATTTTCGATATTTATTAATAAACTGCAAAATCGTATGTCTTTGAAACAACATTGAAAGTCAAACACTGTTAACAGTCATCTTAGCTTCAATTGATATAATTTCAAGAAAATATTGTTTATAATCATAATATCTCGAAATGGTTTTGTAATCAGCATCACTTTAGTAAAACTTTGCATACCGAATTGCGAAACGTAATATTTTTCTTCTTGAACTCACAAAATTAATCATATCTTTTGATAGAGTGAACCGATTTCAATGAAACAAAAACTAAGTTATACCTCAAGTTACGTTTAATTTTTGTATATAAACATTTTTAGCATTGAATTCGTAGATTTTACGTGATGTGCGCACAAACAAACATATAAACAGACAAACAGACAAAAATTGAAAAAATGATGAAAATGGGTTCTGTTACTTATCTGTTCACACGCTGGCTATTTTTTTTTTCAATTTCTTTAATGTACAAAAATGACTTTTCTACAGATTTATTATATGTATAGATTATGGAATTAAACAATGTTTGAGATTTGTCTATGCTTCTTGCTAAAATAGTTAACTTTTAATTAGGATCCAGGGTCCATCGGAGAGGTGTACCTGTAACCTGTGTGTAAATAGGTTTCCGTCAAAAACCTAAAACCACACTTATTCACGATCCTAAATCGGGAAACACACCTCCTAAATAATAATAATTCTTTCTTTATTGACAAGAAGTTCTTATATATATATTACAAAAGTTTGATCTTAAGTGTAATTTCTTATTCTAGGGTAAGTGGTTTGTCCACCCCTGAACTAGGCAAAGCCTGTATCTCAGGGGAAGGCGCTCTTCTTAAAGAAATAAATTACATTATTTCATTAAGAGCAATATACTTATTCATCACATACAATATGTCCGAAAATTGTTAGTCTCAGTTATGTACATAGGTACTTAAAGGGGAACAAGTAAATCGCATTCAATAGAGTCATAAATAGAGTTTATACTACATAGTATGAAAAGAGTAGGATAGTATATAAAACTTATGTGAGTTTATATTTGAGTACATGTATGTGTTTGTGTGTATGTGTATAATTATATATAAAAGTCTAATCAGCTATGAGATTTGTTCAATAACAGAGGTAATTTCAGATAAGTGATAATTAGTTTCTCTGAAGTAAATTCTCCGTTTGGTCATAGTCCAGCTGTTGTAACCAGTTCGTTATAATTTTATTACACGTAGATTTAGTACATATTATTTAACTATCTGTTTATTTCATTATATAAATGTGGTCCTGTAAAAGTAATAAATTTTTTCGCAAATGTTGTGTGGTGCTTGCATGATTGAAATATGTCCTTTCTCCTTTTTACTAATTTTGTTTCGTCTATATGTGTTTTTGAGTGTTGAAACATAACTACTGCTTTAATGTAGAGTTGTCGCACTGTCAAGACCTGACAAAATGAGAAAAGTTCTCGTGTCGGGAACAGTAGGGGCTTAAAAGTGCTAACTTTTAGAACCGCTCTTTGAGCCACCTCAAGTTCTTTAAGCGTTGTTTTATAAGCCCCGCCCCAAGACAGTATACAATAAGAAATGACTGATTGACAGAGTGCAATATAAATGTTTCTAAGTAGTGGACCGCCACATACGCGCCTTAGATTTTTAAATATATAAATTAATTTTCTTATTTTGGAGCAAAGAGTCTTGACATGATTTTTAAAGTTAAGATGAGGATCAAGCGTTATTCCAAGGTATTTAAAAGAAAGCGCGGGTTGAATACAAGAACAATTACAGGTGGTTTCTAACAACTCACAGGAGTGAGCTTTGATCGGATTCAATGCACTAATTTGACTTTCTGAGTTTTTATTATTGTTAATACTGTAGGTCATGTACTTAGTTTTTTCAGCGTTTATTGTCAGTATATTTAGTTGAAGCCAGTTTGTAACTTTATTGAAACCTCTCTGCGCCTTGTCAAATAGATCAATCCATGTTTTTGCGGTAAAAAGTAAAACCGTATCATCCGCGTAGGCTACTATCTTATCAGTTGTAGTGTAGGATTCTAAGAGGTCGTTAATGTATATGTTGAACAGAATAGGGCCCAAAATACTGCCCTGTGGTACTCCAAAATTAACTGGTGAAGCATTACTAATGTATTGATCAATTTTTACACATTAGTGTCTATTTTCTAAATAACTTTTGAATATTTGTAAAGAGTTAGATCGTATTCCAATTGCTTCCAACTTTTCCAATAGTATAGGGACCGAAACTGTGTCAAAAGCTTTGGCGAGATCTATGAAAATGGCCAAACATTTATTGCCTTCGTCTAATGTGTGACTTATAAAATTTGTAACTTCAAGAACTGCATCATTTGTAGACTTGCCACGTCTAAAACCAAATTGATTATTGTCTAATATATTATACATACATACATACATACATGCATATTCTCACGCCGTTAGTTCCCATTGGGGTAGGCAGAGACTATCGATCGCCACTTTGTACGATCCTGGCAAACCTCTCTAGCTTCATTCACATCCATCAATCTTTTCATACATGCTCTTTTATTCTTCGGACACCTGCCTTTTTGAGCACATTTTCTATTTGATCTAAATGTGTCCTCCGAGGTTGTCCTCTACTAACATTACCTTCCACATTGATATTTATCTAGAAAATTGGTAAGCCTTGAGTTAAGGACTTTTTCTAAAATTTTTGATAGAGTTGGCAATATAGATATAGGTCTAAAGTTTTCAGCACAGTTAGTATCACCGCTCTTATATATTGGAATTATAACTGAAAGTTTTAGACTATCCGGGAAGATACCATTTCTCAGGCAATTATTAAAAATGCTAGATAGGACTGGACTAAGAACTTCTTTAGAGTCTTTTAAAATCTTATCTGATATTTTGTCAAAACCAACTGAACATGCATTTTTTAGACTGGAGATTAAAGATGAAACTTCTTGTTCGTCCGTATCAAGCATGACTAATGAGTTTCGATTCCGTTTCAAGCCACGTTTGTTAAAGTTAGAAGTCTTTTTTAGTAAAATTTTTTCAGCCAGGTATTTACCGACAGACGAAAAATAATCGTTAACCTAGTTTACGCCTTCAACAGGAGAATCATAAGCTTTTAGTAGGTTCTTAGAGTTGGTTTTCTTAGTTTTAATTGCTTGCCAAAGTTGTTTACTATTATTACCTGCCTGGTTTAATTGATTTTGTTCGTACGCTAATTTAATATTTCTTAGTAGTGAGTTACAGTAATTACGATATCTATTATAAGTTATTTTTAGTATCTCATTAGTTTTTTCTTTTTTCAAACGATGAAATTTATGGTTGATCTCTTGATACTAAGTTACGAATGCTATAAATATAATGAAAGAGAGAACAATATAAATAGAGTCTTGATCTGTAGCAGAAATAGCCTCTGGTAGCTCGAGTGAACGTCAGTAACCAAATATATTCGATACCTTTGAATTCCTAAGGGCGGATCTTTTAAAATAATATTAGTTATATAAAATTCATATTTTGGAAGGTAGATACTTCCAAAATCGAGAGTTTGTGCTTACCTATGTTGTAAAGTAATAGTAAAAATATATACACAAATATGCTAGTAACGAAAGCAAGAGATGGTTTAAATTTGACATAAGCTGACGTTATTTATAGTTTGCGTCAAAACCGTGTATTAATCTTTGTATTTCATACCAACATTATTTTAAAGAGAACTCCTTACAATTGTTACAATCTCAATACTCAATACAAAACCATGTACATTAATGTAGCATGAGCTAAATACGTTTTAAAGGATTGTACAATGTGATATGAGCTCAATCCAGCTTTAAAAATATTAATATTATCGTCCACCGCCACCACTTTGATTCACTAATGACTTCTACTAACTCCACTTCAAAGTTTGATCTGTATATATATATTTCTGTTACTCATAATATTACTATGATAATTTTTGAAACAAGCTTTAAATGTCAGTTTAAACGGACTTTATTCAAAAGAGGTTCTCAATTAGACTATATGTTTCGTTTTTATGTAATTTTTTTAAGTGAACGATAAAAACGGTTTAAAATGTTGGTTTAAATCCTTTTGCATTCTAGTAATAGTACATGTTATGCAACATGTGAACAAATATTTATTTTCTAGTATCAAATTAACAACAACCGGGACGTGGGACTTACAAAAGCTCTTAAAAATTTAAAATAATTGACTTAAGCTCTTTTAAAATCCTAACAACCTTTTCTCACTTTTTTAAACGGTTTTATTAAACGGTTTTATTTAGCTCACCCCGTTTGTTTTATTTTTTATTCTTGGGTCAAATTTAGTAATTCAAATTTCACCCTCTTCCTATCAACCGATTAATCTGAAATTTTGTATACATCTTGTATACACTTTTGATTTTGGTGACAATACAATTATATTTATTCATTATCATTATAAATTCAAGATGGCCGCCGCTACAAAATGGCGGATAATTTAGGTTTTATTTATCCCATCAATATGGGTATCAAATGAAAGGGCTCAACAAGCAGAATACAATATACTATAAAAAAATGAAATCCAAGATGGCGGCCGCTACAAAATGGCAGATAACGTAGGTTTTATCAATCCCATCAATATGGGTATCAAACGAATGTGCTCAACCAGTAGAATACAATGTACTATATAAAATTAAAATCCAAGATGGCGGACAAAACGGCGGATAACTTAGGTTTTATATCAATCCCATCAACATGGGTATCAAATGAAAGGTCTCAACAAGTAGAATACAATTTACTATGCAAAATTAAAATCTAAGATGGTCGCCATACAGTGCACTATACCCAATCAATATTTTAGATGGGCGCAGCCACTAAATGGCATATAATAATAAGATTTAAATTTAGAAATTGATTCTGTAATTTATTTAGGTATCTGATTAATCCAGCCTGAATCCACCACCCAAGTCAAGATTTTGTATCGTGTTGAGGACTGTGGCCACACTTAGTTAGCTACCCTTACGCCAGTAAGGGTAGCTAAAAATTATACGTCGTTAGCGGTACACCATCCAAGTTAAGGTGAAAAGAAAGGAAAGAACTCGCCGAGAACTGTATGGTATAAGGGTGGATAAAAATGATATGTCGTTAGCGTTTTCCCCACAAGACTCAGGCGCATCTTGTTGTACATGCCTTGCCCCTATATGAAATAAACAGAATGCGAAAAAAAAACTAAAAACTAGAAAATAAAAATAGGTAAAAAAAACTTTTTAAGTTAAACGGTTTTATTATTAACATACAGAGCAATGTTTAAGATAAATGTACTAAAAACCTAAAAATAATAATAAAATAGATACAGTCGTGGGAATTATATACATATGCATAGACTAGACTATAAAATAAAACCGTGGGGCACGTCAATTGTCTAGTCTAGTCTGCTGTCGGTCCAGCAGTTTACAAGTTTTGCTCTTAGCAACACATTTAGCTATCCATTCTTAGGGTTGGGTACCTGAAGGTAAAAACAGGACCGTATT
This sequence comes from Bedellia somnulentella, assembly GCA_963576735.1. Taxonomy (NCBI): domain Eukaryota; kingdom Metazoa; phylum Arthropoda; class Insecta; order Lepidoptera; family Bedelliidae; genus Bedellia; species Bedellia somnulentella. The sequence goes on along the minus strand of OY755177.1, from coordinate 11,790,693 downwards.
GCTAAGACTTCACTGTATGTCGCTCTGTCATTAGACTGCATCTAATAAAACGTGATAGCAAGAAAGTCACTATATAAACATGTATAAGAAAATAAAAAGAAACACTAGGTTTTACGGCACGGATAAAACTATATTAATGGATACATTATACAGTAATTTCTATAGTATTCGGGAGGGGAGGCCGAATCTTAGTTAGTCGGTTTTTATATAGTTATTATGTATTTTTTCTTATAAAAAAAGGAGGTGAACTATGATTTAAAAAAGATATTATTTATATTATTAATGCTATATCTGAGCAAATCAAGGACTAACCGCTGATGGTTTCGATAATAAAATGTTTTTTTAATTACAAACCGAGGGACCTATATTAAAATAAATTTTCTTTGTTCTAACATCGTGACACGGCTAACAGATTATATCTCCCAATCAATTTTCAATTCGAATGGTTTTTTAAATAAATTGCGGTGACATACGGACAGATAAACAGAAATGACTTTTTTTTGTTGCATTTTGGATGCGAAATTCTAAAACGTACTATTACACTATATTGGTCCTAGTCTCACGTTATAAGGACCCTAACGCTGTAAATTTCAATAGACCTGCTACTGTACTACTGCCTCGATAATAGTTTAACAATTTCATCGCGTTGTAAACTGTTGCAATAAAACATCTAATACAAAAGCTTAAATTTTTTTACTCATTTATATTGCTTATTTAGCAGTTGCCGTGTAGTGCTGGCTTAGAATAACACTACCCCATTTCTACCCGTAGGTGATCGTAAGAGGCGACTACTTTTTAAGTGATTTTTGGGCGATGTGGTTGGAGACCCGTCACCAAAAACCTTAATTATTACCATCTTTTGCCCAATCAAGTTCCAAAAGTGGCTGAGGAATTTCGAATTCCAAAGCTCTGGCTACCCCGTTAAGGGATTTATAGCCGTGAGTATATGTATGTATGTATGTTAATAACATTCCTAAATTTTCTAAAATATTTTTTGATATTTCAATGTCTCTTAGTGTATGGATATTACTAAATATTACAAACATAAACGTTCACGCCGTCTATCCTCGAAGGGTTGGTAGAGGAACTAACAGTTCCGAACAACAACAGAGTACCCACGTTTTGCTTGGACAGAGTACTCACGTGGTAGGGGCATGCCTATCGCCGTTTTGTACGAATACGTGGGTGGGATATGTGGGTTTCCTCACGATGTTTTCCCTCACCGTTAGCAACCATGATAAAATAACCACACATATGACATAAGAAAAAACAAATTGATGTAAGTCCAACCCGGGATTTGAACCCCATCGTCTGCACGATAAGCGGGGTTCTACCCATTGTGATATCACGGTCGCTTCTTTTGTTTGATATTACCTTTGATATTTATATAATTTAATTTATTGTTTTCAATTTATTGTGATCCTCAACATTCCTTTTTCTATGTTTAATACCACATCAACTTTTAACACCTAACCGTTCAGGAATCTACTACACTACTTTCTCACTCTTTCGCAATAAGATAAGTCAAAAAGTTTAAATTGGTTACTTGTTAATATTTAAACATATTTTTTTGCCATTATTTGATTAAGAGATTTGTCGGTTAGGTATTCTTCTACGAAAAAAAATCTTTGTCATAAGAAGTTGTTTTAATTGTAATAATCAAAACTTAACATAAACTAATTCATTCGATTTTTATATGAGAACACACAAGCCATGCATGCTGTTAGAAGAAATTCATGATAGCTCATTTAACAGACAGAAGGAGCAGCCATGTGCTGCGCAATGCTCATAGTGAAAAATATGATCTTATTCAATTCATCTCATTTAACAGTCACAGCAACACTATTTAAAAAGAGCCGCTATAATCACAGCCAGAATAATTCGTGTGCGGCATAAAGATATAATGTTAATGTCTGCTCGGTAAAATGCTGGTAAGGTGATGTTTCTATTAGAACAATAAATTAAAACTACATAATTATCATACCATTATACATATCATTATATCAACATATTTATCAAATAAATATATGATCTCATTTAATATTCACAGCAAAACTATTTAAAACCGATCCGCCATAATCACAGCTAAATAATTCGCGGGCAGCATAAAGATTTAATGATAAATGTCTGCTCGGTAAATTGTTGGTAACTTTTTAATAATAAGTTGGTGTTTCTATAAGAACCATAAATTCAAACTACATAATCAAGCCAGAATAACATAATTATCATAAGAGCTCATAGTAAAAAACATGCTATCTCATTTAACAGTCCTGGCAAAACTACTAAAAAATAGCCGCCATAATCAAAGCTAAATAATTCGCGGGCGGCATAAAGATATAATGATAAATGTCCGCTCGGTAAAATGTTGGTAACTTTTTAATCTTTAGTTGGTGGCGCATTGCGAGACTATTGGGCTGCGTTCCAAGGATTTCGGTTCTGCGCGGTAAGCGGCTATTCTACACTGTGGTCACGAGCTCGATGAGGACTTTTATTTATGCCAATGCCGACCAATGACGGAATATACGGTTGCCGTTCTTGACGTGGCTTTATAACTTGATTTCCTGTCGTATATTATGTGAAAGTGCCGGGTGAAATATAGCTACCCCTTACTACCCAAGACCGTGGTTATAATTATGTGTGTACAATGATTCACTTTTTTTTCATTCTTGTGATTATTAAGATAATAAGATAAGAGAGAAGTTAATACTTCTACTATGCCTGCCATCTATGAATAAATTAAAACAAATAAAAAAATTGCTTTTCGAACAACATGAAGTATTGTTATTGTTAACACTCGTATATAGGGGGCTTAACTAGCGAAACAAAGCTCTTTGAGACAACAAACAAAACTAAACCGAAATATGAATAATAATGATCATTTTAAATAAACCTAGCATTTTTGGAGTTTCCTTTGTAGAATGAGAATAATTCAAGTAACATCCGGGTCAAGAGTAATAACTCATTGTCAACGTAACAAAGAATTTCAGAAACTAAAAGCCTTTTACCGCTGGAAAATCAGAAGCTTGGCGATCTTGGAGACAAGGTAATTTACGAACTGTCCCTCAGGGTGCGGCGTTTCAGGTGTCCTGTGAAAGTTGCGAATGGAAACACTTGATTTGTTACGGTAATGTCTACCTGGTACCCGCATTTGACAAGTTCCGTCGGCGCAATTTGGATAACAAAGAAATTGGGTTATTGATTTGATTTGCTGAACATTTTTGTTATTCAAGTATAGTATTTGTATATTTTGAATCAATCTAAACAATACGTTTTCCCTTTTTGTTGACCCTTGAATAACCAACTTGTCATATAATTTTAGGATTAGAAGAAATATCGTATTTGCTTATCCATTGCATCTTTCCACCCGGAGGTAGTGTACTGAGCTACCAACTTCATTAACGAGAGAAACTAGATATAAAAAGCAAAAATATATAAACTTAAAACAACTTAAGTTCACAAAGATATAAGACGAAATCGGGAATAAACATACTAAATTAGCAACATCATTATAGTATAGAACTCATAATTGAAAGAATAAATAAATATAAATAAGAATAAAAAAAAATTCGACACAGGCGGGAATCGCCAAGGTCGCGGGTTCGATTCCCGCCTGTGTCGAAATTTTTTTTTATTCTTATTTATATTTATTTATTCTTTATTTATAAGTTGTAGCAAAGTCTTTAACTTAAAATTAAAGTTTTCACTGAAATGATTTAATGTGAAAAAAATGTTTGATAGGATTATATCTTTATTTTAGCAACTAAGATCGCTTAGTGGTTTGAGCATGAGCTTATCATGCAGAGAATCGTGTCGGTTCAATCCCCGAGTCGGGTCTACACCAATGTGTCTTTTCTAAAGTCATATGTATAGTGTATTTATTTAGATTGTTAACGGTTGGGTGAGGACAACCACATGACTAAGTTGTACTTAGTCATGTGGTTGTCCTCACCTACAACTTAGTCAAGTACAACTTAGTCATGTGACAGTTTATTCTAAGAAAACGGCGATAGGCATGGGTACTATGAACAATGATAACCAAGGTGACAATGTCACTTTTTAGCAATATACGGCGTAAACGCTTGAGTTTGAGTGTATTTTTCTCCATATTCATCTAAAGCAGGATATTTGAAACAAAGAGTGTGCATGAAACATTTCCCACTTGGCTCCTTTAATTAGCGAAATCTCGTATCGGAGGCCAAGACTTATTTTGGGTCGTCGAGCCAGCGAAGTAAGTAAGTAAGTCCTTTAATTGGCAGCAAGTAGTATGATGCATATGTATTTTCAATAGTAAGAAACACGCCTTGTTTTTACTTCATATCATTGTAAATTACGTTTATTGTATATCAATATCGTTATAGGTATAGTTCATCTTATGATTTTTTATTTTACTTTTTCAGTTACATGTGTAGTAGGTATACAGTTATTACTGTAGCATATATTTTTTTGATACGGGCTACTTGGCTACATACATACGTATAGTCACCGCTTTGAGTCCCGAAATAGGCAAAAGTTTAGTGGCGAAAGTATTGTTAAGTAAAAGATGATGGTGGTTGCGTTTCGGCAACCATATCGCCCAAAAATCGTTTGAAATGGGTAAGTACTATTCTAAGTCAACACATCCTATCAATTTAAAGTGTAATAATGATAAATTGAAAAGTCATCCCACTGTCATATTTTAGATACTTTTTTCACCCAGAAACTAAAAAATTGTTACAATATACTCGTATAGAAACAATTTCTATTTTGTACGTAACGTACGACACTTTTGTTCTAAACCCGTACAACTCAACGCAACAACAACAATGATATCCAATCCGAAACCTACAACTTTTGTATGCAGATGCAAATGGCATTGCTAAACTAGCACGGAGATACCTCGAGCCACACAAAACGTTTACAATTGGTTTTAAACCGAATCTTTTACCAGGTTGTGTTTGCAAAACAGGCTTGGTCCGATTTGTCGCGGAACCTGGACCAGTTTTCTAAATTAAGCTTTCAGATGTCTTCTGCCGGTGTGAACTGGAGGATATAGCCATTTTGTAAGTCGTAGACAGCAATAATACGTGACCAGGGTGGCTTCAATTCTAAAGTAGGTATATCTAGTTTTACGGCCTTTGTATCGATGAAGATTTGAAACGAAGATTTGATGTTGCTTTAAAAATGGAGCAAACTGATTAGTGGATCGTTTGTGTTGCTCATGTTTTATTAAGTAGGCTTCTAATCACTATCTTGCGATATTAAAAATTATATCTATTACTTTAGTATTATTTTCCTGGACTTAATTGTTCTTTTATATATATAACATTAAGGGACACTTTTGTAGTTTGTATGCATTTCTGCAAAACTAACTACAGACATAATTCATTTCTAATTCGTGCAAGTAATTTAATAAACAAACTGTGAACCGACGAGGATCACCTCGATGTATTTAATAATTATTTACCCGCCTTCCAGCAAAACAAACCGAGTACCCTTTTAATATGATTGACTCACTATGCTGTACTGTCTTACTTGGAAAGAAATAATTTTTATGTTTTTAATTTAATTGTGATAGCATCGCAATAAAAAAAGTTATGAAAGATACAATTATGAGTTCTATACTATAATAATGTTGCTAATTTAGTATGTTTATTCCCGATTTCGTCTTATATCTTTGTGAACTTAAGTTGTTTTAAGTTAAAGTAATTTCAGTGAAAACTTTAATTTTAAGTTAAAGACTTTGCTACAACTTATAAATAAAGAATAAATTAATATAAATAAGAATAAAAAAAAATTCGACACAGGCGGGAATCGAACCCGCGACCTCGGGGATTCCCGCCTGTGTCGAAATTTTTCTTTCCTTTATTTATTAGTAATAACCCCCACATGAGGTTTTCATGAACAAAAATATTTAAATTATGTGATAGTTAGGCGTTTTCAACATTTGCATTCTATCTGAAAAGGTAGACAAGTGGCCTTCCGAATTAGTAAAAATTCGGAGGTAGGAAACGCAAACACTGCTTAAACGAGTAAAAGAAATAAAGGATAGAAGAGTTTCGCGCTGGCAGCTGACACGGTAGCTCATTTGGCAGAGCGACGGGGGCGTATACCCGAGGTCGCGGGTTCGATTCCCGTCTGTGTCGAAATTTTTCTTTCCTTTATTTATTCTTTCTTTATTTGTAATAATCCCTACATGAGGTTTTCATGAACTAAAATATTTAAATTATTTGCTACAATTTCCAAATAATAAAATTGTAACAAATTATTTTTAAAGACATTTTTCGATAAAAATCAAAACAATAATATAATAGGATTATGTAAATACCTACACACAAATTTTTAGTACACTGAAAGTATGTTCGATTAATAAAAACGATATTTTGCCGAACATGTGACGAACAGATTACAGACTTACTGGCAGAGATGTTGCACATGAGTAGATCATCAGAAATCAGTGAAATGATTGTTCGTGGCAACTTTAGTATGAACACATAGGATGCAACTATGATACAATACGTAATCCACTCACGTTTTATACGGTTTCCACCAACTGCAATGTCAATATTTTCTTGTCTCGACTTACACGATAGGAAAAGCTTCAAAGGAGAAACTAAGCTCTGCAGTTTTATCGAATACGTACAACATAACCGAATATGTATGTGGTGGGTTAGAATTTCAAATATAAGTTTATCCCACCAAAAACATTAAATGTAAAAAAATGCCAAGTCTCTCGATGCAGTCTTTCCATCGTAAAAAGTTTTGAGATCTCATAGAAGCCAAGTCCTATTCAAAATATTTCGTAGTTATAAATCAACATTTAGTAATTGTATCAATAGTTTTCTTTATATTATAATTATAGTGACTTGGCAATGAGCACAAGAAGAATAAAATAAAACGGCATATTTGGAAGAGTTGAAAGTTACATATCACAAAATTAATTTTCTTTTGGTTTATCCGTGTCGTCCCAACCGAATTTCGGCAACGGCAGTCAGTCTTAGTGCACTCTCGATTCATTTACTTTCATAAAGCGATGGCCCGTAAGGTATTCTTAATTATTGTATTGGAGCATGTAGTCGGTAGTGACCATCATGATTCACACATAACAAATAATCTGATCACTGGTCTCGTCAGTAACATTTGCATATAGTTCCAGGCAGCAAGCAGCTTTTAATTTGTGCTCATTGCCAAGTCACTATAATTATAATATAAAGAAAACTATTGATACAATTACTAAATGTTGATTTATAACTACGAAATATTTTGAATAGGACTTGGCTTCTATGAGATCTCAAAACTTTTTACGATGGAAAGACTGCATCGAGAGACTTGGCATTTTTTTACATTTAATGTTTTTGGTGGGATCTCATTTATTTTTTGTAAGTGTATTTCTTTCTTTTACTTTTAGGTGACCTCACAATTTCTTGAACGTCAGCTACTGCTTTGCTTAGAACCCATTCTCCATCTCTATCTCTTTTGTTTCTTCTCTGAGGCTTCGTTACTTCTAAGGTAGACAAGTCTGGGCGATATATACTTCGGAGTCGATTATATTCAGCTATTGCTGTCTCCTGAGCTTTGATACTACTAAAATTCACATTTATTAAATGTAATCCACCCAAACTAGTCACTCTTGAAAGGGCCACGTATGCTTGTTTGACGACTGAAAACTCCCATACATGCTGTATGACAACGAATGAAATAAACACGACCCATCTCCAGGAATAGAGATGACTCTGTGTGGACAAAGGTCGCCATTTATGTACAATATTTCACGTTCCATTACACTATTTACAATTACTTCTATAACAATAAGGCTTAAACTTATATATATATATATATATATATGCAAACTAAACAGAACTAAACTTACTAACAAATAACTAACTAAATAAATATATATCTACTAACTTACAAACTATAACTAAACTAAATAAGACGTAAAGTTCTCCGAATATCAATTATCACTACAATATTTTTTAGTTTCGAAATAGGTTATCATAGACAGATGAAAATTATCGAATTATTTTGAAGTACTACTAAGGGCCGGCGCTCACTGCCAGCATGGCATGGCAAAGGATTTCGGTACAGATACAGCATTTTTAGTCTTATTGCCATGCATATAGAATTCATTTTGACACAACGATGCCGAGGGAGGCTGCGGTAGGACAGAACGTCGGCATCGTTGTGTCAAAATGAAGTAAAATGAATTCTATACTCATGGTAATAAGATTAAAAATGCTATATCTGTACCGAAATCCTTTGCCATGCCATGCCACGCCATGCCGGCAGTCAGCGCTGGCCCTTAAGGCGGATTTATACAGGGTAAGTGCGCAAGTCAGTAGCGGCGTCAGTGCCGGCGCCGACACTGACTTCAACTGTTTACATGGAGTAATTCACAGGGTCATTGCACAAGTCAGCGCGACGGCGCCAAAACTGTCTCCAACTGTTCACATGGAGTTTAGACGTTGATAAATTTTTCGAGCTAACCATACGCAAAGAAAAAATAATTCACGGGAACAGCAGAAGCAACGCTTAAAATTGTTAAATGTTTGTAACTAAATGTTAAAGAACTAGTAGATTTGTTAGAAAATTTGTTAAATAAAAACAACGCAACGACAGTGACTGACTACTGACTTGACTGTTTACATGGAGTTTTTGCAACTGATGCGGGAGTGCGGGGGTGGCGGGGGGCGCCGACTGACTTCTAAATATTCGTGTGCGAATATTTAAAGAGCTTATTCCATTACACTTTTATCGTTCCTGAAATCGGAGGTCCTTCACAGTCACTGCCGCAGAAGGCCACAGACGCTTGTTATTCCACTACACCGATTTCAGTTCCTGAATCATTCGCGAGCGCGCGATTTTGCGGGCAGTCGTACGAAATTGCTCCCGCCTTTTTTCTCTCAATCGGACTCTCTTATGAACTATCCCACTCTCATTTAATAAACGACGACACATTGCGTCTATATATCTCTTTCGCTACTATACTTTCATATATCCTATTCATGTACACAACCTTTTCCAAATATTTTTACGTCATATTTCACACAAAATATTAAATAGGCGGGAACTCCTATATGACTTAAAAATAAAAGCATATTTATTAAAAAAATTGCCGGGGTCGTACGAAGTGGCGATCGATAGTTTCAGCCTACCCCAATGAGAGGTAATGGCGTTAGTATATGTATGCATATATGTGATTGAACGTATTTGCTTACCCCAATGGGAAATAATGGCGTGAGTATATGTATACATTTATGTAATTATACGCCTGTGCCTACCCCCACGGGAAGTGATGGCGTGAGTATAAGTATGCATATTTGAAACAATACGTATCTGCCTACCCCTTACGGAAATATGTATGTATGCAATTAAAATTATCTGCTTACCACAAGCGGAAGTAAAAGCGTGAGTATATGCGCGTATGTATGTAAATAAACGTATCTGCCTACTCCGATGGGAAGTAATGGCGTGAGTATTTATAATATAATCTAATTTGCATGTATGTGATAAAACGTATTTACCTACCCCAATCGGAAATAATAGCGTGAGTATATATGTATGTATGAATATAATTATACATATCTGCCTACCCCTATGAAATGGATCCCCTACCTACCTAACTACCCCTGGAATTAATGGCGTGAGCATATGTATATCTGCTATAAAACTTTTATTATCTTTTTTTGTTGACGTAATTTGCAATCATATGCATGAAAAATTTTGGCACGTCCTCTCGCTGTGGCGGGCGCGAGGCGACTAAATCGTCTGAACGTTATTCCACCTTCCTGAGACGGAGCTACAAAAAATGAAGTGAGCTAGTAACCGAAATTTGTCTCTTTATCGGAAGCCTAGCGTTCTGAACGTTATTCCACTAGTCTGAATTCAGATTCTGTGGCTATCGGACGTTCTGAATTCAGGCAAATGGAATAAGCTCTTAAGTCAGCGCTGACTTCAACCGCGCTGTGCTGACTTGAAACAGTTCACATTGGGTTTTTTTCGGGTAAGCGCTGACTTGACTCAAATTCGGAGTCAGTCACTTACCGTGTATAAATCTGCCTTTATTACACTGCGCTTTGTAACGAAACCATAGCGCGATTCAGACAGGTACAACGCCATCTATCGAGCGCGCATACAATATTTATCGCAATACAATGGAGTTTTAGCTTTATTAATTTAATGAACTTTATGTATTAATTTGTATTAATGATAGTCTATGTATTACATTTATATTATTCTTTTCTATTCTATGTATGTATTCATCCAATTGAATAGGTACTTGGACAACAAACAAAGTTAACAATGCAGTCAAAATCCATACATAATGTTCTTGCCAAACCGCAAATATAAAATTGTTTTCTAAGGCATATAATTTTTTAATGTTTTTATATTTTTTCCTTTATATGTGGCTAATGACCTATCTTGGTGCAAAATTTGAAGTTTCTAAGTCTGCTAGAAGTACCTTAGATTTTTGATGATCTGTCAGTGAGTCAGTGAGTGACAAAATGGTGTAACTTTGATCGACCGTAACTCCTAAACTATTTATTCATTTGGCGTGTAATTTCGAACTTAAGCTTGTTCTCATGCCTACTATTATTCACCGAAAACCTAAACTCCTAGCTTTGTCCACGTCGAAGATAAAGGGGGGGCGAAACAGCCGCGAACCGCTTCGAGAAAAGATGGTACGGCCGTGCCCGTTTTGCTTGAGACTTGGCAGGGGCACTGCCGTGCCCCCAGATTTCACTGTCTACTAACCGTGAAAGCTCAGTGGGTAGTACACCGCTTATCCTGCAGACGATGAAGTTTCAAATCCCGGGCCAGGCCTACACCAATTTGTCTTTTCTAAAGTCTTATGTGTGGTTAATTTGTCATGGTTGCAAACGCACATGGCTAAGTTTCACTTTGTCATGTGACAGTGTATTCGTAAAAAACGGCGATAGGCTGCCCCCTCTCACATGAGTACACTGTTAAAGCAAAACGTGGGTACTATGAACACAAGGTCCCACTGTCAGGTGATTTTCGGCGTCAACATTTGAGTTGTGTTTTGAGTTTCACTGTCTGCCTAACTACTTTTATTCATGGCAAGCAATCCCGAAACCTTTGCCAAATAGAGATATAATTTATATTTTGCAACTAATTCTTAGGCCGATTTAATATACGCAATAAATCCTTAATCGGTCAAGTAGTTTTAAGACTTTAAAACAAGAATTGTCAGTATTTAGATTCTGCCTTTATTTTCCACTGTTTTCCTTACTCAACTATCAAAAGCAGTTGAGGAATTTTCAGTTCTGAAGCTTTTACTACTATTTTGGAATTTATTGCCAACAATAGAAATAGTTAAGATTTTAGCTAGATCTATAGTCTCAATAAAGCTAAAATAAAAAAGTACGTGTCAGCTATCTCTTTCTCTATATATAGTAAGCGATCTCAATCTCATTCATTAAATCATTAAAGCATCAAAAATAATGTTATTTTTCTCTAATCTATGTATATCAAAGAAAGTGGTGTTAGTTACACAACACACAACTCGAGAACACATGAACCTGAGAATTGTTGGAGAGGTAGCCTAGAACCAGGAAAAGGACATAGGATATATATCAACACGCTAAATATCATTTGGGGTAAGCAGTTAAAAATATTTAACACCATCCGTGCGAAGCCGGGGCGGACCACTAGTTAATAATATGATGAATTTATGCATGAAATTATTTATTCGGAATTATAAAATTTGGTACAACTATACATCTAACTTTTAGTTGTTACAACCGACATTCGTTACAGAAACTTGTAAAATTTGATACTTTGTTAAAGTATGTTGCAATTTCTGCACCGCAATTTCAACAACCGTAAAGGTGAATTTTGAACTTAACAATAAGATAATTTTGCATTTACTTTCTTTTTGATATATTTCTACTCAGCTGTAATCTCCAGAAAATGGTACCCAAATAATGAAATCCGCAATTAATTTCCGTTTTAACGGCTGAGATTTGAGCAAAGAAAATATTTTATGGTCATAAGACAGTCATGAAAGTCTAATGAGTAAAACGAATGCCCGGCAATATAGACAAGCTTGAGTTCAAATCCCGGGTCGGGCCTACACATGGCTAAGTTTTCCTTAGTCTTATGTGTGGTTAATTTGTCATGGTTGCAAACGCACATGGCTAAGTTTTCCTTAGTCATGTGACAGTGTATTCGTACCAAACAGCGATAGACCCCCTATAACGTGAGTACACTGTCCAAGCAAAACGTGGGTACTCTGAACACCAGGTAATGTGATTCGTTACGTTACGTTATTACGTTATTCGATCACGTGATTTTCAGAAGTATTAGTACCTCTGCCAACCCTGTCGGGGTTATACAGCGTCAACGCTTGAGTCTTGAGTCATATAGAAGTTGTAATGTATGTTAGTAGTTGTCAGAGTTAGATTTATATTTATATGTTAAGGTAGTTTAGGATTTTAGTCTACAATACATGATTGAAGGAAACACACGTCTTTTATTTGTCAGTGGCGAACGAGTATAAATTATAACTTTTAACTAGTGAAGTTGTAAAATACAGTGTCACAATGTCGGTGGGACAAATGCGTGAGTTTGTGATTGGGTCGAGTAGCTGGAGCAGCTACGTGGAACGGCTGGAAATGCATTTTCTCGTCAACAAAGTGGAGGATAGTTTGAAATTACCGACGTTAATATCCGTTATGGGTAAAGACGTGTGTTTCCTTCAATCATGTATTATAGACTAAAATCCTAAACTACCTTAACATATAAATATAAATCTAACTCTGACAACTACTAACATACATTACACCTCCGCCCTTATTTACAAAATACAACATGTTCACATTCGCGTATGAACTGTTGGTAACATTGGCTAGCCCTATTAAACCAGCTAGCTTATCATACAAGGATGCAGTGAAGTTGTTGGCCACCCATCTTCAACCACAACCATCGGAGTTGGCAGAGAGATACAAATTCCGGCAACGACGTCAACTTAGTGACGAATCCATCACCAACTATGTGACATGTTTAAGGAAAATGTCTAAATATTGTGCGTTTAAGGAGGCGCTGAATGAAAATATGCGGGACCAGCTTGTTTGCGGGTTAAAAAGTGACGCCATTAGGCAAAAATTGTTTGCGGAGAATGAGCTCACGTATAGCAGAGCGGTTGCATTGGCGCTATCTTTAGAGGCTGCTGAACGGGATGCAAATAGTGTAGTGGTGGATTACTCGAACAATCAGTCAAAATATACGGAACAGTTAAACGTACTAAATTTAAATGAGTGTTCACGATGTGGTGATACCAAACATAATAGACATGACTGTGTATATAAAAACTATATGTGTTACGCGTGCAAAGAAGTAGGTCATCTTAGAAAAATGTGTTCACGGAAATTCAATCATGCCAGGAGGACTCAAGAATCGGCGGGTAAAATGAGAAGCCAATTAATACATCGCGGGCAGGTAGCGGGAAACGGCGCGGTGAGTGCCGTTGGCGGTGGAAGCGGCGGCGGCGGCGCAGCGACCAACAATCGTTGGCGGGCCGAGAGACGCGGGGGGCGCGGAACAGCGCATGCGCAATCGGTAGTGCACAGCAGAGAGCGAACCAAGTTGAACTTGTTGAATGATCACGATGACGCAATCACTTCGGAATCGGAAGAAGAAGAGCGTTTGTATCAAATGTCGTTAGGGAAATATAAACCGGTTAGTATTACTATTAAAGTAAACAATTGTTTGTTGAATATGGAGGTTGACACCGGATCAGCATTATCTTGTGTTAGTAAAAAAGTGTATGATGAATTATTTAATCAATTACCAATAAAACCTTGTAAGTTAACTTTAAAATTGTATGATGGGTCGACCATAAAACCTTTAGGCTATTTAGAAGTCATTGTTGATTATAATGGAGTCAGTAAACAGTTAGATTTGTATGTCATAGACAGAGGCACTACTAGTTTGTTGGGTCGGCAATGGTTAGCCGAATTAAATATTCCGGTATATGTGCCGAGTGCCAGATTAGAACTAAATCATATGCCAGAGTGTAGTGCAGAACACATAAAGATTATAAACGATGTAATTTCCAGGCATGAATCGCTGTTTGACGGAACACTGGGTAAATACACGGGAGGTCGAGCCAAGCTAAAGGTGCGCGAGGGCGCGAATCCTATTTTTTTCCGGGCGCGACCGCTGCCTTACGCGTTGCGTGAGCGGGTGGATGCGGAGCTCGACGCGATGCTGCGCGCGGGCGTTATCGAACCTGTTACCCATTCCGACTGGGCCACTCCGCTCGTAGTGGTAAACAGAGCGGACGGGGGACTTAGAATATGTGCGGATTACAAGGTAACCCTTAATAAAGTATTATCCATGGATAGGTTTCCGGTCCCAAAGATAGAAGACTTATTTAGCAATATGTGTGGTAATCAATGGTATACAAAGATAGATCTCTCACAAGCATACAATCAGTGTGAGTTAGACGAGGATTCAAGGCAATATACGGTGATAAATACGCATAAAGGGCTTTTTAAATATAATAGATTAGTGTACGGTTTGTCGTCGAGCCCGGGAATATTTCAAAAGTTGATGGTTGATATGTTTGCAAAGTTGCCAAATGTACTGGTCTTTTATGACGATTGGTAATGAATAAGGACTGGGATAGTCATTTAAAATCTATTAACGATGTTTTGGATATATTAGGTAAAAACGGGCTTAAAGTAAAAAAAAGTAAATGCGAATTTTTGCAGAGGGAGGTTAAATATTTAGGATTTATAATAAACGCAAACGGTATCCGGGTAGACCCCGAGAAAATAAGGGCAATGGTTGATATGCCCCACCCTAGGAATGTGTCGGAACTTAAATCATTTTTAGGAATGGTTACGTTAATAACCAGCGGTACGGAGAGGGAAAATAGATTAATTATCTCGGAAGAGAGTAGAGTAAGGGATTCGTCTGCAACAAACACAGAACCTAACGAAACCGCTATCGTCGATTTGACTCCAAATCCTATGTGTGTGCCCAGTGTGCCGATTGACTCGGAAACAAATACTAGTCAGGATGTACGTCGTTACCCGTTACGGCAACGTAAAGCACCTGATCGTTATGGTTTTAGCAATACTGCTCAGGTGTAAATATTATTTGTCATATAAGTTGTTTTGTTTTAGTTTTTAATTATTCTTTTCTTTTTATTAGGTTTTTATTTAGGTTAATAAGTTTTATGTGAACATGTTGTATTTTGTAAATAAGGGCGGAGGTGTAATGTATGTTAGTAGTTGTCAGAGTTAGATTTATATTTATATGTTAAGGTAGTTTAGGATTTTAGTCTATAATACATGATTGAAGGAAACACACGTCTTTTATTTGTCAGAAGTATAACGAGGTTGTGTTTAGAATAAATAGGTAGTCAGAGATCACACTTTAGAAGAAGACTACCTACCTGTATCTCCTTTTGTTAAGAGGCAGCTTTATTAGATTTCTGCCAACACACTATTATTACATAGAAAAATTAACACACTCGATATTTTCAACAGTTTTAAACCACATTCGTAAATTATCTAAACATATCACTTTTAAATACACAAACGAGTTTTAAAATAAGAGGCCGTGCTCTTTCTCAATACGGTACAAAATAATGGGGAGTGGATAATCATAACTCTGAATTTTTAAAGGAAATCATACTCGAAATATTTAGTTCAGGCTAAATGTATACATGGTGAGCTTCGATCATATTTACCAAAGATACACCAACAAAGCACGAAAACGGCCCGGCCAAACAGTGCTTTTTTATATGGTAAGCACTGTTTTACTGACATCCGCGTGCTTAATCTTGCAATAAATAAATAGGTCTCAAGAAAATGCGGTAAGGTCGATAATTGTAGAAAAATAAATATTTAATTGTCAAACAGTCTTGTCATTCTCGCGGTCCACTTTTGTGCGTTGAATTTGTATGGATTGCGGCATCTTTGGTATTCGCTGGGTGCGCGACGGCAGCGCCAACTAGCGTTCACAATTATGGCGGACATTGAAATGTCAAATGGGCGGCTGTGCTGTAAGCAAACAAATAATTTCAAGAAAGTATCGTAATTTATATATATTCTATTTGATCATGTAAATCTATAGCGTCGATAATAACGCTGATGTTTTGTATTACCCGTCTAGAGTGACAATAAATAAATTACAGATAGTATACACGGACTTTCTCATCGCTGACTTCACGAGAAGTAAGTACAGAAATAAATAAATGTAATCGAATAATACATTTTATAAATATTGCAGATGATAATTCATGACAGTATTGTTGTAAGTAATGAACTCTTTTTATGTATTTTCAGTTAAATATGGCCAATTTAATTACAAAAACTGGATTCCAAGCAATAACACACGACTTCACTTTCCAACTACAAACGACAATAAAAGGAAGAAAATTAGTTTTAGCTCAACATGTGCTAGATGTGAAAGAAATTAAATCTGAAAATAATCATAAACATATTCTGCCAAAGCGTTCTTTTACTGGTAAAAACATAATAAATCTATAAAAATTATGAAGTTAGGTAAATACTGTTGTTGATTATCTCTTAAAGTTCTGTTAAAGTACTTTTATTGTTCTGTTCTATTATTGTGTTCTTAAATACAAGTAAATTGTGTTATATATTTTGTTTTATTGAGTTCTGCAAATTTACTAATACACAACAAATATGCAAAATATCATCTGTATGGCAAACAAGTTTTAATAAAGTCTCAGCTGTTTCATTATCGACATGAATCCTAACCCAAGCGATACCGATGTAAGTAGCATCTCTTGAAAATTCCCTTTTATCACTTCGAAAAGGTGGCATAACAATTCCTATTTCTTTTCCACTTTCATTTAAATTTTCTTTATTTGTGGAAGTCCTTTGTCAGCCAAAACAATGTCTCCATTTTCTAAATACCTAATCAACTAATCCTGATTCAACTGTTATTTGAGCATCGCTTTTCCTTCCACCGACTACTTTTGATATAAAGGAAATGAAGCCTCCAGGTGTAATACCTATGAGCACCTTTGCAGTAAATCCTTTCTTGTAGCACCACACACGATTATCAACTGTGGATGGTATTTCTACTTACAACTCTGTACCATCAATAATGACTCTAGTGTTACTGTATTTTGGATAAAAGCAAGCCGGCATTTGCAAGCAAGGTTGCTCGATGAGCGAATGTCTTTACAATAGTATTACATCCTTGGTGCTTGGTTTTTTTTGCCAAACTTGATAATCTTCAAATTGCTTGATATTTCAGTTTAAACTTCAGAATCACATATATATTTACCATTATGCGCATAAATATTGCAGATGAATGTTTTTCCTTCATTTACGACCTGCGAAAATAAATTAACTTGGCATTATTTGAAAATTTTAGTACTATGAATGTTTTCCTTCATTTCAATTACACTTGATTAGCCGCCGAATGTTCCTTTTTTTGCCACTGTGCGCGCTGTGATCGATTCGAGTTCCCCGACCCCCTACTTTGCACCCAGCGAATATATAATAGAAGATTGTGAGGTACGAAAAGCTTACAATACTAGAATAATTAATTAATTGATTTGGAAAAAACAAGATTACGACAAGATAAGTTATAGATTTAGAATGAGTTTGCACCATAGCACTTGAGTATGAGGAACGAGCAGCTTTGCTGTTGTATGATACCCATATTCAGATTTCAGTTGGCGTTTTCACAAATACCACTATTAATAAATAAACCTCAATCTGAAAAGAAATTATACAGCTGATTTTTATTAACAAGCCAATATCAAACTAATTGACGATCAAA
The DNA here is from genome assembly GCA_963576735.1 of Bedellia somnulentella. Taxonomy (NCBI): domain Eukaryota; kingdom Metazoa; phylum Arthropoda; class Insecta; order Lepidoptera; family Bedelliidae; genus Bedellia; species Bedellia somnulentella. The sequence goes on along the minus strand of OY755177.1, from coordinate 11,772,921 downwards.
CGTAATCACAGTTATAAAATATCAAAGTAAAAAACAGAGTATATGACATAAACTTTCCCATTTCCACTGTATTATCACTACTTTTATCTTGATTTTGCAATAACTAAAATGCATCGGCATATAAACCAGAACTGAATTATGCACTAATGTTTGCGCCTTTTCAATCAACGTTTCTCGCGATATTAGTGTGTTCATAGCGCCATTCGGCTTATTTTGTCTGTATTACGACACAGGTATCAAATAAAGCGACATTGAATTTTTTTAATGAAACCAATAATTAATAGGCTATATAATTTAAAAGCAAAATTATTCATGCACTAACGTTTGTACACTTAGTCCATATTCAAGTGTATTGGTAAATCAATAAAGCTAGTAGAATACATTGTTCGTAGCAACATGCCAACCATCCTGTCGTAGCTGCTACGAGTGACATGACATGGCTACAAAATTTCGTAGAAGTTGTCTGGAAAAGCCATCAATGCCAATATTTCCTTTTCTTGTTGGTCAATATTGTTGATATAGCAAGTAATAACATTTTCAAGTAATGCTAATATAGCTGTGTAGTGTCAGCTTAGAATAGCACTACCCCATTTCTTCCGGTGGGTGTACGTAAGAGGCGACTAACGGTATTGGGGCTTTAAAGGGATTATTGTGCGATGCGGTTGGAGACCCATCACCAACAACCTTTATTTTACCATCTTTTCCCCACTCAACTTTCCAAAGGTGGCTGAGGAATTTCTCATTCATTAGCTCTGGCTACCCCATCTAGGGATTTATAGCCGTGAGTATATGTATGTATGTATGTATGTATGCTAATATTACGATTATCAGTCATTTTCAAACTGAGTTTCACATTTAACACAGTCACATCACTACACATTATAAATACAAACAGTCCTGTTCGACACCGATCTTGATATTTGTCAAACACGGCATGTTATTTTTAAGACAGAAGCGACTAAAAGATGACGATGAAAATAATATAATGAATATTTCGTTTCTACTCCTTCTCTAAAATAAGTTTGGTGGTTTAGGGTTCCGCAGAAGCACTACCTTAATTTTTCGGAATAAGCGCATGCTGGAGAACACCTGCAGGGTCCACTATTCATCAACCATGCACAGGGTTTATAGATTTGTAAATCAATATTTCTCTAGAAACAAACTATGCACAGTGCCACCTCGTTCGCTGTCAAAACCGCTTTTTCACAAAACTAGCACTCTGTAGGCTTATTCCGTATTTTTCGTAATATCTCGTATCAATTTGTGAAGCTGCAGTCTATACAAACGTATTTGAAACAAGACTTTATGAAATAATAATCATGCCATTTTGTAATAGGAAATCAACGATATGAGTACCTTTTCTAACAATTAATGATGAAAATTCAGCACCTACCATAATAAACATTCCCAGAGAGTAAAGATAAGTATAACACCTAGAACATTTAATCCATTAATTCATAAGTGAATCACATTTAAACAGAAATTACTACAGTATAACTTATCTACTGAAAATGATATACGAGCAAAAACAAAGAACTTCCAACGAATAAACGACATAGTTGCGGTTAATATATTATTATCACTGTTATTTTATGAGGATTACCAAAATAACTTTCTGGATTGTTAGGCAGAAATAAGTTCTACGTATGAAAGGTGGCGGGCTACATCAGGCCCAAAATTATGCATGCAATACTGAAAAACGGGATGGCAGGGTTTACCGCTTGACTTTCAAAAAGGTATTCTAGATGGATCTATTCGTCTCGCAGCCATTATAGATTATAGAGGTCTTTGTCATGCAAAAGGACAGAAAAGGTTACCCGCAATCTCAACAAAATTAAGGTGTTTACCCTTCAGTTGGTTCTACTTTCCTGTCACGTTCGCTATTTACAAGTTCAGCTTGGCAAAATTTTCAGTGCTTTTAACACAAACGCTAGTAAGATGCGTCGAGATTTATTTAGTAAAATGGGCACGTATTTACTTTTAAGTCGAGCAATTGAATTGCTTCCATTTTTTGTCAGATTTGCATCTAAAAATTTGTAATTGAATAAAAAAGGCGGCTGAATTTATATCACAAAACCAATAGACGAAAATGGTTTGGTTTGGAAAAATCATGCTTTCCTGTTAGATTTGCGTAAATATTTCAAAAATAATAATATAGCGGTTTGAGCATTAATATTTTTTTCTGATATGTTGTCACCTTGGGTTCAGAGTTAAATTTCTGGGTGAATATTCAAACAGTATCACCACTGTATACAAATGCAATATAAAATCATCTGCCATATGCGTTTACTACCACCCAAATATAACATTATTCATCCAAATCATCACTAAAGATTATTTATATATAAAGAGATTTTATTCGCTTCTTCGTGTGTTGAGGCATTTCGTTCTTCTCTCAAGTTTACGCTTTATGAACTCAGAGTATATGTTAAAGAAGAAGAACCACATTTAATATGATTTATGGAAAATAGAATAGTATAGAGAACTCCTTATTTCACATCAAAAAGGAGAAACTTTTACAAATAAACAGAATTAAATAACAAAAGTATAATTTGCGGTCTTATCACTGAAAAATTAAGGTTATTGGAATTTAATAAATAATGGAAAGAAAAATTTCAAACCCAGTGATTTCGGATCGAACCCACGACCTCCAGGTATACGCCCCCGTCGCTCTGCCAATTGAGCATTAGTGACACTATTTATTTATTAGAAAAAATCCCCCCATGAGTATTTCATGTACAAAAAACGTTTGTATAAGTATTTTCGGTTATATTATAGACGGTGTTTTTATTTACATATTCAACTTATAAAATTATTCACATAATCAATATTTTCATTTTTTTATATTTGCTAGGGGGTAGGGTACCAAAAAGGCTACCTGCATTACTCCTCTGTAAAGCAAAGCCCAATTTAGTTTATAAAATTATATATTTTAACACACTTGCTCAAAGTGACTGAGAATGCAATTTAAGCACTAAATTTTGACATGTAAAACCGCTTATTACCAAACAGTGACGTTTCTATTATACCTATGTCGTGGCCATATCGTAGATTTGAACACATCGTGAAATGATCGATCATTTCATGAAATAGTCGTATTTCATGAAATGTTCAACTGTTTATTGGCCACATCGTGATGTGGTTTGGGCAGATCAATGATAAGAAAACGTTTCTCGATATGGCCAACTAAACGCGTGGCCTCTTCATGAAATGGTTAAGATTATTTGGTCATATCGTAAAGTAGTCACATTAATTACCGGTAGAGGCGCTGAAAACGCTTTGTTTATGTGTGAAGATGGCGGCCACTGTCAAAACTGTTATTTCTCGCAGTAAAAAAGTTACTTATTCGCTATCAAGCGAGGGAGAAAGTGATTGCAAAAGAGTTTTCGACAAAAAGGTTCTCGAGTGCTTTGCAAATTACGAAAAAACTTAGCAATATTTTAAAAAAACGTTGAGTTTGGATTGCATTTCACAGGTCGCCCTATTCCACGATCTGGCCAAGCGTGGATGATTAAATCGTGAAACGTTGACGATTTTACGATCTGGTCAAATTAAGTTGGCCACATCATGAAATGTGACTATTTCATGAAATGATCGATCATTTCACGATGTGTTCAAATCTACGATATGGCCACGACACCTACATCTTATACACTTTTTTTAATTCAATTATCCGTTCTTTCCAGAATTATCCATTCGGTGTGGTAAAAACTAGTGTAACTATATGCAAAATTAAAGCTTCGTCTTTATAAATTATAAATTTTATAGTAATATCTATACATATAATAAATCTGTAGAAAAGTCATTTTTGTACATTGAAGAAATTGAAAAAAAAAATAGCCAGCGTGTGAACAGATAAGTAACAGAACCCATTTCCATCATTTTTTCAATTTTTGTCTGTTTATATGTTTGTTTGTGCGCAAATCACGTAAAATCTACGAATTCAATGCTGAAAATAATTATATACAAAAATTATACGTAACTTGAGGTATAACTTAGTTTTTGTTTCATCGAAATCGGTTCACTCTATCAAAAGATATGATTAATTTTGTGAGTTCAAGAAGAAAAATATTACGTTACGCAATTCAGTATAGTACTTGCAACGACATCTTAAGTCTAAATATAGAACTAATGTTGATAATTGGAATCCAAAGTCCGATAGATGGCGTTGTGCAAATGACCCAAAATGCATATCAAATTAAAGCTGATGAAATAAGGATTCCGGATATATACATATCATAACACTTTTATGTTAATATTAATACACAAGATGCATATTTACAATGCCGAGGGCAGAGATGGCGGCGGCGGCGGCTGCGTTCCGTCGTTGTGTCAGTCGGTCGGTCCGCATAGCACGACAGTGGCGGCCAGTGGCTGCGGCGGCGGTGGTGGGGGTGGGCTCATGTTGAGGTGCGCGACCCGAACGGGCAGACAACGTTGATACAGTTGTGTCGATTGATGAAATTTACAGTGCGGCGCGGCGCGGCGCTTCGTATCAAGTTTACAATTGATTTTTAAAATTTAATTTATGTGATTCATTTTAAATAATAATTTTGTACAAAGAAACCTTGAATAGGTAAAAAATAGGTTTCGGTTGTTGGTGTGTTTGAGGTGAAAAGGCTCCTCAAGTACATTATTTGCGTGAATGAAATTTGGCAGAATGCAAGATAATGATCCAAATACTTTACATCCCGGAAAAAAATGATCAATAAAATATTCACGGCTGATTGAATCAAGAGTACCGGAAAAAACGCCTATAATTTTGTAATAAGCAAATTTAACAGTACGAAGTCTGTCGGGTCAGCTAGTGCTTAATAATATTAAACATGGGACCCTTGACTTGGCCGGTTTATAATAATTAGCAATTTCTTTCGTTTTTAACCAATATAATCTAATCGGTTAACAAAGCTAGATTTTTGATTTGGAGGCCCAGCCTTCTCTTCATAGTTTAATAATCATAGTCGTAATTATGAAAGAAAACGAAATTCTAGGTCCAAATCATGCTTAATCCCTTGCTGTCTGCAACTGAGGATCTCTTACACTGACATGACATGATATGGATCATTTGCTGTGTTTCGTCGGCTTAAAATAGCACTAACCCGTGGTTAGTAAGCGATCGGGACTTTTTAAATGATTGTTCAGCGATGTGTCTGGAGACCCATCACCAAGCTTTCCTTTATTTAAAATTATTTTTTACTCAACTTCCAAAAGTTTCCTAGAACTTGTTAATTATTTATGGCCATATGTAAGAATTTTGGTAATTATTAGGATCCGAATATTTAATGCTAACTTAAAACATATCGTTGATAACTAACCAGTTGCTACGCTGGACGGTTTAAGCTATTCATACTTTCCATGAAAAGTTTAAATGACAGCTCTATAACAAGTTTGATTTTAGAAACAGGTAACTCTAACTTTGGATCATTGATCTGGTCAAATTTAGTGGACAACAATCCGTAAAGTATTTCTCATAGTGCTATTTAAGACGTTTCTATTTACAGACAAGAAATAGCTGGAACTAGAATAAGTAATTGTGTTTCAGCATCGTTTTCGTCGTAAGTTGTGGATATTGTAGGTAGCAGAGGTGTTGTAAGGAATTAATATAATTTTATAAAAAATTGCATCATTTTGCATTTTTATTTATTTTTAATGTTTGTTCCCTCAAGTGGTAATGCGTCATAGCCAACAATGTAAAATAACTGCTAATTGTGAATGGGACTCGGGCAATAAGTCCACACAATATTTATATAAACATATTGGTTATATTATTATTGGTTAGGATTATACACCTCAAATGCTTTTTTAATGATATTATATTTCTACATGAATATACTCACGCCTTAGATCCCTATAAAGGGTTGGTACCCTACCAGACCAGAACAAGACTTCCTTTTGGAATATAAGTTTGTAAAAGGTTGTTAGGGGTGGGCCGCCAACCGAATTGCCCAAAAGTCACTTCAAAAGTCTCAATACCCTTAGTCACCTGTTACAAACATCCACGGGAATAAATGGGTTACTACTATTCCAACCCGACACTACACTGCAAACTATGAGCAGTATCTATATATATTAAGTTTATAATATACTCTTGGTTTTTTATGCAACTAGTCTTTGCTATCGTCAATATGCACTTGTATAGGAGCCCCCGTACATATTATTTATTTCGATATTTATGGAAATTTTAGATCTTTAAATTTCAACGAGATAGAATCTGGTGGGACAGTGAATCTTCAGAAATAAAGTCCAATTTTACCTTTTTAATACTGTATTCTATCAAGCAAACAGATACTTTATGAACGGTTACTGAATGAAACTGTTTCAATAATTACTTATACTATAACGGTCCGGTGGGCTATAAAGGCGTCCGTACGTTGTTTCAATTATTCAAAATGTTAACACAGCAACAATTAAGTTGTTATAAATGCTCCTTTTAGTTCGCTTAAGCATGAGAAACTTCGAGAATAGTTTCCAAAGGGTTCCAAAGCCTGTCCGTGTCTGTCCACTTATTGCCGTCCCCTTACATTAACTGGGCGGTTGACCTCAGAGCTTGCTATTAGGGACCACTGATTAAGGGACGTCTGCATTTGATACTGACAGACCCTTAAAGTGACTTAACATGCTCATAAGTAGAAAACTAACCGTAACTTCTACTTACGTTAATTTGTTTGGCGCAGATTCAAAGTTAAAGTGGAGTTTATCCGACACTATCGAAGCGATATCTTAATGAAACTTGGATTTACTCTGCTCGGGATAACGAGTTGTGTGAGCGTATTTATTTTACACTATTATTACATCAATTTGTTTAAGTAATAGTGAAAACTTATTTAAAATTTGATTAATATACTTTTTAGTATCTTTGTTTTATGTTAATGAAAGTAAGAGTATTTTTTTTAAAGGATTGCCTCAAACATACCTGCTCACCTCATTCATTACTGTTGGGGACGACAGAAATTATTTATCGTAATTTTTTACAATTACGACAACACTGTCAAGCTCGTTTACTTTCTTATACTTGCCCCCGTATTAATACTAATTTGCTTAGTAGGGTGTCGTTTAAGTGATAAAACTACCACTAGGTAGTCGACTATATTAGACTGTTGTCAGAAGCCGATGATCGCGAATAAAGCTAGAGAGAAGTGAGAGGCCATAGTAATACAGTGACAACTAAATGATAAGAATTAGGTGGTATACTTGTGACTTGCTTGATTTTATTTTTACCAACTCAACTCTATTACCTAACATTCTTTTCACATTGAGGTTTAACTAGTCTGCGAAGTAAATAAAATATCTGCAGTTGCTTTTATGTTTATCTACATTCGATTGAAACCTGTACCAGAATGTTCGTAGTGGGTAAATAAAATTGAATGTAATTAAAAAGTGCACTTTCCGACCTGAGCGGTCTGATCTTGATCAGTAGAAGAAAAAAACACAGCGATAAGAGCCAAAGCCAATTGGAAAAAAGATAGAAGAGTTTTAAAAGGGCGTTTGAACAGCTTAGTCTATAGTACTGGTAATAGATTAAACATAGATTTGAGTCTTGATACGCTAATTTTACAGGGCATCGTTCCGTCACGCATTGGTTTTAGCATACTACCAAATTCTTAACATGAGTAATTTTTTTTATAAATTTTTGAGTGTATATAAGTTTTTTATTAATTCTCATTTAAGTCAGTTCAGAAAAGTATATATGCCATAAAGTTAAAATTGAATTATGAGACAACTCCATCAAAACTAGAAAGACAAAAATAACTTAAAACTAAAAGTACATGAACCATAAATTGTGTTCCATTTCGAACTATCGTAAAAGCATCTTCGAGAAGAAGACAAACAGAGGCAAAACAAAAGCATCGGGACACATTCTACTCCAAAAACTATACGTCTCAATTCGTGCACTACACATGGAAGATATCCATTCACTTCACTTCAAATAAAACTTTTCCTTTAACGGAACTTTCTAATGCAAAGCTGTGGTTTATAAAGATGAAAGTTACTTTGCTCCGTCAGAGTGTTTTGTTTGAGCTCGGGTTAGAAAAGTTCTGTGTTATTTCAGCTTATAATTGATTCTAGTTTTACTTTGCTGTTTCTGAAATGAACGTGGTTATATTTGGACTTTCGTTTACAAAGGTTTTCAATATTTAGAGTTTACAATAAATATTTATATATTTGGAAATGTTTGTGGAGGACGACCACTGAGGATACATTAAAATCAAACAGATATTGCTCATAGAAGCAGGCGTCCTAAATGTGAGGAATAAAGGAGCATGTATGGAAAAAAAATAGGAATGTAAATGTTGCTCGAGAAGGTCATACAAAATGGCTATCGGTAGTATCTCTTTATCTCTCGGAACTGGTGGCTTGAGTTTGTGTACATATGTATTTATATGAAGCTTACATTTATTTATCTTCTCATACATGCTCTTTTATACTTTTTGCTTCGATCTCCCGCCTTTGTTTTAACATATACTTTTTGATCTTGAAACTTTCTAGGTGGCCAGTTTCAGCAAATAATACAATGCATAGCTGTAATGCATGGCTCTAGATACCTCCCTGGGAACTTGAAAAGTCGATATGCTTTATGTGCTCAAACCACTTTAACATGACTTCTCACAACAGCTCATATTTTCGAACTAGTAGTTTCCGGCTTCGTTTACTAAATAGGTAGCTACATTATTACGATTTATTTTAGTCTATTTATATTTTTGCCGTGTAGTGCCGGCTTAGAATGTCGCTACCCCTTCCTACCCACGGGTGTCGCAAGATGCGACTAAGGGTATTGGGGCTTTTTATTGGATTTTTGGGCGATGCCGTTGCAGACCCATCACCAAAAACCTTTATTTTACTATCTTTTCCCCACACAACTTCCAAAAGTGGCTGAGGAATTTATAATTCCTTGGCTCTGGCTACCCCTTCTAGGGAATTACAGCCGTGAGTATATGTATGTATGTATGTTATATTTTAAGATTTGTACTACTGGCTAAAACTTCACTATAGGCTACAATGAAAAGTGCATTACAGACAGTTTTCGACTTAACACACACGCGTATATGCAATTTAATTTATTCTCAAAGTCTGTGGTAAATGTCTTTAATATTCCTCACAGCCCATATATGTCCCCACCAAGGGGCTCGCGCCTACCCTATATAAGGCGATTTGGCCATAGTGGACTATATATATATATATATATGTATATATAGGGTGGTGGACCACGCTGGCCAATTGCGGGTTGGCATACTCACGACTACTACCATTATAGTAGCCGGGACCGACGGTTTAACGTGCCCTCCGAAGCACGGAATCATCTTAATTTTCGGGTAATCAGGTGATTCAAGCCTGCAATATCCTTCAAGACTGGGTGAGAGACCTTGTATTATGGGATACTAACTCAACGATATATTTAATATTATATAATTCACATATAAATAACACCCAAGACTAAGAAACAATCATTTACGCTCATCACATAAATGATGCCCTCAGCGGGGATCGAATCCGCAACCTCCGGACCGAGAAGCTAGTCCATTCGGCCACGGCTGTCGTCAATTCAGTGTATAGGTATATTATATTACTATATAGTATAGGTGTATTAAAAACCTTTTTTATTAGTTGTTAGGGTTCCGTATAATGTCTGAATACAAAATCGGAACCCTTATAGGATCACTCGTGTGTCTGTCCGTCCGTCGCTTACAGTCAATTATCTCCGAATCTATTAGACCGATTAAGTTGAAATTTGGTACACATATCAATTCCTGTGACTCAAACACAGAGGTGTGACGTGAGCAGATGAAATCTGTATATGGGGGGTCATTTTTGGAGGGGAAGGGGAAAATAAAAAAAAAACTGAAAACTGCATCGTGTGGCATATCAAATAAAAGGTCTTGTTGAGAAGATCTTAAATGTATTTTTTTGTTATTTTAAAATAAATAGTTTCCAAGTTATTCAAGAAAATTGACGAAAATTGACCATTCCCCCGCCCCCCTTATCTCCAAAACTACTGAACGTAAAATTTTTAAAAAAAATACAGAAATTAGTTTTCTCCTTATAGATTATAGGAAAACCTATAAGAAGTCCATGATATTAAAATAACATGGTAAATCGAACGGAACCCTCTTCACGCGAGTCAACTCGTACTTGTCTTCTTTTTTTTTAATAATTTTAATTTTTAATAATAGGCTAATTTGTTAATAAATAGGCATATAGATTTCAAATCGAGTATATAATATTTTGGTAGTCTGCGTAGTTTCAGTTTTAAATAGCACTACCCTATTCTTTCCATGGGTTTCATACAAGGCATTCAAAGGATTGAGGCTATTTACTCCAATTCATTTAACAGGCGTTCATACGAAGATGTTAAGTCATTTGCATAAACCGTTTGACATTTCATTCTGCATATGATATAGCAATATTGTTATATAGCTAGTACTGAATATATTATCTTAGAGAAGACGAAGATCACGATGTACACATAGATATGAGCAAGTAAAATATGTAAGTTTGCAAAGTTTTCGGGTCTGTTAAAGTAACTGATGTAAGCAAAGTTTAAAATATGTTTCTCTAACTGATATGATAAAACTACGGGGACCCTGATTTGAAACTGATACAGAATATCTTATGTATAATGTACTACAATTAATGTTAAGAGTGTTTTTTAGCTTCGTCTTAGAATAGCAATTCTGAATATTCTTCCATACGTATCTCTCTAGTAATAGGCACTTTATGTGTGATTTGGCTGAAAACCTATTGTTATAAACATTTTTATCCGTCATTTCACCACTCAACTTCCAAAAGTGGCGAAAAAATTGATAATCCAAAAGGTCCGACAAACCTTGTCTGTAAAATATATCATTTCGTGAATGTAATATAAGAGATAATAAAAATATTATAATTCGTGAAATAATCAGAGAATACTCTGGCTATGGCTACCCTTTTTCGATATTCCAGCTGTACGTAAACATATTCAATCGAATTTATGGTACTCTTGTAGAAACACTTGAGTGGTTGGCGAATATCTGAGCTTTCTTCAGTTTATGACTAAGAAGGGTACGGTCATGTTTTATTATAATAAAACTAGAGCCAAACCATGGTAGCTCAGTGAGTAGAACATCACTTATCGTGCAGAAGATGAGAGTTCAAGTCCAGGGTCGGGCCTACTCCAATTTGTCTTTTCTAAAGTCATATGTGTGATTACTTTTTCATAGTTGTTAACGGTGAGGGAAAACATCGTGAATAAATCCACATGGCCAAGTTGTACTTCGTCATGCGACAGTGTATTCGTACGAAACGGCGATAGGCCTGCCCCCTATCACGTGAGTACACTGTCCAATTAAAACGTGGGACTCTGAACACCAGTTGAAAATGTCACGTGATGTTCAGAAGTGTTAGTACCTCTACCAACCCCTTCGAAGAAATACGGCGTGATTTTTGGAGTTTAAAAGTAAGTGATAGCTAAGTCTAGTACTTTCATATTTCTTTTTTTGGGTAGCATACGATAAGACATAGACTTTTCAAGTGATTATTGGAAGATGTGGCTCTTGAACCATCACCCATCATCTTTTATTTACAAGATTTTCCAAGTTCTTGCTATCTTTTTTGGGATATAAAGAATAATACACACACCAAAATCCATACTGCCCTGTAAACCAAAACTCTATTACTGGAAAAAGAATCCAAAACTAAAAGAGTAACATATGAAACTAATAAGAAGCCCTGACTCGCAACTAAGATATATAAAAACAGTAGGGCTATTTTACTTTGTAAATAAAGGTTCCTTATCTTAACCTACACACGTGTAGCCGCAACGTGAGCGTAAAGGCCTGAGGGGATGTGAGGTTATATGTTGTGCTAATAATTATGTAATAATCGCACGGTACCCTAAAATTTCAATAGAACTTTCTGCTTATATATTTTACTGTGCTCTCTTATTCATCATTAACATTTCACAGACAATTTGCATTTTTTTAATAATTTGTAATGTTATCGTATTTTGTATGTATGTTACTTAAACCCATTACCAAAAACATAAATTTTTTTTAAAAGTCCCCACTTAACTTCCAAAAGTGGCTGAAGAATTTTCTGATTCGGAAGCTCTGGCTAACACTTTTAATGGATAGATGTATTGTATGTTAATAAAACTATTTTTTACTTCTTATTTGCTTCCAATACATTAGATTATTACAATATTTGATGTCTTTTATCAATTCAAAATATAAAATGGGTATGTTTTAAAAACGAGGAATAGGCCAATTGCCGCGCACATTATTACGTGAAATGGTGCCTTTCTAAATAATAGGAATACGGCAAAATTATTTATCAAAATGTTTTGATACTAGGGATTAATAATCGTTCTACGTACATCCCTTGTTTGTATGTACAAATGATAGAAATGATGAAAGTAAAAAAATAGTTCAACGTCACACTGTGAACTGAACTTATTTTTTATAAATATCAAACGTAAATATGTAAATATTTTAAGCGAATTATATTATGCCATCTCTGAATAACTCACGAATTATACATATTTAATTAGGTTGTATAGCGCGATTGCTGAACAAATGTGATAGAAATGATTTATTAATGATACTGTTATTGGACTTAAAATGCAAAAATGTTTAATCTTCAAAGAACGTGCCTTACTATAATAACTAAAAATTATTATTAGTACTCTCATAATTCCTGCAAGCACAACATTAAACATCCAACTAACTTGATAATAAAACTAAATGCCTCCCACGACAAATATATTCAGTTGCACAAAAATAAAATAAGCGAGAGAAATAGTGGCTATGAAAACTGTTTTAAGCTGTCTTCTGGGACCTCCGTAATGCGTCTGAAGTGTTAAGTTAAATTTATTACGACAGCGGTGTCAAGTAGAGCTATGCAGTATTCCCATATCCCAATACACTGGAGTGACGTGCATTCCTCAAGTGTTATATTATAGACTGTGCTATATTGGTAAGACTAACGGAAAGGCTTTGAGACTGAGCTGTTCAAAGCACTTGGCTTGTAAGTATATTGACTTTGAAATTTGCTACGAGTTTGTTGTTATACCATTTCTCTTTAAGTGTAAAAGGGGGTATGACACTCAATTTATAAGGAATACTTGTTATAGGTATAGATTATTTAGATTAAAGCATATATTCGATTTACCATATTTTTGAACATTTACTGTAATTTATTGATATTTTCATTCAATGGTTGTCTGGCAGAGATTTTTTTTAGTGATAAGACCGCCAAGTGGACTTTCGATATTGAATTTGTATTGTAAAAGTTGTTTCCTTTTTTTGAAGGGCAATCAATTGTTTTCTATTCTATTCTATACTTTTTTATGGACTCATGCAAAGGAAATTGACTAAAGTGGAAAATTATAAAATTGAAGGCTCTAATGTTTATCTCCATATGCACATTTCAAAAAGATGACGAAAATTAATTCTGGTGGGATCCTCCTCCTTTTACTAAATTGAATTTGTAAGAATAGAAATTATTTAATCTACGCATGCATAATGTACTTACTTGTTTGTTTATTGTTTAAGGTGGAATATAATTGGAATGAGCAATTTATATAAAAGCGATAATAAATAATTAAAAACAATAACCATATTCTTATCTGCACGGTAAGTTAAGCACATTTTTTATTGTTATTCATGTACTAATGTTTATCAGGGAATTTGCAAAAAAAATATATATAAGACATACTGTTTCAAAGGAGGATAGGCATTTTGGTCCCCATGCTCAAACATTCTCAATCAAGTTGAATCATATATCATTCTAAAGCCCTGTTAGTGTAGAAAAGAAAAGACAATCTAGTTAGAGCTGTAGAGAGCTGCCGATTTTAATGTACAGTTTTTTGAAAATCTTGATTTGTTAATTATGTGAAACTATGATAATTCATGTTTCTGGTGTAACTTAGTAATTAAGTTATACTTAAAACATCTCAATGCTGAAGCGACATTGTAAAAACTGTCAGAGTTTGCAATAAATTGTCATAATTAAATCTAAAATGTATCAAAAACATGAAACAAACATGACAAACAGTCTTGTCAAAAAAAACTTTTAAAGTATTTTTTCTCAAAAACAGCAGCAATTTAGGACAAGCGCTATAGTTAGTTTTATTGTACAAAAAAATACCTTTCCAACGACGTATCACTTATCCTGAATGGTGCTGGGACCAGGTGCCATACATTTGTGCCCATCCTCCTTTAATAATGGCCCTCGTAAATGCAATCTTACAAAGTATAGAAAATAATTACATTAAAATTAATACAATTAAATTGAACAAGGTATTACAAAATGCACACTAAAAAAGAGATAATGAACCTCAAATTTTCATATTGTAATATTCTCTCAAAATAAACGACGTGTTATATCCGAATTCGCCGAGGTTTGAATTGAAGCCAGGAAGTTTAATCTTTATTTCGCTCAAGTCGTTTGGGGTTTCCGCACAACACATAATACCAGTCAGGTCAAGCTCAGTGTTGTCGAGCGACCTTCGGGTCCATAAATTAGTTAGGAGTCTCCCGAGAACAATATCACTGACCATCTTGCTGTGTGTTATTATGATACTACATAGATATATTGTTTCAGCTTACGAAATTGTGACTTGCTTTGAGATATTACTGTGGTTGCGGTGGAGCGTTTATGTGTTCAAACTGTCTGAAATATTTGAGAGTAAAACAGAACAATAAAAATGTATCCATTGATTACAATGATTTTATGAAAACGTAGAAATTAAAATTTTATGAGCGAAACAATAAACAAACTTACTGAGTTGCAGTTTTATTTGGTAGTGTATCAAGTTACTTTATACTTTCATGCATCAAAGCGATTTTACAAATAATATTTGCAAAAAGCCTCAGCTTTTTCAATTATTTCTGTAGATCCCTTCATCAATAATAAGAATATCGGATTTCGAAATCAGATTAAAATAGATATCCGAAAAATAACAGCTTTAAATAAATCCAGTAACATCAGTCTCATAAATTATTTGATTCCTGATAATTCAAAATGTAATTAAAATTTCCCAAATAGTTTGAAATTCATAAATGTATATTTTTTTATCATAAGTTTTATTTCAAATTTATAAGAGCCTTGATCAATCTGTACCGGTTCTTAATCAGCTAAATATTACTTGTTTATGTTTTTTGTTTTATATGTCTCCGATATTTATGAACCGATTACAAATATGTTTGCGTTTGACAGTCACTAATTAAAAATTTATCCCTTAGCAATTTATTGAAATCGACTGAGAGCTTATTATAATAAAACCAAAAACCCGGCAAAATGTAAATGTATGTAGGTAAGTGATAAAATTGACGACGTAAATGTTGTCATGGAAATCAATTCATATTACTTTATTAATCACTAAAATCTAAAAAATATGAATTATTACTCAAACCACCAATTCCGATTGACAATTCATCGCCACTTAATACAAACTCTTTACCAACAATTCTTGACATTCAAATTTCTTTGAAACAGATTGAAATAAAAACTAAATGGCAAATAAAACTTCAGAAAAATCGACGTCTATTAAAAATAAAACCATGAGTGTAAGACCTATTTTTTTGTGTAATATTCAAATTTTGACGGTTTATTGTAGTCAGTTAAGTTTTATACAAGAGTTTACATACACACATCATACATATACTCACGGCTATAAATCCCTAGAAGGGGTAGCCAGAATAAAGGAATTAGAAATTCCTCAGCCACATTTGGAAAATTGAGTGGGGAAAGAATGGTAAAGTAAAGGTTGTTGGTGATGGGTCTCCAACCGCATCGCCCAAAAATCCCTTAAAAGGTCCAATACCGTTAGTCGCCTCTTACGTACACCCATCGGTAGAAACGGGGTAGTGCTATTCTAAGCCGACACTACACGGCAAGATTTTACTGGCAGCATTTTTATAAACACGCTACAGGGTTACACTTAGTCTATTGATACGCCCCGTGATACTTTTAAAGTAAGCTTACGGCAAAGTTACCAAAAATTATATGGCACAAATTTTAGCAAACCAAGTTAATACCTTCATATTTTTAAAAATAATAATTATTATTCCTTAACATTAAACATAAAAACCTAAAAAAAATAGTGTATTGTTCAATAACGTATTTAAAGATATTAATGTATTTTTATGACACTATAATAGTTTAAATTTATATGAAAGAACGTCAATAGTCTTTATTTTGAAATACTGCATCCAGCTTAACAAACAATGCACAAAACTATAGCAATAACCTTTCATTTTAAACAAAAGCAATTCCAGGCCAGCACAACAGAGTTTTCTTTAAATTCAGGTGAATTTTTGTAGTGTTGTGATTGTAAGCACGGATCCTTATAAATTTAATTTGCGGCGGGGTGGGAGCCCGCTGCACAGACCCTGCCACTTTTGTTTGTGAAGTGGACACAAAAGACTCATTGAGGTAAAACAATTGCCTCAGTTGGCAGACACCCAACACGCTCGCATCTTCAAAAATTTGTACGAGACCATTGTACTTGAGCTTCCGTCGCGAGATTCAAACGGTTCAGTTAAAAGAGCAAGTTTTCCACTCGCTACACATTCTAACGTTATTCACGCAATCATTTGACAACAATGTATTTCGCGAGCCACCGCGCTGATTTGTTGGTGCTCATCCAAATGTTTACGGTACAGGATTTTATCTGGGCAACTCAAATAAAACCGTGTATTCTTTGTATTCAAGTTACTCAATAAATAAATAGTATGGTTTTGGTTGTAAAACTGAAATAGAAAGGCGAAATTGGATTTCATTAATTAAGTGCACTCTTGTGCGGTTCGTACCTTGTGACTCAGCGCGGCTTTTGGCAATCTTCACCGACCCATTGTTTACTTTAATTGTTAAGCGCTTTTTTAAATCTTTACTATCTAGCGACAATGACTGTATTAAGATATAATGAATTTTAAACAATTTTTTCCAAATATCCCAATTTTTCTCGTAAAATAGAGTTTCATGTGATTAGGTACACAAATTTTGCTGTTATTTCATTTCTAATGTCATCCTGTCATCTTCTTGATTAGAATGATCACTTTAATTAGAATGATTTTGTTCATGAAAACCTCTTGTGGGGATTTTTCTAATAAATAAAGGAAATCAACAACCTTTATTTTGCCAGCTTTTCCCCACTCAACTTTCCAAAAGTGGCTGGGGAACTTCTAGTTCCTTAGCTCTGGCTACCCCTTCTAGGGAAATATAGCCGTGAGTATATGTATGTATGTATGTATAAAGGAAAAACGAAAAAAACTTTCCTTTATTTAACCTTTATTTATTAGAATTAGATCAATTTGTTATTTTTAATCCGAAATTAATTTGATCCTGTGTACGTAAACATCAATATCTATTTGAGATTTAATTTAATTCATCAAAATTCAAACATCATTTCGACTTCACAAGGAATTCAAGGAAAACAAGAACGCAAATACTTCTTTTCAGCGCCAAATATGCTGCGTACATAAGATCCTGTACTCACTCGACCCAATAAGAGAGTCGAATCGATCGTGCGGAGAACATCGTGATTAGAAGCATTGCCGTATTCCCCACGCAACCTACATTCCAACAGGTAATACATATCAATTCTTTATTGAATCCCTTCCCTGTATCGCAGAGCTTAGGTTAAGTTGAATGACCTGCTCTGGTCGCTCGCGGATTGGATTTATTACCGACGCGTGGTACTCGCACCTTTGCGTGACCACAACATTGTAAGGGTATTTACTGGGATATGTTAAGTACATTTCACAAATCCACTTACTCTGCCCATGTTGCCCATGAAACAATTATTTATTGATAAACGTGCGATATGTGGAAAATAATTTCTGAATCAACAGAGTTTGCACGTAATGGTTTACAGCTCACTTAAGCATAATCGTATGTATGAAGTTGAATACAGAATATTATTATTTGATCCATAAACTACGAGTATAAATGTATGATTTATCTAATAAGATATATCTAAAATGAATCAACTATTGCGGTTTTATTTGTAGGTAACTTGCTTCTGGATCCGAAGATCGCCGGTTTGATCTGCGCCCAGACAACATTCATGTGTTAAATAAAAATATATGCGGACATGTTCTCCAAATCAAGTAATCCCCAGGAAAAGTACGATGATGACTTGTGATAAGGGATTCAATGGTGTTGGAATGTTATAAGGGATGATTAAATATTATTTATTTATATTTGATTAAAACAAACAGCACTTAATCTATTTACAATCATTTTTAAATATAACAATTTATCGTGCTAATTATATGTTTCACAATTTACATTACCTATATAAATTTGTAACAGAACTACTTATGGAGAAATAAAAAATATGTAATATAATTATAAATCAATAAATCTTATAATTTGAGAAATATATTATATTTTCTCAAATATTTTTTTATAAAGGAATTTTTATGTTACAACGACCTGAAAAATTACTCATCAGATATTCACTGAAATGTTTTTCAATATTCAAATTTTAATCAAACTGGGTTTTAAAACATGGATATACATTGTACATGGTATTACTTCTTGAATAAAAAATGATGTTAGCTCTCTTTGAGCATCAGAAACATGTGTACAAATATTAATAAATGGGTTTATTTATTTCACGTATGCACTCACATGTTATTTGCACTAGATAAAATTCATTCAAATCGGTTAGGGTTATGTCAGTGCTCTAAAATACGAGTAGAAATAATCATCCTATTATACGGATATTATCGCGTTTTTAATTTAATTTAATACTAACGTTTCGGACACTTTCCAGTGTCCATGGTGGCAAGTAGACTAGATGTTAAATGTCAAATTATTTGAACGAAGTTAACAAACGTTATTTATGCCTATCGTACATACATACATACATATACTCACGGCTATAAATCCCTAGAAGGGGTAGCCAGAGCTAAGGAATTAGAAATTTCTCAGCCACATTTGGAAAATTGAGTGGGGAAAGGATGGTAAACTAAAGGTTGTTGGTGATGGGTCTCCAGCCGCATCGCCCAAAAATCCCTTAAAAGCCCCAATACCGTTAGTCGCCTCTTACGTACACCCATCGGTAGAAACGGGGTAGTGCTATTCTAAGCCGACACTACACTATCGTCTATAATTATACGAAACATATTGCACTAACGGTGTGCAAGACCACAAGACAACGTTGGTGCAATATGTTTATATCCAAACAATATTTAATTTGTTTCATTAAATCATGATTACTCGCGCAAACACAAGACAATATTATAATCATTCTGTCAATTATTATCTAAAATCTTATGTAACATCACAGCATTAAGTAAACACCACAAAATGTACATATAGGCTCCCCCTAAGGGTGCGATTCTATTAGAACTGGTTCAGCCACTATGGTTGAAGTGCACCCTTAACCTGTAAAATTTTTTTCAAACAAATTTTAACTATTATTGCTCTTAGTTTAGGCATATGACACCGCTTTTAATCAAACTGTGACTTTTGGTAACCATTACGCTCCAGAGCGATAATGGATAATTCTCGTTTATTTTAACTTCTATACCTATATAATATAGTTTTAGAACAAAAAAAACACGGAATTGTCCGGTTAGTTTGGTGTAAATGAGTGTAACCATTTGATACATTAAATCATTTTCGTAAATGTGTTTTAAATTTGAGCTACATCATGAATGTTTATTATCGATTTCATTCATATATTTTTGAAATTGATAAGCATGACAACCTCTTTGTCATTAAAGTGATTTTTGATTGGATTATGATGACATCCCGCTGAGAACAACCATTATTTGGTAAGTATCAATAAATTGATTCTTAGTCCAGCATTACTAGCACGAGCGACCTTTTAACTAGATGGATGGAGCAAGTAGTAAGCTCGAAAATGGAGAAAAGGGCGGAATGAACATTGGACGTTAGATTAGCGATCTGTCACGAACAAATCACTATGTTTTTACAAACTTGTCCTCAATCGTACATGAAAAAATCCTAATTACTTTTAATTTCCTGTCTCATGGAGAATTCACGATATTTATTTTCTTTTTAGAACCATGCTGATAGATCTGTTTCGTTTATATGTGCAACACTAAACAATATACATAAAAATATATAATTTGAATTTTTTGTTCATGAAAACCTGATGGATGTATTTATTACTAATAATTAAAGGAAAAATAAAGGAAAAAAATTTTTTTTTCGCCACCGGCGGGGTTCGTACCCGCGTGCTCCGGGTATACGCCCCTGTCGTTCTGTCAATTGAGCTACAGTGTCAATGGCTTCCAGTGCGAAATTCTTCTATCCTTTGTTTCTTTTACACTTTTAGGTAGTGTTTGCGTTCCCTGCCTCCGATTTTTTTTAAAATATATGTTCCTTTTTTTCCGGCAATTATTTATTACCGTGGCATTTTTAAACCGTGATCACCGTAACTATAATTTAAGCGATTGACATCGAAATCAACCACAGGAAGTTTTTTTTATACGTGAAGATTTTGTTTGTTCCTTGAGTATTGGAAGTTGTAAGTCTCTATGAACATCATAGATCATAATCATAACATACGGCCTTGCGCATGGACTTATTCTGTATCACCCGAAGTCTATCGGGCCTTCTCTGTCGTAGGGGAATGTCACACTACCCTATAAAAGGAATGAGCTTACGCGTAATTTGTATGGTCTAGTAATGATCTTACTACGAGCACAAAGCATCAGTGGGAGCCTATTTAGAACGAAAAAATTATATTACGCTGATGTCAAACTATGCTAAGACTTATAGTGGTATACTTGGAATAGCACTAACGTATTTCTTCCCACGGATGTCGTTCCTGCGTGTGCGTTAAGGGTTTTGGGGATTTTAAGTGATTTTTGGGGATTTGGATGAAGACCCATCACAAACCATCCTTTCTTTTACAATTTTGTTTCCGCTTAACATACAAAGGAGGTCGAAGACTTTTCAATTTTGAAGTTCTGGCTACCCCTTTCTTAGGATTTAAACTATGATTATATGTATGGAAGAAATTAATCAACAGAGTAACTCACGTTATATAAAACATGCTAGTATTGTAAAATAGTGTATTGATAATAATAATTTTACCTATAATTACATACATACATACATATACTCACGGCTATAAATCCCTTAACGGGGTAGCCAGAGCTTTGGAATAAGAAATTCTTCAGCCACTTTTGGAAGTTGATTGGGGAAAATATTTATTACTATAATTTTACCTATAATTTTATTATATTTAATTTTACTATATTTAATTTTATTGCATTAATTAGGAACTATGCTTTTTGGTTGACTTAGAAAGTAGATAGATAGATAAAAAAAATATTTCCACTACTAAGACACACAAATTAAGTAAAAACAATTTCTTATCAATTCCAATTATTACTGTAATTCATTGGTGTCCAGCATAGGTTTGATCCATTATGGCACCAATTGCAAAAATCTTCTTAACAAATTGACCGCCTATGATTTTTTTTTCTTTGTTGTAATATTTAGCTTACCATGTATTAGGCGTTGTCGACTCAGATTTTTTATTTATACTTATACTTTAAAGAACAAACACAATAAAGAAAACTGAAGATTAAAATAATGAAACAAGCATCACTTAAAAATACAATTGGAAACAATCCAATTACGTACGCGTCAAGTGTCCCTACAAAACCTCTAAAAACCAAAGAACAAGGAAAGAGGCTCTCGAACTGAAGAAGTAGAGCGAAAAATGAAGACGGATTACAAGTTTACAAAAACAGCGACAGGCCCCGCGAAATGTCAAAGGGATCGGCTACATTCGGGTGAGCGGGGCGATTCGCTTAGACTACGATGACTGGCTGATTGATCGGAAGTCGTAACTCACAATTGAAATTGGTTTTGTTAGTTTCTGCCTTCTTCATCTTTGGCAAATAATTTGTTTTGCAGTTTTTAGTAAAATAAAATAAAGAAAATTATTTCAGTTTATCTTATTAGGAAGATTTACAGCATTAAAACTTATATATGGTGATATTATATGACAGTTTAGAATAGCATAATTCTGAATAAATAATTGGTTAGTAAAGTTGTTTCGAACCGACCATGATATTCACACTGAATTTCTACAGATTACAAAGTAAAAGTTAGTCCTTTTTGAGGTTTAAATCTACATAAATACATACATATCCTCACGGCTATAAATCCCTTAACGGGGTAGCCAGAGCTTTGAATGAAAAATTCCTCAGCCACTTTTGGAAGTTGATTGGGAAAAGATGGTTATATCTGGTTTAAATCTCGGGTATTATTTTACGTAGACCGGATAGAAAAAAGTTGAAACGAGTCGGGGCCTAAAGTGTCAATAAAAGGAGAGTTAATACTAGAAAGTGAGGATCAATAGTCACTGCCAATACCGGTAACGTATCCAGAACTTATGGGTAGCCGACAATATTTACATATGCTAATGGGCCTAGGTTGCAGTGTGGTTTTGGACACAGGATTTGGCTCTATATAATCTATGAAAAATTAAGTATTTTTTTTATTTTAGATTTTTCTATACTCGCGGTGGCAGAAGGTCTATGAAACAGGGAAAACATGTAGGATTATTTTGTCAATATGTAGAAAATATAGTTTAATATAGTGAAAAAAAAAAATTGTATACTCTGGCCACCTCTGTCTTTAGATAGTTAGTGTTATTCTAAGCCAAAATTATACGGCAAAAATCTTTTCGGAATATAAAATATCGGATAAATATAGATTCATTAGTATCGTGCTTGTACGTCGCAGTACGTCTTTACTCAAATCTGAAGCTTATAATTATATAGCTCTTTCCGCTGTCACTTATCGCTTCTCTCATGTCCTGTAACCCCAATCCTCGAACGCAATGAAAATACGCGTTTGACGTCGAGCTGAACGAAGAAATATCCACATCCGAATAGCTTTTCCTGGTAATCTTCAAACAGATTACCTGTGCGTGACTGATGGCGTTTTTTCAATATGAAACTATCAAAATGCGAGTCTATGAACACTCGGTAGGGCGTACTTATACTTGATATATTTATTTCTTTTATGGTTTTATTGATGATGTTTTAAACGATATGAAATTGTATTTACATACATATACGATAAATAATAATAAGAATGTAAGAAATATATTAATATGGTACATAATTTTCCCTATGTTTTCTTCTTAAAGCGCAACTTCCCCATCTATTTTCTTATGTATCGTAAGACCTTGACGTGGTAGTACTTTAATGTGAACGCACTATACCCCCTCTTGCCCTTATAATATGTAAGTTAGTTGTTAGTCTATATATTCAGTAATAAACCTTTATTCAAGCAGTAAATACCTGCAATTGTACCTCACTGTAAACTGTTTGATCATATTATTACTTTTGCAAATTTGTGTTTGATGTGCAATAAAGAGTTATTCTATTCTATTCTATTCTAAATAAGTGTCTTTGCTTCAACCATTGCATGGCGACCCTACCAGGGATCTGCACTGGTAGCATGAGGCTTGTTAGAGCGCGTTTAACACATGAGAAGTGAGAAACTGACAGATTGCTCATACAAAATCTGTCAGTATCTCACTTCTCACATGACATACTCGCTCTCACACGCCTCATGCTACGGGGGCTGGATGTTTCAAGTGATTGTGAGTGATACCGACATAAAACCATTACTAAAGATTATTTATCAGACAACTTCTATTCCGCTCACAACTATTTGAAGTGGTCTATGAACATTTAATGCAGAAGCTATAGCATAGAATTAAACTTAAATTATGCCAAGTTATCTTTTATCGCATCTTCGAATTTATGCAATATAAACAAAAAATATTGTTACCCTTTCTTAACTTAAACAAATATGGCCTACAATCTCAAGCCAAACCTAAAAACACTTTTTAAACACTCGTGGTTTGAATACATTATTTAAATAACAACCTGAGTTCACAAATATATCACGTAAGTGATGTTGAATAATTTTGTGGTAAACCCCGGTTGTATTTCAAAGCATCCTAAAATCATTTATCGGGTTTGTTGGTTTAAAATTAAAAAGTTGTTTGGGATAATTTACATTATTAATAGAAGATAGTGCATCTTATTTAATCTACGTCTATGTTTCGAAGCTTTTGTAAATTAATACTATTCCTGATCCGCTACGGAACGAGAAGGAGCAGACTTACCTACACTCATTAATAAATGTTATGTTAAGTTTAAACCAGACATTTAAGATTGTAAATGCATTGTGTACTTGGGTAAAACTGGTTGGTAATAATGGCCTTCATCCGACTCATACAAACACTTTGTTTAAGTAAAAACATGTATACAAAAAATTCATAGTTTTATTTTACAAGCATTCCCACATTATTGTTCTTTTTGTAAGGGTAAAACCCTAACTACAGTTATATACATATTAGCTGACAAATTTAGTGCATGGTCACACTTTTTGAGTTTTAGACGTATTGTACTTGTATGCGGGTCAAACTGAAAGTATTCAGAAAATATGAAAAACAATCAATTAGTGACATTATACCTTTTACGATTTCTCAAAATTCACCGTTTCTGACTATACATTGTTGATTCGATAAAACCACTTCGTAAAGCACTATGCTCATTCTCTTGGGGGGTCTCTTCTACAGCCGTCTATAATCGGCGGATACCACGGCTTCAGGGGTGAAGAATGGAATTCTACAATATAAATAATTGAATAATAATAAAAAAAGTCACGTGGTAGAAAGCATCAAAATCGTGGATGTCAATAGAGGTACTATAGGAATGTATTGCAAATGACCCATCAAAGTAACTTAAGCTGAAGAAGCCAAATAGTCGACAGTTCGTGCAGCGATGTGATGAGCTGAAGCGTTATCGTGATGATATCAGGATGAATCTACTTTGTGAATCCGTTTGGCGGATTTTTTCCAGGACTTGTGGCAATACCAATATGCTGTAACTATCTTTTCATTCTGTAGCACTACATCCAAAAAAGATGGTACCATTGCCTTCTAGATTTCTTAACTTTGGTTGGAAAGGAAAGACCTACTGCAAAGAGAGATTGTCGTTTGGTTTTAGTTTTGCAACAGTAAACCTTTTTTCGTTATCTGTCACAACATCGAAAGTCATAAAAATCATTGATCAATTGCATTTTGATATGAGAGACTAATTTTCAACAATTTCCATAATTTTAATACCAAAACTAGATTTTCTGTGTGTAAATGAAACGAAGCGCAAGGAAAAAGAGGTTTCACAACTTGGCCCATTTACAGCTATCTGGTCGGGAGTTGCCGAGAGTGACAGAGCTTGCCAAGGCGTGGGACTTCTGATATCTGAAAGGATGGCTAAGTGCATGAAAGATTATGCGTGTGTGAGTCCAAGGCTCCTATGGATAAAGGTGAAGGTAGGGCTTGTCCGGATGCGCATAATTTGCGTGTATGCTCCGGACATGTCCAGATCACTATCCGAGAGGGAGGAGTTTTGGAATTTGTTAGACGATGTTGCGAATGGGTGTGATGAAAATGAGAAAATTGTTATGTTAGGAGATTTAAATGGTTGGGTTGGTGTGTCACGCAACGGTTGTGGAAGAGTTTTAGGAAAGTTTGGTGATAAAAGTGTAAACGAGAATGGTGAGAAAGTGATTGATGTATGTTTGGAGAGGAATCTTTGTGTTACGAACACGTTGTTTGAACACAAAGATATCCATATGTATACTAGACAGAGAGGAAGCGAGAGAAGTATGATAGATTTTGTGATAGTGGATGAAAGGCTAAGAGCAAAGGTTGTTGACACCAGAGTCCATAGGGGCATTAACGTTGGCACAGACCACTTTCTCGTGATATCACGATTGAGGGGACTGTGCACGCGTTGGCGTCACAGGGCCAAAGTGTCGACAACTGAATTTGCGAGAATAAAAGTGGAGAAATTGGAAGATGATGAAAATATTAGAGATGAATATATGAAGAAATTGGACGACAGGCTAAGTTGCGTGGAGATGAAGGATGAATTGGAAATAGAAGAAGTATGGGATGTGCTCAAATCGTCAATGGTTGAATGTGCGACGGAAGTATGTGGATTGAGTAAAAGAACAAATAGACCACCAACAAGTTGGTGGGATAAAGATGTGAAAGAGGCAGTTGGAGATAAGAAGAAAGCTTGGTTAGATTTACTAGCGATTAAAGCTAGTAAACGAATGGATGCGAGAGTAACAGATGTTGTAGTGAAGAATAGTGAAGATGAATATAAGAGAGTTAAGAATAAGGTTAAGAAGAAAATAGAAAAGAAAAAGCGTGATCTGATAGAATGGTGTGAGAGGAAACTCTCCGATAATTTCCGGAATAACCAAAAGTTGTTCTGGAAATATATCCGGAAAGAAAAGGGAGTTTCCCAAAACACGAGAGTGAATGTTGTGAGAGATGAACAGGGTGAATTGGCGACGGATGAAAGTAGCATAAGGCGAGTATGGAAGAACTATTTTGAGGGACTCTTTGAAAAAGAGGATACATCAATTTCTTCGCCAATCGGCAGTAATGTTGATTGGAACGACGTTATGGGTGACTTTAGTGACAGTGAGATCAGTATGGAAGAAATAATGAAAGCAATGAAAAGTATGAAACTAGGGAAAGCGGCAGGGTATGACAGAATAAACACTGAAATGCTGAGGGCTGGTAAAGGGGTGGTGGCTTCCTGGTTGTACTTCCTTTTCCAAAAATGCTGGTCGAGTGGCAAAGTGCCACAAGACTGGTGCAAAGCGGTAATTGTGCCTTTATATAAAGGAATGTGGTCACACCAGGAGGCTAGAAACTACCGTGGAATTAGCCTACTCAGCATTGTCGGTAAATTGTATGCAAAGGTTTTGATTGAAAGAGTGATGAATGAAACGGATGATAAAATTTGGGATGTGCAAGCAGGATTTAGAAAGGGAATGGGATGTATGGACCAAATCTTCTCTTTAAGGAGCATCACTGAAAAGTTCTTAGCTAAGAACCGAAAGGTGTATTGCTCCTTCATTGATTTAGAGAAGGCGTATGATAGGGTGGTAAGAAAGTGTTTATGGGAGGTGTTATCCAAGTTCGGTTTGGGGAGTCGACTTATACGTGCACTGGTATCACTCTATGAGAATTCCAGTGCATGTGTGAGAGTAAACGGGGAAAATACTGACTGGTTCGGGATCTCTCGGGGTGTCCGACAGGGTTGTGTAGCTTCCCCGTGGCTCTTCAATTTGTTCATGGATGACTGTTTAACAGAGTTGCGTGAAAGTGATTATGGATTGAGAATGGGTGGATTCGTCATCAAATGCCTCTTATATGCCGACGATCAAGTGCTTCTTGCATCATCGGTGGAAGAGCTGCAAGAGATGATGAATATTGCATGTGCGTCTTTTGAAAAAAAGGGAATGAGGGTGAATGTGGATAAAACAAAAACTATGGTTTTTGAGAGAGAGGTGAATATGACCGAATGCGTGATTGAGATTAATGGTAAGAAAGTGGAACAAGTGAAAAAGTTTGTATATTTGGGAAGTTTGTTTACTAGGGATGGAAAGTGTGATGAAGATATCGAGAGAAGAGTGAAAAAGGGTAATGCGGTAAATGGAGCACTGGATAGTCTAATGTCTAGTCAGTCGGTGTCTGAAAAGGCCCGAATGGCTGTGCATCATGCTGTCCTCGTTCCTACGCTTATGTATGGCAGTGAATGTTGGGTGTGGCAGAAGAAGCATGAAAGTAGTGTGAATGCAGTAGAAATGAGATCCCTCAGAAAAGTGTGTAATGGAAGGTTATGTGATCGTGTGAGGAATGATGTGATTCGTGAAAGGTGTGGTGTAAAAGATGATATTGTAAGAAAGATAGAAAAAGGAATGTTGAGATGGTTTGGGCACGTAGAGAGGATGGATGACAGTAAATTGGTGAAAGAGATATATAGAGCCAATGTGGAAGGTAATGTTAGTAGAGGACGACCTCGGAGGACACATTTGGATCAAATAGAAAATGTGCTCAAAAAGGCAGGTGTCCGCAGTATGAAGAATAAAAGAGCATGTATGAAAAGATTGATGGATATAAACGAAGCCAGACAGGTTTGCCAGGATCGTACAAAGTGGCGATCGATAGTCTCTGCCTACCCCAATGGGAACTAACGGCGTGAAAATATGTATGTATATGTATGTTTAATACCAAATAAAACAAATGAGACTCGTGTCTATATTACAAAAAAATAGTCCTTATATATATAAGCCATATGGCTTATACGACTAAAAACTTTCAGTGTAACCCTAGTAGCTCATTTATAATAGAGTTTATGTAATAATATTAATGAAACTTAGTGGCTAGTACGCGTAGTGGCAACTACATGTTTGCTTTACCACTGATATTTGCCACAAACGGACCTATAAAACAAGAGTATTGGTATGCATCTGTTTCAAAAACGCTTAACCTACTCGTACCTGCAAAAGCTCACACAACGTAATAGCGTACAATAGGCGAGAGTGTATTTTGTCCGCGGTACATTTTCGATACGTAATATTGTTTGCGGCAAATGCACTTTACGTCGATAAAGTAGAGTCACCGAAATGTACGAGTGGCTCATAGAGGCGCCCGCGGCTTCTACCCGTGAAATTGGAGAGTTCCCTCGGGAGTCCGGTTTCATTTATTACCCGCAAATATAAGAGGGTGTTATAAACTAGCAGCGACAATATAGGCTGAGAAATGTATCGACAAGTCTTCTATTCTGCTGTTGGGTTTCTGCAACGTATCGATCGATATTGATGGATTTTGTACATTGGAATGCACTGCAGTAGTTTCTTATTCGTTCTAGTAAATGATATGCAAGAGTAAATGGGAAAGAGTACTTGTGTCAGAATACACTATTGCATCTTTTTAAATGGGTGTCTTATGAGGCAACTAAGGGACCATGACTTACTATTGATCGTTGGGCAACGCGGCTAGAATGGCTTTATGGGTTAATAAATCTGCATTCTGAATATGTTATATATTACCATATTTTCCTCCCTTTGACCATAGGATACATACAATACCATATTTTAGGAAGAAAACTTTACCAAGAAGAATTAGATAGTAAGACATTATTATATAACAGAATCATTAGGCCCTTATCTTCGTTTACATTATTCTTTTTACGTCGAGTCTACCAAATAACGTAGTCATCCAAGTTTCTAAGATTCCGCAGTACTATCCAGGTTTGTTCAACTATAACATGACATCTAAATTTCTGCGGAGTCTCCGGTACAATGACCACAACGTCAAATAGATAGAGAATAGTAGGGAAGGAACACCTTTAGTTAAAATTGAAGTAATTACTCCGCTTAGTACAGATACACAAATCCATGATTAAATATTATATTACCTTTTTTGTCCGATATTATTCAAATAGATTAATAAAAACGTGAGGAATATTCAAAATCATATAAAGTGGTACTTTATAATGGATGTGCACTTTATAGGAACTGAGTACGGGATTATATATAGGTTTCTGTACAGTAATATTTTTTTTCATATAGTTTAATTAAACAATATATAGCTTTCAAATGTACATAAAGATTATGAACCAATAACTAATTCAATCTCGGAATCAAATTCGGAGGTAGGAAACGCAAACACTACTTAAACGTGTAAAAGAAATAAAGGATAGAAGAATTTCGCGCTGGCAGCCATTGACAGAGCTCAATTGGCAGAGCATCGTCGGGGCGTATACCCGAGGTCGCGGGTTGGATTTCCACCTGTGTCGAAATTTTTCTTTCCTTTATTTATTAGTAATAATCCCCACATGAGGTTTTCATGAACAAAAAGATTTAAAATAATTCAATCTCATCAACTGATCTTAAAGATATTTAGCGAAGCCATTGATTAAAGCGTTGCCACATGGAGTATTGTTTTTTTTATATTTAAGATATTTATAACACACTCTACAATAAAATCCACATATTCAATCACTATTTACCACTTATCTAAAAGATCGTGATGGTGGAGCCTATATAACTTCTAAAGATGGGTTTCCGTTGGTGAAGAATATGTAAAAACGGTGGAGTAATTCCACAGCCTATCACAAACAAATAAGATGAGATCTTAAAAAATATATTGTTGTATTTACAATTTTTATAACGTTATTATTTACGGTATTTACTTAAACTTTCATGGTTTCGTTAGCCTTAGCAGTAAGAGTTACGAAGCTGCTTAGTAGTTTGGGGCTTTTAAAATGTTAATTGGGCGATCGATGTGGCTGGAGACCCATCAAAAACCAAACCATCCTTTCTTTTATAATCTTTTCCCTACTCAACTTCCGAATGTTGCACAGGAATTATTTATTCTTAAGCTATTTCGAATTATAAGCCGTGAAAAGGAACAATATCTTTAAAAGTAAATCTATGAGCGTAAATATTACATGAATATAACGATACAATGCAACGCAATGTAAAGTAACCCTGATTGTTACTCCAAAAAAAGAAATCTATAACTTAGTAAAGCCTCTATTCGCAGCGCTCCGAAGCATCTTTTATACAGTTTAGTAATTAAAAAAACATTAGGTCCGTAGAGATGTAGTGAAACTGGCGATGTGTACTCCCTATTGCCGATTTGATGCAAAGCCCTGGAGTGAGTGTCGCTCTCCGACTGAATATCAATAGGCAGAGCTCGCTCCATTAGTTTCGTTCGCTCTCATCTCTCAGGAGTTTTCATGCTACCGTCGGAACAGTCTGATGCATGACGTTAAATAATACAATTAGGCGTGCATATTTGCATTACACGGCATACGTTTTAAATGCTTCTTGAATATTAATATTTCACGTTTATTTTGGTGAATAATGATGATAGTTGGCTCCTTTGAGTTTGATCTGTTGATAATTTTATGTTGAGGTTACCAAAACATAGTATTGGTACCTACAGATAATTTTACATCATTGTATCTGTGTTCATTTTACATCATTGTATGTGTGTGTAAGCGAGTTCTTGAGTGGAGACCACGCACTGGCAGACGCAGTGTGGGGCGCCCTCCAGCCCGCTGGACCGACGACCTAAAGCAGGTGGCCGGGAGTGGTTGGATGAGGCTGGCCGAGGATAGGAAGAGGTGGCGCGCCATGGGAGATGCCTATGTCCAGCAGTGGACGAGTGTGGGCTGATGATGATGTATCTGTGTATCTGTGTAATCGGCCGTGGGTGTTGTAAAAGGTGACATAGAGTATTGGGACTTTTTAAGTCATTGTTGGCTAATTTGGCTATATTACTATTAAGTGGCTGGCTATTAAGGAATTTCTAGATGTTAATGCGGTATATAAGTTATCCTCAGGCCGAATTTTATCAATATCCATCCAGTAGCTTGTAAGCGATGCGCGGATAAACCAACAGATAGTTTGTATTATTTTACCAAAATAGTGAATTTTGCATCTATGTCAGCAATAAATCACATGAAATAGAGTTATTTTTTATATAATCTGTTTATGCCCCGGTTCACTTTTATTATAGTCAGAAGAAAGATTGTAGAAGGTAGATTTGGAATTGATATATATTTTGAAGCTTCTAAAATTGTTTGAGTTTTTCCACAAATACCACGCAGGTATGTATTGGTTTGAAAAAAAATATATTTAGTTTACTTCCATGTACAGGCAGCCAGGAAGTCCGCTATATAATTAAAATTTTCTTTGCAATTCTTTTAGCGGTTAACACATTATTGCCCCACGAAAGTTTTAACTGTGTGTCTGCGTAGTATCAGAAATAAACTGTTGTGGCATAGAGACAATAATGACTTTAGTATCCTACCTTTATGAATCGCTGCTTTCAACATCCCTTTATTATAAATGAAAAGGATGGCGCGTATTTTGGAGCATGCTAACTAAAGCCAGTTTCGAACAATATCGTTCGATAAACAAAGTTATAAGCCAATTAGCTCTTGCTAGGTTTCCGCAGTCGCAGTCATTTCAACTTCTAACAAGCTCCGCCTGGATACGAATACAACTATCTGCATGTGGAAATAACTAGATCTGCGCTCGTGTGGTATATACACAAGTTTTACCCAAAAAAATTACAATAAATACGTGTTTTGGATCCTATTCTACTTTGTTTTCTTAAGGCTATTATCCCTGAAATGAATAGACGAAGCTTCCGGATAAACTGTTTCAAAGCCACTTTAGGAAGTTAGGGATAAGGATTGAAAACATTTATTTCAATACAAAAACAATAATTCTCTATTTTTTATTATTTTTTTATTTTCCGTCCGAGTTTTTGTTATTCTCCGTTTTAAATGGGTTTTACTTTGGCCATGAAGTACTCATTAAAGAAACACCTTTCTATATCATGTAAACCACTTGCAAATTTATTCAACACACTCATTCGCAACTCATCAAATAATATCTCAGTAACATTTTCATTTAAAGAAACACATTTACCGACTGTGAACTTTTTGTGAACGCAATAAGGTTGGCTATGGTTGATGATACTCCCAGAAGTATTTTAATTTAGGTATTACTACAGTAATTTGCATCGCAGTAGCCGCTGCTGTGAGGTACTGTCTGGGAGCTCCTGTTTCCTCTAGTCTCGAAATAATCATGCAATGTGGTATTAAATTCAATTTCCTCTTTGTGTCTCAAGTTTGACAGCTTTGTATTGTTATCTCGAATAGTTCCTAGTTTTCGTGCCCGTGGATATAAAAAGATAACTTAGGTAAATTAATGTATTGATAACGTAACGACTATTCGCCTTTTTTGCATATTGGCATTTTAAGATTTATGGGCATTTTTCGCGAATATAAATATTAATAAAGTGGTTTTAAATATCTCAAGTCAATAGTTGGATGCCGTATGGATCCGAAGGGCTTGGCAGAAGTACTATTAGTGCTGAACATCACGTGACAATGTCACCTGGTGTTTAGAGTGCCCAATTTTGGACAGTGTACTCACGTGCCAAGCCTATCACCGTTTTTTTTACAAAAACACTTCTAAGTACAAGTTTCCACACGATGTTTTCCCTCAGCGTTAACAACCACGAAAATTTAACCACATATATAACTTTGGATAAGACAAATTGGTACAGACCCGACACGGGATTAGAACCCAAGCCTGCCGGCATGATAGGTGATGTTCTACCAACTGAGCAATCGCGGTGGTATAAATATATACGAACATATATATAACACAGATCAAGTTAGCTCCTAGAAAACAACAATAATGACTTTGGTAAAATATACTAACTCGACGACGAGGTACATTTTAATTTCTTAAATAAACAACATCCAAGACTTAGGAACAAATAACCGTATTTATCAATAAACGGTTTCCATCAGGAGGATTAAAACCCGCAACCTCCAGGCCCAGAAAATAGTCCCACGGAGGTTCCCAGTAGGCCACGGAGGTTTGCATTGTATTTATTACGTGAAGAGCTTACTTCTGTAAGCTAGGTGATTCAGGTAAGATTGGTTAGTTTGATCAACCTTAGCTACTGTCGAATCAAGATACAAGCGCAACACAATAATTAGGCAAAGGACACTGCCACTTAGAATGAAACTATAAGCGCCATTATTGCAAAACTTCATATTTTCATTCACGAATGTCGGGAGACCCAATGACAATTACAAAACAATGTATTTAACAATTTTATACCAGTGAAAAAGTGTTTTCTCTGTGTTTTGATGAGCAATTCAACTAAACAATAAACAGTTATAATCAAAATATAGCACAATAAAAAAATGCATCGTATCATTGATGAAACAATACGGCATTGTGCAACTGAATTTTCATCTGCCAACGTTGATTATGTACGTATAAAGCATTTGTATATCGAATTATAACGCACTCACAATATTTCCTCTAAACCGGCATCCAATCATGAATATTAGAAAATTATCAGCTACATAATCGGGAGCATTATTTGCATTTACATTTTCGAATTAGTTGTTGCAACCAAATCGGATTTACAATTAATGCTTTCGTAAACGATTTTAAATTATTATTGATAATAGCATCAGACAGGGATTAAATAAACATGATGTACCGTGGGCGGGTCGCGTTTGTTGCGCACCAATAAATCACAGGCTTCGTTGGTGACACGCATTACACGTCGCGACCCTATTTGCCTTTAAATTACATTAGCCGCTGCTCGATGATTCGATAACACTTCTATATTTAAAAAGTATACACTGCTTTTATCACAAGAAAGTGGAAGTTGTGCCATAAAAACTTAGAATAGACTTCCAACAGACTCAAACGTGCCGTAAATGCCCAAATGGGTGGCAGAGGTATTAATGCTTATGTACATCACTTGACATTATATTATTATTAAACTCTATTTCTATCCATTTCATTATTACAACTTAATTCTTTTTTTTTTGTTGCTATTTTTATATTGTCAAATTTGTTACTCTACTGTCTTTCCTAGTTCTTATATTGTTAGTTAATTTACAGTAATACTTATTTAAGCACATGTTCGTTACCAATATGTGAAAACTGCTTCTGGCTATGTTTTAATTTTTATTGTTTTTTGCTAATTGTTGTGTTAAAGCTGTTTGTTTTCCGTAAATAAATAAATAAATAATAAATTATTGGTACCTACTGTTCAGAATACCCACGTTGTACTTGGACAGTGTATGGCAGGGGGCATGCGACCGTACTTAGAATATCATACTTATTAACCTATCGGTTGTCGATGGAGCTGACCTCAGCTGGGATTCATCCATCACCATCCATACTTGTTATCATCTCGTCCTCTTGAGTGCAAAAAGGACTTGAGACAAATTATTTGTGAAGGTTACCCTTCTTAGATATTTATAGCCGTGAGTATATGTATGTATATTCAAAGGAATAATTAAGATTATAGTAAGCTTTTTCCAAAAAAAATAATTATTATTTACGTATATTTTTTTACATGACGACATGATAGTCCAGTGGATAGAACACCCGCCCGAAAACAGAAGGGCGTGAGTTCCAATCCTGGGTCGGGCCTACACCAATTTGTCTTTTCTAAAGTCATATGTGTGGTTAATTTATCATGGTTGTTAACGGTGAGGGAAAACATCGTGAGGAAACCCACATGGCTGAGTTGTACTTAGTCATGTGACAGTGTATTCGTACAAAAACGGCGATAGGCCTGCCCCCTATCACGTGAGTACACTGTCTAAGCAAAACGTGGGTACCTTCTCTGGACACTAAATGGCGCTGCCATGTGAGTTCAGAAGTATTGGTACCTCTGCCAACCCCTTCGGGGATAAACGGCGTGAACGTTTATGTTATGTTATGTTTATGTATATTTTTTTACCCTCTTACTTGATAAGATCAAATTCTATATGTGGAACTATACTTTTTCTGATTATTTATTCCGCTGATCTGTATATTCTTCTACTTGTACCTTTTATTTTTTTGCATGCAATTATTTTCTGAGACTTTTTACTATTACAATTTAAAAGTCAACAAATCTTTAATGAGTATATAGATCAATACAGTGTTGTTGACTTCATTCATGTCGGAAGGTGTATTAAATTTTGCGATAGCTGTCACGGTTATTTTTTTCTTTTTCGTTGTTGGCTCAACGTTTTTCCTTGCAGAGAAGTTAATGGAACACACCGGACACTTCATGTGAGAACAAATATTGCTTCTGCCATCATATTGCCAAACTTGCATCTCTAGAGTTCAAAGGCAACAATTTTAAACAATCAAAAATACCTGTTTCAAGCTACAAATCATTGAAATTCCCCTTCGTGGTAATGCAAACTTTTTCCAAATACTCAAATGTAATAGGTATATCCCCCGAAGGTCTGCCACACGTACTATACTTTTTAAAGTCATGTCTTTTGTTCACATAGTACAAAGAGTATCATCGTTTTGGATAAACACTATATTCACGTGATAAGGGGCAGACCAAATCAATAGTTCATAGTCGTGACGCCATTTTTTTCGAATAAACTATCATATTACTAAGTTGGAAGTGAAGATGAATACGAGAAATTGAAGAAAATAAAAAAGAATAAGTGTGAACTGCTACACAGCACGGTGAGATACACATATTATATAAATTGCAAGTGCAATTTGTCAAAATCAGCATATATTTCGGCAAAATATGATTATCACACTAGTTGGCATTCTATCCAACTATGATTTATTTAGTGTTATTTTTAAATTTACTGATA
Organism: Bedellia somnulentella; assembly: GCA_963576735.1. Classification (NCBI taxonomy): domain Eukaryota; kingdom Metazoa; phylum Arthropoda; class Insecta; order Lepidoptera; family Bedelliidae; genus Bedellia; species Bedellia somnulentella. Next base: position 11,736,880 of record OY755177.1, on the reverse strand, counting down.
TTTTATAGATTTCACTCTTATTCACAAGACGGTTATTTTTTTTTCGAAAGTACAAATTATAAATTATTATTACGCTTGTTTGTTAGACATTATTAATTTGTAGCTACAAAATACAAATAAGATTTTAAATTAGCCCATTTACAATGTCAGACACGTCGCCGTCGGACAGAGCAAGTGAGGGGTTTACTAAACGAAACAATTTATATTTCGGTTTATGAAAGAAATACGAATTGCGAGTACCAGTCTTGGATTATTTCCAGTTAAGATTTAATAATTTTAAAGAAAAAAGTGTATAAAATAAACTGTAGACCAGAGCTTATAAAATCGTGAGATTTATCTGTAATGAATAAGTTTGGATACTGCGTTTATTTCATATTAATAATTAAGAATGTAAATGTACCTTGATAGGTTTTCCAGGATCGTGTAAATAATCTAACGATAGTCTCTGCCTACCCCTATTGGAACTAATGGCTTGAGTGTACGTATGAATGAGTCTTTCTTGTCTATGTTGTTAAAATAAAACCACTTTTAATTTTTTCTGTCTATATTCCTACAAATATGATACCAAAAGGGTTTGTGTGTAAGTACACATTTTTCAAGAATTTTCGGCCATAAAATGTAAGGAAGGTCAAGAAAGACGCACTTAGTAATGAGTAGCCAACAACGTTGCCCATCAATCACTAAAAAGTCTAAGTAGCCTAATTTCCTTTAAACGAAACGTAGAAGTTGTTATATGAAAGTCATAGAACCTTTCAATGCCCAATTTTAAATCTAAGCATAGTATCTTAATTTTTATAATAGAATCAATTTAAAAACCTATACTGAAAATAATTCATTTGCGATAAAAAGAAAACAAAGGAATCGCATGACAACACCATTTCTTTTTATCCACAACCATCGTGTGATCTATGTATGCGTGTTTCTATTGTTTTAGCTATATCTAACCTAATTTAAATCAAATAATATAGTAAAAAACAATAAAAGAATAGAGTCAAATTATCAAACCTCTGCTTCCTTTGACTCTTATATATATCCTCTGCGCGTTCTCGCCTTTCAAAAAGAGTTCAAAACACATTGCAAGGCATCATCATAGAAACGAAACGCAAAATAAGTTATGGAACAAGAAATGAACCTCTAAATCAACGGGCGGATATTATTTGATCGTGTGATATATCACAGGAACGGAACTAAGGGGAGAAAACAAAGTCTGAACGCCAATCTCGGATAAAAAATCAATCCATCAGCCTCAATAAACGTTCGTTTTTCACAATAAAACGGAGTTTCCACCTCCTCTGTATTTACTCGTTCAACACTAAGCTCTCAGTAAGTGCTATTACTACTCGTACGTAACTACCTGAATCTATTTTTATACATTTCTATGCTAACCACTATGTAATTTATGCACCTACTTGTATATAGTTTTTTTCCAACACTGACTGGCTGAAATACAACGCACAACCTATATTCAGGAACTAAGCTAACAAGCTAATAATTAATTATCCAAATATTGGACGTTTGAATTCGTGGGATACTGCGAATTTGGGTAAAATTGTTTGGCTGATTATTACTAACAATCAAACCTTTTGATGAATTTTCACATGGACAGCTAACATAAAAAAAATGAGATTGTTTCATTTGACAGGGTTCTTGTAAAGCTGATTATTATAGGATTATAGGGTGACAATTATAAAAAACGTTTACAGCATTTATCATTTGTTGAACCGTTCACTAAACCACTATTAGTCCAGTAATGGTCTAGTTAAAATTGAAGTCTTAGTGCGAGGCAACGACGCAAAAGCTTTCTGTACAGAAGTTCTAATAAAGGAAAAAAAGTATATTTAGTACTAGCTTTTGTCCGTGACTTCGTCCGAATGGAATAGTTTGATACAATCTCAGATACTCTACCACCATCACCCAAATCCTTTTCAACTAGAATAACATAAACTATATATGAAAGAGGTGTAATGAACGATACTTTATTTCTACTAATTTAATTGTCCCCTATAAACTTCCAAATATGGCTGGGTAGTGCTATTCTAAGCCGACACTACTTGGCAAGCCGATATAAATATACTTATGCGATAAATATATTCTGTGCTCATAAACATACTACTTATATACTGGGATTATAATTATTAGCGTAGATATGCTGGATATAAGTACATTTTTATTATTACAATGTTAAAGTTACTTCTAAGGATACCTCCACAGGCGATAGATACCTCAGTCATTTTGCGGCTTTCTAACCAAAGTAAAGATGACAAGTTGGCAAGTGCTGGACTCAAACCACACTGCCAAAATGACACGTGGTATTGGCATCCTCAGCGTTTAAGAATATGGCCAGCTTTCTTGTCACCTAATTTAACGACCAACGACTTCTTCTTACGCATAATTAACAACGTGATATGTTTGACAGAGGTCTCTTGATCTTATACGGACATTTAATGCACAGCCCAAGTTTGCCCCAAACTAAGTAGAACATGTATTATGGGATACTAACGCCCGATTTCTGAATTGAGTATTCAAGCTGAAAACGACTTAAGTATCGTTTTGTCTCATTCAGTTGTTGAGATTTCAATTAGTGTTGCCAAAATTCAGTCTTGGTCTTGCAGTCTTGGTCTTGTTCTTGCGTTTTTGCAAGACCAAGAACAAGACCGCGTATTTTTAGCAAGACCAAGACCAAGACTGACCGTGCAAGACTTGAGCAAGAACAAGACATAGCCTGCAAGACTCTTGCGTCTTGCAGCTAGGACTTAGCGCTATTTCACTGAGTAGTTAGGTGTAACAGTTCGGTGTATAGGTAGGTACGCTTAGGAATTCTATGAGACGCAAAAAACTGTATCAAAGAATATGAAAAACTGGACCTATACGACGACTACGACTTACGACTAATACCATAAACATAGCGAATAAAAAAATTATTAAAATCAAACTGAGTGCATGCATAGTTATGTTTTAACCATCGGCACTTTGATAATGCGGCATCAAAGGTTTTGTACTTACTTCTCAAAGAAATTTGCCGCTTTTCGGAAGTACATGGTTATGATACACGCGCCGGCGGCTTCTTTTGAAATTTAAAACAATCGTTTCCGCCACGCCGAAATCATAACATTTGACACTATTTGATTGCCGCCATAAGGCGTAGCGTAGGTAGTATACCTAATTACCTAGTATAAATAATTTCGAATTTTTTTACACGCTTTATATTATTGTTTGATTTGCGGCATCCTTATCATAGAGCCGGCACGTGGCGAGGCGGCGCGGTAGAAAGCAAGGAAACGTACTATAAATAAAGGAATTATTTTAATTGCAGTCATTTCCAATTGAGCTGTGTCGTCGTGTCTTCGAGTCTAACTTAATAATTGTTTTTACTAATTCTCGTTGCTTTCTAAAAACGTATCACGTGTACAATTTAATATGAGTGACGAAGATTCAAATTATTCTTGTCCGAGTAGATTGGTGGAGGACGCATGAGACAGAGTATCCGATTTTATCGAAAATGGCCCGTGATTTTCTCTCAATACCTGCAACTTCAGTACCTGCTGAGAGGTTATTTTCTAAAGCATCATTAGTAATTAGAAAACATAGAAATAGGTAAAGTGATGAGTCAGCCAAATGGTTACTTTGTATTAATTCTTGGTCAAAAAAATTTATATAAAGTATCATAACCTAATGATAAAGCTGTTGATTTGTGTTGTATTTTATTTTTTATTCAAATAAATGATAAATCGTATAACTCTTTTATTAAATTTCTTATGAGTTGAGGGTTCAATCTCTTTTTAGATAGATAAATATTGTTCTTTAAATTACAGTCAAGTTATTGTAATTAATTTGTTTTTTTACATGTTTTAGCAAATGTAAGCTTATAAATCATAAATGTTTATTAAGAAACAGTTACTTCCATGGAAAACGACATATAGGTCAGTTGATTTTTCGATTTTTTTTATCAAATCTTCAGTTATTTATTAATCTGCTTGATCTTTACTATGGCTATATTCATTCAAGCTCACAATGTTCCAATTCTAATACGTTTTTCTAGGATTTAAAGTAAATTTTAATAAATAGTAATAGACTAATAGCTAATTGCAAGACTTGCAAGACTCTTGCTGCAAGACCAAGACCAAGACCAAGACTGGGAGCGCAAGACCAAGACCAAGACCAAGACCAGGTGTATTGGCGCAAGACCAAGACCAAGACTGGCTAAGTCTCGTCTTGTTCTTGCGTTTGGGCAACACTAATTTCAATGCGACAGAACGATACTTTAGTTATTCTCAGCTGAAATACTCAATTCAGAAAACGGGCCTAACTCAACGATATATTTAATATGGTATAATACACATATTAAACAACGTGACCGCCACCACGAAACAATCATTTAGGCTCATCACACAAATGTTGCTCTCAGCGGGGATCGAACCCGCAACCTCCGGACCGGAGAAGCTGGTCATATCCACTTGGCCACGAACACGGACAATCTTGCAGATGCAAAGAGAGCTAAGAGAGATATAGTTGAGTTGGTCTTACTTTTAATTTTCCCATTGCAACTTGTTAGTGGTCTATTGTACTTTTACTCAGTCGATATGTCGTGGCCATATCGTAGATTTGACCACATCGTGAAATGATCGATCATTTCATGAAATAGTCACATTTCATGATGTGGCCAACTTAATTTGACCAGATCATAAAATCCTCAACGTTTCACGATTTTGTCATCCACGCTTGGCCATATCGTAGAAATAGGGTGATCTGTGAAATGCGATCCAAACTCTACGGTTTTTTAACATATTGCTCAGTTTTTTCGTAATTTGCAAAGTACTTGAGAACCTTTTCGTCGAAAACTCATTTGTTATCACTTTCTTGCTAGCTTAATAGCGAATTATTAACTTTATTACTGCGAGAAATAACACTTTTGACAGCGGCCGCCATTTTCACACATAAATAAAGCGTTTTCAGCGCCTCTACCGGTAATTAATATAACTACTTTACGATATGATATGACCAAATAATCTTAACCATTTCATGAAGAGGCCGCGCGTTTAGTTGGCCATATCGAGAAACGATTTCTTATCGGCTATTAAATCTTACATACACGGAATCAGAGGAATTGCTTAATATAATAAGTTAATATAAGATGTTTTTTTTTTTTTTATCATAATAATACAATTAGTTAGATACAATCGATTTCTGATAATAATTTATACACTACTTACCAATACCATTATATGAAAACTGATAGTTTAAGCCTTTTTTGTTTATTGTTGCCTGAAATACAGGTAAATTACCTAGCTCAGGAACAGGAAAATGTTATATTTTGTACTTTAAATAATTAACTAGGTTAAGACGAATATTATGTACTTTTGAAAACTGAATATTTTTTTTTTTTTATTTTATTTATTTATTATCATTGATCTGCCCAAACCACATCACGATGTGGCCAATAAACAGTTAGGGTCGGCGCTGACTGCCGGCATGGCACAGGATGGCACGGTAAGTTCTGCTGCAGCACTCCGAAGGATAACACGGCCTTTCGCGGCATGCCGTGGCATGACGCGGCATGCCGTGGCATGACACAGCAAATAACTCCGCGCATGTTCAAAGTTAGTTGTGTTCATAATGATTGACTGGGATTTTGTATTTAACGTATTATACACTCCTACCCTTGCCCTCCCCCGCGCGGCGAACGGACTGCGCCGCGTACTGGCGGCCCGTGTCATGCGCGTGCGTCTCGCGAGATGCAGCAGTACGCCGCGGCATCCCGTGGCATGCTTAGGCACGTTCTGTCCTACCGCGGCCTCCCTCGGCACCGTTGTGTCAAAATAAAGTAACATGAATTCTATACTAATGGTTATAAGATTAAAAATGGGTATATCAGTACCGAAATCCTTTGCCATGACACGCCGTGCCATGCCGGCAGTCGGCGCCGGCCCTTAAACATTTCATGAAATACGACCATTTGTGAATGATGTGTTCAAATTTACGATACGGCCACGACATATATACTCATCTAATGTTTTGTCCTTACAACATATGTCCAAAACCTTTATACATTTTCAAAAACGCTATGATGTATTTTAATTTTTTCAAACTTTAAGCGCTGTGCGTTGCGCTGTCAATGTGGTTACGGTTTTTATTTGTAACGCGCTGAAATGAAAAGACAGCCAATCATATCATACAAATCGTTATTTATATGTGTCAAACATGTGTCAAACTGTCACAGCTGTCACTATCAAAGTCAATAACCAAAATAAATAAGGAAAATCACCTTAATGTTTTGTGGTTTTTTAACTTTATAATTTTCACCAGAGCCCTTAAGATATTTGGATATCTTCAATAATAATACTGCTAGTGTTGGCAATAACAATAAGTAAAAAGTTTTCTTCCATATCTATGCTACCCATGAGTATTTCTCGAATAGGTAAAGTAACCTAAAATAATATTTTTAGACGTGATCTGCACTTATGATGACTAACTTATCCTATATTTTTACAGGATTATCAAAGTGGGTACGGGAATTTGCTACTATGGCAGCAGTTGTAGAAAATAGCATCAAAAATAAACTTCAATCTAATTTGAAAACAACACATTTGGAAGTTATCAATGAATCTTACATGCACAATGTCCCAAAAGGTGCTGAAACTCATTTCAAAGTGGTTGTAGTATCTGATAAGTTTGAGGACCTACCACTCATAAAGGTACCCGCTTTTATGAAGTTTCTGTTAAATCACCTCATTTCATGGAATTATGTTAGAGTTTTGGCTTAAAAGTATACAATTTAATGTATAAAAAGTAGAGAAATAGCTTGATCATTTACAGGCTTTTAATTTGATGTCCTTATGCAAATGAATGATAGTAAATTTCATGATATACATAAATTTAAAAAATAGTTTTGCCAGCATCAAAGGTTTGTGCATATTTATATGCTTTATGCCTATTATTTAGATTAATGTGCTGTGTATATGAGCTGTATATGTAGTTTTACTTAGAAAGCACAAACCCATTTCTTCCCTTGGGTGTTCATAAGAGGCAACTAATGGTATTGAGGCTTATTAAGTGATTTTTGGGCAATGAAGTTGGAGAACCATCACTTAACCATAACCTTTATTGTACCAAAAGTGCCCGAGTAATTTCTTATTCTGAAGCTCTTGCTAACACTTCTAGACATTATAAGCTGTGAGTATATATGTATATTACATATTTTAAGCTCCAAGACTCAAATTGTCATGCCAAATGCAGATATACTTATACTTCTGAACACTACATGACATTGTCATCTGGTGTTAAGACAACCCATGCTTTGCTTGGACAGTGTACTCATGTGATAAAGGGTAGGCCTATCACTGTTCTGAACGAATACCCTGTCACCTGGCTAAGTACAATTCAGCCACTTGGGTTTCCTCATGAGGTTTTCTCTCACCGTTAATAGCCATGATAAATAAATAGTATAGGCCTGATTCAGAATGTGAACCCACACTTACCTGCATCATGGACAGTTCTTATCCATTTAGCTATCATGGTATATAGTTTACTTTATTGTATTAATTGATAAAACGAAAAGGTAAAAAATATAGCATATTTCTATGTACTTTTTTGTTGTTATTCTAATTATTGATAAAAGTGAAGGCAGATAAACTTGGAAGTAAGAAGTGAGTAAATCTTGGAAGCCAGTGTGAAGCATTATGAAAGATGAGAGATATTAAAAATAGTATATAAGTACAAAGTTTCTGTTTAGAACAGTTGCTTGCCACATTTTTTTGGGTGAATACTGGATTATGGGACCAATACCTGAATTATTGTTGTTGAACTAACAAAGCTTTCAGCATTGTTAGTCAGGTATATGCCATATGCATGTACTTGAAGAGGTACCAAATATTAATCTGGAATTTGTGGTTTATATAATATTCCTTATCTTCAAGCCATCATTAAACTGTCTTAAGTTGATGTTTCAAACCTTCCTAATTTTTCCTTTGCAGAGACACAGACTGGTCAATGATATCCTTAAAGAGGAGCTTAACACTGGTGTCCATGCGTTATCAATTGTAGCTAAAACACCTAAACAATGGGAAGAGAGTGATAAAGTAGTAGAGAGTAGTCCTTATTGTAGAGGCGGCTTTGGAAAATAGGAATTTAAATTGACAGTAAAGTAGTTAGTAAAGTAAATATTTTAGTATAACGTAGATAGAAAAGGGAAAAGACATTATTACAGCTTATGTGAAAGGAAGAATCCATTTTTAGTGTTGAAACAGAAAATATGTTTTTGACTATTCTTACTCAAAAATTTTGCAATCTAGTCCACTGAGACTGGAAAGATTAAGGAAAATATGTACCAAACCTGCTGTAAAAGGTGTAATACACAAATGAGCAACTCTTATTTTAGTTGATATATTACAAGCATAAGGTCATCAGATTAGTGCTATATTTTATCTGGGTTCTTACATGCCTAATCTTATTTATGTCTTCATTGTTAACACTATAAGCTAAAAAAGAACTAGATTATGTTATTAGTAAGAAAGTTGTTATAATTAAACAATGTTGTTACAAAATTGTCTTTTAATTCATATAATATTTATGTTAAGACTATGGAACCTTTAATATTAGATGGCTAAAATCAATGAAAATAACACTGGGTTATTTGTGTCTTAACTATAAAGATTATTTCTTGCTCTTTGTTTGTAGGTCAGCAACTGTAGAAAATTGGTTTTTCTCTAATGTTTTAATTTAGATGTGCCATAAAAATCTATTCTAATAGTGACAAAAGATGGGTTCTTGGCTGCTTACACGGCTAAGGGAACACACACAAGCTCTAGCTTACACGTACCGGCGAGGTGTACCTACAGACCGTTCACATTTATTTTACCTCTGACATTGATTTTCATTTATGTTATGTTAGCATTACTTGCTGTGAATTGTGTCTAGTGATCCGTGGTGTTCTTTGCTTTTTTCCGCTTTTGATATTATCATGCAAATAAGGATTCAGAGTTTCGCCAGAAAAATTGTCTTATGGCTAAAGGTAAAATAACTGTGAACACACTGTACCTGGTTGCAGACAGTCTAAAGAGGCAATGCCAGCTCTTAGTAAAACCTGTCCAGATATGCCTTAAAATTCGCATGTAGCATACAAAATATTCAAACTCTAGTAGGTGTTGTAACAGGACACTATGCCCTTAACAGACACTTATGAACCTTAGGCATAACCGATGACCCTCTATGCTGTACGTTCATAGAGGCTGACGAAATGGTTACTCACATACTCTAGGAATGCAAAGCGATCTCCGCAATGACATTCAATAAAAATCCAAAATTGAAAGTGTATACTTCATTTAATACTTATTTAAATATAACAGCTATAATACTCAGTATTCACAATTTTAATTTCTTGAACTTAGCCAATCATATAATACAAAACCGCATTCTTTCAAAGAAAAATTACACCATCACTCAATGGTGCATGTCACACCATCAGAGATTAAAGTTATCAAGTCTTAGTTTTCCCTCGTTCTCTGTCAAATACAACATGTCTGCCATGGTCTGTTCGCAAATTGCTTCTTCTGCTTTTTCAGACATCTGAAAAGAAACAAAATATTCAAATGTAGGTTTTTATGAAAAATTACTATGTAAATATTAAATTTATGGAAATGTAAATATTATTTTATGTAAATGTGAGGAAGATATTGAAAGGAGAGTTAAAACGGTCTGATGTCCAGCCAGTCGTTGTCAGAAAAGGCTTGAATGGCTGTGCATAATGCTGTTCTGGTTCCCACGCTGATGTATGGTAGTGAATGTTGGGCATGGCAGAAAAAGCATGACAGTAGAGTTAATACAGTGGAAATGAGATCCCTCAGAAGCATATGTAATGTAAGGTTGTGTGATAGAGTGAGAAATAGTGTGATTCATGAACTAGTAGGTGTGAAAGATGGCGTAGTATGCAAGATAAAAAAAGTAATGTTAAGGTGGTTTGGGCACATAGAGAGGATGGATGAAAATAAAGTAGCGATAGAGATATATAGAGCCAATGTGTATGGGATTGTTAGTAGAGGACGGCCTCGTAAAAATTTTCTAGACCAAATAGAAAACGTTCTTATATATGAAGTGAGAAGAAAAATTTGACCCAAGAAAAAAGAATAAAACAAACGGGGTGAGCTAAATAAAACCGTTTAATAAAAGAGCATGTATGAGAAGAATAATTAATGTAAGGGAAGCAAGAGAGGTTTGTCAAGATCGTACCAAGTGGCGATCGATAGTATCTGCCTACCCTAATGGCAATAATGGGAGTGAGTATAAGTAAGTAAAAAAGTAACTATGTAAATAATATTTAAAATGCTATGGCACTGACTCAGTTTAGGATCTCTTTAAACAGGCATTCATAATTGTTCTTAGTTGTTTTTATTTATTAGTATCATCTATATTCGGACTTTTCACATCACGAAACATTAATGTCACCGTTTTGTTTGGACAGTGTACACAAATGAAAACCTATCGTTTGAGAGTGTACTCACATAACTTATGACGCGATCACCCCTGTTATTCCTGGATAGGCTGTATTTCAAAGTATAAGTAGTAAAGGAGATGATAAGCTTTCTTTAAGAAGATACGGAGGTTTAGGTCTAACTTTGAATTAGTCTACTTTCCCTCACTGAGCTAAAGGTGTTAAGGGTCGGAAGTCACGTTTAAATAAACAAGGCAAGAGATCATGAAAAGATTGATGAATGTAGACTATTCATGACAATATGAACTAATGAAGCGACATAATGAATGTATTCATAAATAAAAGATGTTATTAAAGGAAAGAAAAATTTCGACACTGGCGGGGTTCGAACCCGCGACCTTCGGGTCCGTTTTATTCCGTCCGAATTAGTTAAAAATTCGGAGGTAGGAAACGCAAACACTACTTGAACGTGTAAAAAAGAAACAAAGGATAGAGAAATTTCGCGCTGGATGCCAACTGACACTGTAGCTCAGTTGGCAGAGCGACGGGGGCGTATACCCGAAGGTCGCGGGTTCGAACCCCGCCAGTGTCGAAATTTTTCTTTCCTTTAATAACATCTTTTATTTATGAGTAATAATCCCCACATGAGGAATTCATGTCAAAAAACATTAAATAATGAATGTATGTTATACTTATAAGCATCAACTTACCGGTCTAAACTTATAGTTTCCAGCAGGCGGACACTTGAAATTGGGTCCAAAATTAACGCTGACCGTAATATTCTTATGCAGCGATATCGAAGGGTAGTAGCACCCTTGATAAATGTCTATAAAGGCTTCACCCTGACATTCGCCGTTCTTGAAGAAGTAAATCTTGCTACCCGGCAGGGGTTTTAAACTGTTGAGTGATTCTTGTATGTTGTCCTTGTCTTCATAGTACAGATGACTCTTGAATTTGACTAGTGGCTACAAAAAAATGGTAAAATTATTATTTAAGGCAACCGTTATAGCTCAGTAGGTAGAACACCGCTCATAGTGCAGACAATGAGGTGGCGTCCGAAGTATGAAGAATAAAAGAGCATGTATGAGAAGAATGATGAATATAACAGAAGTAAGAGAGATTTGCCTGGATCGTACAAAGTGGCGATCTATAGTCTCTGCCTACCCTAATGGGAACAATGGGCGTGAGTATAAGTAAGTAAGTATGAGGGTTGAACGCCCGGGTCGGGCCGACAACAATTTATACTAAATAGATACACAGAAGACATCGGAAAAGTGTGGCCGCAAAAACAAGAAATAAATCTGAAATAAGCCATTTTGGCCTTCCGAAGTATAGTAAAGTTTGGAATAAAATTTGCTATTTGTTCTAACAGTTTAGGTGGACTTTCTGTTACAATTTCTATCTACATACATACATACATACATATAAACTCACCCCATGAGTTCCCATTGGGGTAGGCAGAGATTAAAGATGTAGTTTTGTATGTATTTTAAAGCTTACCCGATCTTTATAAGTATTAGGTGTGTATTTGATATTGGTGTTCTCTGGTAATACTATCAAGAAACCCAAGACATCGCCTTCGCCATACCCGGGACTGTAGTGTTTGCCTCTTGAGTCGTGAAACCTGAAAACAAATAACATAGCGCTTATAAATAATCATGAATTTTGAAAAATAAAAAAACATTATATTTATTTACATCAAAACGAGGCTACCCTGAACATCAGTCGATAATACGGCGTGAACGTTTAAGGCTATAAGTTTTTTTTTTATAATACAAACCTAGTCCCCTTGTTTTTTTTTTTTGATACACTCTTGGCCGCGTGATTAATTGCTAATTTAAATACTAAACTTGGATATTTTGATATGTATTACCTATTGGGGAAAGATTTAGTTTTGTAATCCACAGCCCTTGCCTTCGCTAAGCAGCAGGATCGCACCCGCGAGGATATCAAATAAGTGCATTTTTCTTAATAACCCCGCCGTATTTTGTCAAATTGGGTAGTGGTTCACGAATCCTTTGTGTCCTTAACGAAATTATAAAGGGCCCAGCTAGTCGTAGATTGATTTGGCACAAAGGGGGACGCGATCCAATCTTGAACATAAGATTAGTGAGCGGCGCTTGCAAGTTTCCATAGCGGCGACCCGAACCTAATCTGGCAGATGCACCTTCTGGTAACTCTTTGATGGCTACTTCTTATACTATGAACTATTAATTTCTTTTTCAAATTCAAAATCAGATGACTATAGTTAATTCCCATTTAATTCCATTTTCGAAGTTAAAATATATAGGTTTTATAACGGTGAGGGAAAACATCGTGAGGAAACCTACATGACTAAGTTATTTAGTTAAGTTTTAGCTAGTCATGTGACAGTGTATTCGTACAAAACGGCTATAGGCCTGCCCCCTATCACGTACTCTGAACACCCGGTGACAATGGCACCCTTCAGAGATTTACGACGTGAGCGTTGGGCTGAATTCTCTATTTTACTTTTGAACTCATCCAAGTATTCTTAATTTTACAAGTACAATACAAACCTAGTCCCCTTCCTAGTTCTCCACGAGTATCCAAACTTGTCGTACCCGAGCGGCGCTTGCAAGTTTCCATAGCGGCGACCCCAACCTAATCTGGCGGCCGCACCTTCAGGTAACTCTTCGATAGCCGCTTCCCAATACCACGAGCCGCGGCTTACACCTTATGCGACAAAACATACTTAGTTAAGTGATTTGAAATGGTGTTATGGTATGATTATTTATTTTATTTCGAAAAACTTATGCCATTTACAAGAATTTATTTTTGGTAACCTACAGTGATCAAGATTCCGGTTCTGCTCGGCTTAAATTATGTCAACGTGAAAATTCATTATAAGTTCAAAAAGAAAATAATGAATCTGCATGAGAACTTCTTAAAAATGTGCTAGGTGCGAGTAGGCTTGCGCATGAATGGTTCAGCACAAAAACAATGCTTCTATTAAGGACACGTAAGTTAAAGTCTTAGAATCAGACCTACAGTAATGACATTTCTTAAGTCATATCGTAAGGAATCCCTAAGTTGTAGTTAGTTATGCGACGGTATATTCATAAAAAGCGGCGATAGCCCTGCCCAATATCACTTGAGTACACTGTCCCAGCAACAAGTAGGTTCTCTAGACGCCAGGTGACATGACTGACTTTACAGAATCTCGGCGTGAATGTTGAGTTTAGTTCCGCATTTTTTTCCGCTGAAATCGTCCAAACCACTTCTAACCTCCCAACGTGTTACTATCAAAATCCTAATAACTCATACAAACTTACCATGAGTAGCCCGCACCATACAATATCCCTTGTCCCCCGTCGCAGCTAGTCGATCTTCGCTGACTCTCAACTGCGGCGCCCGGTCGTGTAAAGCGAGCAATACTGTACCGCCCCATAGAGCTCGGTATAGCCAGCCGGGGATCGGCTTGCCTGACCATTCGTTGGATTCGTCGAACTCCTATTGATATAGTAGGATAGGTTTAAAAAAGTACAATGCATCCTTAAATGGTTTATCTTTGCGCAAGAGGCTGACATGATTATCTACCATTGTTTTATATATCTTTAAGATACGTGAGTATTTGTTATACTTATGGTTGAAATAGAGATACAAAAGGATAACTTATACACACAGGGACATAAACAATTAAAACTATTTGATGACTAAAACGTATTAAAAACTACAGCTTGACTAGTCCGCGTGAGTATAACATTATTTTTTAAATGAAATACTACATGATGTCAGTTACTTAATTGTATTAATGAACTAAAACTAAGTATATAAAGTTATTTTCAAAACGAGTCTTTATAAGTCTAGTGACAATGATAAACTAAATCTGCAACCACAAAACTAATGCTGCTATCTACAAAAAGCAACAAACAGAATATACCGATCTCTGGTGTTCAAGAACGCTAGCGGTGTGGCGAATGTTGCGAGAAAATCTTTGGGATCGAGGAGGGGGGAGGGATACGTGCGTCACCTGAATGTATAGGATGGATTAGTGAAATATTGTATTGTACTTTTAGAAAAATCTTTATATAAACAAAGATTTGTAAATATGTCAGCACGCTTGGTCGAGTTATTCATGACTATACTTTAACGGATACGAAGCTTTCTCAACAGTTTTGGAAGCAATGCGGACATAAGATAGCAAAACATTTATTTCAATAAATGTATAATTAGTGATGGGTATCTAACCACATCGTCCAACAATCACGTTCATAGGGTTACTTATAATATTTAAATTAAAACTACACCTTAAGGGCGTCTCCGGAAAAATAGGTTGATATTGATGGTTTGGAAATTCTATAAAGTCTTATTTGATGATATTGATATGACATGAATAAAATATATGGTGGTGATTAGTTCATGGTGTTAAAATTTGATCTTTAACATTTTAATAATTTGTTGAAAAATATGATGAAAAAAATTGAATTGGAACATGCTTTGTTTTCATAAAAACCGTATAGGCTCCACTGGTATAACATACATGTGAACTCATTATGTGTCTATATACGCGTAGCTTTAAGATCTGCAACTTTGATGTTTAACTTTTCATTTAAACATTATAGTTATTCAATAAAACTAAATAAACTACATTTATCCTGCGCGCGCGTTTTTTCCGTCCCTGTCACTCTCAGTAAATTTGACGTAAGAGTGAGCGCAATAACTGCAAAATGCGGGGAGGCCCTTAACAATAACGAGTAGCAAAAATCTTACATATTCAAAAAGAAAGTGTAATGCTGTAGCAACAAGTTTTGTCTAAGATTAATCTTAGGTATTATAATTCTTATAGTACTAGACACCACTCTGGACGTTTAGCTTTCCCACTGCTTCCAAGTGTACGTTTTAGCCATTCTGTATATCTTTAAGGTGACCTTTGTGAAGCAATTAACGGATTTTGGCTAAGATAATGATTGTAATTCTGGTCCCATCCTTCACTATAATTTCTGTAACAAATCCCAACTATCATATACTAACCTGTCGAAACGGAGCGTGAGGATCCGGCTCAGCCAATATATACCGATATCCGTCCTTATTAAACGGATGTTCAGTAGGATACCCGTGTGAAGGTAATTTTAGCGCGGTAACATCTGTGCCCCGTCCCTTCTTCCCAGCTGGGGCACCCGGTTCGGTCGCGCCTACAGCTGGCCTGCGTTTGCCTTGGCGGCCTTTTACGTTGCCGGTTAGGGGGACTGGAAATTAGAAGTCATATATAAATATGGAGTAGTCAATCAAAACGCATAAGTATAACAAAGAGTGCTTTACTTAAAGTCAAATCAACTAAATTTTATTTGTACAATCAAATGCTTCGCTTCACTGTTTGTTGAGAGGCGAAGACAACAAGAAAGTCTTAACGTAATTTATATACTCTTAGTCGTTATGTAGGAACGTTAACAACAGGAATGTGTGTACATTTTTTATAGTATTTAAGTAGTTCGTTCCGTAATATTAGGCAATCATTAATAATATCGATGATCTTGTGTACCTTTATTTAATCATAGCATAAAGCATAAACAGTCACGCCGAATATCCCCGAAGGGGTTGGCAGAGGTACTAATACTTCTGAACATCACGTGACTTTGTCACCTGGTGTTCAGAGTACCCACGTTTTGCATGGACAGTGTACTCACGTGACAGGGGGCAGGCCTATCGCCGTTTTGTACGAATACACTGTCACATGACTAAGTACAACTCAGCCATGTTGGTTTCCTCACGATGTTTTCCCTCACCGTTAACAACCATGATAAATTAACCACACATATGTCTTTAGAAAAGACAAATTGGTGTAGGCCCGACCCAGGATTTGAACACTTGATTTAATCAATATTTCTATAATAAACACTTATGTTTAATGATTTTATTCAAAAACTAGTGGATCGTCCCAGCTTCGCACGGGTAGCGTTGTTTTTTTAAATATCTGAGGTTTCTTTCTTCAGTCACTGCTCAAGCATTGTGAAATTCAGCGTAATGTTTTCAATTTATTAAATTTATAGCACTCCCTTAGAGTTGTTTGGTGAATTTGAATGCGCTTTAATGAACGGTTCAGTATTTCCGTTTAATAGCAAATTTTGGAATAAAATGCCATGAAGTATTTATAACAATCTAAAAAATAAATCATTACGTTATGTAGGATGCAACTACTGGCGCCATCTAGTATGTTATATGTAAATTAGTAAAGATTTAGTTTCGATCACGGGCGCGATGGCTTATTTTATGTATAATTTCGGTGTTTGTCTACCGATTTCTATGATTCTTTTTTTATTGAATAGGTAATAATGTTACCTTTTTTAAATTAGGGATGAATGAGAGGTTTACAAACGTAAGAGTAAACAAATATAATCAGGATGTTTCGAACTGCTAAGCTATCAGGAATTACACGCGTTATTGTGAGTCAACCATAAAAGATAGACACATACTGTTAAGGATTTTTTTTTAGATAATTTTATGAAAAATATTTCCGTTACACATGATTTCTATGTAAGTTTAACCATTAAGGCTGCACACGCGACGGAAGCTTAAAAAATGGAGTAACTTCTCTCGTTTTCCCCAAATTTCCCAAAATTCCCCTTTACTTCTCTGCTGGAAAGTATACAAAAACCTGCGCAGGAGTATGAAGAATAATTGTACCAAGTTTCGTTAAAATCCGTCGAGTAGTTTTTGTTTCCATAAGGAACATACAAACCGACAGACAGACAGACAGACAGACAGACAGACAGACAGACAAAAATTTTACTGATTGCATTTTTGGCATCAGTATCGATCCCTAATCACCACCTGATAGTTATTTTGAAAATATATTTCATGTACAGAATTGACCTCTCTACAGATTTATTATAAGTATAGATAATTTATATGTATTTATATTTCGTATTTCAACTAGTGTCATCTATTTGGCCATGGCAGCCACTGTGTATGCGCAACTTTAAGAATAGTTGATATATGTCGCTAATTGTGTTAGTATTTCCAAGTGGGATTTTCCCCCTTATCTCTAGTATTTCGAAGTGGGCGATTCCACTAGATTTAGTGGACCGTTGAGTTATTTAGATTTATTCCCGGGTTTCTGTTTTAGGAGTGAAAACTTAGATTATAAGACCTTCAAATAATCCATGGTTTCATTCTCAAAGTTTTGGTTTTAATAATAGTTATACTATACTTATACAATGCAATATGACGGTTGATGCTATAGCGCTCGGTTCCTCAAAGCCGTAGCCGAAGGCGAAAGTCCACTTCGGCTTTACTTGTATCATAATGTACTAATGGCTTGTTTTGTTTAAAGTACTAATTTGTTATATGCAATCGATGTAAACCTATTTAATCACTTCTTCATATTTATTTATTTCTCGCAAGCAATGTACAATAAATTTTACAGATGTAAGTGTAAGGATAGGCATGTAAAGTGTGAAGAAGTGTCAAAATTTGTTCTCGTATAAATCACACACTTAAAATGGGCTCATGAGAGTGGTCCTTTCCTTGTGACTAGTCTGAATTGCTTTGTTAGTCTTAGTATGTACATTTCTTTTCTAATCAGATAGTTTATGTGCGTTTGATTGAATATTCAACGTCACTGCATAGTGTATATATTATGAACAGAAGGCATATGTACAGGATACGTGTGAATTATTTTTAAATGACTGCTATTTTATTACGTAACCGTCTCAGTCAAATTACTTGAGTGGAATGACACTAAATGATACGCGAGGTAACACGTCCGTATTTGACTAAATATGTATAGCATATTACGACATATAGTATAACATATAGACGACATGATAGTCCAGTGGGTAGAACACCCGCCCGAAAACAGAAGGGCGTGAGTTCCAATCCTGGGTCGGGCCTACACCAATTTGTCTTTTCTAAAGTCATATGTGTGGTTAATTTATCATGGTTGTTAACGGTGAGGGAAAACATCGTGAGGAAACCCACATGGCTGAGTTGTACTTAGTCATGTGACAGTGTATTCGTACAAAACGGCGATAGGCCTGCCCCCTATCACGTGAGTACACTGTCTAAGCAAAACGTGGGTACCTTCTCTGGACACTAGATGGCGCTTGCCATGTCAGTTCAGAAGTATTGGTACCTCTGCCAACCCCTTCGGGGATAAAAACGGCGTGAACGTTTATGTTATGTTATGTTTATGTATAGCATATGAGTTAAATGGGTACAATTCTCATTAATATAGATGTAAGAATAAACAGCTGTTACAAAATTAACCACAGTTTAGTGCCGATAGTAGTTATGGCTGGTTAACTACATAATCATGGTGACATTGAAGTTTGAAAATCACAGGCTATTTATAAATTCTGCATCGATTTGGAGGTCGCGTAAATCAATAATGTTTAGTTGAATTACAAAAATAACATTATCTTTATATATATATTGAATTAGTAGTGAGTCTTCTAATAGCATGAAAGTGAGACATCATTAATTAAATCTTTGAGGTCATAAAACGCGAGTCACATTGTTTATTAATACAGTACTTACTTACAGTATTTGGCTAAATATTTGGGTCAAGTAATCAAGACCGATTAATAAATTTGGCGTGTCAGTATGTAATATTAACATTCCCTTGTTAAAAGAAAATGTATGTGGGTTTATAATAATAATAATAATAAAAATGTTTATTTCCACAAATAATACAATTAACAATTTTGCACATTAAAAATGACATGAAATTTATAACAATAGTTATATACTTTACTTTGTAGTTGCAGAAATTAAAGTTCAATAGCATCCTACTAAGCCAATGGCCTGTGCTAGGATGCCAAAAATTAACATTTGCATAGGTATTTAACACAATTTAACACAATCATTTAAAATATTAATTTACACTTTTAATTGCTATCGGTTGGAAATAATGGTAATTTTGATAAAATAAAGATAAACTAATTTACAACTTCAATAACATTATGATATAAAATTTGATTAAATAATTGAAATGTCCTAAAGTAATTATAATAATAACAAAGAAATAAAAATAATGAATCAATTAATATAAACGCGTAATGGACAATGTGAACAAAATAAATGAAAAACATCATCACAGATAATTAATTAAAAAACAAAAACATATTACTAATTTTTATTCCAAAAGTGCTTCTGTATTTAGATATGTCAGATTCATTAGGTATTCCTGTATACATTTCTTAAATTCTATTTTATCGAGGGCGTGGATATGGCAAGATCTATTTAGTTTATTATATATATGTCCACCAAGGAAACCCGGAAATCTTCGCGAGAAACTTGTTTTGTAAATATATTTGCTTCTATAAACATTGTAACTATTGCGACGTAATGGATCATAAGTTTGTGGAGGGGCAATATGGATTTGTCTAACCATCAGTCTATAAATAAAAAGTTTTCTGACTGTAAGCACCTGTGTAAGTTCATAAAGTGCCTGTGTTGGATGGTATCGAGGCAGGTAGCAACATACTTTAAGTATTGCTCGCTGAGCTCTTTCTAGTGGTAGGAGCACGGTTTTTGGAGCCCCACCCCATACACTGATACAGTAAACCAAAAGAGATTGGCATAATGCAAAGTAAATTGACCTCAAAAGATTTTGATCAACCACATCACGAATGTTATAAAAAACAGCTAAAAGTTTTCTTAGCCTAGATGTAAGGGCAGTAATATGGTTTTTAAAAGTTAGCCGATTATCTAACAGCAGTCCCAAATACTTAATTGTTTCAACCCTTTCCAAGCAAGAACAAGGGCAAGGCAAATGAGGGTCATCTGATTTTCGACAGTCATTGTGGGACACAACAGTAAATTCAGAAGGTGGTTGATCAGATTTATTTATAGTGAATGTCATTAACTTGGTTTTTGAACTATTTAGACTTAGCAAATTAAGCTGGAGCCAATGACAGACTCTATCATACCCCAACTGGGCTTTTGCAAAAGTCTCACACCAACTATCTCCCTGGAAAACCAAAACAGTATCATCCGCAAATGCGAATATTTTGCCATTAACGTTATTGAGATCACAAAGATCATTAATATAAATGAGGAAGAGCGTTGGGCCCAGCACACTGCCCTGGGGCACACCAAATGAAACACTGTCCTCCTCACTTAAGAAGCTACCAACTCTAGTTTTCTGTTTTCTTTGGGACAAATAGCTTTCAAAAAGTTGCAGCTGTAAGCCTCGGATTCCCAGCTTCGACAACTTATCAAGAAGTATTGGAATTGATACAGTATCAAACGCCTTAGCAAGGTCCAAAAAAATTGCCAAATTAAATTTCCCCAAGTTGATACCATTTGTAATACATTCAATAAGTCCCGAAACTGCATCTTCTGTAGATCTCAGCCGTCTAAAACCATATTGGTTATTGGAGAGCAAATTGTAATTTTCAAGATAATTCAGAAGTCTACTATTGATGATTTTTTCTAAAACTTTCGACATTGATGGAAGGATAGATATAGGGCGATAGTTGTTAATTTCGTTTTTATCTCCAGATTTATGTATCGGTACAATAATAGACTTTTTGAACAAGCTAGGAAAACAACCGCTTCTTAAGGATTGGTTGCAAATGTGGGTTATAAGTGGTGAAAAAACAACTATATTATCTTTAAGTATTTTGGAAGGTATAATATCAGAATCATATGATGAGCTCTTCAAAAGTTTGATTAAAGATGCAACCTCATCAACATCCGTTTCTAGGAACACCAGTGAATTCAGTTGTGTACGTTGAATTTTTGTGCTAAAGGTAGGATTATTAAATGTCGGTCTTTTGGTACTAATATTTTGAGCCAGATTTTTGCCCACGTTTACAAAATGATTATTTACAATGTTTATAGAAGCAGAAGGATCAGCACTGATTTCAAGCAGTTCAGCATTGTGTGATTTATTTTGTTTTATGTACGCAATCGCACTGACGACTTTCCAAGTCTCCTTAGCACCCTTGCGTTTAGCCTTCTCTAACTTATTACCATAATACCATTGTTTAACATTTTTAAGGAGAGAGTTACAAAAATTTCTGTATCTACGGTAAGTGGTTTTTAAAATTTGATTATCAGGATCTTTTTTTAATTTATAATTCATCAGGTCTCTGTTTCTCATACAACGCAATAGTCCCGGTGTGATCCACGGCTTTATAGTTAACTGAGAATGGGAAACTGAGACTTTAGTCGAGTTTTTTTCTATGACACCGTGTACAATATTTACCATTGTATTTACAGCGGTATTTACATCATTAGAGTCAAAAACACTTGCAAAATCGGTAACAGATAATTCATTCGAAATTTTGTTATAATCTAGTTTTATTATGTTTCTCTCCGATTTACTGCGAATTGGAGATTTGTTCAAACAAAGGAGAACAGCTTCATGATCAGTAACTGTGTTCTTTACTACCAAGGTGGTGTTTGCAGACTTTGACTTAATAAAAGAATGATCAAGACAAGTCAGCAATCTCGTAGGGATTGTATGAGAGGGAAGTAACCCATGTATGGCTAGTAGTTCCATATATAGGGACGAGTCTGTATTGTCAACATTCAAGATATCAATGTTGATATCGCCCATTAATATAATATCATTGTAAGATTTAAGATTCGTCAATAAAGTATCCAAAGAGTTTATGAAATTAGTAACATTTCTAAATGATGGTGAGCGGTATATGGAGACTATTGCAATCGAATCTTTGATGGTTGTTACCAAACAACTAGCATCAGATAGTGCAGATTGAGTAGTTACACAATTAATGCTGTCTTTAAAATATAAAACAACACCATCACTCTGATTGCAATGGTTACACGTAGTAGTATAACTGTAACCATCCAATGTTGGTAAATAATCATTATTTATTCCCAACCAACACTCCGATAATATTATGAAATCAGGATGAAAATTTAGAGAATTAAGAAATAAAGAAAATGAATCAAAATTTTTCCTAACGCTTCTAATGTTTTGAGTCAGTATTGTAATATCTTTCGAGTCCAAAATATATTTCTTACATTCTTCGGGGCCACATACTAAAGCATTTGACAATTGTAGTTCATCTAAAGCTTTATCCAATTCTAAATTGTTAGCCATTTGAAAATTAAATTGTTACTTGCAACCATTAACTGCACCAAAAATCTGACAAAAGTAATCAGGCATACATCCGAAACTATTAAGAATTCAAAATATACAACTATAATCCAAAATAACTGTGGCATTGTGGTCTCGTAATATCTATAAACAGTAATAGGGTGTCCACACATCAAATTATAAAAATTAGTAAAAATATAATGAAACATATCAAGGAATAATTTAAAGTTTATAAAAATATAATAGAGGATTGATTTAAAAAAATTAGCGATGTAATTATTAAATAGTCATTTATGTGAATGAAATTCTTGCAGACTTTTTTCTGAATAAATTGGGATAGGCTTTTCGTTCTGTGACTTCCGAATATACACTCTTCCATTAAGGTGCCAACACGAATAATTTCCCTTCTTGGAGATTTGTCTAGCTTCATAAAAAAGTTTCTTTTGCTGAGGGTTTAAGTAATCATCCACGTACACCGGGGTCTTCTTGCCTCCAATCCCAAGAGAAGCTGTATTCAATTTATTCTCCACTTCCCGACTTTTGTTAAAACTTTTTGTAGCAGACAGAAATTCATTTTTCTTGAGTACATTATTAAATTCTGCCACTATAGGTCTTGAAACCCCAATTTTACCTGGCAATCGATGAATATCACGCAGATCGTCGGGTTTAAAGTCGACATCGATATTACTAGCAATATTTGTAATAACAGATATAAGGTCTTGAGGCTTTTCTTGATTATGGAGGGGAATATTTCGAACTTCCACTTTCGATGTTCGGCTTTGTTGGCGAACTTCATGCAACTGCCTTTCTAATGAGTCTATTCTTTCCATCATAATAGTTCGTTCCCTATCAATATTCACCACCCTGTTTTTAATCTCTTCATAGCCAGAAGACATGAAAGAAATACTTTTCTCGATTTCAGCATTCGTTTTGTTAATGTCTGAATTGGATCTCTCTTATAGACCGCACATATGCCAAATTATTATTTTTAATTAACAAAACCCGTCTGCTTTTTTTGGTAAACTCTGAACGCTGGACCGAGTGTGATTGACTTTCATTGATTAATTGTTATTTTTATATATTCATTATAACAATCAAAATGAAAACCATAACTCAAACGCATTATCGATCCAAATATGTTTTATTTGAGAACGTTATAGATAAGACCGAGAAAGGCCTACCAACATACAAGTATAAGTATTGATAACAGCTCCCACGCTGTACGAGTAACAATCTATGTCAATATATATTCCAATGCACGGAAATATGACATTACGTAACGTGTAGTATGCCGAACGCAAAGAAATTACACAGTATTAACTATTTAGATGTATTTAGTACACTAGCTTCTGTATAATTAATTGCTTAATAAAAATCACAATCACAACTCGGAAGTAATGTCCACGCAAGCAGCAAGATTTCTTTATTATATGCCTTACTTTCCTATTGGTGAAATATAGCTCATATAAAAGTGCTCTTTTAATAATGATACAATCCAGTGTTCAGGTATTAGTGCTTATCTAATAAATACAGCGCAGCGACCGTGTGTCCCATTTAACGAAACGAGGTCACAGGAAACTTCCCAATCAAATTTAAAAACAGTAATACTGCAAATGAAACGTAGAAAGTGAATTTAGTATTCTTAACAACACGAATCAACTCACCAGACATTTCCGTAAGTTCAAGGTGAGACCGACCAAATACAATATCGATTGCAGACGTACGTAATCCATACACTACTAGTCGTTTTGAGGCCGATCCGACAATTATCAGAAGAAGCACCGAGCGAGTCTCCCAATAAACGGCTTAGTGCGGTTATGTTTATAAACAAATTCACAAGCATACGAATGCCTATATCATTGCCGCGACGCGATCACTACTAACTATGCTCGTTTTTAATTTTTTTAATAACACGAACAAAAGGTTTTCAATGTATTGTATAAAATGACTATGTACTCATGTACGTGTAGAAATGGACTTCAACGTTATGAAGTTGTATTGGAGTTTAGTATTTTCTTGGATCAAGGTCACTGCGTAGTAGCGTAATGTGTGATAGTTTATCTTGATTTTCTTTTATAGCAGGCAGAGGTACAGGCCATTGATGATGATTGAAAATAGTTTTACTTGGCAACAGTAAATGAGAAATATATAAGGTTATTTATTAACGTTTATGTCAATTTACACTGATCCTAGTAGTAAATTATATTCACACCAAAACTATTAGCGGAAGATATTATTCTTATTATGTTATTTGCATTTTTATTGATGAATATTACATATGCATCTTTTGAAAGATAGGATGATTCGTGAAAGATGCGGTGCAAAGGATGATATTGTAAAAAAAATTGGAATAAGGAATGTTAAGATAGTTTAGACACATATAGAGAATGGAAATAAATTGGTAAAAGAGACATACGAGGGCGGGTCAATAAGTCCGTGACTTTTTGAATTTCTGACCTCTTTACTGAAACAGCAACACTGCTCCTGTGAACAGGCATCTGTCAGTTGACTCCTGACTAAATTCTAACTTGCTGCGTCAGTTAGTTTGTGTTTGACAGCTACTACTCACAAATTTGAGGAGAAAATGGAAAAAAGTGAATTTCGTGTGCTTATTAAGCATTATTTCTTGCGAAAAAAAAACATTACCGAGGCCAAGGCTAAGCTTGATAAATACTATGGGGACTCTGCACCATCGATTTCAATGGTAAAAAAGTGCTTTACTGAATTTCGTTGTGGCCGTACAAGCACTGAAGATGCCGAACGTCCTGGACGCCCAGTTGAGTCTCTACACCCGAAACAATCGAAAAAATTCACGATATGGTGTTGGCCGACCGAAGATTGAAAGTGCGAGAGATTGTGGGATCTCGCATGGCTCAGTGGTTTCAATTTTGAATGATCACTTGGGCATGAGAAAGCTTTCCGCAAGATGGGTGCCGCGTTTGCTCACAGTCAACCACAAACGCAATCGTATAACAACTTCACAGGAAGGTTTGGCGTTGTTTAATCGCAATGTGGATGAGTTTTTGCGCCGTTTTGTAACCGTGGACAAAACATGCATCCATCACAACACACCAGAGACCAAACAACAGTCAAAACAGTGGGTTTCTAAGGGTGAACCGGCGCCAAAGAAGGCCAAGGTGGGTTTGTCAGCCAATAAAGTTATGGCGACTGTTTTTTGGGATGCACGCGGGATAATCCACATTGACTACCTACAAAAGGGAAGAACAATCAATGAGGAATTTTATGCCAACTTATTGGACCGATTCAATGACGATTTGAA
The DNA here is from genome assembly GCA_963576735.1 of Bedellia somnulentella. Taxonomy (NCBI): domain Eukaryota; kingdom Metazoa; phylum Arthropoda; class Insecta; order Lepidoptera; family Bedelliidae; genus Bedellia; species Bedellia somnulentella. The sequence goes on along the minus strand of OY755177.1, from coordinate 11,711,143 downwards.
AAAAAACCGACCTCATTTGGAGAAAAAAGTTATTTTCCACCAAGACAATGCAAAGGTGCACACATGTGCAGTGGCCGTGGCAAAAATCCATGAATTGGGCTATGAATTGCTCCCTCATCCGCCCTATTCTCCAGATTTGGCTCCGAGCGACTACTACTTGTTCCTAAACCTGAAGAAATGGCTAGGTGGAAAAAGATTTGACTCCAATGATGAAGTCATCTCGCAAACAAAGGCCTATTTTGAGGACCTCGACAAATCATTTTTTTTGGAAGGGATAAATAAATTGGAGAATCTTTGGACAAAGTGTATAGAGCTCAAGGGAGACTACGTTGAAAAATATATTATTATTTTTTATCAAAAAATCTGTGTTTTATTCCTAAAGTCACGGACTTATTGACCCGCCCTCGTATATATACATAAATTCATATACTCATGGCTTTAAATCCCTAGAAGGCGTAGCCAGAGCTAAGGAATGAGAAATTTCTCAGCCACTTTTGGAAAGTGGAGTGGGGAAAAGATAGTAAAATAAAGGTGATCACGGTCTCCAACCACATCGCCCAAAAATCCCATAGAAGCCCCAGTACCGTTAGTTGCCTTTTATGTACACCCACCGAAAGACATGGGGTAGTGCTATTCTAAGCCGACACTACACAGCAAAAATACTTCTGATTTCTATTTATGTGGGGGATCGTATATTATACTGTATATTTTTTTTACAGAGACAATGTTTCAAACCTCAACCAGAAAGACCGCATATCTGATCCTAGGCAATCGTAACAACTTTACATGGACATCTGAAGCTAAGGAACGTTGCTTCTCACTGAATACGGGTTTTTTAAATGTTCAGAATTAAAAAAAGTAAAAAAGATCTATAATCATATACGGTTTTATTGCTTTTCAAAATATTAGCCTAGATGATCGATGCACTTTGCGTACGTAGAAACTAGTTTTCATAACACTTTTTCCACTCTGATTGCGGTATCTCTAAAACGTGCATTTTGAACGCATCAACAGCTTCTTCGCGGGTTAAATATCGTTGACCACGTAATTTATTCTTCACTCTCGCAAAGTAATGGAAGTCGTTGGCTGCCAAGTCGGGGCTGTAACCAGTCAATTCAATGTTTTGGCCTTTCAAATATTGACTTGTTTCAGCCAACGCACAGTGTTGCGACTTCATAGAACTTTTTATCATAAATCAGATTTTTTATGTAAGTGATGTTTATATGAATTTAAATAAAGGAAAAGATAAAATTATAAACCAGATCATGTATTTCTTTATTCTAGGTCTAAATACTGGCTTAAGATTGCATCCAGAATATATCTCTTGGGTACATTTTTGTTCTATTTGTTGAAATTAAAGGATCGATGTCTCGATGTTTTTCGTGTATGCTGTTCTCTATAATTTCTAGCATTTTTATGTCTTTCTTCCAAAGAGTCTTCAGACAGCTGTACAATGGGTAAAGTATATGACTTGATTAATTTAGGTAAATGAATTAATCATTTTTGTATATATAACATAACATAACATAAACGTTCACGCCGAATATCCCCGAAGGGGTTGGCAGAGGTACTAATACTTCTGAACATCACGTGACTTTTTCACCTGGTGTTCAGAGTACCCACGTTTTGCATGGACAGTGTACTCACGTGATAGGGGGCAGGCCTATCGCCGTTTTGTACGAATACACTGTCACACGACTAAGTACAACTCAGCCATGTGGGTTTCCTCACGATGTTTTCCCTCACCGTTAACAACCATGATAATTAATTTTTGTATATATGTTGGTATATTATATGATGAATGATATAAATAAATAAATAAAGATCGTTTATTTTCATTAGAAGTTCCCTAAATTTGTCAATATTTACGTAATTGGTTCGGCAGGTACCTGAACCTAAACCAAAATATCTTTGTAAGCGCAAGAAAGCGCACCTCGGGAGTTTCTGAGCATAAAGTACACGAGTTAAACTAACTTATGTTAAAAAATCAAAAATGTATTATGATGTATTTTTTTAAAAACTCTAATCAAAGTTTCGGCAAACCGCGATTTTATAATTTATCTTTATATGCGCAATAATTACCAACTTCGGACATCTCGAAGGACTACGTATAACGATTTCGTAAGAAAAATAGCTATTTCACTTCATTAAAATAATTTTATTGTAAAACAAGCCGTCAATAACAACTGAACTTAGCAAGTACGAGGGCTGCTATTTATGTATCCGGAATAAAAAAAAGAAACAAACATATATCAATTAATATGGTTTTATTGCTTCTCAAAATATTCGCCGCTCAGATCTATACACTTTTGCATGCGTTGAAACCAATTTTCATAGCACTTTTTCCACTCAGACTGAGGTATCTCCAAAACGTGCATTTTGAACGCATCGACTGCCTCTTCGCGGCTCGAAAAACGTTGACCACGTAATTTTTTCTTCACATTTGGAAATAAATAAAAATCATTGGGTGCCAAATCAGGGCTGTACGGCGGATGACCTGTCAATTCGATCTTTTGAGCTTCTAAAAACTGAGTTGTGACGGCCGACCTGTGACAGCTAGCATTGTCGTGATGCAGAATGATTCTACGTTGTCGGTTAGTCTTTCTTATTTGTTCAAAGACTTCCGGCAAACAAATGGTCGTATACCACTCCGAATTAACAGTTTTACGATTCTCTAAAGGCACTGTAGCTACATGGCCATTTATACCAAAAAAACAAGCGACCATTTGCTTCAATGTGCTTTTTGCACGAATAACTTTTGTTGGGTTCGGCTCATCTTGGAACACCCACACCGTGGACTGCTGCTTAGTTTCGGGGTCGTAAGCGTAGATCCAAGATTCGTCACCTGTGTAGATATTATAAACAGCTTTTGACGCACCACGGTTGTATTTTTTTAACATTTCTTTGCACCAATCGACACGAGCCTGTTTTTGATCAATACTCAAGTTGTGCGGAATCCAACGGGAGCAAATTTTTTTTACAGCTAAATGTTCATGAAGTATCTTATGTATGCTCGTCATACTAATGCCCAGAGATGCCTCTATCTCACGATATGTAACATGACGATCTTGAGTTATTAGTTCCCGGACAGCATCGATGTTTTGAGGTACAACGACCGTTTTAGGGCGACCTTCTTTAATTTCATCAGTAAGCTTAGATCGTCCACGATTAAACTCGCTAAACCAGTGATACACAGTGGTCTTTGAGGGTGCTTCATCCCCAAAAGTTGAAGTAAGCTGATCGATGCACTGTTTTTGAGTTAGACCACGCCGAAAATCGTAATAAATCATGGCACGAAAATGTTCACGAGTTAAATCCATGGTGGTGAAGACACGCAATTTTCAAAATGACGCTACGATGTGAAAACAATTGACAGTCACATAAAAATAAATGTATTCTAAAGCTAAAGAGTTCTATTTTTAAATGATGTAATTACTTTTTAAATTATTGTTCTGTAAGTGGCCAGTTCCGGATACATAAATAGCAGCCCTCGTAAGTAACTACTGTAGATGAATGATTTCAATCAATATTTAAAAACATAAAGTTTGCCTACCCACATCTACTAAAATATTAATATTTTAAAATTATATGAACCTGCATTAAACAGAACGCCTATTCGAGAATATATTGCCATACCAACAATTCGTATATTCAAGCTTTCGAAAAATCGATTTATGATAAAGACTCGCGACACTGTGCGACGTGTGAGAGCTGGCACTGTCATGGTGAAGAATGATTCTACGTTTTCGATGGTCTTTTCATATTTCTTCAAAGACTTGTGGCAAACAAATTGTCGTGTACCAATCGAAATTAACCGTCTTACGACTCTCTAGTGGAACTGTAGCCACGTCTCCATTTATATCAAAAAACTGGCGGTCATTTACTTCTAAGTAATTTTTACACGAATATTTTTTTGGGGCTCGGTTCATTTTGGAACACCCATCTCGAACACCGCCGTCGACTACTGTTTCGTTTCGGAATCATACGCATAAACCCAAAATTCGTCACCTGTGTAGATATTATCAACAGCTTTTGACGAACCGCGGTTATATTTTAGTAACAATTTCTTGCACCAATCGACACGAGTTTGTTTTTGATCAGTTCGGTATACTATGCAAAGTTTATTTTTTATTTTTATTAAATATTCTTATTCAATAGCAAACACGAAAATAAAAGACTCATTTGAATATTTTTCATTTAGAATGAGTAATTGTAAAGTTCTGATTTTTTAAAGATTGGTCAACTTTTTCTTTTAATGACGTCATCGATCAACGAAATCACGTAGCGTCATGTAAATCAAGAGAAATGTTTGATAAAAATGTAACTGATTTTAAAACATTTCACGAATTAGTGATCTCAAATGATATTATTACGATATTACATCAAATAAACATATGATTTTCGGTATTTTATTAATAAACTGCAAAAACCAATGTCTTTGTAATAATAACATTAAAGGTCAATCACTGTTACAATTTTATGATAAAATAAAGGTCATCATAGCTTTATTTGATTAAATTTCAAGAAAATATTGTTCAAAAACCTAATATCCCGAAATGGTTTTGTAATCAGCATCACTTCTATAAAACTTTGCATACCGAATTGTCAAGATGCGTGGGATCCATCGCAAACAATTTATTTTTACAGCCAAATGTTGATGTAATATCTTATGTATGCTCCTCATACTTATGCCTAGAGACGCCTTTATCTCGCGGTATGTAACTAGACGATCTTACATTATAAGTTCACGCACAGCATCAATATTTTGTGGTACGACAACCGATTTAGGCCGACCTTCTTTCGTCCTGGTGCATATGACGCTCACGATTAAACTCACTGAAGCACTGATCTGATACACAGTTGTTTTAGATGGGGCTCCATCCCCAAAAGTCGAAGTGTGTTATTTGATGCACTGTTTTTGAGTACACCCACACCAAATTATCGTAATAAATCATCAGTGGAAAAAAATTAAGTGTTAAATCCATAGCGATGATCGTCACGCAAGTTTAAAAATGGCGCCAAATTGTGAAAATAGAATTAATAGTTACAGAACAAAATAGAATTAATAGTTACAGAACAAAATAGAATTAATAGTTACAGAACAAAATAGAATTAATAGTTACAGAAGAAACTGTTTTCTACAGCCAATGAGTTCTTTTTTCAAATGTAATTTTAACTTGTTAAATATTATTTAAGTAAGTGGCAGTTCTGGATACATAAATAGCAGCCCTTGTACCATATTAACTCAACGCAGAATATAAGAATTGTGTTAATTTATGATAGAAAAAAATATGGAGGAACTTCGGAGGGTGTGTCTTATATTTTGACAAATGTCAGATCATGGATTTATCGTTATGATACACTTACAAAGCAACACTTAGCTCAGTGGGTGTTTGAAGAAGATAGTTTGCCTAGGAAAGAAGTCAGAGCCGAAATGTTAACATAATAATTAATATTGCCGTTTGCTTTGACATAATAGGCGTGTAGCTCTCATGCAATTCAAATATTGAAGGTCAGTAAGTGGTCTGCGTTACACTCAAGTCAGTCTGCCACAGGTGACGGACGGCCTACGTGTGGCATTTTTGCGCACTTTGCAGCCAGGACTAATTCTAGATTTCAACTGGTGTCCCATTCTAGCCTACGTCTAGACACTGCTTTTTGTGTTTTTTTTAGCAACAGTAAAAAATGATTTGTGAGTGAACGTTTAGGAATTGCATGCACTTAAAATAAATGGTTTAAAGAATAATATAATATATAAATGCCAAGAGAATAATTTGAAAAGCAATATAAGACACCCTCGGAACATTAAAGTTCTCGAAATATAATTTGGGGAAAACTTTTATATTTGGAATAATTCCTTTTTAATTATCCAGTTATTTAAATACTAGCATGTTGGAATTTTAACTAGCAATTATAATTTTAAATTCATTCAAAATTGGCTTTTGTTCAACTACAGTTTGACACTGAGGATTGGCATGTTACTAGTAAGATACCCTTTCAAAACAATACTTGACTATTGACCAAACTGCTTCAATGCAATTCCTTAAAAATATTTATGTTCTACTAATTACTCACTTTTTACCGAGGAAAAATACAGTTTACATCAAGATATTACGTGTTTTTTTGTATAAATATCTATAAAATACGAAAAATAATCATGTCTTTTCAAGGGTAAGTACAATATCATTTGAATATAATATTGGCCTGAAGTTACATTTAACTTGTTGTTATAACGTAGTTTTATCTATGCAGGAAAATAATATGCCTTAAAATTAACATTTTGGTACCTTTTTTGTCGAGAAAAGTAGGTGTTGTTTATAAACGACGATCGTAAAATGAACTACCTTACCTACTTATGCAGTGAGGAAGAGGACGGTGCATAGAAATACATTCTTCCTACCTGAAATCTTTTGTGTTACCTACGCTTTTATTGTTTTATCTGTGTTTTTGAAGTAGGTATTTCTTATTATTACAGATCCCGTTTCCACTCTTTGAGGCTTCATGAAATCGTTGAAGAATTGGAGAAGGACGATGACGGTCCTTTTCCTGATTCCATCGTAATACTTCCTCCAGATAATTGTAACGGTAATGTGACCGATGAAGATTCCGGAGACGAAGAATATGTTAACATTCAAAATCTACCAGGCTCCCAGCTTCGAGCACCCTGTGCAATACAACTTGATAACGGCGGCGATGATTCCAATAGTGATGACGAAGACGACATTCCGATATCGCAGTTGGCAAAGCGTCAACGTGTGGACGACGTGTCGACGTCAACGGCGCCCACCGCCTCTTCTACGGACGCTCAAGATACCTTACCAATACCTACGCAAGGTAAGAGTGGTGGCATCATGCGAGTACAAAAAAATAAGGCGTATTCCTGGATCGCAAGAGACATCAAGCCAGATTTTTCTTCCTGGCGTCCCCAAATGACTGCTAAGTTACGTCAAAAGCCGTTATATTATTTCGAATGTCTTCTCAGCAGATACGTACTCTGGTTTTCACTTTACCAAGGTTCGTCAGTAGAATCTACTGCGTACGCTAATGCTGGCTTAGGTGCTAGTGTAATTCTTCGCTTTGCGGACGTATTACGAACTATCGACAGCGATGCCGTATTTCACCTCTATTTTTACAATTTTTCCACGTCAATTCCTCTTTTGGAAGAGCTTAAAAATAGAGGTTTTAGAGCTACTGGTACAATAAGGAAGAACCGAACTAGTAAGTGTCCTTTGCCCCCAAACAAAGAGATGCAAAAAACTGAGAGGGGGTCTTTTCAGTACAAATCTACTAGGGCAGAAGAAATTGTCGTGTGCAAATGGAACGACAACAGTGTGGTGACTGTTGCTTCCAATTCTCAAAAAGTATTGCCTCCGTCAAAAGTCAAACGTTTCTCTCAAAAAGAAAAGAAATTCATCCATGTGGATCAGCCGGCCCTAATAAAGTCCTATAATGAAAATATGGGGGGCGTAGACAGGTCTGATCAAAATATTGGGCTCTATAGGACTTCAATTAGGGGCAAGAAATGGTATTTCTGTTTATTTTCTCACTGTATCGATATGGCACTGCACAATACCTGGCAGCTGTATAAAAATGACGGTGGTGAATACGATCATCTAAAGTTCAGAAGAAGTGTGTCATGTGGTTTACTGGAGACATACAGAAAAACAGATCATCGTATGCCAGGTCGGGCTTCCAGTAGTTACATGAATCTTCACGATATGATAACATAGGACATATCGTTACATATCGCCCTAAACAACTGCGTTGTGGATATTGTCACAAACATGCCAATTTTTTTTGCGTAAAATGTAACGTCACGTTGCACCCCAGAGATTGTTTTCGGCCTATCATAAGCAATGTTAAGAAGTACTTATTTTGAAATATATTTTGTTTCAATCAACTCACCATGAACCCTTGCAACAGTAGTACATATTACTACCGTAGTTTTAAAACAACACCATTTTCCGGCTTTCCCAGAAAATTCTGTTTTTTTTTAGTATTTTTTTCTTAATCGTAGGCCATTAAACTGCCCCCAAACCAAAAATCAACTTATAAACTTAACTTTTTTTGTTTCCGTAACAAGTGGGTTAACTCCTTTCTTGTGAAGGTATGCATTGCCGTGTAGTGTCGGCTTCGAATACCACTACCCCATTTTTACCTTTGGGTGATCGTAAGAGGCGACTAAGGGTATAGCGGCTTTTTAAGTGATTTTTGGGCGATGTGGTTGGACACCCGTTACCAAAAACATTTATTATTACCATCTTTTCCCCAGTCAACTTCCAAAAGTGGCTGAGGAATTTCTCATTCCATAGCTCTGGCTACCCCATTAAGGGATTTATAGCCGTGAGTATATGTATGTATGTATACATTCATTTACGAGTTATAATGAAACTAGACTTATATAATAAGTAGTGTTATCCTAGTAAAAAATATATAGCAAATTCGCTTACCAGTAGCAATTCCCATATCAGTAACTTTCAACTGTCCCTGTTTGATCATAGCATCATAATTGGGTTTTATGGAGGTCAACTCCATATTGAACAAACCAAACATGGGACCTTGCATGGAATCTTCTTCATATGTGAAAAGCACCTGAATATCTTTTATTAGTGCTCTTTGTACAGTTGCATACCAAGACTGAGTTACCCTGAAATAAAAAAAATGATTATTCAATTGTGAGATATATTCAGATCAGATTGAGTTTGAAGGCAGAATAAAATTTCTTAAGCAAGATTAATGCATGCTCAGGATTCTGCATTGTTAAATGAATTTCTGTTTAATGGAAATTTTAGCGCATCAGCATAGAAAAACTAGATCTCTCTTTTTCTTTTTGTGGTTATAGATAAGAATTATTTGTTTAATGCTAAGTAAAATAGCAAGATACATAAGGGTACACCTGCATTTTAGCAGCTCACTTAAAACTATTTCACTAATTAATACCAAGCTGATTCTGACAATAGATATTCTTATTATTATACTTTAAAATGAAACAAAATTTATTCCCTGTTAATGTTTATGGTATTCTCCATATTTCTGATGTTGTAATTAAAAACATGGTATACCATCTCATACAAAATGTTTTTAGTTACCTCTTCGCTCAATAGATGGAGTTAAGATATAGTCGACTTTTAAAATAAAAACTTAAAGTGGCTAATAATCGTTTAAAAAGCCAAAAGACAGTTAGATAAATGTAACATGGTAATTTATTTTGTCACTTAATACCATAAAACATAAATTATTACAATTAGAAGCAAAATATAAAAAAACTGTATTTTCGTTTTTATGAAATTGTATTCCCAAATGATTATTGTAGAACTACATCTATTTAACTAAAATGTTTAGTGATTTCAACTACTGACAATAGATGGCGCCAAATTGAGATGGTGTTTATTGACGTATCTTACTTGTTTTGATTTGCGTCCACCCAAGTAATCGAATTGGTGATAATTGTCGACTTAAAATAACACTACCCTATTACTACTCGTGGGTGATTACAAGAGGCAACTCACGTCACGGGGTATAGGGGTTTTTTAAGTGATTTTAATTTTTTAACGACCTCGGCGTACACGTTTGGACCAAAAAGAGGCCGTACAAAGTGGCGATCGATAGTCTCTAACTATCCCAATGTGAACTAACGGCGTGAGAATATACATGTAATTTTAGTTCCTGCCGCATCGCTCAAAAATGACCTTGTTCCAATTCTTATCACTATTTTTTAGCCGTGTAGTGTCGGCTTAGAATGTCGCTACCCCATTTCTTCCGATGGCTGAACGTAAGGGGCGACTTACGGTATTGGGGCTTTTAAGGGATTTTGGAGGCCCATCACTAACGATAATTTATTTATACCATAATATAATTATAATAAATAATTTTTCTCCCCTATCAACTTTTAAATGTGACTGAGCAGTTTCTAGCTCTGAAGCTCTGGCTACCCCTTCTTGGGATTTATAGCCGTGAGTATATGTATGTATGCTATTTTTATATCTGTTAGTACTTTGTTGTAGAAAGTTGATTTTTAGTGTTAGTACCCCTGCCTGCACTACCGTCGGGGATTTGCGGTGTGAACGTTTGAATCAATATTAATAACTCAGTGATTGACTTTTTCGAAGCTTTGGCTACCCCTTCTAGGGATTTATAGTCGTAAGTATATTTATGTATGTAATTTTTTAAAACAGCCAGGTATACAGCATTTTGCATGATGATTAAACAATGAGATTTATATTTTCTGTTACTCCAACGGTATGAGAAATATTATAATAATCACGCAAGATTGATAAATACTTTTTACAAATAGGATAAGTATTCTGTACTGAAGGTGTAGCGCGTAGGTACCTAGATAAAATAAAATTAGTAGTTTAATGACGGCTTAGTAGCTCAGTGGGTAGAACACTGCTTATCTTGCAGACGACTAGTTTTCTAACCCTGGGACATTGTATTTGTACGGCGATGGGCCTGTCCCCTATCACGTGAGTACACTGTCCGAGCATAACGTGGGTACTCTGAACACCCGGTGACAATGTCACGTGAATATCGGAAGTATTGATACCACTGCCGACCCCGTTCGGGGATATTCGGCGTTAACGTTTGAGTTGGAGTTAAATGTCCGTATGATTGCAGTTGAAACCAGCTATAGATTTTTTTTAATACTTCTCTAATAATACTTTCAACATTTTCAAATTACTAGCCGCTTTATGTGGAGAATAGATTATAAAAGAACCATTAATTTTGGAAATGGGTTAACATTCGAGCCACATAACCCAGTAAAATTAATTATAATATATTATAATACTAGCGACCCGCCCCGGCTTCGCACGGGTGCAATGCAAAATATACCTACTACAGAATGTCCTTATACACAACGTTCACAGCTTTTTTGTCATTAGCCAATACAAACATGTTTTGCTTAGACGTTACTCTTGACAGCGCAACACTAATTGCACTAATTATTGGTTAGTGCTGGAGTAAAAAATATTTACTTACTATTCGTTCGACTAAAAACAAAAGATTATCAACAACAAAATATACCTATTCTATTCAGTTCTTCTATGAACTTAACTATAATTTTCAATAATTGAAAATGCTCGCCCTAATACTAAATTGTCTTAACTCTAAATTCAAATCAAAGTCTTAATGGAAGAAAAACCAAGAAATATGGTTTTAAGCTAATCCTATCTAACCTAATGTACTGACAATACTACTAATAATAATAATAATAAAAAATAAAAGATAATCAACAACAAAAGATACTTATTCTATTCAGTTTAATTAATTCTTGATATTTTCCTCGTTAGAGAGCTCCGATAAACGCGTGCGATCGCTGCAAATCATTAAGTGCTGTAAGGCGAAGCGCTTTTTTTTTTTTTTATTTACCGGTGGGGAAATCCTCATAGGATCCCCCGTCGCTCGAGAGAGCGACGGGGGTATGTCGGACTTTTACCGACTAAAACCCCACCGGTTCGGTGCTGCTGGCCCTGCGGCCTGTGCGGCGTCACCATGACTTGTGTGCCGGGCGGCTGAAGGCCGCCCTGGCGGCGAAAAGGAGTGTACCTAAGCTAAGTCGGATAGGGTGAGTATAAAAATAAAATAGACTCTAGTTGAGTCTGGTGTGACTCTAAAATTAGTGTTAAGTTCTACGACCTCGCCGGCGGGGTCGGTGTCTGGAGTGATAGTTGTTGTTGGTGTGACCGCGAGCGCCGGTGGCCCCTGAGGCCTCGAGCTCGCGGGTGGTGTCGTCGTCGGGATCTGAGAGCACGCTACGTGGGCGTCGAATCCCGGCGTCCGGGGAAATCGTGTAGTCGAGCGAGGGTAAGGCGAAGCGCGGCCATCGACGCGCTATTTATAGGCACGCGCCGCCCGGCGCAAACAACTACGACCCTGCATTTTAAATTTGTAATATCTTCGGTAATATTCACTTAAATTACATGCTGTAAAAAGCATATTGATCTATAATAAATGCACAATTTATTTAAGATACTTAATTGGATAAGGATTAATGTTGTATTGTTTAAAATCACTTCGTAAATAACAATTTTATAGTAAAGAATAAAAATGGTTATGCTGCTGGGTTATCCCTAAGAGATAGACATATACCATCGCGGACTTTTTTGTTGAACTTTTTAAGGTGAACAATACTGTAGTACATTATTTTGGTCTATCTCGTAGGGTTCAGCCAGCGTTTGCAATATAAGCGCAAAAAAACGTGCTTATTTACGACATCACATTAGAAACCTTTAAATTTATCAGTGTTTCTCTACTATATTATGCATTTATTATACATACAAACCTTCCTTAAGAATCACTCTATCTATTAAAAAAAACCGCATCAAAATCCGTTGCGTAGTTTTAAAGATCTAAGCATACATACGGACATACAGCGAAAGCGACTTTGTTTTATACTATGTATTGATTAAGTGATAGCAACCGTGATAGACCAGTGGGTAGAACACTCGGTTATCGTGCAAACGACTAGTGTTCAAATCCTGGGTCGGGCCTACACCAATTTGTCTTTTCTAAAGACATATGTGTGGTTAATTTATCGTGGTTGTTAACGGTGAGGGAAAACATCGTGAGGAAACCCACATGGCTGAGTTGTACTTAGTCATGTGACAGTGTATTCGTACAAAACGGCGATATGCCTGCCCCCTATCACGTGAGTACACTGTCCATGCAAAACGTGGGTACTCTGAACACCAGGTGACAAAGTCACGTGATGTTCAGAAGTATTAGTACCTCTGCCAACCCCTTCGGGGATATTCGGCGTGAACGTTTATGTTTATGTTATGTTATAATATTAAATGATACCATTTTGAGCTGACATTTTAGTATAGTAATAACCAGAAGTTTGAATGCGATAAACCCACAGATGCTTGTGGAATGTCAGCTTGTGGCAGATACATTTTTTTGATTAAATATTTGTGGTCTATCACCACATCGCCAACCAATCAATGAAATTAAACCCTCCAGCCACAAACTTTATTCTATGCCTCAAACTAAACAACTCAAATCATTTAAACCACATGTGGGGATTATAAATAACTAATAAATAAAGAATAAATAAAGGAAAGAAAAATCTCGACACAAGCGCTCAATACCTCACTGACGGAATGATGCGGAGTAGTGCTATTATACGCCGCCACTACAGCACGAATACGTCTTGCACGATGTTATTAAATAAATAAATGTGTTTATTCTGTTTATTTTATTTTAATAAACAGAATATCGTTCATTATTCACACATTTATTTTCGGCTATAAATCCCTAGAAGGGGGAACCAGAGCCTAGGAATAAAAATTTCGTTCGCCACTTTTGGAACTTGTGTTGGGATAAGATTATAAAACAAAGATTTTTGATGGTGGGTCCCCAACAGAATCGCCTTAAAATCACCCAAAAGCCCCAATACCTTTAGCCGTCTATTACGAACCATTACGGTAAGAAATGGGATAGTGCTATTCTAAGCCGACACATAGCAGAGAAGAATATCGACAACGACACTGTTAACATTATAAGCAAAAATATCTACAAACGGATGTAATACTCGTACGCAATTGGCCTTGTCGACGATTTTGTCCTTGACCTAGTCTTTGTCCTTGACCATATTTGCAAATTTGCAAATAAACATTTAGTGAAAGAAAGTCATAAAGTAATAAAATCTGTCTCGCTTGTGTCGTGTTACCGAGGCGCCCCCGCCCCGCGCGCCCCGCAGCCGCCATTTCCTAATATTAGCCGAGTAAGATACCGGGCTTTGTTATCATTTGGTTTTTGTTTTTATCGCCATCTAGCGAACAATAAGGAACTAAAAAATAGCCCGCCGAATAAGGGTATTTAAGCACATCACATTTCGTTGTATGGGATTGGGTATCTGTACTAGTATAGTATTATATTATCTGTGTTAAAAACCATAATCTTAAGCAGAAAACAAAAGTTCTGTGAAATCAAATCCACCACACTTTAGTTACTTGCCCTGCAGGGTCATAGTCATAGGACATAAAATATAATTTTAAATAATCACCTTCGTGGCATGGTAGTCATAGCTTCCCAATACTGGTCAATATAAGGTATAATCTCTCTGTCTTTGCTAAACAGCATTCTGTGGCGGCCATCTTTGGCACTCTCTTGTTGCAAATTGGCTATTGCAGTCAGACACATTTGAGGGAAAGCTGTAACCAATAAAAATATAACATAATTATACAAAGAACTACAACATTATTACCACCAAGGTAAACTACAACATGAACATGAGTCATGAATTCATCATCTAAAATACACTCAAGGCTGTAATCCCAGAAAAATGGGTTGCCAGAACTTTACAATGGAACTGAGAAAGAGCTGAATGTAAATGAAAATTTCTTGAAATAACATTGTATTTATGAGTTCTTTTTTCATTTGAAATCAAGCCCTACATTAGAAGTTGAAGTTGGAAGTAAAGCTGGCTAACTCTTATTCTGTAAAAGAGACGATTTTGTGTGATGAATGTTTCACTCTCGCAAATCACCCAATTCAGTAGAAAAGGTGCATCACTTTGATGGGCATTACACTCACAGAATTCAATCATTTACATACAGTCAGCTTTCAGCAGACTTTTAGCAGTGTTTAAGTTGCAAGTCAGGTTACAATAATACAGTTTTAATTGTTTTTAATTCAGCTGTGTATTGTCAGTTTACAATAGCACTAACCCATTTCTTACCGCTGGTGATGTAAGAGGACTATTAGAGTTTTGGGGCTTTTCAGGTGATTTTGGGTGATGTGGCTGGAGACTTATTACCAAACATCCTCCATTCTACCATCTTTTCCCTGCTCTATTCAACACAACTTCCAAAAGTAGCTGAGCCTCTCTACTTCTGAGGCCATGGCTAACCCTTTTTAGGATTAACATCTGTTAGTATTTTGATGTATTGATAGGTTTGGAAACTGGACAACAAATTTATCAAAATCTTTTAAGGAAATAAATGTAATTTGTTGTTTTGTGTTGCTTAAAAAAGCATGAATATTTAATTATTTTGGGCAATGTGGCCAGAAACCTGTCATTAATTTTCCTCTTTTCCTACTCAACTTACGATAGTGGATGATGCAACTTAAACTCCAAAACTCTAGCTTCCCCATTTGGGTTTCTCAGTCTTGTGTCTTTATGTAATATGTATGTAAATGTTCCAGAGGGCAAACAGTCATCATATAAATAAGTGCAGTATTAGAAATATACAACAGATTATTTGTTTTGTAGCATGTACTGCAAAATACATTAAACAACCAACAACAACACCCATGCAAAGTCAGGTAAACCAATAGTCTCCAAATAAAGTGACATCACCACTCCTATTAATATTGCTTTATTTAATATTACATAACATAACATAAACGTTCACGCCGTTTATCCCCGAAGGGGTTGGCAGAGGTACCAATACTTCTGAACTCATATGGCAGCGCCATCTAGTTTCCAGAGAAGGTACCCACGTTTTGCTTAGACAGTGTACTCACGTGATAGGGGGCAGGCCTATCGCCGTTTTGTACAAATACACTGTCACATGACTAAGTACAACTCAGCCATCTCACGATGTTTTCCCTCACCATTAACAACCATGATAAATTAACCACACATATGACTTTAGAAAAGACAAATTGGTGTAGGCCCGACCCAGGATTGGAACTCACGCCCTTCTGTTTTCGGGCGGGTGTTCTACCCACTGGACTATCATGTCGCTATTTAATATTCTGTTTTGAAATATGAGTAAATAAAAACTTCAGTATCTTATGTTTTATTCAAGGTGACTATTTTCTCAACTAGACACTAAAATTTTCACACCATACATACCTGAAGAGATGACACTTCCGAATATTACATGACATAAATGTCTAATGGTGCTCAGCGTAGCCATGATTCCATGATTATGGATAGTACACTCGCATGATTGGGGCCAGGAATATCTCTGTTTTGTATATATGGGTATTTCTTATTCTTACATGTTTTCTATGTCCGCGTAAGAATAGCATTTGTTTTCTGAGCAATCTCAAATTGTATCTGCTGATAGGGTTTCGTACTCATTTAAATTTCTTTGCTCAGTAAATAATATTATGGTAAATATAGTAGATAATTTTATTTAAAAAAATATATACGCAAAATGTCATGACCGTGGCGTGTCCGTTTTCCAAAATATTGTGTGTATATGACGGTTTATATTAAAAAAAATAACATTTTCGCTAAATTATTTTCCTAATAGTTTCTTTTTTAGTTGTTTATCTTTATTTAATATAGATATTTAAGCTATTTCTTATGTATATCACTAAAATTTCAGCATCAACTTTGTCCGCAAGGTTTTGCGTCTCGACCGTAGAACTGGATAAAAAAATCCCGTAAATCAAAACTATTAGTCGTTGCCTGGTATTCTTTTTTTTAATTATTTAGACCGGCATCACCAATCTATTTGTCTTTTCGTTGATAGCAGGGATCCTGTATTGACTGACTTTTTTTCAATTTAAATGTAATATATTTTAATCCGTCAAGCATACCGTGTGTGGACCGTAGTTTCGGATTTAAAGGTAAGTTCTTATGTTTTACTTATAAATTTTTGTAATATGTTGTCAAAAGCAGTATACTTACTGCATAATTTTTTTTGTTGCTTTTGCTTTATGTTTTTTGAGGTTTCGATGGGAATGGTCGAAAATTTTCGCGACCGTAGGTGTCTCGACCGCAGGTTTTTCAATTTTTTTTTGCTACGGTCGCGACAAAAACAAACACGGTCGAGACATTTAGGTTTTAGGCCATACGCCTACGGTCATGGTGATATTTAATATTGTTTTTGGTAATAAATAAAGAATAGTAATAATCCCCACATGAGGTTTTCATGAACAAAAAAAAATACATTTAAATTATCGTTTTTGGTATTGATAAACTTAGTTATTTTTCAGTTGAGTTACTTATCAATATAAATTTAAAGAAAAATAGAGTTTTCACATCAAGTTTTATATTTACACAATTCACATGCTATTTTTTTACAACCTATATATACTATTTTTACACTTTTTAAAGCATTTATTAGTTCATTATTTTTATGATACTTATATTACTGACAACAATGCCTTATCTTTTTTTAGAAACGAAGAATAAAACGAAAAGATGCTCGTAAACGTAGAGCAAGAAGCAAATACAAGTCGCAAGAGGAGACAAGAAAAAAATACTATGGATGATATGATATACTTTTGAATGATTATATTACCTTACAGACTGCAATAATAAAAAAATACATGTGATTGGTAGTTTTATTAAAATAGACAGCCGTGATAGCCCAGTGGGTAGAACACTCGGTTATCGTGCAAACGACTAGTGTTCAAATCCTGGGTCGGGCCTACACCAATTTGTCTTTTCTAAAGACATATGTGTGGTTAATTTATCATGGTTGTTAACGGTGAGGGACAACATCGTGAGGAAACCCACATGGCTGAGTTATACTTAGTCATGTGACAGTGTATTTGTACAAAACGGCGATAGGCCTGCCCCCTATCACGTGAGTACACTGTCCATGCAAAACGTGGGTACTCTGAACACCAGGTGACAAAGTCACGTGATGTTCAGAAGTATTAGTACCTCTGCCAACCCCTTCGGGGATATTCGGCGTGAACGTTTATGTTATGTTATGTTATGTTTATTAAAATAATTCAGAATTACTCTGTTACTCACAATTCACTACACAGGTAAAGACCACAAGCCATTGCTCAATTCAAAGAAGCGTTATGTAGATCAGTGAGGAAAGACTTTGTCCAGAGTGGCCATGCGACAGGCTTATTACTGTCACAGAATTTAATAGTAACACAACAACCTGTGTGTCAGGATTGTTTGTTATTGTCACGACCGTACATGCCATTTAGGCGACCGTATCTGTTATTTTCAAGACCGTAGATGATATTGTCGCGACCGTACCTAATAAACTTCATGCAGCCTAAAAATCATTAGGTTTCAATGCATAAATAAGAAGGTTATTTATAATATAACATCGGTACATTAAACAAACCAAACACATAAAACAATACAATTTGTATTCATACGTGTATGAAACTCTTAACAAATCAGTCGCGACCGTAGCAACAAAAGTCGCGACCGTAGCTTTTTCTCCCTTTTTCCCCCTTTTCCCATTTTCATTAAGCTAAGCCACTATTTTTAGGGAACTTCTTTTGGTCTAATCTATAAGAAAAACAATATACTTTTTTGAAAAAAACATGTTTACAAAAATTTTATTATTTTTTTCATATGTGAGAAATACCCATATACACTGTCATATGACAAAGCACTAACTAGCCATGTGAGTTTACCCACAATATTTATCCTCATATTGGTGTAGGCCAATTCAAGCATCAAACCCACAACTCTCTGCAAGAGAGGCAGTGATGCACCCCACTGAGGTATTATAATTATCTACACATGATAATCTGTTTAATACTTTTCTAACAGGTGTGATATAAATTGTGATGTCAGTTTATAATAATATACTTTTAGAATAACGATATAGGTAGATGCAGATCTACTTACGTGCTTGGTTCTTCTTGAAAGTCTCCAAACCCGTGGGTGAGCAATTCTTACATATGAACAAATAGTTGGTCATGAATGGTACTAATTTTCCAAGCTGATAGCCAATACATGACTCGTGAAACCAATGATTACAGGAAGCACATAATAGCTCCACAATATTTAAATTACGCTCTTTGCCGCTAAAACATAAATTGTATACGCAGATTTAAACATTATTCATGAAAGAAAATTTTAATACTAAACGTTATAATCTTACCAGTAGCAAGAAACTTGTTGATCAGAGATATTTTTAACATTTTTGTTGATTCTCTCTAAATTTTCACCTTGTTTTAGAGATTCCTTTATTAAACCGGGAGATTCACTGCCTTCGAGTTTGGCGTCACCCCCACAAGCTGTTATCGACATGGTGACTTTAATTCAGATCAATGGTTAAGTCATGAAGATAGTTATTATTAATATATATTTACTGATTTTATTTTAGCGATAAAAGTAAATAAAGATATTACAGAAAGAGCCGGATCGTTCGATTTGTGCCGATTTGGTGATTTTGTTTTGTTTTATATCGGTGCTTTGTCCTGTCCTGTCAAATTCAAACGGGTCTGGAACTAATCGTTTTAAAGCCAATAATTTATTGCTAGAAAAAACGAAAGGTGTAAATAGAGTATGTACCTATGTGTCATTTAATCTATTTCGGGCATGAAAGTACTTCCATGATATCGGGTATGAAAACTGTGTCTGCGGGGCAAGCACGAGCAAAAATGGCCATGTCGATATACACACTATCTTATCGAAGTTTTCTATCGATCTCTTTCCCAAACTGCGAGCACGAGGCGTACTGTACATAGTACTCGATACAACCATCGAGCCCGTTAAGTGTTATCGAGCTGCGAAAGTTGTGGTATTGAACCATTTGACCGACATTCACAGTTCAATCAATTGGCCTAGACCTCGCTTTTATAACATACCCTTTTTATATTATAAATCGATAAAGAACATCATACTTAAAAACTTTGCCCATGGAATGAATTAAAAATTGTCGTACCTGTTGAGAACAATGCATAAGCTCTATTTTTAGTAGGAATCTTGTCGATGGACAGACAGTCAATGTTCGAGCTGTCGATGGTAGGTTAAATTTGACAAGAGAGAGAGTTTTTCCTTTGTATTATGAAGATGTAGATTTTTATGTTAAAATGGAAGTAATGTAATAAAGAAGATAAAGTTATACTTAATTATGGTATTATTTAAAAGAGGGTTTGTACTATTTATCCAACAATTGGTAGCAGAGCGTGGTTCTATCGTGTAGGTGCTATAAAAATAATTCTGGAAAAATGCAGGAGCGTGACAGGCAAAGCATTTGTCAATTTGTTGGTCGTGATTTTAATTCTTGGTCTTTTCGACTTAAAAGCATCCTAAGAGCCGCGGATGTGATTGAGGCCATATCAGACCCAAAATTTGCCATGACTGAAAAAAAGAAGGAAGCAAAGGCTCAGGCTATTATAATTTCAGCAATCGCTGACAGTCACCTCGAATATGTTAGAAAAGATTCAGCCTTGGACATGTATGCGAGTCTAGAAAATTCATTTAAGATAAAAGGGGTCCGATCCAAAATTCACCTAAGAAGGCAACTAAATGAAATAAAATTTAAAGAGAATGAATCTTTGAAAGATCATATTTACCAAATGGAAACCATATTTTTAGATCTTAAAGAAAATGATAATGAGCTTACTGAAGAAGAGAAAATTAATTACATGTTGATGTCAATGCCTGAAACATATGAAGGAATTATTACGGCACTAGAAACAATTGATGATTTAAAATATGAATTTGTTAAAAGTAGACTTTTAGGTGAAGAACAGAAGAAGAAGATAAACTCAGAGCAACAACCGAGTACAAGTAGTGGAGCATTTCTTATTTGCTACACGTGTGGCAAGGCAGGTCATAAGAGGTTTCAATGTAATCAAAACAAGGGCCGAGGTATGATGCAAAGAAATAGAAGTTATCAAAATCGCGGAGGTTTTCAATCCCACAGACACTTCAAGTATAATTCGCCGCCGCCGCCGTTGACACAGTCAAATTCAGGACATTGGCGAGGCAGAGGTGCACAAAGACACGCTGCACGGAGAGAAGAGAATAAACAAGTATACTATGTAGATGAAGATGAAAAAGATATGTATAGCTTTATGTCTGAGGAGGCTAAGAGTGGTAATGTATATAATTGTTTACAAAATAATATTGTTTGGTGTATTGATTCGGGATGTTCAGATCATTTGGTAAATGACAAAAAGTATTTCTCTGAATACATAGAACTAAGTGTACCTAAAATAATAGGCGTTGCTAAAAATAATGTAAGCCTAAAAGCAGTAGGTATTGGTAATATTCATATTATTGCTTATGTTGGGTCCAGACCAAATAAATTCAATATAAAAAATGTATATTATGTTCCAGAGCTAAGAAAAAATTTAATGTCTGTGACTAAAATGAATGAAAATGGTTTCAAAGTTTCTTTTATAAATGGTAAGGTAAGAATTTATAACGGCTGTAATAATATGATAATGATTGGAAGTTCATCAGAAAATTTATTTAAAATTGAAACAAAAATTGATGACAGTTATTGTAATTTTGTAAGTCAAGGAACTACTGATATTGTAAACTTGTGGCATAAAAGGTTTGGTCATCTATGTATTAGTAATTTAAATACTTTGGTAAAGTCAAATATGGTATATGGTCTTGATGACTTAAGAAACGTCAGGATGAGTAATTCATTATGTGAACCATGTCTGTTAGGTAAAATGTCTAGACAACCTTTTAATAAGTTAGGCTATAGGGCAAAACAGCCACTTGAACTAGTCCATACTGACGTTTGTGGACCTATTTCACCGACCAGTAGAGAAGGTTTTAAGTATTTTTTAACATTTATCGATGATTATACGCACTTCGTAATGGTTTACCCACTAAGACAAAAGTCAGATGTGTTTGAAAAGTTTCAAGAATATTATTTTCATGTGACTAAATATTTCAATAGAAGTTTATTAAAATTACGTTCCGATAATGGCAGCGAATACGTCAATAATGATTTTCAGCGTTTTTGTGTTCGAGAAGGTATATCTCTACAGTACACAGTCCCTTATAATCCACAAATGAATGGGATAGCAGAGAGGATGAATCGCACGCTGATTGAAAAAGCAAGAACAATTTTATTGGAATCCGGGTTAAGAAAAGAATTTTGGTTTGACGCTATATTGTATTCAGCTTATGCGACAAACAGAAGTCCTTCAGCAGGGAGGGAAGTTACGGCTGCTGAACTTTGGTTTGGTCGGAAGCCGAATGTATCTAACATGCGAGTTTTTGGGTGTCATGCGTTTAATTATGTAGCGAAGGAATTAAGAAAGAAATTAGATAACACAAGTGTTAAAATGGTGATGATAGGATACAGTCCATCAGGATATTATAGATTATATGATCCCGTTAAAAATCAAGTAGTGCATGCAAGAAATGTCAGGTTTGATGAAAGAGGAAAGAATGAATTTGCAAATTTACCAAAAGAAGATGATGAAAATACACAAGACGAAGAAGATAAAAATAAAAAGAAAGATGATAAGGATAAAAAAGAAAACGTGAACAAGGAAGATGATGAAACATTATGTGGAAGTAACTACCAGATGGGTGGACAAGAACTAAAAGAACAGAATGATTTAATAGATAATGTAAACCCAGTTGAACAAACAGGAGAAGCACAGGTAAGACAAATAGAGACAAGAGAAAAACGAGTAATAAGACAACCAAAATGGCATGATGATTATAGAAGAAAGAAGAAGAAAGAAGAAATAATGTTTATTTGGTAATTAACACAAGACAATGACAATATTAGTTTTCGATGAAAATAATGATGAAGCATTATTTGCTCTTTTAGCGAGTGAAGATGCTCCAAGTAGATATGAAGATATAGAAGGACGAGATGATGAAAAAGATTGGAAAAAGGCTATAGAACAAGAGTTTAAGGTTATAGAAGAAAATAAAACATGGAAAATAGTACCGAAACCAGAAAAGGAAAAACTATTAGATACAAAATGGGTATTTACAAGGAAAAGTGTTGGAAATAATAATATATATAAAGCTAGATTAGTAGTCAAGGGTTATCAGCAAAGGGATAAATTAGATGATATCTTTTCACCAGTTCTAAAGTTGCAAACATTAAGAATTATGTTATCAGTCGCAATCTGCAAAGATTATCAGATTCATCAAATGGATGTAAAGGCAGCGTTTTTATATGGCGATATTCATGAAAATGTTTACTTAAAACCTCCAGAAGGATTAGAATTACAAGAAGGTAAAGTGTTGAAGCTAGCAAAATCCTTATATGGATTAAAGAAATCTCCCAAGTATTGGTATGAGAAATTTAACACAACTATAAATGAGTATGGTTTTAAGAGATCGATAAATGACTATTGTTTGTATTCTATGGAAGATATGTATTTGCTTTTATATGTGGATGACATTTTAATAATGAGTAGCGATGTTTCAAAGATAGAGAATCTTAAAGAGTTTTTGTCAAGTAAATTTAAAATGAAAGACATGGGTCATGATGAATTGGTCTATCTTGGCATTTCTATTGAAAGAGGGAGAGATAAAATTGTTATTAATCAAAGGAAATATCTTGAGGGAGTTTTAAAGAAATATGAAATGTTTGACTGTAATGGTTGTGACACACCTATGGATGTTAATTTTAAAATAGAAGATTGTGGTGTTGATATGTCTTATGAAAGTCAATGTAGGTCATTAATTGGTTCTTTAATGTATGCAGTAGTCGGTTCGAGACCAGATTTAGCTAATGCTGTATGTTACTTAAGTAGATTTCAATCCAAGCCAAGTGAAGTATTATGGAGAGCTTTAAAACGAATTTTAAGATATGTTAAGAGGACGATAAACTATTCATTAGTGTATTTTAAAAATGATATAAATACTGTAAATCCAATAGTAGGTTATGCTGACGCTGATTGGGCAAGGGATCATGATAGGAAGTCAACAAGTGGATATTTGTTTAAATTGTTTAATAATGTTGTTATATGGAGATCTAAGAAACAAGCGACAGTTGCACTTAGTACTACAGAAGCTGAATTTATTTCGTTATGTGAAAGTGTAGTAGAAGCTTGTTGGGTTGTTAAAGTATTAAATGATTTAAATATTTTATGTGATAAAGTAACTATGTTTGAGGATAATCAGAGTACTATTAAATCTGTTAAATGTTCCGATCAGAAACGTTTGAAGCATATGGATATAAAATATAATTTTGTAAAGGAAAAGGTAGAAGAAGGTTTTGTAGAAGTTAGGTATGTTAATACTAAGTTTCAATTAGCTGATTTTTTGACAAAGCCTTTAAATAAGGGTCAATTTTGTAAACTGTTAAATGATATTGGAATGATGTGCTTGATGTAAGCTCATGCATTGAGGGAGAGTGTTGAGAACAATGCATAAGCTCTTAATTGTTATAAGACCTATTTTTAGTAGGAATCTTGTCGATGGACAGACAGTCAATGTTCGAGCTGTCGATGGTAGGTTAAATTTGACAAGAGAGAGAGTTTTTCCTTTGTATTATGAAGATGTAGATTTTTATGTTAAAATGGAAGTAATGTAATAAAGAAGATAAAGTTATACTTAATTATGGTATTATTTAAAAGAGGGTTTGTACTATTTATCCAACAGTACCTAGTTCAAACTGAGAATGTATGGAATGAGAATCTTTGCTTCAGTTAAAATAAGAAATAAAAAAAAACATTTGATCTATGGTGTAAACAAAAACATAACCTCTTTCGATATTTTCCAGTTCAATCGCTCGCTTACCGGTTTATTTTCATGATATTATTTTTCAACGACGATCAATACAACTGGAAAATACCGAAAGAAGTTATATTTTTGTTTACAGAGCGAAAAGCATAGATCAAATGTTTTTTTTGTTTCTTATTTTCACTGAAGCAAAGATTCTCATTCTATACATTCTCAGTTTGAACTAGGTACGACAATTTTTAATTATTATATTATTTTGAAAATTACCATATTTTAGATAGGCATTCCATGGGCAAAGTTGTTTAGTTTGATGTCCTTTATCGATTTATAATATAAAAAGGGTATGTTAAAAAAGCGAGGTCTAGGCCAATTAAGGCTAGTTACAGACTCTAAACACCTTCAAAGTCACTTCCAAGTAAACGTTTTGTTGTCTATTATTATCACCCTAGTAAATTAAAAATACATTGACCGCAGTGAACAGTCGTGCATACATTCAACTCTTGAATTAGTAGGATAACATTACACATAACTGACAGATGATTCAACCATACACATAACATACATATTTTTATTTTTACAATATAAACAATAATGGCTGCTCATCGCACGCAACGAAATTGACAATTTTATCAGGGATTATGAACGATTAAGACGAATCTGCAACGAAAAACTGTAAGTATTTAACTCATAGAAACCACTATGATACATGGTTATGCTGCAAAATGCCGATACTGAAGAAGAGTTGTTAATTTGTGAATTAAAGACTATCAGTTATTTTCCGTCATGAATTCAAGCAGCACTGTGTCCAAGAAATGTGACGATATAGTCTAAATTAATACGTGATCATATTAAGTCAACCTCAAAGTTATAAAAGAAAACTTGCATATAACGTATATGTGCGTTTTCTTGTGCATAAACTTCCTTTTTAAAAAACTACAAACTAGTCCACTTAGTCAAGCAATTTCATAAAATAACAGCCGGTTTGTAAAGTACAGTGGAATTATCATTTATTTGGAAGGTAAATAAAACAGGTTACAGTGTAATGATAGTGCGGTATAGGTAGTTACTAAACAAAAGCTAAGATCTAGGCAGCAACGCAAAGTATGTTTACATTAATAACAATACAACAGTTTAAAGTTTGGAATAAGCCAACTAACAAGAAACAAATGAAACTTTTATGTTATGGTTTTGCTATGTAGGCCTACAGTATGTTATTTATTGTAGGCCTAGAATTAGCATTTTCAATATTTTTTTAACTTATTAACTGCTAATACTACCAAGGTTGTATTTATTTACATGTACCAGAGTAGGAAGAATTCTGCAACAACTCATATAGTAATGAGATTTGAGATGATTATAATTATTGGCATATAACATATTTATTTGTATATAGGGTTTACTTAGAATTAACATTACTGCATGTTGTTGTATGAGGCAACTAAAATGTTGGGCCCTCTTAAGGTTTTTTTGGCAATGGCAGAGTCCATTATGATTTTGCCACCAAATTGTTTCAGTTAAATGTATCTATGTAACTGAAAACATATTATTGAGTTGCTAATGTTTATTCTGTATAGTGTTGTTGGTGGTTGTTGTTAGAGGCAAAGTCCCTGAAGGATTTCTATTTTTGAGGCCCTAGGGGTAGGGTAATTTATTTATTATATTTACATTTTTATTTATTTTCCAACAAGGGTAGGTTTTGGAAAATATATAAAAATGGCTATAAAGCAGTGTAAAAGAAACACCATGATCTATCGCCAACAATTATCTGTGATATTTTCTTTAATTTCAGGATAACGCAGTAGATAAGATCAAAAAAATATTGTGGTATGAACAAAATAAAAGGTAAACTTTGAAATTAATTAAAATGTGAATTGTTTCTTTCCTTCTAGCTTTAGCCTGTCTTAGTTTTCTTTATTTGGCAAATCAAAATCCTCTTATGTTAATTTTTTTACCACTTAAATTAATTATTACATACATAGATTTTACAATACAGTAACATTGAATACTTTACACGGAAGGTGCAAAACATAATGTATCAACAGTAATAAGAGCATGTATGAAAAGATTGATGGATGTAAACGAAGCTAGAGAGGTTTGTCAGGATCATACGAAGTGGCGATCGATAGTCTCTGCCTACCCCAATGGGAACTAATGGCGTGAGTATATGTATGTAATCAGGCAACTAAGTCCTCTGTCATATGTCAATGACATTATGTGTGTTGAATAATGCCACAGAGTATGACTTTTCTCTGTGGGTAGCTCATATTGCCCCACTTTAAGTGATGCTTGTAGACAGTCAATAAAAATAAAATTTATGGTATTTTTATTTATTTCAGCACATCAAAATGAAATTGATAAAATGGACAATGGTCAAACATTCGAATACTCAAGACACGGAAAATGTGAAGTTTTATTTTAATCATTTTACTTGAAAAAGACTAGTATATTTTTTTGTGCTTTCATTGTTTTATTTTCATCACCTTACATATTAGAAATAAATTATATTGCAGCAGTAGTAATGAATGTACTAAAATATGCAACTAGCATATGGGCAACCGTTAGGCTTATTCCGTTTATCCTCGCTAAGGCGGGTATTTAGAAAAGCACATCCTTCTATCCACCCTGATTGGGGTGGATAGCCTTAATTCTCATGAAGTGCTTCTTCCGATTCTCTACCCTGCCTACGTACAGTAATTTACAGAAAAAAGACCCTAAGTTGAGATTTGTCACTTTTTTGTTAGGAGTTCCTTTCTTGTTATGGTTTCATTTGTCACAACGGTCATTTTAAATGGTTTTCATCCTAATACTACTTACTTACTAACCCCACAGGTGCGTACCTGCAATTTTAAGATTATATTATATAAAGTATATGAATGTTCACGAAGTTCCTAGTAAATGAGATCCCTTAGAAGTATATTAATGTAAAGTTGTGTGATAGAGTGAGAAATAGTGTGATTTGTGAACGAGTAGGTGTGAAAGATGACGTAGTATGCAAGATAGAAAAAGGAATGTTAAGGTGGTTTGGGCACATAGAGGATTGATGAAAATAAAGTAGCGAGAGATATATAGAGCCAATGTGGATGGGATTGTTATTGTTAGAAGAGGACGGTCTCGTAAAACGTTTCTAGACCAAATAGAAAAAGTTCTAATAAAGTGGGGGGTCCGAAGTGAGAAGAATAAAAGAGCATGTATGAGATAATAATGAATGTATGGGAAGCAAGAGAGGTTTGTCAAGATCGTACTAAGTGCAATTCAACCATATCGGTCTCGACACGACTCAGGATTTGAACCCTCATTGTCTGCACGATAAGTAGTGTTCTGCCCACTGAACTATCACGGTTTATATAAAAAAAAACTTAAAATAGTACATTACATGTACATACAACCATAACTCATGGCTGTAAATCCTGAAAAAGGTTTGCCAGGGATTTGAATTAAGAAGTAGCGACTTCTGGGAGTAGAGTGGAGAAAAAATATGAATGGTGGTGATGCTTGGCTTATTTAACAATTATTTCCTCACCTAACTAAGAGAACTGTCTGAAGATTTTATTTCTAAGCGGGGTTAGGGATTATGCATTCTAAGGGTTTTTTTTAAACATAATGGACACTGCCATGTCAATATATTTAATAAAATACCATGTATGTATGAAAAACCAGGCTGCTGTTGTCAAAAAAACAATGACAGACATATTTAAAACTAAGAGACAACAACAATATTTCAGTACATAAATACTGATAGTCACAAGTAAATATATCTTTCATGGAGTTATGTGAACTAAAATACATGAAGACATGATTTTTTTTTCAGAAACCAAATACAAATTAGTAGTTAAAAGAAATCATACTTTGAAAGCCTTTTATTATACTTACTAATGATAAAATGGCTTGATGTCATCAGGGCTCTGTGCAGTATGTTTCTGGGCTAACACCAAAATACTCAATACTCAATCATTTATTGCATTCAACAATGTATTGTGTATGACAGTTCTTATTTATAGATAAATTCATAGTTCTACATTAAAGACCCGGTGGGGCACAGCAATTTCTTAAATCTAAGTTATTTTATAATAAAGCTAAATAGGATAGAGAGGAGAAAATAGGAGGGGGAGGAGGAAATTATATAGAAGAAATTATAACTTTCATAGTTATGGACTTTAAAAAGATGTGTGTTTGATGAGTTCTTACAGGTTCTCCTCACAATCATACACCTACCGTATGCAAAGTAGATGTGTGTTTTATCTTAAAAGTTACCATTTATCATTCAAAAAACATAGATTTATCTTTTTATTTTAAAGAAAATGAATATTTTATTTCATAATTTTTATTATATTTAAAAATGAGGTGATTTACAATAAAAGTAATAAATTATTCCCTTATTTAATCCCAAAAACTGATTCTTGATTGATGTATGAATGACTATAAATCCAAATAAGAGAAACCAGAGCTTCACATCTTGAATCTTCTGCTACTTCTGTAATTAGAGTGGAGAAAATTTGATAAGTTATTGATGGTTGTTGTTGCTTTTCTTGTCTTAAAATTCTTCACTTACTTAATTTACGAAGCGGCTGATGAATTTCATATTCTAAAGCTCTGGCTACCCAGAGATTAGATTAGGGATTGACAAATGTGATTCAATTATCCATTCTATTGCATCATATTGTCACAATACTGATATTGGATATGGTTGAAATGGGTGACTTACAATTAAAGTATTTACTTTCCAAATTATGTATACTTACCAATTGAACATAGTACAAATATGATTTTAGTCCATTGGGAGGCATCATGTATTACATCTTAAATATTAGGCAATTTATGTTTTGTCTTCAATTGACATACAATTTATTCCCATCTTAAATCCCATAACTAAATCTTGCTAGGTGATAAACTGAAATACAACATAACATATTTTTATTGAAAAATGTTGATAGACTATAAAGTAAAAATTCAGAATTGCTGCTAAGCTATGTACTTTGGAAACTATATACTAACTGTGTATTTTAGGAAGGTAAAATAAAATTGTTAGCAATAAGCAAATGAGGCACAATGAATATTTTGTAGTTATTACAGTGCACATTAAACCCATAATATATATTTAGTAGAATGAGGCACAAAGTGAGTAAGGGTATGGGGCTTTTTAAGTGGCGGTTGGCTAGAGATGGGCGATGTAGTCAACTTGTGTGTTGTTGGTAACTGTTTGCCACAATAAACCACCATAAGCACAAAAATCAAGTTTTACCATGTGGCGAATGATTTTTGTATTTGTAGAGTTAAAAAAAACATTTATAATACAGAAACAAGTTAATCTATTATATATAATGTATTTAATTGATTCTTTCATGTACTTCAAACAATGAGTTAACTTAAAACTTACCATAAATGGGCTATGTGGCTGAAGACCCATTAGGAATGATAGTTTTGTTGTATATTTTTTCCATTTAATTTCCAAAAGTGTTTGAGGAATTGTTAATTCTGAAGCTCTGGCTATGTCCAACTAGGATTCATAACCATGACAGTATTGTATTGTAGAACTAATAAATGAATGAAGAAAGATGAGCTTCAGTTTTTTCTAAATGTTACTTTTATGTAAAATGTTGTTTTATGGGGTTATCATGTAGATGAACAGTGATATTGCAGTATTTCCATAATTAAAGATAAATGGTAAAATCCTTGCATTTGTTATAATATTGTTATGTTCAATAAGTTTGATAAGAAGAAAATTTCATAGCTTAGAGTAAGTATTTCGTAATTGGGCTTTACATTTTGTTAACACTTTTTCATGATAACAAAGGGTGGCTGAGACTATAAAGATAATAATTAATCATTTTACATTTAGTGAATTGAGTAAATATACAATACACAAACACAAATATACTATCGCCATTTTTTTCCATTGGAGAAGCCAGAGACTATCACTAGCCACTTTATTTTGTTTTATACTTTGTAAAGTAAATACACTTACCTCTTATTTCACTTTAACCATAGTTCTCGTGTTATGCCACAGTTTTTCTTAAAAGCTATCCAAACGGATAATATCATCATTAGAAATATTGTTATTGGATTCTATTTGGTCTTCTTCTTATTCTTTATACTGGCAGTGGCAGACCCAAAGGATTAATTAAATAGCAATTGGGTCGTAACTCGTAACGTAAGGTCGCTATGTCATATGTTCATTCATGTATAGTTGTAAATTATCACCATCCACACAATTATTGAAGAGGAAACACATTTTTCTCAAGTTCGACGGCACAACTTAGTGTTATATTTAGTATTTTATTCACAAATTTTTTTCACTACACTACAAATAAAGTAAAACTAGTGCACCTTTTGAGCAAAATACATACATACATACATACATATACTCACGCCGTTAATTCCCATTGGGGTAGGCAGAGACTATCGATCGCCACTTCGTACGATCCTGGCAAACCTCTCTTGCTTCGTTTACATCCATCAATCTTTTCATACATGCTCTTTTATTCTTCATACTACGGACGCCTGCCTTTTTGAGCACACTTTCAATTTGGTCCAAGTATGTCTTTCGTGGCCGTCCTCTACTAACATTACCTTCCACATTAGCTCTATAGATACCTTTTACCAATTTCCTATCATCCATCCTCTCGATGAAAAATCTAAGAAAATACTATCAACAATCATCTATCGACACCCCCAAAGCACCACGATAAAACTTTATAAGTTTTCGTCATCCAAATGTCAGAAATCGAAAACTTTGGTGCATTACAAAGTGCCTCGTGCTCGCAAATATCGATATTATTCAATAAATCGATGAAAACATTCGGTCTATGACGTCACTTACGACGAGGCATTCTATAACATTGCGCCTCGTGCTCGCAGTCAATGTTTTGAGATATGGTATACAAGGACAAGTGATAAAATCTCCGTATCACGCCCTTTATCGATCTTATAAAAAGCTCGTGCTTGCCCCGCTGGTATTATATTTATTCATTCAAGAAAATATATAATTAAAAACTTAAGATAACAATACTATTTAAATAATAAAGACACCCGTAAAAGGTTGCATATTTTATTAATTTTTAAAACATAAACTTCTATCTCATCACAAAAACAAAGTTCCTCTTTCGTTTTAAAATACCGTCACATAAGTTTAGCTGTGTAGTGTCGGCTTAGAATAGCACTACCCCATTTCTACCGGTTGGTGTACGTAAGAGGCGACTAACGGTTCTGAGGCTTTTAAAGGGATTTTTGGGCGATGCGGTTGGAGACCCATCACCAACAACCTTTATTTTACCATCTTTGTTTGCCCCACGCAACTTCCAAAAGTGGCTGAGGAATTTCTAATTCCTTAGCTCTGGCTACACCTTCTAGGGATTTATAGCCGTGAGTATATATGTATGTCAAATAAGTTTACGCCGCCTTAGAATCGTTTACGCCGTAGCAAAGTAATGCTTTCCTTAAAATCAGGAGTAAAAGAGGCACAGATATTGCTTTCACTCAGATGTAAGGAACTCGATCATTCTGATCAAAACGAAATTTTGATTGAAAATCGCACCCTACTGTACAAGTTTTCGAATATTTAAAGTATTCGTATCAGCCGGGGATTATAATTGATTATCCATTATCTTAACTATTCTCATTCCAATCTCTCAACTCAATCGATATCTTATGGTATACTTCAAATGAGTACCTACAATAATATGCCCGCCCCTGTCAGTTCGGTATACGGTGTACATACACCACTAGCAGTTTTGTGACAGAACGTTTATTTTTTTTATATTTGCTTGCATTTGTTCTACAGTTGGTAGTCTGATTACGTAGTAAAGTAATCTCTATATAGTTTGTGCATTTGTTTTGTTTACGTCGTTTGTTTTGTTCGTTACATTGAAATTTTTGAATCCGCATGATTGATCAATGTTGAGTTGAATTATATTCATATTATATTGCTTATTGTGAGATTTATTACTGTTGCTACAAAATATTGTGAGAATATTGTACATTGATATTTTGAAAAACATACCGTATCGTTTCTTTACTTTTGAAAATGGACTCCATGACTGGAACGGATGCTGTATTTTCACAGTTACAAGGAATTCAAGAAAATATACTACTTGAGATTATCAAGGACTTATGCACAACCCCTGATAATAAACTCGGCTCTAGTTTAAAAACGAAAGTGATGAGAATAGTAGCTGATTGCGACCTTTCACATTATTCTGGTCTTCACAAACTAACATCCGATGAAAGCACTTCATCGCTACTGGGTACGTAATGTTAAAATTATTTATGCTTAGATATTGTATGATGTCTTTCGTATCAGCTCTATAGAAGCTGATACGAAAGACATCATACAGAGAAGAATTCAGAGCTATTCCTATCTACCATCATCAATGATCCATTAACCAACTTCAACTATCCACTGTCTTCTAAAGTTGGTGATATATTATCCTCATCGACCTTATTGAAATAGCAGCTGCAAGAATATGAGTATGTGAAATAAATCTATATTAAGTAAATTTTCTGATTACAGGATTTATGAGTAAAACAACAACTGAATTGTCTTACGATGAGCAGACAGAACTGAACAATGCTATAATAAATAAAATACAGAATCAAGTGCCTATATTAATGCAACAACTAGATACATTAGGCCAAAATAGTACTAACAATCATAATGAGCACAAAGGAAAGCTAAAGGAGTTACAAGAGAGTTTAGATGATAAATTAAAAACTTTAGAGGAGCAAGAAAGTGAGAAAATGGACTTGATGGTACAGTGGCTGAATCACAGGCTTTCTGTTGTCATGACACATTGGGATAATTCAAGTGAAATATATTATTTAAAGACCAAGATACTTGAATTAAAGTCAAAGTAAGTCAATGTTTATGTATATTTATTAAATAACTTAAGTAGTTCCTTCCAATAAAGTATAATTACCACTTTATTAAAAAAAAATACATTCATAGCTACAGAGCTATGAAGGAAGATAACTGATTCCAGACACATGACATTGAATCCTGATAGTCAAGACAAAAACTTTACTGATGCCAAAAAAGCAATCAGTAAAATTTTTGTCTGTCTGTCTGTCTGTCTGTCTGTCGGTTTGTATGTTCCTTATGGAAACAAAAACTACTCGACGGATTTTAACGAAACTTGGTACAATTATTCTTCATACTCCTGCGCAGGTTTTTGTATACTTTCCAGCGGAGTAGTAAAGGGGAATTTTGGGAAAAATTTAGGAAAACGGGAGAAGTTACTCCATTTTTTAAGCTTCCGTCACGTGTGCAGACTTAATGGTTAAACTTACATAGAAATTATGTATGACGGAAATATTCTTCATAAAATTATCTAAAAAAAAACTTCAACAGTTTATGTCTATCTTTTACGGTTGACACGTTACGTTACTCACAATGACACGTGTAATTCCTGATAGCTTAGCAGTTCGGAACATTCTGATTATATTTGTTTACTCTTACGTTTGTAAACCTCTCACTCATCCCTAATTTAAAAAAGGTAACATTATTACCTATTCAATAAAAAAAGAATCATAGAAATTGATAGACAAAAACCGAAATTATACATAAAATAAACCATCGCGCCCGTGACCAAAACCAAATCTTTAGTAATTTACATATAACATACTAGATGGCGCCAGTAGTTGCATCCTACATCACGTAATGAATTATTATGTGTTCCGTTCCGTCCGAGGTCCAATATATGAGAGTACGTTTCCTTTGACACACTGTGTTGCTCTGTGGTCGCTACGAATCTTCTTACCTCTTACTCTATGATACCTGTTATCAGCTGATTGAAGTGAATGACCGCGTTTTCTTCATAGAGTTCACTCAGGATTTTCTTCATTATTGCGTTTCCTTTTGACCACGCAGTATTAGTTGGTCGCAATTTAAGTAAAATTCTTTGAATTTAGTATTCATAGTAGTGACAAAATTTGTTAAACTTAATTACGATATCGAGTGCGGCGTTCGGTAAGCGGTTACGACGTAGTTTGTTTTATTATTTGAAAGTGCAAGTCACCACCCGCCGCCAGTGCATTTTAGATTTAAAAGTATTTTCTAATAACCTTACCGATTAAGTAAGTTACTACGCGTAAACTTAGGTGCTATAAGTAAAGTGAAGTGCGAGTTACAATAGCTTTTAAACCGCCCTTTTTGTACGATAATTCGATAAAGCGCGTGTGCTAGTTCGGGTATAATGAATAGTGAAACAAACGAAAATCCGGTAGAAAACTCTACCCCTATCAGACAGCGCAAGCGCGGTTCGCGCTCAGCGTCTAGCAGCGACTCTGAAAGCTCCTGTGAGGGGTCACCGCTTAACAAACGACGAAGAAGAAGTCTGTCTAGCACTGACTCTAGCCTGGATAGACGTTTTGAGGTACTTTCACAACAGCTGGTAAGTCATATAAACAATTTCTTACAAGCCAGCTATGCCAGTAGTGTACAAACGAGTCAGGGAAAATAGTCAGCTGCAGGTACCTCTGCGGTTTTTAACACGGGTGCTCCATTGATCCCTAGCACTTCGACTATTAGTGATTTCCTACGACCACCAACAGTGACAGAACAAGGTTTTAAAGATATTGCTGAGTTGGAGGTTTCTGTTAAAGAACCAGCTGTGCCACCAGCCAATCCACAACGTGTACTAAAAATAAGTGAAATGCAAAGATTTGATAAACCAGATTGGGGTAGTGTACGATATTCTGACGTCCAAAAGAAATACGTAGCCTTTCCAGCTTTTACCGATTTAAGAGTAAATGGAGAACTGCGGCGCTTCGAAGGGCCCACTACTTCTTCAAGCTGGTATAAAATAGAACGCAGCCTAGCTGCTCTATCAAATGCGTTTTTAGCCCAGAATGAGTCAGTTAATCTAGCGCTCCAGAGCCTTATTGACTGCTCTTCGGGAATCGGGGACCAACTTACCCCAAATGGACTTTACGAAAAACTCAACAGTCTCTTTGGTAAAGATTCCAGTTACAAGAATGTATCGCATGACATTCTCCAAATAATATGTGGGAAGAGAGCGGAAGTACTGCAATCGCGACGTGATTATATCTTAAAAAACGTAAATGGAAAATTTTTAAAACAAGATATAGCAAACATTCCTCCATCATCTGAATATCTATTCAACCCAAAATGTTTATCAGATTATGTTCAAAAAATAGGGGGAGTTGAAAAACTCGGAAAACGTCCAGATCCCTCTCAGAATCCCGCGAGTTCTAAACGCATTCTGTCTCCAATACCGACTTCTTCCTTTCGTGCCCCCGCGAGTAAATCTTCCCATAAATATGATGCAAGCTCGAGACGTGAGCCACAACATTTTAGAGGTAAGAAAAACGGGGGGAGGGGCGCAAAAAGAGTGTCAAACAAATCTGATAAAAAATGACTATATAAATTTTTCGGGGGGCTGTCTAAGGCGGTATCACGACATTTGGATTCAATTTCATCCGCCGCAGACCATACTAAAATTAATTTCGGGAATTCGAATACCATTCACCAAGAAGCCCCCTCTCGTATTCCCGACAATGGAGGTAATGGCACAGTTTCAAACTCCGACAACTCCTCAACTCTCTTGCGAGATTCAAACACTTTTGAGTTGTCATGTTATAGAACCAGCACCACGCACCCCTTCCTTCATTTCACCAATGTTCTTAAGACCCAAGGACAACGGCAAACACAGGCTGATATTCAACCTAAAAGCCTTGAATCAGTTTTTGGAACCCAAACCATTCCGTTTGTTCCACCACCATCGGGTCCCACACTTCCTACAACCGGGAGATTGGATGGTGAAGATAGATCTCAGCCAAGCCTACTATCATTTGGCAATAAAAGAGGAGCACAGGTGCTTTCTCAGGATCAGCTACGACAACAAGCTGATGCAAATGACTTGTCTGCCTTTCGGCCTCTCAGTGGCTCCTCGTATTTTTGCCTCAGTGACCAATTGGACCGCAGAAGTGTTACGACAAGCAGGCTTACGCATAGCAGTTTTTCTCGACGATTACATTCTGGTCCACCAAGACAAGGGGGTTCTATTGCACCAGGTACATCAAGCCCAAAACTTTCTTACGAAACTGGGCTGGTTTATAAACTTAGAGAAATCGATGACTATTCCAACCCAGAATATAGAGTATTTAGGGATAAACTGGAACACTCAAACAGGTTACAAGGCGTTACCGTCCGACAAAATCGTGAAGATTCACCAAAACCTATCGACTCGCATCATTGCTGGCAGTTGGACCCTCAAGCAGGCGCAACGCCTCTTAGGGATTCTCAACTTTGCGACCTTCATCACCCCTCGGGGAAGATTGCATTGCCGAGCGATGCAGCGACACTGCTCGATACTAAGGAAAGCTCCGAAAAAGACACATCCGTTTCCAGACGATGTTCAAGAAGAGCTTCTGTGGTGGGTAGAAAATGTCGATCAGCGAAGTCGAATTCATCCGAAGATGCGCACAACCAACTATGTCATCACGGATGCATCCGATGTCCGATGGGGAGCTGTGGTAAACAACAGGAGAATTCACGGCGTCTGGGATCTGAAACAACAGAATTGGCACTGCAATCGAAAAGAGCTCTACGCAGTAATAGCAGCAGTCTCCAGCGAAGGAAGTACTTTGGCACACTCAAATGTCATTCTGCAGAGCGACAACAAGACTGTGGTGGCCTACATAAAAAAGGAAGGAGGGACCAAGTCGCGCCACCTCAACGAGCTGACCAAGACGTTGTTGACTCTGGCGGATCGCCTCGACATAACAATCATCCCGCATTACCTTCCAGGGATCTACAACAACGAGGCAGATCAACTATCAAGGAATCGAGAGGGCTCCGAGTGGCATCTACAAAGCGAGGCAACATCGGAAATCTTTCTACGATGGGGTTACCCAGACGTGGACTTATTTGCCTCGAAAACAGCGCACGTAGTTCCAAACTATGTCTCGCTAGACTTGGCAGACTCGAAAGCTTACTTTCACGACGCGTTCAGCAGATCCTGGACATTCGACCTGGCTTGGATATTTCCACCACCCAGCCTTCTTCCTCGGGTTTTAAGCCATCTCAACACGTCCGGGGGTCGTTACATAATAATAGCCCCAAAATGGACAAAACCCTTTTGGCTGCCGGACCTGAAAAACAGAGCACTGACGACACCTCTCAAGATACCGAATCTCGAACTCAACCTAATAGACACGAAAACGAAGCGGGCTCCCCCACAAATCAGTCACCTGAAGTTCGAAGCCTGGCTCATTTCGGGTGGGATTCCCTAACTAGTTCCTGGTCATCTGAAGAAAAACAGCTCTTAGCATCGTGTTGGAGACCTTCAACTCGAACAACCTATGCTCCTATCTGGGAGAGATGGTCGAGGTGGTGTCATACAAATAGTATTAATTCACAGTTACCACAACCTAACGATGTGGCAAGATACTTAGCATATCTACATGTCACTGAAGGGCTAGCCTATCGTACGATTCTTGTACATAAATCAGTCATTGCTTCAGTATGTGAAACACTGTCAGAAATTAGCATCACGTCAAACCATTTAGTAAAACATATTTTAAGAGCAATCTCGTTAGCAAAACCCGTCGCACCGAAAGCGCCAATCTGGGATGCTAGAGTTTTCATAAGACATTTAAAGAATAACTTTCCAGACATAAATAATATATTTGAGGTATCTTCAAGAACAGCATCAATTCTACTTTTAACCTCGGGTCGTAGAGTCCACGATTTATCCCTTTTATGTTGTGATTCTGATCATTTTATTGATAGGGGTGACTCTATTATCCTTCATCCATTGTTCGGTTCAAAAACTGATAGTGTTTCACATTGGCAATCAAGTTGGACTTTGTTAAAGGCAGACGATGTAATTATAGATCCTGTATTTTGGTTAAGGACTCTAAAACAATGCACTCAATGCATTAGGGGATCTATAGTAAATCTATTTATTTCAGTCAGGGGAAATGTTGTTAAAGCTGCGTCACCTACTGTTATCGGGGGATGGGTAAAGAGACAACTCAGTGAAGCAGGTGTGCAGACCTCACCAGGTAGCTTAAGGTCTGCCGTTGCTTCATTGAATTGGTTAGAAAAATATCCTATTAACGATATATTGGCTAAAGCCAATTGGCAGCACGAAGGGACCTTTAGGAAGTATTACCAGAAATCTATAGTTGATTCTAACGATACAAGAATTAACAGTGAGAAATCATTATCATGTTTCTTTTCAGTTGATTAAATTGCTAAATTAATATAAATATTAGGTTAATTTTGAACTTCTTACTTTGCTTACCTTATACTAAATAATAGTTTAACGCAGTACCTATTACACTATTTCTTTATCAGATTATTGCGTTTCATTTTTCATAGACCACCAGGAGATAACAAACAAGTCTCTCATATATTGGACCTCGGACGGAACGGAACACATAATATTCAAATTTTACCTACCAATAAAATTTTTATTATGTTTCCTGAAGTCCGAGGTCCAAGGTGATTTCTTCCTGGTGGACTCATCACCATGAGATTAATAATGAAGAAAATCCTGAGTGAACTCTATGAAGAAAACGCGGTCATTCACTTCAATCAGCTGATAACAGGTATCATAGAGTAAGAGGTAAGAAGATTCGTAGCGACCACAGAGCAACACAGTGTGTCAAAGGAAACGTACTCTCATATATTGGACCTCGGACTTCAGGAAACATAATAAAAATTTTATTGGTAGGTAAAATTTGAATATTTTTTAGATTGTTATTTATAAATACTTCATAGCGGTTTATTCCAAAATTTGCTATTAAACGGAAATACTGAACCGTTCATTAAAGCGCATTCAAAATCACCAAACTACACTGTTTAGGGAGTGCTATAAATTTAATAAATTGAAAACATTGCGCTGAATTTCACAATGCTTGAGCAGTGACTGAAGAAAGAAACCTCAGATATTTAAAAAAACAATGCTACCCGTGCGAAGCTGGGACGATCCACTAGTTTAGTAATATTTGTGGTAAATTTAACAAGTTTGTTAGTAGTGAGAAATGACATAGTAAAGAAGAGTATTCCTTAGAAACGAGAGATTCCATTTTATTATATTACTGGATATAGGTTGTAAATATGTAGTGGTTCGATTATTTAATTGTCACAGATTTTGTTAGAGGGCACTTTGCATAGATTCTCATAAGTGTTGGGCCTTTCAAGAAGTTATAAATTTAATTAGAATTTAATGGTTAAAAGTTGTAAATAAAATTTTACAATAAAGTGCTTTCCATATGGAAAAACATGAATTGAAGTGTCAGTTTAGGATAGCACTAATCCGGTCCTTCCTGTGGGTGTCTCAAAAGATTGATTTAGGTTGGGTTTTTTTTTCAGTGAGTGATAGGTGATGTAATAATATAGGTGGAGACCCATACCCAACAATCCTTTTGCTTTAAAAACTTTTCCTCACTAATGAAAGTGGCTGAGGAAATTCCAATACTGAAGCTTGGGCTACCCCTTACTTTGAGATTTGTGGCTGTAAGTATATGAATGTATGGGTCATTCTATGTTAAGAGATCGTCTGATTTTGAGATTTATGGCTATAAATATATATATGTATGTACATACATACATACATATACTGCGGGTATGAATCCCTTGAAGGGGTAGCAAGAGCTAGGGAATCAGAAATTCCTCAACCACTTTTGGAAGTTGCATGGGGAAAAGATGGTGGAATAAAGGTTGTTGGTGATGGGTCTCCAACCGTATCGCCCAAAAATCCCTCAAAAGCCCCAATACCGTTAGTCGCCTCTTACGTAAATGGGGTAGTGTTATTCTAAGCCGACACTACACAGCAGTATGTATACAGGGTGTCCAGGAGATCAACGTCCAAACGTAAGGGGGGCAGGCACCATGGTCTAAGAGGTTAAAAAAATAATAAAAAAATCGGCGCACAAAAAAAAATAAAAAAAAATAATATTAAATCATACATTTTTTTACACAGTGGAGCTCAAAAAAGTAGGTATAACAAATCTCTAAAATTATTCTTTTCTAAGTTGACTTGTTTTGCTCGTATTGTAATGTTTTTGCAAAAATAAATAATATGTATTAAGATACTGTTAATAACCTATAAGATAAATATTTGCAGAAATGGCATACGAAAAACTACTGTAAGGTGGCAATTTTCACTAATTTAAGAAATCGGCGCACAAATTCCACACTACCGCGCGCCGATTTTTTTTAAAAAAAATTTTTGCCTCTTAGATAATGGTGCCTGCCCCCTTACGTTTGGACGTTTGATCCCCTGGACACCCTGTATATGAAATGATAATTAGTCAACATCTGAAAGTGTAGAACTGTCGCACCAATTACATGACCAATTTGTATGTATTGAATAATAATGATGAAAATTACACTTATCCATATTTAGTTGTTATTATAGTTTTGAAGCTATTGTTTTTGATTCATCATAAAAAGTGGGTAAAATCAGAATTTTCACCGGCTGTTAGCACACTGTGTTTGTGAATATTTTTTATGCCAACAAGACTAATGTTTATACAATGATATAGAACTCTTTAAAATATATCTAGATTTTTAAAAGAAAGCTCTATAGTTTGTTTTCTTATCTTTCTCTTTATTTTCAGAATACTGCACTTACAAATCCTGCAAAATATCTTCACTGAAACCAATCAATCCATCAAAGCATACAAAGAAGTGCACAAGGACTTAATGGAGAGTATTAGAGAGAGTGAAAATAGAATTAAACAGTTTAAAGAAACTATTGGTGGGGAATATCTTTGACCATTCAGATTCATTAGATATTATATGTTATTTCATTATAATAGTTGTTGTTTTGATAGCTTTTATTTTATTTTCTTTATCCTTACCATTAGATATTCATAGTATTTGGGATTAACCAACGAATTTTTTTTTAAATCACTTACGTGATATGTTTGCCCGACGTTACGGTACACCTACTGGTGCCGTGGTCACGGGCTGACATTCATAGAACATGTCACTACATAAACAAAAGGACAAGCATATATTTAGGTAGCATAAAATTAACACTTATCAGAAGGTGAATAAAGGAAAGAAAAATTTCGACGTATACCAGAGGTCGCGGGTTCGAACCCCGCCGGTGTCGAAATTTTTCTTTCCTTCATTCACCTTCTTATAAGTGTTTATTTTATGCTACCTAAATATATGCTTATCCTTTTGCTGATGTAGTGACATGTTCTATTCATCTTTTATTTATTAGTAATAATCCCCACATGAGGTTTTCATGTTAAAAACATTCAAGTTACTTATCAGAAGGGCATTTTATACCTGATGTCCCTTTCAATATAAACCATGTGTTTTAGGTAAAAAGCAAGATGTTCAAGTTATATTATATTAATTTTCAGTTCTGCTTACTGTAATACTGTAAGTATGCCCCCAAAAAAACGAATTTAACACAGCTAAAACTGAAACTACTTTGCATATGAATTGGAAAATAGTCCATGGAGTTTAAGAAAGGATAGCCCGTAATTCCCACAGGAACGCAGTAGTTACTGCAACTGCAATTGACATATATGAGTAAAGTTGGGTATGTGATAGCTCAGTGGGTGAAACACTGCCTATTAAGCAGACAGGGGTAGCTTCAAATCCCGAGTGGGGCCAATTATGTCTTTTCTAAAGTCATATTGGTGTTGGTTATGTGTGGTTAATTTATCATGGTTGTTATAGGTGAGGGAAAACACCATGAGGAAACCACATGGCTATGTTGTACTTTGTCATGTAATAGTGTATCTGTACAACACGGCGGTAGGCGCACCCTCTATCACGTGAGAACACTGTCCAAGAAAAACGTGGGTACTCTGAACATCAGGTGGAAGTGTCACGTGATGTTCAGAAGTAATAGTATCTTTGCGAACACGATATACGGCGTGAACGTTTCAGTTGAGTTTTGAAAAAAGTTTTGAAGGAGTTGCGTGGAAGGTATGGCTGAGAATAAAGAAAAATATACGAAATTGCCACGGGAATAGGAAAAACTGGATGTAACTGTTGATTAAAATTACTTGACTTAAGTAGTTGTTGGGTTGTATGAGTGGTTTTAGTTAAAAGAACATGTCTTTATATTAAGGGAATAAACAGGTTTTTTTGATATGACCAAATTTACTTCATGTTGGAGTTATAATTTGGTTGGTTGGTTCTTTTGGTAGAAGGTAAGGTAGAATTCCTTCCCAGTGACAGTCACGACAAGAGTATATTTACGTATATGTTTAAGTTTGTACTTCGTAATTAAAAAAAAAACTCAACCTCAATGTTCAGGCCATATATACCCAAAGGGAGGGCAGAGGTACAAATATTTCTGAATATCACGTGATAGCACGCATCACAACGCATTGAAGTGATAAGAGGCAAAATATCGCCGCTTTGTAGATATTAATACACTCTACCAACTAAGTACAACCACAGATAATATACTATACTAGTGAACAACTAAGCAATTACTCACGATTACTTCCCTAACCGTTAACATCCTCGATGAATCTAACGGCACATATGATTTTATGTTTAA
Organism: Bedellia somnulentella; assembly: GCA_963576735.1. Taxonomy (NCBI): domain Eukaryota; kingdom Metazoa; phylum Arthropoda; class Insecta; order Lepidoptera; family Bedelliidae; genus Bedellia; species Bedellia somnulentella. The sequence continues at coordinate 11,668,345 of OY755177.1, read as the reverse complement.
ACGGTTTGAAAACTGGCTGTAAATATAAACAAGTCAATTATAATGGCTATTATGAAAAACTCTTATATGGTTATTAGATCCTTGGGAAAGGCCTATCCTATGTTTAGCATTGGGCACATCATCTGCTGCTAAAATGATGCTCATGCCCTATTTGCAACAATAAGATTTCTATAAAACAATAGATGAAAAGATTAATAAATTTTGATAAAACTCGAGAGATTTGCCAGTATCGTACAATGTGACGATCGGTAGTCTCTGTCTACCCCAACGGGAACAAATGCGTGAACATAACACTACGACAATAAAGCAGATAGGATATAGCGCATGCTCAAATTACTCACTTTGCGGTGAATCATTCAGCATATTTAGTTCTATTTTTTGCTTACTGAAGTTTCTAATCTCACTTTGTGTCATTCTGTACTGTTAGCGGTTAAAGGTCATGCTTAGCTATTAAAGTTAATCGGTATCTGATGAATGACAAAGTAAGAACACTTATCAATTTTCCTTGCTTATTAATATCAAGATCATGGTCTGAGGCAGTTGTGTTGTGTGATTGAGAGTTACTGTTTATATATTTATTACTGTTTTTCCGGTTTTACAATGAATTATTTTGGGTAAGCGTTTCAAAGTTGTGTAACCTATTTTTGTACCTACGTTAGATATTATTAAAAATTAACTCTATTAATAACAATTCAGGGAAGTTATTTATATACGGATGTTATTGCATTGATTTGTTTTGCAAAATATCATCTTGATTTTATCTTCAGTACCTACGCATTGGTTTCAGATAAAATTAATTGACTTATAGATCTTGTTTTTCCATCCGCTTACCAAAAAAGTTGTAAGTTTAAACCATTTGAAGTATTTCTTTTGACTTTTGACCTGTGTATTGTTGGCTTAGAATAGCACTAACCCATTTCTTTCCGCGGGTGTAGTGAAGTAACATGCGACTTATAGTTTTGGGACCGTTTAAAAAGTCAGTGACCCATTACTAACAATCTTCGTTTACAATCTTTTCCCAACTTAACTTTCAAAAGTAGCTAAATCTCACCCTCTGGTCACTCCTTTTTAAAGTTTTGTAGCCGAGTGGCAAAACACGAAACCTTAATAGTTTCGTCATGTCTGTCTATTTTACTATGTGTCAGGAAATTTATTTTGGAAAACATATTACTAGAGAGAGACTATTGAGGTCAAAAGATCTACGTGTCGTAAATATCAATAAATGTAAATTTGTATCACATAAATCACTATGAAAAACAACGATCAGTATGCATTTTGATTACTCAAAATAACCACAAGCTACTATCCAAAAAAACAGCGTAGTTTCAGATCAGATAATGAATTGACCAGTACGACCATTCTTAGTTGTGGAAAACGTTTATCAATCTCTATTTATATAAAAATAATAACTATTTTTCGCGCAACTCATAAGAACGTATAATGTTTATCTGTAACGGATTATTCGTTATTTTTAAATTAAGTAAAGTACTTGCCAGTAAAATTTAATCGTGATACTATCAACTTCGTCATGATCAATTAATACACACATACATTATACTCACAGCTTTAAATCCCTATAATGGGTAGCGAGAGTTTGAGGATGACAAATTCTCCAGCCACTTTTGGAAATAAAGTGGGAAAAAGATAGCAAAATAAAGGTTTTTGGAGATGGGTTTAAAACCGCATCGCCCGAAAATCACGTAAAATGCCTCAATGCCCTTGGTTTGGTCGCCTCTTACGAAATGGGGTAGTGCTATTCTACGCCTACACTACACCTCGATCAATTAATCATATTTTTCGATAAGTTATGATTACTGTGTTATGTAATTAATGATATGAAAGGTACTTAACTATTATTTGTGTAGTTTATCTACTTCTAAACACTTTCATGGTTGGTAATCTTTCATAACTACCTACAAAATTTATTGCAGTCCGGTTTATCAGGTCGGTTTTGACTGATAAATAAATTTCACAACGAACACAGTTGTATAAGCCACTAAGCAGTATGGTAATTCAAATACTGAAAATAATTAATTTTGTTCTTGAGAGTGTATTTTGGTATGTACCCTTATACTTTATTGACAAATGTTTTGAAGATATTCGCGAGCTTACAATTTGTAGTCTTATTGCGTTTTTTATCATTTAATCTTTTGTAATTGGTACATAAACTTTATGGTTATGTGGCCTTAGAATTTATTGAATAATTATTATTTTGATGTTGTTAATCGACATAATGCTAAAGTACAGTTAATTAGAGCTTGGTTCTATTCGAATTATACAGCTTTATAATCAGTGCATTAAAAATTCACAAGTGCTTTAAAAGTATCAAGATTTTCTTTTGGGTTAAAAATTTAAAAGTAACTTAATAATCGCCAACAAAGTTGACCTAAAACGTGTTTACTACAGATCGTTGAAGTAATATACATGCATATGCATGCATACTACTCACGCTGTTAGTTTTGATTGGGATAATAAATATCTTCGTATAGTATGTTACGATTGTAGTTGTAAATGTCATAAGAAAGTTTGCAAACGCTAAGTACATATTATAGAAATATTATAGTAGGTTAAATAAACAAACAATTGATAAAATATACAGAAGTTTTCGATTCTTTACATTCAATGTCTCAAATGCCTTCTGCTTTATTGCGGCAAAATTTTCATTTTCACCAGTGCTTCTATCCAAATATATCCTATACCGTACTTTTTGTACTTAAATGTGTTAAAGCTTAGCTTGTGATAAAGGCTGCACATTTAGACATCAAATGATATAATGTTACACAACATCGTAGATTACTATGTCAATAATGAGGTAATGAAGCCTCGATCCTTGACCCCATCACATCAAACGTATGTCAAATTGCTAATGGGATATTGTACTTGGGTTTTATTGTCATTTCACAAACGAAGACAAAATCAAGAGGATGCGTTTCCTTATAAGAAAAAATAACGAAATGTATTAAATTGTTTTTGTTTGTTTGAGCGACATGATAGTCCAGTGGGTAGAACACCCGCCCGAAAAACAGAAGGGCGTGAGTTCCAATCCTGGGACGGGCCTACACCAATTTGTCTTTTCTAAAGTCATATGTGTGGTTAATTTATCATGGTTGCTAACGGTGAGGGAAAACATCGTGAGGAAACCCACATGGCTGAGTTGTACTTAGTCATGTGACAGTGTATTCGTACAAAAACGGCGATAGGCCTGCCCCCTATCACGTGAGTACACTGTCTAAGCAAAACGTGGGTACCTTCTCTGGAAACTAGAACGCGCTTGACATGTGAGTTCAGGAGTATTGGTACCTCTGCCAACCCCTTCGGGGATAAACGGCGTGAACGTTTATGTTATGTTATGTTTATGTTTTTTAAGCAGATAAATCGTAAAACCTATTTTGATTTCATATCTAGCTTCTCATTCAAAAGCTGGTGTTAAAAATATGTTTTCTCATTTATTTTTCAGTCGTGCTTCACAAGCATTAGGAATAAAATGGGCGCCACCGAATATTCCGATGTCTCGACGCTTACAAACTTTAGCAGCTGTCGGCTGGATATTCCTAGTGCTGTTTGGAGAAGCTGTAGCTATCATTATGTACATAAAGTTGGTGTATTCTGACTACTGGTGGCTGGCTTTGTTATACGCGGTATGGATGCTAAACGATGTTGATATTTGCAACCGAGGTGGAAGGAGGTGAGTTTTATTGTTATTTGTCACTTTTAGTAACCTCTCTGAAATCTCTTGAATCCTGCTATTTGTGTGTGTCAAATGCATCTTATAATGTATTCCATGATGGTTACCCATACTTAATTGATCCTTGTTTGTCTATGGACATTTAATATGTATACATTTTTCGGCCCGGTTATTCTAAGGATACATAGCCTTGGGTCGCTACTGGTTTAGGGCTAGCTCAAAATAAGTGTGGTTTTGTAGATCTTTAATTGACAATATAGTGTAAGACTCACTGGGAAGCCGTAGATCAGTGGGAGGACCACCGCCTACAAGTGTCGTCAATTTGTCATTTCAAGTTTTTTACGTTAAAAGAAAACATCGCTACATAGCTGAGTTGTACCTAGTCACGTGACATTGAATTAACAGCAATAGAACTGCCCCTTATCACATGGATGCACTGTCCAAGCACAGCGTGATTATGATTACTCTGGAACCATACTATGAGACAAGAATAAAAATAGATTTTCAGAAGGTTTAGTATCTCTACCATCCCCTTGGGGAAATACGGTGTGAATGTTTTGTGTTTGATTTGAGTTATGTATATAAATAAATACTTAGATATCCATATATTAGTGAAATCTAAATTTAAATTACTTTACTTATATAAATTACTTGGGTTTACGGAAAATCGTAAAACAGAGCTAGATTATTGATTGCATAATTTGCATACCTTTTGAATACCTAATTCATTTTTCTAAACCACATTGATGTAATATGGTTGAATTTCTCCCAACTCACAACCGGTACACACAACATTCAGATGCTACAAGGGCTTGAACTATTTTTCGGAAATGAAACATCGTTACCTATTTTATTCTTTCTCGCAACAACCGTCTAATAAGTCTCAGATCCCTCCCAGATGCTGTGTAGTGTCGGCTTAGAATAGCACTACCCCATTTCTTTCGGTGGGTGTACGTAAGAGGCGACTAACGGTATTGGGGCTTTTAAGGGATTTTTGGGCGATGCGGTTGGAGACCCATCACCAAAAACTTTTGTTTTACCATCTTTTCCCCACTCACATTTCCAAAAGTGGCTGAAGAATTTATAATTCCTTAGCTCTGGCTACCCCTTCTAGGGATTCACAACCGTGAGTATATGTATGTATGTATGTATCCCTCCCAGCATATAGATACACTTAATCAAGACATACATGGTCACCTTCCAGTAATATGTTTCAAATAAACAACTAAAGCATAAAATTAAAAACACTCGCAAGCAATCAATCAGCTACTACTACTAGCAAGTTATAATTACTAACTATATAGGTGTTTACGTTATGATATCTGAGCAACATACTGAAGGTCATATGAAATAGTCAATGTCAAATCTTACATAATTAATGTGATTCAGTGATTCAATTCTTTTTTCATTATGTTCATTCAAGGTGTTACGATAAGAAAACCATAAAAATACTAAATAGCGAATATATACTTTCGCTATTATGAAAACTGGAGGTTGCCTAGTGCTTGAAATTTTACCATCATTCATGTGATAAATTGTATTTGGGCAAGGCTCACGAAATTGTCAATTTTTTGTGTGACTTTTTTGCATTTTTCTTCCGCTACAACTTGATGTTAAAATATTTTTATGATTTTCATAAGAAAATATTGCATAAATGGCTTTCATTTGACACTTGAATGTCTTGCCCGTATGTCAATTGTTAATTGGTGCAAAAATACTTGTTATTTCGTTTTTTACTAGAGAGGTAAAGTTAAAAAACATAATTTCCTTTTGTGTGACTTTTTTTTTGTGTGACGCAATTTTACCACTTTTTCGGGGTTTTTGAAAAAAAAGTCCAAATTAGCAGAAAGATAATGACAACACTAACATTCATAAACAAAAAAGAAACAAATCGGCCATTTTGTTTGGTCACTAAATGGTGTCGAGTGTTCGCGACGTGTGCAGTGTTTTTCATCTGTAAATTGAATATATGTGTTTTATGAGGTAAGTAACGTATATTTTAATATAATTGAACTATGTTTGTTAGCGGCAATATAATGGGTATATTCTGAAGCATTTAAATCTGAATTATTCCAGTAAATACACGAGTTATAACCAAAAATAGTTTTACAAAAAACTCTTTTGTGTGACTTTCGTCTGACTTTTGTGTTACTTTTGTGTGCCTTTTGTGTGACTTTTGTGTGACCATATCACAAAAGTCACACATAAGAGTAATAAGGGCTTGTCCATTATGGTCTTGAGATAAATTTAAATAAAAATGTAGGGTAAATTATTATTATAATAAAAGTCAATTCCATGTTGCCCCATTAGTAGAAAACTGCTGGACCTATTTTGTAGTGATGTTTTAAAGTTATGTGAAGAATAATAAAAGTCGCAATTGATCATAATTAGTTCCATTGGAGCATATTTTTTTTTTAGAAAATGCCGCCGCTTACCCACGCAGAACGGCAAAAAAATTACCTGGAGAAATTAAAGGCCACAAATCCTGAAAAACTTCGTGAACAGAGGAAGAGAAACAGTGAAAGGACTTCAGAGCAATATAAAAATAAAAAAGCAGGTTTCAGCGAGGAACAAAAAGAAGACTTACGAAAAAAATGGAGAAAAAACGAAAAGAAAAAAAAAATGCACCGGGAATTTCTCAAAATTCTGCCACAGGAAAGACCAAAGAAAATACCACAGACACTAAAACTATTAAACAAAACCAAGTTGCACGAAAACATGAAAAACAAATTGTGACACTGAAAAACCAAATAAATGTAATGATGAAAGGGTATATAAGCCTTAACAAGAGAGTTCAAACACAACAAAAGCAAATTGAGGACATGAATAAAAAATACGAAAATATAATGAAGAAGTAAAAAATTTATAATAAATGTGATTTAATAATACTATTTTTTTATTAATAAATTAAAAAAAGGGATGGGTAAACCAAAGACAAAAATTTAACATCATGGAACAAGCTTTACCCAAAATTTGTGTGACTTTCGCGTTACGATAACACAAAATGCTTTTGTGTGACTTTTGTGTTACAATTGACAATTTCGTGAGCCTTGCCCATTTATGTCATTTATATGTAGTAGGCGCCATCTAACACAGATTTTTTTAAAATTAATAAATTATTCCATGGATTAAAAACGAATTGAACAGACTACGAAGATCGACGGCCTGTATTATTTGCACTGCACAATAGTTTCGTTGGTTAAAGATATCTAATAATCCCACATTTTTTCAGATTCGATTGGGTGAGAAATTGGAAATGGTGGCAATACTACAGAGACTATTATCCTCTAAAACTAGTTAAAACCGTCGATTTGGATCCATCCAAAAATTACCTCTTCACATGTTTTCCTCATGGCGTCATCTGTTCAGGGGCTTTTGGGGCTTTCGCCACAAATGCTGTTGGATTTCAAAAACTATTTCCTGGAATGACTTGCAGCATGATAACCTTAGGAGGTCATTTTTTGGTGCCTTTTTATAGAGATTTAATATTAGCACTCGGAGGCTGTTCTTCTTCTAAAGAGAGTTTGTTAAATTTATTGGATTTGAATCGCCATAAAGGCCGTTGCGTGGCGTTGATGGTTGGTGGGGCAGCTGAAGCGCTCGACGCACATCCAGGGGAATATAAAGTTATATTATCAAGAAGGAAAGGATTTATAAGGATTGCGATGAAATCTGGGTAAGAAAAATTTATTAAATACTGTACTTTATATTTAAATAGTTTATTTAACTGAGCGTGAATAAAGCCACACTAAAGAGGTATTGAAGTTGTCTATATTTAAAATTTGTACGTAATTTCTTCCCGTCGCTTTACTCTCTGAAGTATGAGCCGAAATGAAGGCCATGGGTAGCCAGGTCCAGCAGGGTGCGCCAATTTCACATCGATGATGGGGTGTATAGAGTGCCCGTCGTGTAGTCATGGGTCGATGTTTTTGTAAGGCTGCTTTATTTTATTTTTTTATCTCTGTAATATACCTCTTCTCTTATAATTATAATGAATGACTTTATTAAACACACAAAGGCATAAGCCTGATTCAAAATTTGATCCTATGCAGGTATGCTTCAATATGCAACTGAGATCTTTACAGAGCTATCAAGATTGTCATTAAAGATAGTACAAATACATTTGATGATATTAATGTTTTTTTTATCCAACGTTTTCCAGAGCTCCGATAGTCCCAGTTATATCGTTCGGCGAGCCAGACGTTTATCGGCCACCAAATAATCCGGAGAACAGTCTTCTCAGACGAATCCAGGAGAAGACCCGTCAGCTGACCGGCGTTTCTCCAGTCTTCCCAATCGGCAGAGGAATATTCCAGTATTCTTTTGGATTACTCCCTTTGAGAGTGCCTATTACTACTGTAGGTAAGTTGAGGATTGACTTACAGTATTTAGTTGGTATGAATATGTGATGTAACTATTAGCATAAATACAATACAGTTTTAGAGTAAATTTTGAACTCAAAGGATTGCTGAGCTAAAACTAATAAAGGCCTAGATGGCCTATACATTGTAGCACTTAACCAATGAAAAACTTAAAATTTCGGAACTTATAATGTTAATTGCGAATTCCAGATGTAACCCAAATTGTAGGCTATAAAAAAAAAACTGCTGCTTGTATAAAAATATTTATAAAAAGAATAAAATATAATCTTCTGAATTGCTCTGAGATTTAAAATAACTAGTAAACCATTTCAGTGATTAAAATTTGGCCATATACTTCGGTAAAACTAATATCTTCTGATTGTCAAATGCTTGGTGTGTGTAATGAATTGTATTGATCTTATGTATTTATAAAGTATAATAAAAAAATGCCTTATGCACTATTTGTGGATATAAACATACATACATACATATACTCACGGCCATACATCCCAAAAAGGGGTAGCCACAGCTTCAGGGCTAGAAACTCTTAAGTCACATTTGGAAGTTGATAGGGGACAAGATGTTAGAAATAAAATATCGTTGTTTATGAAAACAAACTTCAACTGCATCGCCTAAATATGTTTTTTTATTATTTATTTTAGTTTATGTGGATATAAACTATTATGATATTACCTTCATTTATCTACGTTTTATTTTTAGTCGGAGCACCAATGGAAGTGAAAAGAAACACGGACCCAACCAACGAAGAAGTGAATAAAGTACACAAAGAGTTCATTGAGCGACTCATTGAACTGTTCGAAAATGAAAAATCCAAGTATCTGGAGAACCCCGAAAAAGTGCATCTGATAGTAGCTTGATTTAATAAAGTAGATATTATATTATATGAGTAGTGTTATATTGGTTATTTTTATACGGAATTTTAAGTTATTTAATGTGATTATTTATTACTATTATTTATGAGTTGTTGTAAAATGGTGTTATATAGGCAAATATGCTGTGGCATATTATTGTGATAATAGAATTTTCAATTGCGTAACTTTAAAAAGTAAAGTATGTCTGATTATTGTGTGGTGATTATTGATAATAAATAATGTTTGATTTGAAATGTTTGTGTAGATGTTCCACATGTTTCCATCGGTGATTACGTTTTTGGGTCATTGCTTTATTTGGTTGACTCTATTTTTAGTTGCTAGTTAGGGCGTCTGTTACTTTTCGACTACAGTGAGTGTTGCAGTTTTTTAACTCCTTTTAATTTCGTGCTGGGCATGTCATCCAGTATTTTAATTATTACGTTACCTGTAGTAGTAGTAGTTAGTAAACCTGAGTTAATAATCATGTTTTTTGTCTCCTCCAATGCTGCCAGAGTTTTGGCTTTTCCGTCTAGCAGAACGGATTTAAATATTCGAGTCTGGTGTGTTTGATAACAGATTGCTTAAAGTGATGGCTTTTGGCCATGGCTTTAAAATAAACAAATATATTTTTTAAAGATTACAGATATGGATTGCAAATATATAATTGTATTTCGAAAAATTTCTTAATTCTGAAAGTGTAGAGGTCTTAGAAGACTGAATGTATTTTATTACGTTTAAAATTGAAGACATAAAGCACCTTCATAATTCAAGCGAGTACAAAATTATCAACATGACAGGTTATTTGAATAATGCAACAAAAATATTTTATGGTATTAGGAGTCCATAAGTTTTATGAATGCTAAAAATGCTATTAACAAGTTTGGTATCTTAAACGCATGTACACTTCTTACGATTAATTTATCTTTAATACACCACAATAAAACCTGGTAACGTAATTTTATTAATATTGTTATTCAATGATAAAGGGTTTTTTCTTAAGGCAAGTTATATCCGCTCCAGCGGTGATCCCAAGTGTACACAAAATAATAGTAAATTACAGTTTGCGTCCGAACACATCAATGTCTTATACTAGCGATTCATAAACTTGTGAAAAGTGTTCATGTATAGGAAGAGACCAAACTTGTAAGATGCGTAAATGCAATAAACTCCCAAAAGATATATTCTTACATTATTTTATGAAGACGAGAGGTTAAGCAGGTTTTGTAACTTTTATGGTAGTTTTGGGTATGTCGATAATTTTTGGCCTCGCAAATTCGGTGTCTTTAATCGATCTATTTCCACGAGAAATCAAAATCTTAAAAATGCAACATTTCTGCATTGAATTAATCATATTATTTTCATTTCTAAATAAGGGTTGATATCAGATTAAAACAATATGTATTTTTCAATTTTTATTTATTTTACAATTATTTATTTACATTTTATATACAACGTTTAATTCACGTGAATCAAATACTCATAGTTTGTAGGGATTTTGAGCATAAGTATTATTAGCAGCGTCACTTTCCCTTATCGCTTATTAAAGCGATGGTATCATTATAATTATTCATAATTGTAAATACATTGTAAATATTAGCGGGAATGATATCAATCGGACACTTTGCTAACTATTCTGGGTAGGAATATTGAAAAAACTTCGTTGTTATTGGTGGGCCTCACAGGTAACTATTAACTATACCCTTTAGTATATAGCAGTATGCTATAGCAAGCTCATACTTTATTTCACACTTAATTGCTCAAACTCACAATAAACACTTAATATGGGTCTTCAAATATGATACCACACAACATAAAAGATTTGAAGCAGAGAATTGACATTAAAAAAACACTAGTAGTTCCAGCCTTAAGGAAGTTAATATGTAAAAATATGTAAAGTTAAAATGCCGTCTATAATTAACCTTATTATTTTCATTCAGTGTCTTCAAATAACTATTTCTTTCTTCTACTGAATCCAACCATATGCTACTCTTGATGTTCTTTATGTTAAGTTTGATCCCAGAACTTTAACTAATTTATCCTACGACGTCCTAGTCGAAATTGGTAGGCAAAGACCGACTAAGCAACTAACACAAGATCTTTCGATCTGTCAATACAATATACAAAATGTCTTAAGATATGCCGCAAATAACAAAAACTGTGACTCTCACGCCTGTTTCGGATGTGGCGCAGGTGCTGGTTGTTGTGGCTTGAAGCATTGTAACAAAAAGGCAGTATATAGCACAAACACTATTGATAATGCTATTAAAGCATACATAAATATATTTAATTCTGGCTGCCTGAATCTGTTTTTTCGTAGCCAATCTAAAACTTCTTCCTCAGTAAGTAGTTCACCTGGAAAGTGATATACAAACTCAATTGATTCAACCACTTTTGGAAGTCGAGTACAAGAAATTATATTAAATAAAGGATTTTTAGTGATTATTCACCGACCACATCGCAGAAGTATCATTTTAAAATACCCAATACCCTAAGTCGCATACAACGAACGTGATTTTTTGAGAAGAGTAAATAGCAATAAAATTAATATTAAGTCATTATTTAGTGGTATAATTAAAATTTACTCCTTACCTCTATAAATACTGGGAAATCTTTTCCGGAAGTAAACAATTGCTGGTAATTTAGTTACGCCCCATTTGCGAGCATATCTCGGATCATGCATTTTGACAAAAGTTATGTCCAAATTATCAGTTTCGCTGTCAATGTTTTCTAGTTTGTCCAAAACCGCACGACTTTCTGGTGATTTTTCGTCTGTAAAATATTAAAATAATTGGTTATATCAATATTTTTAGGTACTTATTCATAAAGAAATAAACTACGCACAAAAATAAACCGCCAAGAATTCGTTTTCATCTAGTAGTTTGTCTAACATTTTCCTGTTAACTTCCTCAATTTCGTTTTTGATTTCAAAAACGTCTTGAGATGTCAACCACTGCAAGACTCTATCGACTTGGTAAAGATCGCCGTCATAAAGCATTGGAACTTGTTTTCGGAAGTACACAAGTGATGGTATATTGACGACGTTGTATTTCGCTGCTGCTTCCGAACTTGCTATTTTTACAAAATCTATACCAAACTGGTCGACTTCACCATCTATTTGTTCTAATTCTTCTAGAATCTCTTCACATTCTGGACAGTCATCATCGTCATCTGTAGCAAAAAATATTTATTCTTAACTTTTACATCATTTAAATGCAAGTATTAAAGTACTAAACTTTACTTACAAAAGAACACAACAAGAAGTGTTGACTCTTGAAGAAGCCTTTCAAGCATTCTATCATTGACTGATTCTATCTCATCGGCAAGCTCACGGTTATCATCGTCGATAAGCCATTCTAATATAGATTCTTCGTTTTGTAAATCTCCCTCGAATAAAAGTGGATTTCCATTTCTGTTAAAGATACGACGTTAAATGAAAATGTGCATAGCAAATAATAAATAAATATAAACTGTCATTCTACAAATATCAAGTTAGCCCTAAAGTAAATACATTAAAGACCTGTGTTATAAGATACTAAGACATATATTAAACAATAAATGTACACTTATGACTAAAATTCAACACTAATAAATAAAAATCTATATTTGTAGTATTGTGGGTACAGCTAAGATAAACTGACTTGTACAACTGTACGTGTGAACGTGCGTGTACCAACTTATAATTAGTGTTCCATTTATACTTAGCTCGAGATTTTTTTCAGATAACGCTTGTAGGATTATGAATGAGACGGTGCCAGTGTGCGAGTGAGCCCGCCAACTAGACGTCGCTACAATATAAATTGTGAACTCAGGCGGGATCGAACACACGAAGCATCCCATCAACTAGACTACTTTATTTTTACTATTAGTTCTTACCTGAAATAAACCATTGCTGGAAAAGTTTTGATAGAATACCGTTTGGCTAACTGTGGATCTTGTATTTTTACCATATGAATGCCATAAACATCACACTCGTCATCAATTTTTTCCATACCCTCTAATATATGATCACATATGTGGCAATTCAATTTGTCTGCAAAAAAAGTTACGTGTTTATTATTTATTTAATTGGGTATTTATTTATCTAACCTTTTTAACTTACAGAAATAAACCGCTAAATATTGCGTTTCGTCGACCATTCGTTCTAGCATTACTCGTGTTATTAGTTCTATTCGGTCTTCAGTTTTTTGGGTTATTAACCATTGAAGTACTTCTTCTTCTTCGGCCAACGATCCCTCATAAACGTTAGGTATATTGCTTTCATAATACACTAAGACTGGGAAATCAGTGACACCAAATGATTCAGCTATAGAATAATCTTGAGTTTTAACGAATTTAATACCATGTCGGTCGCAATCATCATCTATATTTTCCAGTTCTTCTAATATACCTGCACATTGGTCACAATCTGGTCCGTCTAAAATATGAAAAAATGGTTATACCTATATTACAGACACTGTTGAAAATTTTGAAATATAATGTGTTGTTATTTTTCGATTTCTATCAACTGGAAATTTCAATCCAGTGATTTTAACGATGTAATACTTAGAATTGTTTTTTCAATAATAAGATAAAAGTTATTATTTGATTTATTTGCCAAATATGTAATTTACTAAGATTTGAAACAATATATTATTTTGAAATCTAGGCTAATGTTATCCCATTATTGAAAATCACTGTAATTACCTAGCGTAACCGGGTCGATTTCATATGTAGGTATGCTATTTATTTCAGTAATAATATTGGAAATGTTACAATTATTTGTGTAAAAATGTTATCATAGAAAATAGTAGGAAAAATGCAAGAGTATCACTGCATGCAATGAATATCACACGATGTCGAGCAAAAACTTTTAATATTCACAAAACTGAGGCGTATAGAGTTGTTTTTAAATTTATAGTTGCTTTGTGTAGCACTGTATCAAGAGGATTAAAATATGCATCATCAATAATGATATATACCATCTTGTTCAGGCGCCTCTTCCTCTTCATGTGTTTTTTCCTTTTTCTTTGCTGACTTCCGCATTGCTTTTGAATTACAAATTTCGCATAACGTTTTGTTCCCTGTTGTTAATCACCAAAGCATTATAAGCGAAAAGAAATGACTCATTTTACATGAGAAAATTAATTATAATTAAATAGAATTAAGCTTAGTAGCCTTAGCAGCAATACCAAAGTTATGTTTTTAAAAGGTATAAATTAAAAAAAAACTTACAAAAATACACCGCTAGAGATCCTGATTCTCGAATCAAATCATTTAATTCGCGTCCTTCAAGTTCTTCAATGACATCTCCGGCAGGATTTTTTTGGGTTAGTAACCAATTTAGTAGTTGTTGTTCGTCATACAAATCACCTGCAAGAACAAACAATAATATTTTTATTGAACTCAGATAGATAACTATTTTAGTGCAACTTAACCCACCTGCATAAATAACTGGTTCTTTTGAACCCATTTTGAAAAACAATACTGCCGGTAGTGCAAATACGCCGTATTCTTTCGCCATTTGCCGATCATCAATCTTCACGAAGTTGATGCCGGCACCGTCAGCATCATCATCAATGTGTTCTATTTCTGCGAGTACTCTGGGACATTGTTTGCAGTCATTACTGTCTAAAACATTTAAGATGCGGAAGTCCATTGAACAAACCAAAACATGCCTTAATTAAACACGTAATAGGACAGAAAACTCACAAAAGAATACCGCTACGTAATCAGAAGTTTGTCTTATTTTCTGGAACATTTTTCTGTTCACTCTTTCGATATGATCTGTTAGTTCCATATTGGCGGGGTTTGTTAACCAATCAAGGATTTCTTCTTCATCATCTATGTCACCATCATAGTTTATATATTTTCCTTTCCTGAAGTACGTAATACCTGGTGGATTTCTATATCCATACTTTTTAGCCATAAGCCGGTCATAACATTTTACTATTTTAATACCGTACTCCGCTGCCTCGTCGTCAATTAGTTCAACATGTCTTAAAATACGTGGGCTCTCAGGATCATCTTCTTTGTCTAAAATAATTGTTTAAAATAGATTAGTTATTACTTCAGTAGGGCAAGCACGAGCGCTATTTTATCGACACGATAACGGTTAGAATGAGATGGCAGTATACGATACTAAGTAAGTGCGTAAGAGATGGCTGCTTTATCGCACGCGATAACTAGTTTAAACACCGCTCATGCTTGCCCTTCAGAAAAATACTTTGCTATAGTACATTTCCGTCAAACTTTATACTTACAAAAAACAACCGCCAGAAACTCTTTTGTATCGATAAATTCAAAAAGTGTTTCTCTATCTATTTCTTCGATACTCTCATCCTCTTTTTGTTTTATCATCCATTCTAAAACTTCGGCTTCGTCCAGTAAATTTCCTAAAATTCAAGTATATTATTTGTACACTTGCATAGAGTTAGTACATCATTAAAAATCCACATCCATTTTCTTTATATTAAATGAACTCACCAATTAACATCCAATAAATGACATGCTTGAATACTACCATGCTGACATCATTCGAAAATATTGGAATGTATGAAATATAATAATTCAAAACTATTAATAAAATCATTTTATTAAGTAACAAAAATATTGATATAGTTCAAGTCAATATAATTAACGATTCAGTTAGGTAATTTTATTTTATATCACACTCTGTTTCATATTGAATGTGAACACAATGCGCCTATTCAATTATATACAAAAATTATACATTGAAGATATACCTTATTGTATAATTCATTATATAAATATTAGCGATATCGGTTTTTATTACATTACATTTTTAATATAACAATAGTTTAACACCTATTCGAAATATAGTATTTAAATAAAATAGAATGAACTTTTGTGAGGACTAGATAACTATGCAAATGATAATGAAACCAAAAAGAATTTCCTTTTTAATTTACAATATGTTACAAATGCCTTAATGAATTGATTTTCTATTGGTTTACTCTACAAATGGAACTTATACGTTATTCAAAGTTTTGGAATTAATTTAATGATCAAAATAACAATTTGTACATCTCCTACATCAGACATTTCAATACGTAAAAATAATATATATTTGTTTTTATAAAAAAAAGTTACTTCGTGCATAAAACAAAAGTTTACAAGGGTACAACAGTAAATACTGTTTCAACACATTGAAAATGGCAGTGAAATAACTTATCAGCAATCGAAAATTAATAAAAATAGAGATATACAACATCCCTTTGTAGAAACAGTTTGTATGTAATGTTTTATTAAATACAGCATTCAACCCTGTTATAAGTGTTGACAGGGACCAAGGGGACACGAGGTTAAGCAGACTAGCAATGTTAATAAAAATTCAATGCAAATAGTTATTAGAATGAACAAGAGCTGACGGATTTATGGGTGATATGATAACATTCGTGTCCACTTGATGCCTGACGTGCACTACTTAATTCACTGATACACAAAAATATCATATATAAAAAGATATTTTTGCAACAAACACTCTGACAATCATTTTTTACCACCACCAAATATTTTCAGAGTCGAATAAACCTTTTTTCCCTTTTGATCCTTTCTCCGGTTTTGCGAGTCCCTTATTTCTTCCCTTGACTGGCGTCTCAGGCTGAGGCTTGGTTTTAACTTTTTCTTTCGCCGACTTTAGTGTTTTAGGCGGCACTTTTGTTGGCGTCGCCTTGGCAAGTTTGGTAGAGGTTTGAACTTTAGAGGGACAGCACTGGTATGGTTCGTAAGTGATTTTTGGGACAGCTGGTTTCGATCCCAATCCAATGTAGAAGCAGCGGTCGCCTGCAGTCAGTAAAAATGAATTTATAACCCGCATACGTAGTAATATTTACAAATTATGTTACCAGGGTTAAATACTGTGCATGTTTGTTGTGTATGCGGTATTAATTCTAAATGGAATGTTAGTAAACAGTTTTTGAAGTTTGGTAACTAGCAAGCGTTTGCGTATGACTGCAGGCGACAGCCGGATATGAGAGGAGTCCCATGCGGGCTCTGTTGTACGACCATGCAGATATGTGATTTAGGGGTTTACATCCGTGCTTCAATGCGGGTCACTTCTCGGGGTCCAACTGGAATTTACCTGTAAACATTCGTATTATTCTACCAAAAAAACCGTCATCTTCATTATCATCATCATCTTCATCATCGTCGTCATCATCGTCATCATCATTGTTTTTATTAGATCCAAATTTTCTTTTGAACTTTAAATTCTTAGTCTCAGGCTTGCGTTCGTAAACTTTTTTTCTTGTTTGTTTACTTTTTTTTATTTTATGGTCATCATCGTCTATACCACTGTCATCGTTGTCATCATCATCGTCATCGTCACTGTCATCATTGTTATCGTCATTGTCATCGTCATTGTCATCGTCATCATTATCGTCATCAACATTAACATTATTATCATTTTCGTCGTCGTCGTCGTCGTCGTCATCATCATCATCGTCGTCGTCATCATCATCGTCTTCGTCGTCGTCATCATCATCGTCTTCGTCGTCATCATCGTCGTCGTCATCATCATCATCATCATCATCGTCGTCTTCGTCGTCATCGTCGTCATCATTATCATCATCTTCGTCGTCATCATCATCGTCGTCGTCGTCGTCATCATCGTCGTCGTCGTCGTCATCATCATCTTCATCGTCGTCATCGTCATTATCATCATCATCATCGTCGTCATTATCATCGTTATCATTTTTATCATGAATTGAAGTTTTTTTTTGTCCAATCTTTGGTGTTTGTACTTTCGCAGCGCCTGGATACCTTATCTTTAAGGTACCTACAGATTTCCACTCGGCTTTCGAAGATTTTTCGGCTTTATTTACTTTAGTGGCCCCTGGTTTTCTATCACCATCTGCATTGGTCTTTTTTGAGAAATCTTTTTTTTTAGGTCGTTGACTATCTTCACCTGCAGGCATTAGTAACTGTCATGCAAAATGACATAGCTCAAACATTTAGCAAATAAGGCGATTATACAAAATAATCATTAAAATAATAGAATGATGTCATGCATGTAATTTCCATATAGTCATATTCTCATTAAAATAATAAATTGTATATTTAAATAACTTAATTGTTATAAATGGATGTGGATTCTTACTTTTTTGATCAATAAGCCACTGTAGAACCTTTTTTTCATTTGATAAATCACCTATAAAAATATTAATGTATTAATTTATTTTTCACAATAAATGGCAATATTGTCTGGTACTGGTCGATATACGAGTTCGAAATTCTTTAATGTATGCAAATGCATATTTCTTTAATATACTTACCGTCATACATAATGGGTACACCAGTTTCATAGTAGACAAGAGCTGGAAAACTAAAAATACCAATATCAGATGCTAGCTTGGCATCCTTTGATTTAACAAATTGAATTCCGTGTTTATCAGTGTCATCATCAATAGTTTCTAACTCTTCAAGAACCTCGTCGCAAGTATCGCAATCTTCACTATCTGGAAATATTAATTAACGTGAGCGAAACGATACTATTTTATATCTTAAATAAAGATATTGTTCTAACGATGATACATACAGAAAAACACTGCTAGATGTTCTACATCAGTAATCAAGTCTTTTAAAGTTTTTCTGTCCACACTTTCAATTACGTCAGGTTGAGATTCATGAAGCTCCAAGACCCATTTTAAAATTGCTTCTTCGTGCATTAAGTCACCTTCATAAATTGTTCTGAATTTATGTCTGTAATATGCCAAAGCTGGCATTTCCGAAAGGTCATATTCTTTGTCTATACCCTCATCAGATGTTTTTACAAAATCAATATCAGATTCTTCGCATTCATCATCTATGTTTTCCAGCTCGCTAAGAATCTTCTGCGATTTTTTATCACCTTCCTGATCTGTAATGTAAGTAAGTAATAAAAATGAAATAATATTAAAAATGTAAGTGAGCGAGTTTCCACTTAAATATTAATTATAATTACGTTATTATTTAAACTTCAAAAACATTTTCAAAAACACATTCACGAATTCTAGCTCATATTTTTTATGAAGTTTACAATTTCGACAATAGCAAACCATCGTGTTTCACGCTCATGTACGATTTTATTGTAAACCTAACAAATATATGCCTGCGGGAGTCTCTTTTTTTCACCTTTTAACTGGTCTATCGTAGGCGATTTTCAAAGAGACATATCTATAAATTACTTTTATATGTCTCTTTAAGTTTTATGTCTCCTGTATACAAGGTGCTAGTTTTTTTTAAAGAAAGAGGACAATGACTAACGGGACGATAGTGTTCGAATACATTTTAATATGATGTTAAGATTCCTACCCCGATGCCATTATGAATGATAGCAGTCAGAAACTGTTACGTGTGGTTGCAGAAGAATAAGAGCTAAAAAAAGAATGTGACAAGTTTTAAGTTGATAGCAAGAGATATACGTAGAGCGCTGTGAATCCACGATGCTAAGAAGGGTTGGGCACATAAAAGCTGGGCTGAAAGAAAATTAATGAAATACTTACTACGACCTAATCACCGACACCACATAATGATTTATTGGTTAGTAATTATTTCTAAAATTAAGTTTTTCAAGTAAGCTAGTAGGGACCTGTTTAAAATATATAATGTAAACATACATGCATATACTTACGGCTACAAATTCCTAGAAGGGGTAGCCAGAGCTAAGGAATAAGAAATATCTTAGCCACTTTTGGAAGTTAAGTGGGGTAAAAGATGGTGAAAAAAATGTTTTTAGTGATGGGTCTCCAACACAATGTAAACATTGTTAATAATAACAAATAAACGATTTGTATACTAGCTAATTGGATAACTGAGTCAACAGTATGAGTATTAATTAATAATACTTACAGAAAAATACAACGACATGATCGTTTTCTTCGAGAATTTTTTCCAACATCTTTGAATTAACTTCTTCAATTTTGCCGGGAATTTCCAAAGTGTTTTCATCAGTTAACCATGACAAGACTTCATCTTCATCTTCAATATCGCCTGAGAAATGTATGAAAAATAAATCCAACTCTTTACTTTGAATTTAAACGTGAGAAGTAAGGGAAAGCATAAAAGGACGAGAGTGAGGGAAATAAGATTTCAAACAGTCTGTTCTTATTTTAATGGGATTTGATTGTGTCAGTGTATCATGGTAATTAATAATTTATCTAAAATAGGTCGCCTACAATATACCTCTGCCTACTCCGATGGGAACTTAATAATGACGTCAGTATGAATGTATTTACCAGATCAGAGTGTTGATTATAGTCCTTGTATTTAAAACGACTTTGGTAAGTATTTAAAAAGGCTAGTGCTTGTATTTAAAAAGTAATAAATTATACTCAAAATGCGTATAATAAAACGTAAGCATCAATTATTTAATAAAATTGTCGAAGAATTTAGCAATGATATTTTGGTCCGTTTGTTTAGGATTGCCAACTGATAAAAAATGTAACATTTGCAATAATTATTATTCCGACCTTTAAGTTTAGTTTACAATATAATAACGCGACATCCAAGACGGATCCAGGAGCGTCCCCTAAATATTAAACCACGTCTACTGAATTTATGAATAAATCACTCAGAAATAAAATAGTATTCTATTGGTGAAAAAATATCTGAAAACGTACTTAAAACCGAAAATTCGATTTGTTAAAAAGAAGCATGCAAGTATCTTCACCCACATTTACGACTTAATAAATGGTTTTAATGGTTTAATTTTTTTGATCGCCTTTAATCAAACGAACTTATAACGTACCTTTGTATATCAGTGGATCTTTATTTCTGAAGAACACAAGCGTTGGGAATGTTTTGATAGCATATTTCTTCGCAAGTGACAAATCTTCGGTAGTCACAAATATGATTCCAGTTTCATCTAGCTCGTCGTCAATGTTTTCTAGTTCATCTAAGATGTTATCACATTCCTCTCCTTCTTCACATTTGCCGCCTAAAAAACGTGGGAAAGAAAATGGTATTATGATGCTACGGAAATACTAATTTTGAAAAAGTATCACTATATAAACTTACTGAAATAAACCACAACATATTCATGTTCTTCAATTAGATCTTTTAAAATTTCATCTGTTACTTCTTCTATGGTGGCGCTGTTTTTTTGTTCAATAAGCCACTCCAAGACTTCATCTTCATTCATTAGATCTCCTTCGTAAATGGCTGGGATATTTTCTTCAAAGTAAACAAGTGTTGGTAGATGATCAATACCATATTCTTTGGCTTCTGCGGCATTGTCCATGCGTACAATGACGATACCTTCTTTTTCCAATTCATCATCAATGTTTTCCAATTCATTCAAAATCCGTATATCTTGCTTATCTTCTTTATCATCTAAAATAAAATCGGTAAATATAAAAAACTAATATTTCATTTCCTATAGTTAGTTGTAAAATATAACTTACAAAATATAACAGCCAAATAGGGAGTGGTTTCTATAAGTTTATCCATCATTTCATCAGTTACTTCAGGAATCTCACTGTGTCTTTTTTGATGCAATAACCAGCCGAGAAGTTCATCTTCTTTCATTAAGTCACCTTCATAGATGTGTGGAATCCCTTTTTCGAAAAAGACCATTGTTGGTATAGTCTCGATACCATATTCCTTTGCTTCTTTATCATCATCGATTTTCACAAACGCAATATCATTTTGATCACATTCGTCGTCGATATTTTCAAGTTCTGCCAATACTTTCTGACTCTTTTTCTGATCTTTATCGTCTGCAAACCAAAACCAAACAATAATAATTATTAAATGTTTTTGTTCATGAAAACCTCATGTGGGAATGGGGATGGAAATAAAGGATATATAAAGGAAAGAAAAATTTTGACACCGGCGGGGATCGACGGGTGTCGAAAATTTTTCTTTCCTTTATTTATCCTTTATTAATTAGTAATAATTATTTTTTTTGACAAGTTATTCCTATAAAGTGTTTTGTATTTATAAACCAGTGCATGTTTCTGTTTTAGTAAATTCATTTATGTACTTATGCCGGAAAATGTTTGGGTATTATCATAAAACATAGAAGTGGAGTAAACGATATATTATGTTATGTGCCTGAGTGAGAAATAATGTGATCCGTAAACGGTGCAGGTAAGTTGTGAGAGGGGTCCGAAAGAAGATATAAGTAGAGGACAACCCCGGAGGACAAATTGCGTTCGAATAACGAATGCACTAAATGGGGCAGTGTTCCGGAATCATGAAAAATAATAGGGTATCAATTAAGAAATTAACATTAATGGATGTTGGATTGAATCAGGCGTTACTTTGCGGTAATCCATAGCAATACTAATATTAATAAGTTTCTTTGCTTAATTACGCTAAATACCTGCAGTCTTCATGCAACATGCACTGTGCACCGCCCGCCCTCCCACTTACAGGAAGCGAAAACCACAGGCAACCACAAATATGCGACGCGTTTCGACTCAACACGAGTCATTATCGAGCAGTAGACAGTTCGGCAGCCGACCACCGAGTGACTCGAGAAACTTATTAATATTAGTATTAATGGATGTATTAACAGCTTACAAAAAAATGGCATTTGTATTTGTCTGTTATTTTGACTACAATTCGGTGCTGTGTAGTAAAAAAGCTGTAACCCATTTGATCCCGCGGGTGTCGCAAGAGGTGAGTTACGGTGCTGGGGATTTTTAATTATTTGTTGGGTATTATTAATAATTGCGAGTGTTTAAAAAATAAACATAGATTTTGTGATGGTGGTAAAGGAAAAAGAAAATTCCAAAAGTCACGACATGACAAAAAAAACAAAGTCAATGACAAAAATAAGAGTTAAAAGAAAATCAATGGTGTACTCACAAAAAAGAACTGCCACATAGGTCATTTTGTCGATGATAAGATCAAGCATTTCATCAGTTATGTCTTCTATTTCATCGCTTTCCGTTTGATACCGCAACCAATCTAACACTTTTTCTTCCTCTTCTAAGTTGCCTTCGTAATAAGTTGGGATTCCTTTTTCAAAATATAAGAGTGTTGGAATTTTTTCTATGCCATATTCTTTGGCTTCGTCGTCATTATCGATTTTCACAAAAGCGATACCAAGTTGATCGCATTCATCATCGATATTCTCCAATTCATTTAAAACTCTTTGTGACTTACGGTCATTGTTGTCATCTAAAATAATATTAATTGTAACATAATAGAAAACTTTTATTGCATATCGCTTTTAGCACTAATAACTAAGAGTAGCACTGTCCCTATTTTTCCTGCAGGTGGCAAGGCCGCTAAGGAAAGGGCTATGTGGCTGAAGACCCTACTGTGCTACTTTACTTTTCCTTGTTAACTACCAAGAGTGGCTGAAGAATTTTTCATTTCGAGGTTCTGGCTACCCTTATTTTGTACAGCCATATACACAGGGTGGCCAATCAGGTGACGTTTTTTTTTTGATAGCCTGTACCGAGACTTATCCAAAACACCCCCATGTATGTTCAGTGATTATTGATAGTTTTCAAGTTATGATATTTTTTTTGAAAATTTAGAGATTATCTAGATTTTTCAAGAAATCGTCAAAAAAAGAAACTAAAATGATTTCTGGCTTTTAATATTTTTTTGTAATTATACTCAATATTAAGCCTACTTTCATTTCCAATAAAGAAAACCTGTACATCCAAATAATAATTAAGTACATTTTGAGCACAAAGTTTGAAATCACTGTTTTTTGTCAGGAGAGCAAAAATTTCAAAATAAAATTAATAATACTTATGCCTGGTTCTGAAGCTCCAAACTAATCTTAAAAAGTTTGCAAGACATTAGACTTTCGAAATAATAAAGAAAAAACAGCACTTATGGAGGGTATTTTGCGCCGTACGTGACTGTTAAAGGTAAAAAGGTGATAATTCACGAATT
Organism: Bedellia somnulentella; assembly: GCA_963576735.1. Taxonomy (NCBI): domain Eukaryota; kingdom Metazoa; phylum Arthropoda; class Insecta; order Lepidoptera; family Bedelliidae; genus Bedellia; species Bedellia somnulentella. The sequence continues at coordinate 11,644,589 of OY755177.1, read as the reverse complement.
TAAAAACCTATTATTTTACTTTATTATGTCTAATTAAAGAAAAAAAACTCGTAACAACTAATAAACTCGATAATAATCTCTTAATTTTCAAAAAAAAAATCATAACTTGAAAACTATCAATAATCGCTGAACATACATGGGGGTGTTTTGGATAGGTCTCGGTACAGGCTATCTTAAAAAAAAAATAACGTCACCCGATTGGCCATTCTGTATATATATATATTTATATGGCTTGTGTATATATATGTATGCATGTATGTATGATTGTTTATGAGAAAACTACATAGATGGCGTGGGGTTGAGGTACTAATTGAATTAAACATCCCAAAAAAATATTTTACTGTTTAGATTACCCCTACATTTTTTGGACAGTTTATTCACGTTACGGGAGACTAGCTTACTACCGTTTTGAATCAGCTAATTTTCGCACGATAAAGTGTAATTCAGCTCTCTATTAACGCGACATCAAAAAAAAAATTCTAACCAATAATATGACTTTCAAAAAGAGTTTTTTACTCAGTTCCATGTCTCTAAACATATCAAGTGTTTTTTTTTATAGGACTCTAAAAGGTTAATTCAAGAAAAATATGTACTTACAAAATAATACGGCCACAGTTTTTCCATCTTTTATCAAACGATCTAACATTTCATCCGTTACGTCTTCAATCTCATCTTTTTCCAGTTGACCCACTAACCACTCCAAAATTTCATCCTCATTATCTAAATCTCCTGTGAAACCAAAAAAGATGCTGTTATTAAACGTTGCTTTGCATGTCCAATGACATCTCAAATAAAAACTTTATCGCTTTACAAAGACTTTAAAGCATACTTTATTTATTTTAACAAAAATATATATTACCATCGTAAACATTTGGAATTTGCTTCTCGAAGTAAACGATTGATGGAATACCACTTAATCCAAAAGCTTTTGCTGCTTTCTGGTCATCAATTTTGACAAACTGAATCCCATGACGATCACAGTCATCATCAATTTTTTCTAGTTCTGCAAGTACATTCATGGACTCCTCATCGTCGTTGTCGTCTAAAAAACAAAATTACTTCCATTATTTTATTATATTTGAAGGTTATAGTATAATGATAAGTTAATTATAACTACTCACAGAATAACACTACAAGATTGTCCACGTTTCCAATGAGTGTGTTGAGTGTTTTTGCAGTGACGTCTTCAATTATGTCTTCTTCGTCACCGGTCGACTTATTTGCTATAAGCCATTCTAAAACATCTTCTTCTTTGCTAAGTTCACCTTAACAAAAGATTGTATTTTTACTATATTATTTAACAACACTTCCAAAACAAAGTTATCTGTAAGAACCTTTTATGACTAGTGAGTTAATATGAACCGTGTTTTTGAAATCATATGGGTAAGCTACCCTATTACTATATTATTTAACAACACTTCCAAAACAAAGTTATCTGTAAGAACCTTTTATGACTAGTGAGTTAATATTAACCGTGTTTTTGAAATCATATGGGTAGCTTACACTCGAAGGTAATCTGTTTTTCACTCCATTCACATAGTGACTGACATATTTTAATATATTAAGAGCAAGCCTCATTTCTTCTTTGCATATTTATACTGTGTCATGTGATGACTAATTAGCAACTTTAGAAATGTATTAACCCTCTCGATATTTTCTCTCACTTTCAACTCTCATATGTTTACCACAATATGGATAGCAAAGTCGTTTATTAAATTCTAATATTAAATTAATAATACCTGCATTTAAGTTGAATAAAAATATACAATGGGGTTTATTGTTACAATAGTAATTTCTATGTAATTCAAATCTGGTTGTGACTGTTAAAAACAGTCAAACAATCAAAATATGAGGTAAAACTTACAGAACATTCCGCTGTTTTATTTTTATCTATTCTGTGATATTATGTAAGTTCTTTAGATACACCACAAATAAAACCGTGACCCTATGTATTTAAAGTATGTTGGTTACGTCACTACACTTCATAAAAAGTACAAACCTTCATAGATTATTGGTATTTCGTGCCTGTAGTAGACGAGTCTTGGCAACTCTCCAAGACTGTACTCCTCAGCAAGTGCTTCGTCATGAATTTTCACAAAACCAATTCCTAACTGATCAGCTTCGTCATCTATGTTCTCTAACTCCTGCAAAGCTTTAGCGCAACGTTTGCATTCTGGCTTATCTGAAATCGTATTGTTACTTTAAAATTAATGCATTACAAGATGCCTAAAAGAGCTAGAGCATTGTAGGATAAAAAGTGTTTTTCATGCTTCAAATTATATTCCTCGAAGCGGTGCAATAAGCTGGAATCTAATTCAATAACGTGGTGGTTATAAGCATAAAATTTATATTGATAAATATTGTGATTTAAAGTTTAATGTGAATATAGTTTGTTTAAAGACTAATGTTTTAGTAATTTTATGTTATATAACTGTGTTGTGTCGGCTTTGAAGAGCTCAAACATTTTTTTTTACGAGGGTGGTGTTGTAAGAGGCTATTTAGCGTTTCAGGGCTTTTCAGGTAATTTTTGGGCGTTATGGATGGACCTTCAACAACCTTTATTATAATACCATTTCCCCATTAAGCTTCCAAAAAATGCGAGGGACTTCTAATGAACTAAACTCACGCTACTCTATTCTTTGGGATATATGCACCAGTGTAATTTAATAAAGCAGCACAATTTGTTTACTGTTCCCAAAATACAGAAATATAGGTTTTCTAATAATTAATTATACATGATAATAACATTTATACTTATTATTGTGATACTTAAGTAGATAATACTTTGTTAAAAAAAAGGGACAAAATATTTTTGTGCTGCTAAGTTAAATCTGTAACATTTCTAATTCTGAGGGGCAGGCAAGGGCTATATCTAACATTTAACTATTCCAGTTAATCTACTCTTTTCACTACAATTTGTTAGACATATATTTTTCACTTAATTACACATTTGGCTACCTTCTAAGAATGTATCTAGCTTTAGTGTCATCGGATATTCGCCCTTGAATCTAAACTCAAAAATTTGGGTCAAGGTCACCTATGCTGTGCAGTTATATAGCATCAAAAGAAGTAAACTTTTGCTCTTGTAAAGAGGAAGCGTGAAATTATTTTTATGCTGAATTATCCCAAAGTAGTATGTAAAAATGAATGTGACGTCAGAGAAGTGACAAGTCGGACCGTCAATCCATGAGCTGGGCAGTGCGACCGAAATAGCGCAGCAGAAATAGCGCGCCACACGGCCAGATAATACAACACGATGATGATTCTCTCTTCCCTTTTTATCAGACGAATGTAATGTAATCTTCACTGAATAAAAATTCGAATCATTGCAACAATCTCGTTACATACCACAGCGGAATAAGACTCATCTAATAAGACAATTATTGATTGGAGTTACTCTTCCCAATGAGTCACATTACTTCTATAATATTCTATGTCTGTGCCAAACATTTAATTATCTGTATTCATCATAGAGTCTGTTAAAATTGAAATTAGTTCCGATGCACTGATATTTAGTTCCCAGCACGTGTTATTGTAGTTTTACTGGTGATTGCAAGTAAGGTTCATTTATATAAACTACAATTATATTACTACACAACTACTACAACTACAAAGCGGAGAAGAGTTAAATAGCGATACTGACATAAAAGGAGCATGCCGCCATCGGAAATTCTTACTTACTGGTCGACGGGCCGCAAGAATTGTGATCAGGACCTATAGTCAAAAATACAGTCAAAACACTCTCTAATGGAATACGGTTGACTGTTATGATGATGATGTAATAGATATTTCAAGTGATAAGTAATAATTTGGTGTTTAATTCCAAATTTCTTGATCCAAGTTAGTAGAAAAGATGAATTTGTTGAAATTTATCACAATAGCGAATCAATGCAATATGATAGCGTCAATAACTGAAAAAATAGAATACTTACAGAATAAAACCGCAACATATTCTGTATCCTCTATTATTTTTCCAAGAATTTTTTGGTTAACTTCTTCAATCCTATCAGGAAGGTCCATTGCTTCCAAACTCGTCAAGAAATCCAGAACGCTTTCTTCGTCCATAAGATCTCCTGCAAAGAACTTACATTGTTTCTTAATGGTACGAGTATTTACAAACAAATTGAGATTACGCACGAATATTTTCCAAACAATTGCGTCTCGTAATCAATCTGTTTATAATTAAAACAACTTTTCGATTTTCGGATATTTTAATCGCGTGTAATTACATTATTTTTAAAACACGCGATTAAAACATCCGAAAATCGAAAAGTTGTTTTAATTATAATGTGCAATCGTGTCAATCTGTTTAGTTCAATTTAATATATAATCAATAAGAGAACAGTTTTTTACATTATGTTATTCGTTTTGAGAACAATATTTTACCCGACTTAATCTACCTAAGAGTCTAAAACCCTGTGAGGGTTTGAGGCTTTTAGGCAGATAACATACAAAGATATAAGCCATTTTACGCCATTAACATTTAAAACAATCCAATTATTTAGAGTAAAAAAATATATTGTTTTGGTTCTGATACTGTTAGACAAGCTTACCGTCGTAAATGATCGGTTCCTTCTCACGGAAGTACGTGAGGGCGGGGAATTTCGTAATGCCATACTGCTTAGCGAGCCTCTTGTCGTTGATCTTCACGAAGTCGACGCCGAACGTATCAGTGTCGTCGTCGATTTTCTCCAGTTCCTCCAGCACCTTGTCACATGTTATACAACTTCTCGCATCTGAAATGGAAATATATCACTTCTTATTGAAAAATGACATTCTGACGTATGTAAGAGAACTTTTGTGACAGATAAGATAGTTAGTCAGTAAGGATCTTACGTAAAGATTAAGTTGCAGATTTAAAACCTTTGAAAACAATCGGTAACTACAAACTACTGTTTCTAATAAGAATGTTTCAATAATGACACTAACTGCACCTTTGCTGTAAATAGTTTTTTCCAATTGCTAATCACAAAACTATAAATTGTACCGGTGATAACTGTGCACACTGCAAAATTTTAAAGCTGTAGACACAGCTTTTGAAGTCGTAGCGGACCTACATCATGGAAAATACATTCCTTAATTTTACGAGTAAATTTGCACATTAATAAAAATTCATGATATTTTTAATGCAAGAAAATGTAGTGATGCAGTAGGGAACTAAATGTTAGGTCACCTTGCTAATGGCTAAAACATGTCACAAATATATGCACGGTATATATTACGCTTTAATTTTATTAAGTTGTTGATAATCTGCCCATGACAAAAACAACTATAAACTACGATAAATACGTTAAAGACTCTGTTTGTCCTTGTATTTTCTGAATGTTTCTGTTGATTATTTATTTCTAGAATATTATTTCAGAAAAAAAGGGCAATAATAATACCTTTAAAATATAATATCTCTTTCTTTCTAATTTACTTTTTTATAACAAATTAACCCTTTTTCAGGCCTCGTTAGGACAGACATTAGATAATATTTTTATATATGGTGCTGCTCATGTCTTTACCGAAATAATGTATACCTAACAGCAGTGTTTTTTTTTAGAATAATACAATAACAAAGTGATCGTATTATCGATCCCGGCGGCTACAATACAGCATACAAAACAAGTCTTTATAAGTATCACAAATAACGTTTTAAATGGCGCGCTCCGACAGAGGCGCCCGGGCACCTCTCAACCGTTGACGGAATTTCATAATTATAAGCTGACGCGCCCGGGCGCTTCTCAACCGCTGAAGGGTTAAGTACCTATTATTACGTTTTAACGTGTACTACTCGTAAAATGTCCTCTAGATAATAGTTTTTTTTAAATCAAATGATTATTATTTTTGCTGTCCTGTGTTATTGTCCTTCCTTTTTGATATGTCTTCGTGCCTAATGAAAACAGTGTCCATTCCTTAACACCGCTCGCTAGACAGGCATAGGGCATATAATAACCACTTACCTTGAATGGCAATTTGGACTTTTAGTATAACTTTTTTTAAGTTATTTTTAAACAAATTATGAAAACTACACATATTATCAGTAATAAAAAATAGATTTCAAGAGTGGGAAAGATAATGAAGTACACTCGTAAACTCAAATGATTTAGGTGGTCGATGAAACGAACTATGCCTGATAAAGAGTTGTATTGGACAAAATGTAATTCGTTTATGATAACTATTGATAACAGTAAGTAAAAATGGTAATTATTAGGACATTTGGGAAATAAAACCCTCATAACAATGATCCACTAAACTCATTAAGTTTATATTATGCATATGAAAAATAACATTAATTAATTTGATTTATAAACGTTTATGAAAAATTAACGTCGAAGGATAAGGAGATTAAAAAAATAAGTCCTGCAATTGGTAAATTCAAAAAAGAAAAATAAATCACACTAAAGACTGATTCTTGGGTGAATGTCTTAAGAATGCAAGGAGCTATAGCTTTTCGTAATGGCTCGTGGACAAAGTCAGAGCGGTTGGGGTTAGGGGTGATGCGTATTTATCGTAACAGATAAATATAACAGGTATCTATCCGGAACAGTCTGGAACAGATTTCTATATAGAATGTTACCTGTTCCAATGATACCTGTTGTGCTTTTTGTAACAGGATACAAAACAGAACAGACTGTGACTGAAAGACTGTTGTCTGTTCTGTTATGCTTGGAACAAGCTCGTAACTCCTCTATCATTTTGAGGTAGAAAGAGATAACTGCACATTTTGGAACATTCTCCTAACTTTTCTTTCATATCGCGATAGAAAGAGAAACCAGAACATTTTGGAACAAGCTCGTAACTCTTTTATCATATCGAGATAGAAAGAGATACCAACACATTTCGGAACATGCTCTATGCTCTTCTGTCTAATATATAAGAATAGAGATAGCAGATATTTGATATGGTATTTGAACATACATATTTATCCAAACCACACGAAATGGCATCGTATCAAACATCAAAAGTATTATAGAATCCAACTAGATTCTCCAAGTTAAAAGCCCAACTCACATTCAAATTAATTTGTGAGACTGATTTCACAGTCAATCCGTGTAAATAGTTTTGTGAGACACATTGTTTAGATATAAGTTTTTAATTGTAAGTTATAATAAATAAATAATAAATTGATTTCTTAGGATATAATAAACTCGGATTTAAGAGTTTAGTAGCTGTTTCATTAGTTTGGCTAAAAGAGACCGATTGTCCTAACTTCATTAAAAATTGTAAACAAATCCGATATAGAAAACAACCTTACCTATTTCTGTTCCATTTGTTAGGGTTAGTTAGAAGAGAGAAACAAAACCAATTATAAATTGATCTGCTATCTCCTTTTTTATATATTAGATAGAAGAGCATAGAGCATGTTCCGAAATGTGCTGGTATCTCTTTCTATCTCGATATGATAAAAGAGTTACGAGCTTGTTCCAAAATGTTCTGGTTTCTCTTTCTATCACCATATGAAAGAAAAGTTATGAGAATGTTCCAAAATGTGCAGTTATCTCTTTCTATCTCAGTATGATAGAAGAGTTACGAGCTTGTTCCAAGCATAACAGAACAGACAGATAACAGTCTTCCAGCCACAGACAGTTCTGCTTTAATATTGAAAAGAAACAGCCTGTTACATAGTAACAGGTTTTTGGAACTGTTGTTTTTCTGGAACAGAAACTGTTACAACAGGTATCTGTTTTAGCCTGTTCCAACTCACCTCTAGTTGGGGTAAGTCAGCTATAGGAGGGATTTTCTTTTTTTTATTGTAATGTCAAAATTGGCTAAGGATTCTCCGATTCTGAATCTCAAGCTACTAGCAATTCAGGCTGCATAAAATATCTAAGGTAATCATTAATTTCTAGGATTTTATGTTGCAAGGCATTACAAAATGCCACTGTATAAAAAGTAATTACAAAAATATCAATAAAGGTATTATTTATATCTATACTTATACGGTTTTTTATATGAACATTGAATAGAATAGAACAACGTTCAATAACCGTCTTTTACAGATTACCGTAGTAACATATATTATGAATAATTAAAGGCCAAAGACTTTAAACTTATATATTCATAGACCGGACATAATACACTTAGTTTGTACGCTAACGCCCGATTTCTGAATTGATTATTCAAGCTGAGAACAACTTAAGTATCGTTTTGTCTCATTCAGTTGTTAAGATTTCAATGCGACAGAACGATACTTAAGTTGTATTCAGCTGGAATACTCAATTCAGAAATCGGGCGTTAGACTTGTTACATTTAGGTAACAAGTCGTTCAGTCTGTGGTAAGTCGTCCGCGAGGAAGTACGTCATAGGCAACATCAATTAAATTATCGAAAGAAAAACGAATATGCCGAAGTGCGCGTTACGTCGTTGTAAATCCAAATATGGAGTGCAAGCAGAAGAACAAATCAGTTTATTTTCGTAACTATTTATATTTTTAATCATTTATTTAAATGTTTCATTTTATATTTCTCAGAAATTACTAGAATATATTTTGTAATTTAAAACAGCGCCATCTATTGTTGAGTAGATTCACTAATTCGTTAAAGTTAATTCAGAGGTGTCAAACCTTTAACTACTGTGGTCAAGCGAGAGTCGAGCGAGCGACGCCAAGCTAACACTTTTTCATATTAAAAAAAAACCTGTGACTTAAACATTTTTAAACTTGTTCAGTTCGTGAATCAATCTAACTTAACTCCCGTAAATGTAAAAAAATTTAGTTGTTCCAAAGTTCGTCATTTTTTCTAGTAAACTATGTATTAATGTAGCGGTATTTACAGTGTGTCGTTTAGTTGAATGCGATTTTCAGAGCAACGCAATTTCGAATGACTGATAAACACTACGATCGTTTTAAACTGAACGATCCGCGTTGCTTGTTCCGCGTGTCGCTATACTTAAAAAGCTAATTCTTGTAGGTTTCATAAAGAAATTTGTTTAATATGGTAGTATAGATGTATTTAGTATACCTACTTGCATTTTGATGAACCAGCCAAATGTTTACTACCCCTGCTCAGCAGTGTAAGAATAGGGATGGGAATGTTATTTAATTTGGGTTGTTGCATTTCTACTGTATTTTAAAATTTGCAATGTAATTTAAAATTTAGGTATAAGTGCAAATTACTGAATTGATGTTTTAATAAAAAAATATAACGTTTTTCATTTAAATATTGTTTGATTATTCTACTGTCTATACAGAAAATAAGACTATGACAAATTTGCAATAACCAAAATAATCCACTCCTTAAAATTATAGTTGTGACGAATTTATTTACACATAGAATTTTGTGGGACGAATTTAATTTGTGATGAATTAACAACAACCCTTTAATTTTAAGTCAATGAGGTACTTAAAGAATTTATAAATTCGAAAGTTTTCGAAGGCCTTATTGTTCATTCACTCGAAAGTCCTGCCATGCTCAATCAAATCACAGATTACATTTGATACGAGCGGTCATTGAATCGTATCGTACGCAAATATTAAACTTCGTTATATAGCAAAGTTGGACCCTGGTGTTCACATCCAGTCCAAAAGACAAAAATTAACAAAACTTATTTTATTTCAAGGGACTTGATGGCATTGAATCAAGTCCCTTAAAAAAAGTTTTGTTAAATTCCTTTGCCATCGTTTTATTTTATTTTATTAGTAAGTTATATATTTATATATATATTGACGAAATGATAGTCCAGTGGGTAGAACACCCGCCCGAAAAACAGAAGGGCGTGAGTTTCAATCCTGGGCCGGGCCTACACCAATTTGTCTTTTCTAAAGTCATATGTGTGGTTAATTTATCATGGTTGTTAACGGTGAGGGAAAACATCGTGAGGAAACCCACATGGCTGAGTTGTACTTAGTCATGTGACAGTGTATTCGTATATATATTGACGAAATGATAGTCCAGTGGGTAGAACACCCGCCCGAAAAACAGAAGGGCGTGAGTTTCAATCCTGGGCCGGGCCTACACCAATTTGTCTTTTCTAAAGTCATATGTGTGGTTAATTTATCATGGTTGTTAACGGTGAGGGAAAACATCGTGAGGAAACCCACATGGCTGAGTTGTACTTAGTCATGTGACAGTGTATTCGTACAAAACGGCGATAGGCCTGCCCCCTATCACGTGAGTACACTGTCTAAGCAAAACGTGGGTACCTTTCTCTGGACAGTAGATGGCGCTGCCATGTGAGTTCAGAAGTATTGGTACCTCTGCCAACCCCTTCGGGGATAAACGGCGTGAACGTTTATGTTATGTTATGTAAGTTATAGTTTTAATTTGGTAAAATTAGTGTTAATGCAAAGTTAAAAATAAAAATATAAAAAAAAACTTTTTTTTATCACATTAAACAAGTTCTTTAAAAAAATTAGATAACCATGGACATCACTAGCATTTCTAGTACCTTAATACAACTAACGCCATTGAAAATACAAAAGCTGAATTATTTCATATATTGGAAAAATGCAAAAATGCATAAGTTATTCCAGTGGACGTTAGATGGCGTTTTTCTTTCCAAGATTACAGGTTTAGTACGAAGTGTCCCATCTATGTTCTAGTAAGTATAGTTTAATATCTTTGTTAAAGACCGTAATAGGTAGTGTGACAGTTTTCATCAAACTCATAGTAAACGAAAATTGCATTCTCAGTCGAGCCATACCGGTCTTTTACCCTATTTCCGATACTTAGTACCCATTAGTTTTAAAAGCCGATATGGCGAATCAATATATTTTTGTGAATTTACATATCCGAGTAATGCTGCTATAAAACGGATATCTCAGTCATCTGCTTATCATGAATTTCACCAACTGGTTCTAGATAATTATAAAAATCAAAAATACAATCAAGTTGAGAGACTCGAGAGTATAAGGAATAGTGAAAATTTAATCGTCCTAGAAGTAACGCAGATAGTTTGTAATGTTTTCAATTAACTGATTTCATATCTTCATGACATTTGTCAACCAAGTCATCAACCTACTCACACTTACCCAAACATATTGTAAACCTACGTTTAATAGAACCAGTTGAGGCTCGAACATTAGTGTAGGTACATATTTTTCTAAATTTAAACCTTGGATGTATCAAAACACCACACTAGGGCAACTTGCCTTTGAAGATTGAAAAGGGAATGCTAAAAATAAATGCAGTTGCAGTGCAATCATACGTAAACTAGGTCATGAATCATGATTGCATCAAAGCTGTTACCACGTTTTTCTAACACGATATTTTTATTGTTTTTTTTAAATATGCTCAGTCCTTAAATTCCAAAAAGGGAAAGACAGAGCTTCAGAGCCAGAAACTCATCAACCACATTTGGAAGTTGATATAAACTATTTATGATAAACAGCATGTTTCGACAGAAACATTGCCGCGTAATGTCGGCTTAGAATAACACTACCCCATATCTTCCCGTGGGTGATCGTAAGAGGGGACTAAGGGTACAGGGGCTTTTTTAATGGATTTTTGGGCGATGTGGTTGGAGACCCGTCACCAAAAACGTTTATTATTATCATCTTTTCCCCAATCAACTGCCAAAAGTGGCTGACGAATTTATCATTCCAAAGCTCTGGCTACCCCGTTAAGGGATTTATAGCCGTGAGTATATGTATGTATGTTCGATAGAAACATAATAGAATTACAGAATTATGAGTACTTAAAGCTTTGCAATCGACATTATCACCCACTTATTAATTGTAAGTCAAGAGAAGAAAATATGTCTGAATATCCAACCAATTATGTTTTTCACCGCCCACCAAGTACATACAATAGCCCAGCTCAGTTTAATTTAAATCATAAATTAATTTATCCAATGGCCTGCCAGAGTTTATCTAGTCAAAAGCTGTTTAACCATATATTAGGATATTTTAACATGAACTTAAGATTAGGTGGCTAAATGTGTAGCCGCTTTTCCCTTCTGGCTATATTACCGTAACATATGCAAGTCAACGATATACAAATATATGCTACAGTGAGATCAAAAATCTATTTCGATCAATCTAATACTGATCATAAATGAGAATCGAACATACAAGCGCATAACCTCCGGAATTAAATGCGAACTACCTCAAAGTACGAACCACGCTTTTAAAGCATTTCTTTATACTTTTCAGTTTTATAAAGAAGAAAGACTACTCTGAACAAACCGATTCTAGTCTCTAGCAAATAACGAATTTCATTCCTTGGAAATCTAGTCAGAGATATTCTGCTAATTTACATATTTTATATTTTAAAATTTCTGTTTAGTATCAATTTAACATTGCCTCTATATCGTTTTTTCTTCGTTGACGTAAGATGTGACTAGGGTATTGAATTACCTTTCCATCACCATATTTTCAACGTATTTCAAATACAATTAGTCTCTTTAAGAACTAAAATACATTCTGGATTCTCTTTGCTCTAACACCTGTTATGTTTGAAGAAATGATTACGTGTTGTGGACGTCATACATAAAACGTTTAACATAAGACACATTTGAGGTAAACAATTGTTTGCTGGCCAAAAAAATATCATCCTTGCTCTATATTGTTAGCAAAGTACATAAATCAAATGAGCTGGCTTGGTACCCAACTTGCTACTAAACAATGTCACTAATCAGAATAGCATTGCGACTTGCAAGCAAGCTTTATTGACTATTTGCATTGTGATATTACCTCTATAAACATTTAAACCTAGTTTGTTAATTAATTAAAAATATTTTCAATACAAAAAATCTATGCTAGCCTTTACTCCTGGCTATAATGGCAAAATAAGTAACCAGAGCTTTGAAATCATCAATTATTCAGCAATTTTCGGAATCTGAGAAATCGCAAAGCAAATCAAATAAAAACGTTGCTCTCTCACAGAAAATTGCATGTTAGAAAAACTGTCTCAGATAGTAAAATCATCGTGATTAGAATTATTTTTACCTATCTTAAAAAAAATTAAGAGAAGAGGAATTTTATAAACGTTTGGAGCAAGATGTAGAGGAAATTATTTGTGATACTTTTAATAGAAATACAGATGTTTCTTTTTCTTCCTGATCCGTATTCGTATTGGTAGTTAGTACGAGGCTATGTTTAAAAGAATACTATATTTTACAAGAAAATCTTAGAAAAATAGAATGTTGTTTGAAATTATACTTTAATATATATTACTGTCAAAATATAAGCTATTTTTTTTATAATAATGTATTTATGGCCGATTTTTGGACATGGATGAGACAAAAATAGATAAGTAAGTACTTTTTTTACACAAATTTAAATCATCTATAACATTTGTGTTTTTTTATTTAAGTACGTTTTTTTAATGATATCAATAGTGGTTCAAATAACAGTGTTTTTGTTCATTGTGTGCATGAAGGGTTGTTTAAAAAACAAATCAAAAACAGTGCTCAATGAATACTGGCCAAGCGCCGCTCTTCTCTATTACAGTAAGAAATCTTTTTATATCAAAGAGTTAATGCTTCGATCTTTTTTCATTTCCAGCAGCTGAGATTAGCGTCTAATTTCACCTTGGCTTTTAATGTGTCGAGTTTAAAATTTTAACATAATATAGCGTGGGCGCTAGAAAAACATAACAGGTGTTTTCTCGATAAAATGAATACAAAAGTTAATGTCGATCTTGAAACAATAAATTGGGATTAAGAAAGGCAAATTGTTTATTTGTGATTTTTGTGTATTGTGTTAAAATAGCATATTAATTATAGATTTTTCTATGACAGGTTATAAAAGTGTATCTTGAAGAATCTGAAGGATTAACTACAATTGTATTTTGTATGATTAAAGACGTATTTTTGCTTTATACTAAATGTACCCTTTTTTCGTTAGTCAGCATTATGTCGTTTCTATATTCTGCATTAGGTTTCTTAATGTCATAAGTATATCGTCTTACTTTGGTTCGGTCACGAAAATCTGATATTATTGCCTCAATATTATTTTACTAGTCGAGTATTAACTATAATTTTGGTACATTTCCATCATCATTATTTCATACAATGAAGTATTGTTTTAGACAATCATAAAACTACCTTACAGAAAATACAATAACATTTGTTAAACATTCGGTGTATTAAATCGACGTCAACAAAAGCTGTTTAGAAATAAAAGCTTTATTAACTCGAACTAATATTGGAAATATTCCAAACTATGCAAATAAATTTCAAATTTTTCAAGACCTGGCGTTATTGTTTAAATCCAAAAATAACCACACTATTGAATTATAAATGAACAACATAAATTTGGTTAAGAGAACTTAATAAAAAACCTCATGCTAGTGATATTATTTGTAATTGTATGTTAGGAGGTATTTAGTCTAAGAATGCTCAATGTCTTATTAAAAAATTTGGACATAGTTTTTAAGTATGTTTGAGCGACAAATGAGTTCAAGAATGTGATTATGAGCACTTGCCCCAACGGACAGTTATTAATTGATCATTGTCGTCTAGACTCGGACACTGCATCATTCAAATGAGTGCAAGATGTATCTATTTCTAAACGTCAGGAGTATACTGCTGTTCACTGATCGATTTGCTTAACCTTTCAAAAGACTTATTTTTGGATGACAGTTTTATACTAGAATTTGGTTCAATACTTCAAATATTATGCAGCATGCGTATACACAGAAATTGTTTTCTTAATTTGTTACGTCTATTTCAGCGATTCACGCGATGGGACATTTAGCTAAACTGAATGCGCCTACGCGCCTGGTAACCTTGGCAGAGCAAACATTTGGGAAACAGTGGAAATGAGAGTCGCTGCCATTTTAGGTCGCACCGTCCGGACGCATTGGACGGTTCAGCTCTATTGTCCCTGGGCTCTATTATTGCATAACTCTCTGAGTAATCCCTTACTGCTCAAAAAATATATCATCCGAGATATGTCCATTTAATTCATGCACCGTATTGATAGATCGTCCAAATGCATTATCCAGGATGCAAGGAATACACAGAGCCGATCCTACTTCCACAGAGTGGCTCGAACGAGGACCGTTAACACGACGATAACCCATTTGGATGGGCGCCGTCGCAGACGTTTCGACACGGCGGCGATCGCCCCCGCCTAGCCTGGCCGCCAGCCAGCCATCCGAGTTTTGAAAGTTTCAAGTAAAATTAACACAACTGCAGAAGCGATCCGGTGGACAAACGATGGGCTAATACCGCACAGCACTTACACCAGAACACCGCCACGAAGTCTTTGTCATCTAACAAACGCTCCAACTGTTTAGCGGTGACCTCTTCGATCTGGGGCTCGGCATTTCGCGCATTGCCGGCAGATTTCCGCGCGTCCACGCCGGCGGCAATTAAAAGCAGTAGGGCCGCCAGGGCCACCAGCGTCCGAGCCATCGCGAGGGCACGCGCGCTACTGACCACGCGCGAGACCGCCCGCCCAACGAGAAAGCTGCGCCCGCGACGTGCCGCCCGCGCATGCGCACCGCACTCGCCCCCGTTACCGCTCGCCGCGCCGCCTCGCGCACGCGTTGACATTGGCATCTATTGAGCTACGCTTACATTAACCCACTATAATAATAATATTTAATCGATGCCTAACTAGATGTATTACAGTTCTGTAGACAACCTTAGTTAACGTTTGGTCGAGTAAATGAACTACATTACACTCGCTGAGTTTGTCTTATTTTCATGGCATTCCATATGAGTCAATGTTTTGATTTATGTAATAGAAATAAAATAATGGGTTTCAAACACGAATTAAAAAAAATAACGACTAGTATTCGCGCTTCCTATATGAATTATGTGTTACTGAGTATTTACGTTTAGTAATCTAATAGCCGTAATAGAGCCGTGTAGTGCCAGCTTAGAATGTCACTACCCCTTTCTACCCCCGGGTGTCGTAAGAGGCGACTAAAAGGGTATGGGGCTTTTTAAGTTGTTTTTGGGCGAGACGCGGTTGGAGACCCATCACCAACAACCTTTATTTACAATCCTTTCCCTACTTAACTTCCAAAAGCTCTGGCTACCCCTTTTTGGGATTTATGGCCGTGAGTATATGTATGTATGATATAAAAACTGACGGACTGCCTTAGAGCCAATGCAAAACAATTTTGTAAATGCAATGGAATTGTATAAGTTCAAACGCTAAGGGGATGAAATGCTGTGGGATATGTCATTTTTCAAATTGTAGACTGAAAAGTTTGATAATTTTTAATATATATATATCGATTACACGTTTTAATGATTTGTGTAGGGGAAAAAAGTGGTAAATTCGGGGCGGGGGTAAAGTGTGAATGAATATTTTTCTATTTCTGTATCTAGAAATTTCAGTCTTGGTATAAGGGTTTCTTTTATGATATAAATGAGCTTTTAAATGACAATAACTTAAGAAACAAGAAAAACTTTCAAAATTCAGAACAAAAGTCTCATAATAAGCGAGACACAAAAATAGCCGCAACGTAACCCACTAATCGATGAAATAATTCTGACTCAGCAATATCGCTGTGAGATAATACCCTGCCGATTCTGAGGCTGAAAACTTTCGCAAAAGTGATGTCCCATAGATAGCATTTAACCAATAAAGTATATCTTGTTATTGTACCTTTTAAATATTTAGATATACAGCTTACAAATGGAAGATGTGGGAATCAATAAAAGAGGAAGTGCAAAATTAATAATATTTAAAAAAAAAATATTCACATATCTTAGAGATATATCTGTGAAGATATTTAACTACGTGATAGCCCAGTGGGTAGAACACTCGCTTATCGTGCAAACGACTAGTGTTCAAATCCTGGGTCGGGCCTACACCAATTTGTCTTTTCTAAAGACATATGTGTGGTTAATTTATCATGGTTGTTAACGGTGAGGGAAAACATCGTGAGGAAACCCACATGGCTGAGTCGTACTTAGTCATGTGACAGTGTATTCGTACAAAACGGCGATAGGCCTGCCCCCTATCACGTGAGTACACTGTCCATGCAAAACGTGGGTACTCTGAACACCAGGTGACAAAGTCACGTGATGTTCAGAAGAATTAGTACCTCTGCCAACCCCTTCGGGGATATTCGGCGTGAACGTTTATGTTTATGTTATATATATGTTATTATATTTAACTAAATATTTACAATGGTATTAATGCGCGAGACGAAAACTTTGGGTACTTTTTAGGAAAGTTTAGCGGAAGGAGGAATATAAAAACATTTTACGTAGGTTACTCGTTAAGTTTTGAGATACTCGTAATTTGAAAATGGAACACATCGATGTTACATTTTAGAAAACTGACTTTAATTTACCAGTCATTTTAGTATAACCTGTTACCGCGTTTTAATTTGAAACAATGGGGCTTAACCGCGAAAATTTGCTTGCTATGATATTTAATGCTTTTAATTTGGTTGAATTTAACTTTTTGCTGTGTAGTGTCGGCTTAGAATAGCACTACCCCATTTCTTCCGGTGGGTGTACGTAAAAGGCGACTAACGGTATTGGGGCTTTTAAGGGCCTTTTGGGCGATGAGGTTGGAGACCCATCACCAACAACCTTTATTTTACCATCTTCTCCCCACACTTTCCAAAAGTGGCTGAGGAATTTCTAATTCCTTAGCTCTGGCTGTATGTACTTATGTACGAGGGCGGGTCAATAAGTCCGTGACTTTTGGAATAAAACACAGATTTTTTGATAAAAAAATAATTTTATTTTTCAACGTAGACTACGTTGAAAAATAAAATTCTCTTGAGCTCTATACACTTTGTCCAAAGCTTCTCCAATTTTTTTATCCCGTCCAAAAAAAAACGATTTGTCGAGGTCCTCAAAATAGGCCTTTGTTTGCGAGATGACTTCATTATTGGAGTCAAATCTTTTTCCACCTAGCCATTTCTTCAGGTTTGGGAACAAGTAGTAGTCGCTCGGAGCCAAATCTGGAGAATAGGACGGATGAGGGATCAATTCATAGCCCAATTCATGGATTTTGCCATGGCAACTGCACATGTGTGCACTGTGCATTGTCTTGGTGGAAAAGAACTTTTTTCTTGGCCAAATGAGGTCGGTTTTTTTCAAGTCGTCATTGAATCGGTTCAATAAGTTGGCATAATATTCCCCATTGATTGTTCTTCCCTTTTGTAGGTACTCAATGTGGATTATCTCGCGTGCATCTCAAAAAACAGTCGCCATAACTTTATTGGCTGACAAACCCACCTTGGCCTTCTTTGGCGCCGATTCACCCTTAGAAACCCACTGTTTTGACTGTCGTATGGTCTCTGGTGTGTTGTGATGGATCCATGTTTCGTCCACGGTTATAAAACGGCGCAAAAACTCCTCCACATTGCGATTAAACAACGCCAAACCTTCCTGTGAAGTTGTTACGCGATTGCGTTTGTGGTCGACTGTGAGTAAACGCGGAACCCATCTTGCGGAAAGCTTTCTCATGCCCAAGTGATCATTCAAAATTGAAACCACTGAGCCATGCGAGATCCCTACGGCTTCCACAATCTCACGCACTTTCAATCTTCGGTCGGCCAACACCATATCGTGAAATTTTTCGATTGTTTCGGGTGAAGAGACCTCCACTAGGCGTCCAGGACGTTCGGCGTCTTCAGTGCTTGTACGGCCACAACAAAATTCAGTAAACCACTTTTTTACCATTGAAATCGATGGTGCAGAGTCCCCATAGTATTTATCAAGCTTAGCCTTGGTCTCGGTAATGGTTTTTTTTCGCAAGAAATAATGCTTAATAAGCACACGAAATTCACTTTTTTCCATTTACTCCTCAAATTTGTGAGTAGTCTGATAAAAATAGCTGTTAAACACAAACTAACTGACGCAGCAAGTTAAAATTTAGACAGGAGTCAACTAACAGATGCCTGTTCACAGGAGCAGTGTTGCTGTTTCAGTAAAGAGGTCAGAAATTCAAAAAGTCACGGACTTATTGACCCGCCCTCGTAATTTAACTTTACAACTAGGTTTACAATAAACAGATAGCCTCCTAGAAGCAGCGCGGTACGAGTAACTGCAGAAAATGTGTGGAGTACAGAAATGCTGTTACGAGAAGACCCAAGAATTACGTACAAGGATGTCGTACATCCTATACATTCGTTCGGGGATGGTTATTATCATTTTACATGAACTTATTGGTTTGATGAAGATCTGTTTTCGTTGGAGACCGTGCTTTCAAATTGAAAAACAGGCTCCTGTGGATTGGTTTTGCAAAATGCGTCAATGTGGTATGTTTCTGAAATTAGTGGCTAGTTATTTTTCTCAACAAAATCATAGGGTCTGTCGATTCGAAGTGATGACAATGCTACTAACTTACACTACGTTACTAGCATTGTCAAAAGATTTCCAATTCTTGCTGAGTATGGAACTTCACGGGATCATGCCGATCACGAGCATTCCTCTTCAAATAAGTCCCTCAAAACAAAGATGTTCATTGGAGAATATCGTATTGAAACCATAGAATAAAGAGTACCCAGAATCCGCTCACGGCCATATCGATAGTCCTATCACATTGGTTTCACTTGCCAGTCAACGCAACGCACCCGCACTCAGTCGGTTAGAAGCTTTAAAAGTGACAAGCCAATACAGCTCCACAAAAAAATTCATAATGACGTAGTTTCAACTTGTCGAAATAGAGTAAATATCAAAGCTAAAGGACTGGGAATCACGTTTCACCGGTTACTATTAATAATAATAATATAATATAATATAATCGGAAATACATCCTAAAGGACGGTACCACAGACATCTGTCGAGCATGTGGCCGTCCCGGAGAGTCACTTAGGCATGTTATTTCCGGTTGTTCGGCTCTTGCTAACACTGAGTACTTGCACAGGCACAACCAAGCAGCCAAAATCCTGCATCAGGAGCTCGCTCTAAAATACGGACTCTTGCAACAGAGGCTGCCGTATTACAAGTATCTGCCGGAGCCAATCCTAGAAAACGACCGTGCCAAAATCTATTGGGACCGATCTGTTATCGTTATCACGGACAGGACTATTCTAGCGAATAAGCCTGATATCGTGGTATGGGATCGGTCGCAGTCGAGGGTGTTTCTAGTGGATGTCACTATCCCTCATGACGAGGGTCTCGTGAAAGCCGAAACCGAGAAGCGTCGGAAATATCTCGATCTGGCTCACGAGATCACCGACATGTGGGGTGTGACTTCGACAGAAATAATCCCAATTGTTTTGTCCGCGAACGGGTTAATTCCAACCAGTCTCGCGACCAACTTGAGGCTGTTGGATTTCTGTGGCGTGTCGGTTCCAGCACAAATGCAGAAAGCGGTGCTGCTCGATACGGCTCGGATCGTCCGTCGGTTCTTGAACCTGACTCCCTGACCCCGACCGACTGTGCTCTTGTCGGGGAGTACCGCCTCTCCCATTTAAAATTTATATTTTCATTTTCGGCCATGGGAGAGGCGAGAAACAAAAATAACATAACATAACATAAACGTTCACGCCGAATATCCCCGAAGGGGTTGGCAGGGGTACTAATACTTCTGAACATCACGTGACTTTGTCACCTGGTGTTCAGAGTACTCACGTTTTGCATGGACAGTGTACTCACGTGATAGGGGGCAGGCCTATCGCCGTTTTGTACGAATACACTGTCACATGACTAAGTACAAACTCAGCCATGTGGGTTTCCTCACGATGTTTTCCCTCACCGTTAACAACCATGATAACAAAAATGTTTTCCGAAATAATAATAATAATTCTTTATTCAGAAAAAGTGTACCGATTTACAAAATATGGTCTGCTGCACCTGCCCGGGTAGCATGAGTTGTCATCTGAGAAGCGAGAGCCATGTCAGTAAACATCTCATTTGTCCAATCTATGTCATTTTTGCGAGCACGAGCGTCAATATGACAGACGGCTGAGATGCGAGAGCCCTGTCGCCGTATCGATAGAACAGTGTTGCCATTATTGGTCTCTGAATATTTTTTCTCTATTTTATTCGATCTTTTTGAACCAAAATAGTAGCTACATGTGTCATATTTCACTAATCTTACTTCAAATATGAACATTTTGTAACCAAACAAAACAACGTAAACAAACATAAATAATAATTAATTTCGCAATACAAGTTCCCAACTTTCCAATTTAAGTAATAAGTTAAGTTTTAAGATAACAAGTTTCCGACTAAACTTCCTTACAATGATGGGGAATCATAAAATATTAACTATGTAATAATTACAGTTTCTTATTCTATATAACTGTTATTTAACTAGAAAGTGAGCAGCATTCTTTTAATGATTTGTATTGTTTTTTGTTTGCAGATATGGCACAGTTATATATGTGTTTGATGAGAAAATTGAAGAAATGCTGTGCAGCCTATGGCACATATTGCCTATAACATATTAGTTCAATCCCACCAGTCCATTCCCAGAGGCGCAGCTGGGCATTATCTAACTTAACAACCTCCACTACATTTCAATTTCAACAATATCCTATATTCCCAATAGCTAGTGAAGCTCTGATGTATGGAAACAGTCTTGGTGAATGCATTCAGAATTTGAGTATGCATCCATACTTAAAGAGCATTCTTATGACTGCAATGTGTATAAACAAGCTGTAGTGTTTCTGTAAGGTACAAGTGATGTTAATAGAATAAAAATGTGAAGAACAGATGAGTTATAACTGAATTTGTCAACAGAAACTATGATGTTGAATCGGTTGTTTAAAAGTGTTTATTCAATAAATAAAGTTAACTCCACAAAATGTGTTTTACTAGCAAATAAAGCCCTTTCATAGGCAGCTTTTACTTTTACACTTGAGATGTGATTTCAGTTGTAAAATGTGCATACATATTCTACTATACATTATTTCCCATTGTGGTAGGCAGGGAATATTAATTGCCGCATCAATAAACTTACTCATACTTACAACCATTATACCCACCTATATATCTCTTTTGATACCTAATTTGTATCCATCTGCTCTATTTGCCCAAAATCACATAACATTGCTTTTTCTATCAAGCATACTATGTCATCTATCATACCTAAAAAATTCAAGAGTAAATATACTTCTGAGGGATCTCATTTCCATTGCATTAACTCTACTTTCACACTTTTTCTGCTATGCCCAACATACACTACCATATATCAGTGTGGGAACCCGAGCAGCACTATGCACAGCCGTTCAGGCCTTTTCAGACAACAACTGGTTTGACATCAGACTGATCCTGACTCCATTCACCAAATTCCTCCTCCTTCCTTACATTTTCTATCCCTAGTAAACAAACTTTGCAGATATACAAGTTCTTTCACTTGTTCCACTTTTTGTGTAGTATTGTCTTTGAATTTCAATAATCCCATTTATCCCCAGGCGTTGTATGAGGCAGCTTAGGGTATTAAGGCTGTTGGGTTATGTAACTGGAGATTCAACACCAAACATGAAATGATTATCATTTCATTTTAAATGGTCTGAAGGGTTCTGCTATGAGTTGAAATTGGAAAATGTTGGATTTACTTGAAATGTTAGATTAAAACAAAAGGTTTTCATTAATATTTAGGCAATTTTATTGATAATAGATCATGATTAACTAATTTCTTGTCTTATTTGTTGTGTAAACTGTTATATTTTGCTGTTTCTGATAAATTTCATTTGACTCCTTCCAAATCACTAAATTGTTTCAGAATCTTTGTATAAAAACAATTAGTTTTACTGAAAATAAGAAAACAAAATAAGCATTATATTCATAGTAAGTAATTTCAACATACTAGCAAGGTGACTACCAAATTTGTTTTATAATGTTGCATAAGGTTCCAGCACCTGCATTTAAACAACTTTTGTAGCATTAAGTGTGTAGGTAGATAAAGAGGTAACAAAAATTATCTTAACATTCCTAGCCACACTAAGACAACAAGTGGACTATTGTCTACTCAAACTATCCAGACTTTGCCTGTGCCTGTTGATGAAAGCATATGCTATGAGCTGGAGTTGTCTTTTATGATGATAATGATAATTTAAGACATCAAACCCCACATAGCAAACAATAATGAATAGAAATCTATCTAACATGCTTTATATTTGACCTCTGAAACATACTATAAGTTTAGAAACTGTTCTCAATAGTTATTTTAAAGAATATCAATGACATTCATTGATTTTCTCCACTGCATCAGAAAATTGGACATATACACGGATTTAGGCTGCAGAATTTATATCCTCATGCCTAGTGCATTGCTGGTTATAAAAGCCAATGGTATTTTAACGAATTTAAAACTTAATACACATGCACTTGTTGTAGATTACACTTAATTTAGTTAAAATTTACAATTCAAATGATATCATGTGGAATCATTAAATCCTGTATGTATCCTTATGTGAAACTATACCCTGAGGCTTTTTGTAGGTCACAAGCTATCATAGAGGTCCTTGGAAATAGTCATGACATATAAATATGTTTCGAAGAACTTGTTTGCGGTAAACTTTCACCCGGATGAGTACAATATCCATTTTTCGTTTTTTTTTCCATTCAGAACAAATGTAAGTGATGTACACTCTTTACTATCACATTTTTATTCTGAGAACTACACAAAACCGTTAAAATAGCTGCAAAACAGCACTTATATATTGATAAGTAATCTTTCTCACTGGCTCTCGCGCTCAATTTTGACGTCGACAAAAATTTGACATAAAATGACAAACATCTCATTTTATGTCGCTGTCACGCCGCTCATGCTCGCACATGTGACTCGGCGCTGCGATGTCAAAGGCGAGTCACTAGCGCTCTCACATCTCAGATGCCTCATGCTCGGGCGTGCGAGAAACGGTCAAATATGGCGGCCAATTCGCCCTTGAACGGTGACATAGCCGTATCTCAGAGGCTCTCACACGCCTCATGCTACCCCGGCTGAACTAGGCTCATCACCTGTATCTCAGGTTACAGCTATTTTGTTTTTGCTATGATATTGACCTACAGTTGATTATATTATTGCTATAACATTCACGCCAGGCGTTACATTAATAAAGTCGTTTATATTTAACTCTCTTAACTTCCAAAAGCGCTTGAGAAATTTTTGATACCCATTTTAAAGAGGTAGGCTGAGCTTTTTTACCAATTGAAGTAAACTTCTTGTCCTGCGGAACTTCTACGTGACGTAAAACCTACAGATGATGAAAGCCCGGAGGGCTGAGCATGATGCTGTTCTTTTACCTACGATTATGTAGCATGAGGGTAGAGTGAATGCAGTAGAGATGAGATCCCTCAAAAACGTTGGTAATGTTAGGTTATGTGATCGAGTGAGAAACAACTTGATTCGTGAAAGGTGTAGTGTGAAAGATAAATTTGTATAAAAGATAGAAAATGGAATGTTAAGATGGTTTGAGGACATAGACAAGATGGATGATAGTAAATTATTAAAAGAGATCTATAGAGCCAATGTGGAAGCTAATGTTAGTACAGGACGAACTCGGAGGACACATTTGGACCAATTAAGTAAAAGTAAAATAAAAGACATTTATTTGGCAAACATAACAAAAGTTGAAAACTGTGTAGTAAAATAATTTTTAACAAAAAGAAAACCGCTTTCATAGAAAAACAACCGAAAATAAACAATCTAGTACTAAAAAGTACGAAATAAGTTTTTTTAATTGAATATGAGTACTGTGATTGATACCTTAGCATTTTCTTTATTCCACACGCGTCAGTTCAACCTACCTAAATCTTAAAATTCTCTTAAATTAATTTGTGAGCCGGTGCCAGCCTCGATGATAATCTATACTTATAATAAATCTGTAGAGAGGTCAATTCTGTACATGAAATATATTTTCAAAATAACTATCAGGTGGTGATTAGGGATCGATACTGATGCCAAAATTGCAATCAGTAAAATTTTTGTCTGTCTGTCTGTCTGTCTGTCTGTCGGTCTGTCTGTCGGTTTGTATGTTCCTTATGGAAACAAAAACTACTCGGCGGATTTTAACGAAACTTAGTACAATTATTCTTCATACAGCTGGGCAGGTTTCTGTATACTTTCCAGCAGAGTAGTAAAGGGGAATTTTGGGAAATTATGGGAAAACGGGAGAAATTACTCCATTTTTTAAGCTTCCGTCGGGTGTGCAGCCTTAATGGTTAAACTTACATAGAAATCATGTATGACGGAAATATTCTTCATAAAATTATCTATCTTATTGTTTATGTCTATCTTTTACGGTTGACTCACAATAACACGTGTAATTCCTGATAGCTTAGCAGTACGGAACATTCTGATTATATTTGTTTACTCTTACGTTTGTAAACCTCTCACTCATCCCTAATTTAAAAAAGGTAACATTATTACCTATTCAATAAAAAAAGAATCATAGAAATCGGTAGAGAAACACCGAAATTATACATAAAATAAGCCATCGCGCCCGTGACCAAAACCAAATCTTTACTAATTTACATATAACATACTAGATGGCGCCAGTAGTTGCATCCTACATTACGTAATGATTAATTTTTTAGATTGTTATTAATACTTCATAGCGTTTTATTCCAAAATTTGCTATTAAACGGAAATACTGAACCGTTCATTAAAGCGCATTCAAAATCACTAAACTACACTGTTTAGGGAACGCTATAAACTTAATAAATTGAAAACATTGCGCTTAATTTCACAATGCTTGAGCAGTGACTGAAGAAAGAAACCTCAGATATTTAAAAAAACAACGCTACCCGTGCGAAGCTGGGACGATCCACTAGTTGATAATAAGAAGTGTGTATTTCGCACTTCATATACATGTAAAATGTAGGGTACCTTGTAGTTGTAGGGTAAATTGATTTTTGTACGTATTATCATTTAAAACGTTAGGCGATAGATATATATTGTTTAGATTGTAATAATCAGAGATAGATAGCAGGGTGAATTTACTTTTGTTTGTCTGGCACCGACTCAAAAATTAATTTAAGAGAATTGTAATATTTAGGTAGGTTGAACAGACGCGTGTGGAATAAAGAAATTGCTAAGGTATAAATCACAGTACTCATATTCAATTAAAAAAACTTATTTCGTACTTTTTAGTACTAGATTGTTTATTTTCGGTTGTTTTTCTATGAAGTCGGTTTTCTTTTTGTTAAAATCTATTTTATTTTACGAGTTTTAGAGATGGGTAGACCTGGCAAAGATGCCTCTCGGATGAGGAAGCGACAGTTACTGTATTATTCTTCGTATTTCCGGTATTTCTATTATAGTACGATATTAAATAGGCTCAACCATATGTAACCTTACTTTGTTATTAAAATCCTTCGAAATTCGATGGTCTTCAATTCTACATCTCAAGAAAGACTCAAACGCTCACGCCGAATATCCCTGAAGGGGTTAGCAGAGGTAGTAATACTTCTGAATATCACGTGACATTGTCACCTGTTGTTCAGAGTACCCACGATTTATTAGGCAGTGTTCTCACGTTATACAGGGCAGGCCTATCGGCGTTTTGAACAAATACACTGTCACATAATTGTGAGTTTCGACAGTCCCCTCGATTTCCTGGGATGCCATCATCAGATCCTGGTCTCATGGTACTTTCTCGGTAACAATAACATAACAAAAGAAATGTTTAGTGAACCTGTACTTCTCTTCATAAAAGCTACGAAGAGGAGTATAAATCTATATAGAATGTGGAAAGAACTGTTTCCTAATACCTAGTGATTGAGGATCTACACCTTCTATCATCAGCTCAGCAGCATAACAATATGATTTTCAGAAGCAAATGCCAATATAAGTTCAGAAAATATGTAAAACGCGGTACATTTGCCTATAAAATTTGAGGGTTCCCCTCGATTTCTCCAGGATCCCATCATCAGACCCTGATATCCTCATCATGGTACCAATCCGGGAGTATCTTCTTTCGAATAAAAAAATAATAATCAAAATCGGTTCATAAATGGCAAAGTAATCGGCAAACAAACATAAAAAAAAAAAAAAAAAAAAAAATATACCGGTCGAATTGAGAACACTCCTTTTTTTGAAGTCGGTTAAAAAAACACATTAAAATAACATATAAAATGCTGAGGGTTGGTGAAGGGTTAGTAGCTCACTGAATTTTCTTCCTTTTCCAGCAGTGTTAGGAATGTCAAAGAACTAAAATATGACACTAAACGGAGAAAACTATGGTTGGAGATGATTATGAGGATACAATGAAAGGAGAGATTAAGAAAAAAATGCGTTTACACTTTTTAAACTCTCGCGATTTGTAGACATTATACATAATAATCGTGATTCGTAATTAACCAATGACGCTGACGACATTCAAGTCAGGCCGTGACCACAGCACCAGTAGGTGTGCCGAAACGTCGGGCAAACCTATCACGTAATTGATTTAAAATTTAAAAGTATAGTTGGTTAATCCCGATTATTATGTAAAATGCGATTAATGGAGCTCTGAAATGTTTAATGTCGAGCCAGTCACGTGTCTACATACAGCGGATCACCTATTTGGGAAATTTATGTGTAATACAGAGAATTTGATCTGGATTTGTTTTATTGAATTATGCTGATAACAGAATTTGTTTCGTATAAATGGCTGAGTGAGATATAAAGTTTTCTAATCGACGACACCAGCCAGCAGCGGGATATTTACAAAATTTAGGCCCAATGTACTAATTAATAGTTAAAGTTAAAGTTAAAGTGATTTCTTTCCACCCAATCTATATGTCGCAGCCAACTGGTTAAATCAGCCAGCTGACAAAGCAGCTAGCCGCTTAATTAAACGCCGGCTCCTAGTAAAGGGCTAAACTTCAGTCAGCCATTTAGTAGAACACAACGTCCAACCACTTGGCTGAACGTTATATCGCCGTCTGGTTATCTAGGGTGACTATAGGGTAAATATTTTTCTTAGGTACTTCTTATGTCGGCAATACTTTAATTATATTCATTTAATACAATATTAACAATTAAATGGCACAAGCACAAAGCTTTGGCACAGTAACTAAAAGTACAAACAGGTACCGACTTATTAATAATGAACATGAATATAAAAATATAAAGTTCTCTTATGTATTAATTTTAACTATGTATTAATTTCTTTATAGAAATTTCCATAATTTCAAACTTTTTTAAACAGTTATCCTACAAATTTTAACAGAAAAATAATGTTACGTCAGCCCAAACCAACGGGCTCACCATTCAACCAGCCGGGTGATTGGACGTTCGGTGACGACAATTCATTTTACTAGCGGGCTAGCCTTTTAACTAGGAGCCGGCGTTTAATTAAGCGGCTAGCTGCTTTGTCAGCTGGCTGATTTGTCCAGTTGGCTGCGACATATACTTATAATAAATCTGTAGAGAGGTCAATTCTGTAGATGGAATATATTTTCAAAATAACTATCAGGGGGTGATTAGGGATCGATACTGATGCCAAAAATGCAATCAGTAAAATTTTTGTCTGTCTGTCTGTCTGTCTGTCTGTCTGTCTGTCTGTCTGTCTGTCTGTCTGTCGGTTTGTATGTTCCTTATGGAAACAAAAACTACTCGACGGATTTTAACGAAACTTGGTACAATTATTCTTCATACTCCTGGGCAGGTTTTTGTATACTTTCCAGCAGAATAGTAAAGGGGAATTTTGGGAAATTTTGAGAAAACGGGAGAAGTTACTCAATTTTTTAAGCTTCCCTCGCGTGTGCAGCCTTAATGGTAAAAGTTACATAGAAATCACGTATCACGGAAATATTCTACATAAAATTATCTAAAAAATATTCCGCAACAGTATATGTCTATCTTTTATGCTTGACTCACAACAACACGTGTAACTCCTGATAGCTTAGCAGTTCGGCGCATTCTGATTATATTTGCTTTCTCTTAAGTTTATAATACTCTCAATCACCCTTATTTCAAAGGTTAACATTATTACCTACTCAATAAAAAAAGAATCATAGAAATCGGTATAGAAACACCAAAATTAATAGTCCCAACATAATAGTCGCACGCGATCAAAACCAAATCCTTAGTAATTTACATATTACGTACTAGATGGCGCCAGTATTTGCATCAATTAAAACCTAAAAATTAGCTTAATTTCGGAGATATTGATCTGAACCGATCATAAAAGCGCTTTCAAAATCACAAAGTAACACTACATTCAGACATGAGTGCTGTAAGTTGTAATAAAGGCGCTAATTTCATAACGCTTGAGCAGTGATTGAAGAAACCTCCAATATTTTTAAAACTACGCTACCCGTGCGAAGCGGGGCCGATCCACTAGTAATAAAATAAACTTCTAACGTCTTTACTTAAGCTACAAACAAGCTGAAAATAAACCTTCAGTTAGCGGACTTTTCTTCTATCTTCAGTAAAATACTTATGTTATTTTTACATTAAATAAATAAAATTAGGATATTTTCGACTATTTATTACTAAAATTACATTAACATCTTGTGTTCAAATTAGAGTTAAGGAAAACGAAAAAAAATATACATACAAATTCAAGCTGTTCAAGCTGCACTTCTGGACACGTCTCGATATTTTAATCCTCATTAGGACTACTACACGGTAGCGTAGCGGCGCAGCGGCAGTAAAGTAATGAAATGAGAATGAGTGAGATGAGAAGACAGAAGAGAAGAGAGAGAAGAGAATTAACTTTCATTTCATTCAAGGATTCGTTTCCAGAGGTGTATCTGAGTCAAGTCTTGACTTGGTTGTTTAAAAAAAACAACTAGGGGTGTGATACTTCGATTCACAATCGATCTCAAAGCGATTTGAATACCTGTTACGTCGATGAAACTGATATTATCACTTAGTAGCTTTTTAAGTCTTTATAAAGCTTCTCCACAAGATTGTGCAAGTAAAAATAATTTTCGAAATCGAAAAACCAACAAGTTTCCATGTATGATGTTTACGTAACGAGTGTGCCTTAACTCTTAAGCCGATTAAAAATTAAGTGCTGTAATACATAAACTTCAGATAAATTTGTATTATTTTTCTGGGTGGCGTGAGATCCGAATCTTTTGTAATTTTACAAAAACTATGATTTCATTGACTTCATTCTTTGTATTATACAAAATAATGATAATAATAAAACAAAGTTTTCAGTTTTTCGTCTGCATATATTTACTCAGTTGTGTAACGCCGGCTTAGAATAGCGCTACGGCGATGCGGTTGGATACCCATCACCAACAACCTTTATTATACCATCTCTTCCCCACTGAACTTTCCAAAAGTCGCTGAGGATTTTCTAATTCTTTAGCTCTGGCTACCCCTTCTAGGGAATTATAGCCGTAAGTATATGTATATGTATATATTTTGCACTTATTATGTAAAAAAAAAGTTGTGCCCTTTGATCCATTGGATGGTAGTATCGATGGTTTACCCTTACGCCATTATAATGTCGTGACATTCGTATATGACCTCTGATTTACACTCGTAACTTATAGGGTTTGCAGGGCTGATTTGCTATACGAGAGAATGAGAGGATTGGAAGATCTCTGACTCTTTTCGCCATCACCGCTGACCGGCAAAGAATAATTCAATTAAGGCAATTTTTATTTGCAGTTCTTTGGAGAAGTCTCCAAATACCATGCCAGATTTAATTTAGAGTCGTCTTTGAAAATCGTTCCTTCCTAGTCGTTCCGAGTTGCATTTTATGTTTCTGATCAAATGTGAATAGTTTGGGAATTCTATCATTCATGGCCGATAATCTTGGTCAGATTGAAAACACCTCATTGACTCGTTTCCATTTATTCGTAACTTTATAATTTCGGTTTTATCTGGATTCACAACCAACAAGTGCTGGTAGTCCGGTCAATTTAGGCCTAAAATAAGGAGGAAGGTTACATAAATTCATAAGAAGCTGAAAATTGGCACAATTGTTCAAAACATGATTATAAATGAAACCTCAAAAGTCCCCATCGTTCCGAGGTGTGCTAAAAATTTTACACGAGGTCAAAGGTAAAAAAAATGAGTTTTTTGTGATTTTAAGCGAAACGGTGAGGTTTTTTGCAAAATCACCCCAGTACAAAATTGTAGATCAAAAAATTCTCTACAAAAAAGATATCAATATTTTTTTTCCTAAAAGCCACCGTTTTGAAGATATAACGCGTTGAAAAGTTCGATCATTGGTAATCTTCATACTTTGCACATGTACGCCACGTATGAACATCACTTATAAGGTGTTATAGCTTAAATTTATTTGCTATTGGTGATTGTAACTTGTTTCTATACAATATAAGTTAAAATATGAAAATCTCAGGTGTAATAAACCCCTAGTAATAGATGTTAAAAACAAAGTTGACTGCAGAGAATATATCAGTTGAGCAAGCTGATAATGATGCTGATGTACTTATTATTGAAACAGCAATAAAGCAATTTAGCATGACACATACAACTGTTATTGTTGGTGAAGATATTGATTTACTCGTCTTACAAAAAAGGAAAAACAACAGCTAGTTAGCTAGTGGGACAATTGATCTGTGAAATAGAAGAAAAAGAAGAAGAAGAAAAACAGGAAGAAGAACAAGAAAAAGACGAAGAACAAGAAACAGTAATCCTGGAAAATTACGAATCAGACGAGGAATATTAATCATTTCATTTTCAATTACACCGCCATTATTTTAACCAACAGATATGTACAATAATATTTTACAATAGTTTTAAAACAAATAGAATCACTGCAGACCCGTGGAATAGGCCTACAGGGGATACCACGTTAAAATAAAACGCGCTAAGTACACTACCTCATAGGTGGCGTGGAAACGTGTGCAAAGTATGAAGATAACCAATGATCGAACTTTTCAACGTGTTCTATCTTCAAAATGGTGGCTTTTAGGAAAAAAAATATTGATATCTTTTTTGTAGAAAATTTTGTGATCTACAATTTTGTACGGGGGTGATTTTGCAAAAAAACTCACCGTTTCGCTTAAAATCGCAAAAAAATCATTTTTTTTTACCTTTGACCTCGTGTAAAATTTTTAGCACACCTCGGAACGATGGGGACTTTTGAGGTTTCATTTATAATCATGTTTTGAACAATTGTGCCAATTTTCAGCTTCTTATGAATTTATGTAACCTTAAATGTATAAATTGACCGGATTATGGCACCTTTCTACTGTTCGTAAGGCCGCTTGTGTTATATCTCAGACTATACTTGTATATTTGCCACTTATTAGGATATAATATCATCGGCGTATCCAACTGTGTAGAAGTGTGCGAGTATGCTGTTAAGTTCTGGATGGTCAGTCGCTACTAGGTTTCAAAGTAGCGGAGAGAGTACAACCCTGAAGATAGACTTTACTTTGGCCTACTATCTGAGATGATATTTATCATCGGTAGGACTTGATATCATGAGGAAGCCCACATGCCAAAGTTTTAATTAGTCATTTGAAAGTGTGTTTATACAAAAACAGTGATAGGCCTGTCTATTATCATGTCAGTGCACCGTCCGAGTATAACACCAGTATAGCTAGTACGAGCAACCTTTCAACTAGATATCGCGTGGTATAAAGCAGCCATCTTTTTCGCACTTATATAGTAAAGTATACTGTCATTTTATTCTAACTGATATCGAGACGATAAAATAGCGGTCGTGCTGGGCGTTAATATCGTATAATGTTCTAAAGTATACATCTGCATGACCGTTTTCCTGCCTTGGCTTGATCGAACGTTTGAGTTTTAGTAAAGTTGACAAACTCAAACGTTCACATCACACCGCAACTTGACAATCGATGTTAAATCTCATACATCGATTTTTTCGTATGGTACATTAATAAGTCGATACTTGTCATTGGCAATGCCAACATAGCAAATTATTTCACCTCCCTTTGCTTTGTTTTTTATTTGTTTGTCTTTGCTTTGTAATGTAAGTTGCAGTTGCTTTGCTTGCAGTTGCAGTGTAGTGCAATAAACTTTAAAGTAACAAAAGTTTGCTATTTTGGTAATTGTGAGATGTGAGCTAAGACAATAAAAGTTTTAAATCAAGTTGTGGTTTGTGAATCTAACTTCAGAAGGTGAAATTTTTGTAAGTTTATACTAAATACTTCGACTCCACTGATCTCACCGGTAACATTCAATTGGATTTAGAATCAATTCTACTGTTTTTGATTATTGCAAAGACTTAATTTAAAAATTATCTTTTCTATTCTTAATATTTGAAAGCGGCTTTATTTTTTTATATAAATGGACTATATTAATTTATATTTGCACAATGGGGAGAACTCATAATCTGGGGAGAGCTAAGACCATTGATCTTTCAACTAAAAACTTATGCAAAATTGGTTAATTGCCCATGGTAATATAAATATTTCTTGATATTACTTGTTAGAATGAAAGTAATAAATAAAGGAAAGAAAAATTTTGAGACCGGCGCCGCCGGCGGGGATCGAACCCGCGATTTTCGGGTATATGGTTTATTTATCCCTTATTTTTTAGTAATAATCCCCACATGAGGTTTTCATGAACAAAAACATTCAAATAACATCCTTAAACTTTAGGTCCCTATAAAGGGGTAGCCAGAGCTTCAGAATAAGTAATTTCTCTGCCACTTTTGGAAGTTGTGTGGGGTCAAAATTTGTAAAAAACGGTCAAATCAAACGGAGTAGTACTATTCTAAGTTGACACTACAAAGCTTAAAATAATAATGATTAGGTTATATAAGGTTAGTGAAAAGCACAAAATAAAGCTTTTTATCACTACCTAATAGAATTTTTAATTTTTATTGGTGTAGGGGATTACATACTTACCTGCATTCTCTCAATTTTTAATTCTTTCTCAAATGTATAAAGGGAGAATAAAATAAATAAATGCTGTGTAGTGTCAGCTTAGAATAGCACTACCCCATTTCTTCCGGTGGGTGTATGTAAAAAGCGACTAACGGCATTGGGACTTTTAAGGGATTTTTGGGAGATGCGGTTGGAGACCCATCACCAACAACCTTAGATTAGATTAGATTAGTAATTTGGTTTCCGCACATAGCTCCCTAATGGAACTTTTTTACGTGGGCCCTGGCCATCTTATTTAATCCACCCTAACTCTGTCCAAAATCCTTTATTTAAAACCAACAACCTTTATTTAAACATCTTTTCCCACATAACTTTCTAAAAGTGGTTGAGGAATTTCTAATTCCTTAGCTCTGGCTACCCCTTCTAGGGATTTAAAGCCGTGAGTATATGTATGTATGTATGATAAATAAATAAATAAATATATGGACAAATTTTACACAGATTAAGCTAGCCCCAAACTCAGTAAACTTATTTATTTTGGGATAATTATGGGATACTAACTCAACGATATATTTAATATTATATAAAACACATATAAATAACATCCAAGACTAAGAAATAAATGTTGCCCTCAGCGGGGATCGAACCCGCGACCTCCGGACAGAGAAGCTAGTCACCTATCCACTGACCACAGACATTGTCAAAGATAAATAATGAGTCATTGGAAAACCAATTTCAAACTTATAGGAAAATATTTCAGGGTATCTTATTACATAGCTCAAGAGATTATTTCATTCAATAAATACAAATTTACATACTAAATCCAGGGAAAACATCGTGAGGAAACCCACATGGCTGAGTTGTACTTAGTCATGTGACAGTGTATTCGTACAAAACGGCGATAGGCCTGCCCCCTATCACGTGAGTACACTGTCTAAGCAAAACGTGGGTACCTTCTCTGGAAACTAGATGGCGCTTGCCATGTGAGTTCAGGAGTATTGGTACCTCTGCCAACCCCTTCGGGGATATTATGAATTTAAAAAAACACATTGCTGTAGATCTGACTCAGGATTGGAACGCCTCTCTACACAATACAGTCAGTGGGGTTCCTAACTGAGCTATCATGAAATAACTTATTTATTTCAAAATACCAAGGTTTACAAAATAACATTGTTGTATAATGAATGACATGGACATAGTATTTCTCAAGTACTAGGTTGTTTGAACATTGTATTTTATGTAGTAAATAATAAAAATAGGTATTTTTTATTGTTGTTTTCAATTAATTTACTTCCACATGCAATACATTCAACACTGTTAGTTGTTATCTAAAACTCCAGTTGTCATTTTACTACTGACATAACACATTTTCATTTACAATTTTTTATAATGCAGCCACTATTTTGTAGATGTTTAATAAGATTCAGGATGTAGTTTCAGCTCAGCTGTAATATAATAAGTTCTTTCCATACCCCTTTTTCAACAGAAATTTTAGTTAATTCAATGTACTTGAACATAACTTGCACATAATAACATAAACGTAACATAAACGTTCACGCCGTTTTATCCCCGAAGGGGTTGGCAGAGGTACCAATACTCCTGAACTCACATGGCAAGCGCCATCTAGTTTCCAGAGAAGGTACCCACGTTTTGCTTAGACAGTGTACTCACGTGATAGGGGGCAGGCCTATCGCCGTTTTGTACGAATACACTGTCACATGACTAAGTACAACTCAGCCATGTGGGTTTCCTCACGATGTTTTCCCTCACCGTTAGCAACCATGATAAATTACTAACTGCACATAATAATTAGACTAAAATGTTTTTTT
The DNA here is from genome assembly GCA_963576735.1 of Bedellia somnulentella. Taxonomy (NCBI): domain Eukaryota; kingdom Metazoa; phylum Arthropoda; class Insecta; order Lepidoptera; family Bedelliidae; genus Bedellia; species Bedellia somnulentella. The sequence continues at coordinate 11,609,238 of OY755177.1, read as the reverse complement.
TAACTCTGTTATCTATATTATTTAATTATTATTAAAACATAGATTTTTTATTAAAATTTGCTAGTGTTGGCTTAGAATAGCACTACCCCATTTCTCCCCAAGAGGCGACTATTTTAGGCGATGCAGTTGGAGACCACTTAAGTTCCAAAAGTGACTGAAGATATTCTGATTCTGTAGCTCTGGCTGCCCCTTTTAGGGATTTAAAGCCAAATTTACAAGTAATAGTCAAATTACTGAAAGATTTTTATGTCTTTTAATATTCTTGATTTAATTGTGAATCAGGCAGATTTACTCACTAGTCAGAGATTGTATGTTGAATTAATCCCCAACTTGCGCCCAATCATCACTCAGTGGTTTTGTTATTGTCATAGGACTGCAAATAAGATGACCTTAAGTACGCAAAATCATGACGTCAACTGCCTTGCAGCTGTAAATGTCCTATATCACATGGCTATATAGTTTTTACATCCAAACATATACACACACCATTATATTTTTTGATTTGTCTAATAATGTAATAATATATACCATTTACATGTAGTACCGGTTCATACTCTTTCTTTTTTACTTTCTTTTATTTTTACTTTTGATGTTGGTAGCTGTGTGGTTTATGATCAGGTTATAGTATATTATTATAATGGGACAGACAGGCGTACATCTTAGCTTAGAGGTATGAACATGAGTATTTACGAAATAATATTACTCTTTGACACAATCGCTCATTCATTGTTTTAAGCTGGTGAAAAAATACTCATCTTATTTATTTTAGTCTTGTGTATCTCTGAGTATGCGATACTCATTTTGCCTAATTCCATTTGAGTATGTAGAATGTACGACCCAAATTCCCCGGTCCTGAATCGTGAATTATTAGATAATGAATTTAGGGATTCAGTCTATATTTTTGCCTGTGTGAGTTGACTCTAACCCACGTTGCATCATAAAATTTGCATAGCTTTTAATTTAACCTATAACATGATTGCACTGACAAATTTTTTTTTTTTTTTTTGTGTTTTATATCTGCAATCGGTCGGTGGACCATAAGCGGATGATTTGAGTGAAATTTTCTTGACGTTTAGAGTGTAGCAGAGAATATTGCCTCTGAAACTCTTTATCACAAAACCTCTTTCCTCTTCAGTCGCCGTACAGAGCGAGAAGTGTCCAGTAGTTGGTTTGCTAGAATATTTGGGTGTGCGACTAGTCGGTCAGTATATTTAGCTTTTAACTCTGTTATTTCTTCAGCTACTGTGGGTACGTTAAGGTAACTGTGGATCTCATCGTTTCTTGCAAACCAGGGAGCTTTGGCAATTGTTCGCAGGATAGCATTTTGGACCCGTTGCAGGCAAAGAATGTTGCTATTGCTAGCTGTACTCCATAACTGAGCACCGTATGTCCAGATTGGCTTTAGTATACTTTTGTATATTAGAAGTTTATTGTCTGTTGACAAAACAGAATTTCTCCCTAATAGCCAATAGAGTGATTTGAACTTAGCATTGATCTCATCTCTTTTCTTTTTAATATGGTTTTTCCAAGTCAATCTTCTGTCCAAGTGGAAGCCAAGGTATTTGACGCAATCATTATGGGGCAAGATATCTGTGCCTAGTTTGACCGATGGGCAGTCACCTTGTTTCAGGGTAAAGGTGATATGAGCAGATTTCGAAGCACTTGCCTGTATTCGCCAATTTAACATCCAGGAGTGTACCTTATTTAAATGACTTTGCAGATTGGCACTAGCTTTTGCTGGGTTTGAGTCAGACGATAACAGAGCAATGTCATCGGCATAAGTGGCCACCGTCACAGCATCTGTTACTGGAAGATCATGGGTGAAGATGTTGTACAGTACGGGACCCAAGACGGACCCTTGGGGAACACCTACTTCTATGTCGTATAGCTTTGATCTTGCATCACCCTGTTTGACGAAGAATTGACGGTCGGATAGGTAGGATTGAATTATACAAAAATAAGGATGTGGTAGCCGTTCCTTAATCTTGACTAGAAGACCTCGATGCCAGACTTTGTCAAATGCTTGTTGGACATCCAAAAATGCTGCGCTGCAGTAAAGCTTGGCTTCAAAGCATTGGCGAATGGTGTGGTACACTCTATGCATTTGTTCCACTGTAGAGTGCGACTTCCTGAATCCAAACTGATGCGATGGTACAATGTGACACTCTTCCATAGCACAGGATAATCGAGTTAGGAATAGCTTCTCCCACAGTTTGGAAAGAACTGGAGTAAGACTTATAGGTCTAAAAGACGTAGGTTCATAAAGAGGTTTGCCATACTTGTGGATCAGAATTATTTGTGAGATCTTCCATACACGAGGGATATAAAATTCACGTAGTATTGCATTAAACACACTGGCCAGGTACGTTAAGCATTTCCGTGGGAGTTCTTTGAGGACTCTGGGTGTTATAAGATCGTAACCCGGTGCCTTATTTGCATCCATGCGACGTATTTCTTCACCTACTTCTTTAGGTGAAATTGTTCGGAGAGGTGGGCATAGTTGAAAATCTTGATTCAATATTTCACCTATTGAAGCAGGTTCTTCATGACTACTGGAGGGATTCGGTTTGAATACAGTAGCGAGATGGGCTGCAAAGACTTCAGCCTTTTCAGAGTCTGTTCTCGCCCAGGAAGATTCAGATCGCAGTGGTGGAAAAGATACCTGAGGTTTGCCCGAGATGTTTGTGGCCTTCCAAAGAGAAAGTTCACCTTTATTTTGAGGAGATAAGTTTGAGAGAAACTTCTTCATTTCCTGTTGAGCCGAGTTTTCAAGTAGGATCTTTAGCTGTTTGGCTGCTTTATTATAGGCAGATTTGTCTTTTGGGTGACGTGATGTTTGCCATACTCTTCGTAATCGTCGTTTTTCCAGTATACTGCTCTTAATGTTGGGTGGCTGCGGAATAGACCCGACTTTGTGAAGAAGCGCAGGAGTGTTTTTCCAAGCTGCAACCTGGATGAGGTTGGTCACGTGCATGAATGCATTCTCAATGTCATTAGGCTGTGTTAAAGGAATTTTCAAGTTCAGATTGTCGCCTACGTAGTCCCGGAAGCCCTCCCAATCGGTTTTTCTATTGTAAAGCGACTCATTGGGCTCTCTTATAAGTACCGTGGAGCTGAGGGTTAGTATAACCGCGGTATGGTCAGAAGATCCGTCCAAATTTGATTCAACCTTGGTGTAGAGCTGGCTAATTCCTTTTGTAAGGAAGAAGTCTAGCAAATCTGGAAGTTTGTTCGGATCGGTTGGCCAGTAGGTAGGCTCACCGGATGAAATTGGCAAAATTTGGTTTTTATCCAGGGATTTCTTTAGTTCACGGCCTCTAGCCAGAGTAAGTCGCGAGCCCCAAAATGTGTTCTTGGAATTCCAATCACCTCCAGCTACAAATTTATTACCAAGCGTTTCAAAGAATTGGCTAAACATATCCTCTGTTATTTTATGCTTCGGCGGGCAGTAAACAGCGGATAGAGTAACAGAGCCGGCACGGTCTTCTAGCTTTATAGTAGTGGCTTGGATATGTGTAGATATAAAAGGATCCAACAAGGAGTGTTTGAGGGTTGATCTAATTGCAATAGCTGCACCAGCATGAGCCTTGCCATCAGGATGCGAGGTGTGATAAATGTTAAAGCCTCTTAATAGAAAAGATTTATTTTCAGTGGTATGGGATTCAGATATGAGCACAATATCCAGTTTATTTGTGTTGATGAATGCTTCAAGCTCAAGTATATTTGCCGAGAGCCCATTGATGTTCCAGGTAGCTATTCGTATGTAAGCAGCCATTACGGAGCTATTTTTGTTATCATTGTTGTCAATAGGTTTAAGAGAGTACCTATTTGTTGAATGAGCTGATCTACTTTTTCGTTCTGCTTAATAATTAGTTGCACTGACTAATTATTGATTTTATTATAACCCTCCTACCACCAACGATGATAACAAATACGAGGGTTCTAAATGCCACGCGATGTTTTTAAAAACATGTTATAGATTTATAGGACATGAAGGTGCGGTTTCGCATTGTATAACGAATCAGAAAAATATTTTTATGATAAATATCTTTGCTATGCAATTGTGATTTCAAACCAATTACAATATCCAACAACAGCCATATCATAAGCCGGTCATTATGATGTTCATTATCAGTTCGGCGAACGCTATCAAATCCCTGATACAAGTAATGATTGCGACAAAAGTACAGTGTCTACGTGTACGTTAAGCAACATGGCTGAATACCGCGCACCCAAAGCCGGCATCAACGCCGACGCCCAGGCCAGAATTAACAGCAAATACAACGATGATATTGCCACGGAAACACTCGAATGGATCAAAAAACTAACCGGTGAGCCCGCCAACACATCTGGTGATATCGAAAATGTATACAACGTACTGAAAGATGGCACTCTCCTCTGCAAACTCGTCAACGCTATCCAAGAGGGATCTGTCAAGAAAGTTAACCAATCAACCATGGCTTTCAAGTGCATGGAAAATATTAACGCTTTCCTTGAAGCCGCTAAAAAGCTAGGCGTACCGCCACAAGAGACTTTCCAAACTATCGATCTTTGGGAGAGGCAAAACTTATATTCTGTGCTTATCTGTCTTCAGTCGTTAGGCCGCAAAGCCTCTAATTTTGGCAAGCCTTCGATTGGTCCAAAGGAATCTGAAAAGAATGTCAGAGAATTTACTGAAGAACAACTGAAAGCTGGACAAAACGTCATATCCCTGCAATATGGCACCAATAAAGGACAGCAAACTGGTATTACTTTTGGAACCAGACGTCAAATTTAAATGTATTTAATTTAAGATGTAATTTTTATCATTGTTCTTTATTGTTTCTAAAGTATAGATTTTTATTTTTTAATTTACGCTGTTTTTTTTCTTTCCTGATTTAATGAAAGCTTACTCTTATGAGGAATGGATGATATAAAAACCAAAAGAAGTTATTTTTAACTCTTACTCGTAAAACGTAAGTTAGTTAATAATAGTTACGGCAGTCTAATTTGCTAAGCCGAAATTGATCGTATAACAGTTAGAATCTTTGTTTATGCAAAAAAACCGGCAAATGTTTTACTTGTTACATAAAAATGATTTTAAACCTACGACTAATATATTAAATTCACATCAGGTACTTCGATACCATAATTGGAATTGTTTTATTGAATCAGCGATAGTTTGATTATTTTCGAGTTATCGTTATCGGAGAAATACCTGTTAGTTTAGTACTGTTCGTATCAATTTTGATAGCAACACCAAGGTACGTGTTGAGACGCATACAATACTTTATCGGCTCATTCTGATTAATAAATTGTAGCGAAAATCATATTTGGGTACGACAAGAGGTCATGCATAGGTTGGCATAAATAAATTATAATTTACTGTGTAAATGTAGTTTTATAAACTTTATTTAACATAAATTATTTCTTACACATTTAGAACCACATATAATAACACGAAAATCATCATGGGATTTAAATTCATTATTAGCATTAATATGAACTTCTAAGTTAAGTTATTTGCGCCAGCTGCAGCATTGACAGACATACGCAAATCGACTCTAATGTGAGAGATTGAATATATTATATATATATATATTTTAATAAACTACATACATGTTTATAATTTCGATGTTCAGTTAAAACAGATAAGTTATATGATAAGGTGCACATGCTGAGCTAACAAAACATGGTAACGTATTAGCATGAGTCGTCACGGTGATGTCGTTACCCCCATGGCAACGGAAGTATGGGCCGGTCACGCACGAGCGCCGGAACCACGGGTATACGGTCTACCATTCGAACTATGACACACTGATCATTGGGGACTTGTTAACAGCTTTTAGTAGGACTGCTCGATATTTTTAATTATTGGTAGTAGTATATATATCACAGGCTTTCTTTTCAAATTTTATGTAACTTTGTGCCACCGTCAATGTTTAGTGATCGCCCTAGCGAAATAAGTACAATTACTTATACTCAAGCCCTTTGTTCCTATTGGGAAAGGCAGAGACTACCGATATCTACTTCGTGAGATCTCATATCTCTTCATTCATCACTCTTCTCAAACAAGCTCTTTTATTCTTTGTACTTTTTAAACTCGAAAACGACATGATAGTCCAGTGGGTAGAACACCCGCCCGAAAACAGAAGGGCGTGAGTTCCAATCCTGGGTCGGGCCTACACCAATCTGTCTTTTCTAAAGTCATATGTGTGGTTAATTTATCATGGATGTTAACGGTGAGGGAAAACATCGTGAGGAAACCCACATGGCTGAGTTGTACTTAGTCATGTGACAGTGTATTCATACAAAACGGCGATAGGCCTGCCCCCTATCACGTGAGTACACTGTCTAAGCAAAACGTGGGTACCTTCTCTGGACACTAGATGGCGCTGCCATGTGAGTTCAGATGTACTGGTACCTCTGCCAACCCCTTCGGGGATAAACGGCGTGAACGTTTATGTATTATTATGTTATGTTTTTTTAAACTCCTGCCTTTAGACGTATGTTTAGGCTCCGATAAGGTCAAATCTGGTTTTAGTTTAGGCTTTTCGAATAAACATTTATAAGCGGTCACAAACGCACACCAGGTGACTAATTATTTCGTAATTATTTGTTGTTTCGTAATCGTTTGACTGCAATGTTTTATATCTTGTCACATTATAATTTGTGTTTTCTCGTGGATTACGTCTGTTTTTATATGTCATTGACGACTTTCATAGCAATTTGCTGTTGACAATCGATATTACTTAGTGTGACATACATATTGAGTAATTATTTGTTTATGTATTACATTGTGAGCACATCAAATAATATAATACAGTTCGTTGCTATCGTCTACATATAACTCAGAACTTTTTAACCGTCAATAGAAGTAATAAAACTATAATTGCTTTTAATAGTATTCCCATCTTTGGGTCACATAAATATGGGCTGCGATTAAGCCGCGATCAGGATAGCATTACCCTATATCTCTTCGTGGATGTCTAACGAGTTACGAGGCGATTGAGGGTACGGGGCATTTAGCGGTTGATGAGCGATGTTTTTTTCATCACATCGCTGATATTCAATTTCAGAAAAGAAGTTAGCGATTTATGATTTCGCCTTGCCCTGTTTCGGATTTGTACTTCCAGTCGTTAAATTTTAAAACATGCTGTATATATGCTGTAATATTAAAATGAAAACTGAACATCTAAATTATAAATATATGTGAATAATAATATCAGTGGAAGACGATCACGGAGGAAATATTCAAATGAAAGACGTAATTCTGAAAAATAGATAAAATTTAAACAGCAAAACAGAATAATAAAAACCAGTCTTCGAGTTCGACATAAAAAGATCGAAAATTACCAAAATAAAACTATTTTGCTCCGGGATGTGAATATGATAAAAATTAGTTTTTGTAGAGAATTTGGATCGATATGCTTGATATTATGTTTATAGGAAGCAATTCAATGTCACGTGATGTTCAGAATTCAACAGCAACCGTTTATAGCTTTTTAATGAGCTTGTGACCGGACCACCATGCAACGGAGATCGATAACCAACATAAAACATACTGCATCTCGTTGTTTCATTAATATTAAAATAGTTCCAAATTATTCCACAGTTCGTTAAACATAAATGATAAATGAGTGGCTTTTTTAATTATACTCTGATGGAATGGATGAACGAATAACGAAGCTTCCATAAAATCTATGAAATCCTAGACTTCTTATTACTAGCAATGAAACGCTTATTTGTGTGTAACGATTACTTTTTAGCATGACTTGCCGTTCAGAGTTTTACGATGTAAATAAACGCTTAGTAATCTCAGCTGTTACTGATGATGGAAATCTGAGAAACCTCCGTTTTAAATGTCAGATTCAACACTGCTGAAAAATTTATAGTATTTTAAACTGGGCTACTTGATTTTGATGACTTGGGTCTAGTGCTTGTAGTTTTGACAATCACCTTGTGTAATGAAGTCTATTGATGATTGAAAGTGTCCGTTTTATATATAGCATCCCAACTTTAATCGTAATTTGTATGATAGAACTTGTAACTATTAGTCGCTGATACTAAAATGTTTAGTTTTGTAGTTTTATTTATTTTCTTGGATTGAGTCCTTACCTTACGGTTACCATAGACCAATAAAACACAGTAGACCAAGTGTGCGGAACACCCGTTCGGCGCACTTTCATAGTCAACCGTGGCCCTTACGTACATTATAAAATACTAATGCCACCAAAGTGCACCATCGATTGACAACTAGATCTTTCAAATATGCACTAGCAGCTCAATTTGGCGTCTTGTTCTCTAATTTGTTTGTATTCTCTATTGCTAATCTGGACTTTCATTCGCTTTATGCCTTAAATAGAAACCTACTTCTTAATTGCGTAGGTACAACCCAACCCCTTTTTTTCGAAGAATAGGTCCCTCTGTCGCACATTATTGATACTACATACTACTACTCTCACATATACTCACGGCCATAAATCATAAAAAGGGGTAGCCAGAGCTTTAGAGCTAGAAACTCCTTAGCCACATTTGGAAGTTGACAGGGGACAAGATGGTAGAAATAAAGTATCGTTGGTGATGGTCTCCAACCGCATCGCCCAAGAACCAATTAAGGCGCCGTTGGTTCAGCGAAAAATATCATCTCAGGGGGTGCTGCCCCCCCGCGGGCGCGGGGAAGCGCCTGCGCGCCGATCGAGCCGCCCCGTCTCCCCGACGCGACGCCGCGTGCGCGCGTTTTAAAAACATACAGTAGGGTAAGCAATACAGTTATTGTCAACTCGAAAGTTTTAGCCACTCGCAAATATTTTCTATGGTATGGGTTCGGACATTTGTTTATGATTATTTACATTTTCTTTCTAAAATATTTACGAGTGGTTATAACAGTCAGGGTGACGAAAACTGTATCGCTTACCCTAGGTTATATAATAATAGTTTCTACCATGGCCGTTTACAATATAAAATGTAATGATACGATAGATTTGTCTACCCCTTTCAGTTTATACAAAATTATTACAGTGATAATTTCATAACTTTTGCCGTGTCGTGTCGGCTTAGAATAACACTACCCCTTGATCGTAAGAGGCGACTAAGGGTATAGTCACCGAAATCATATATTATTACCATCTTTTCCCAAATCAACTTCCAAAAGTAGCTGAGGAATTTCTCATTCCAAAGCTCTGGCTATCCCGTTAAGGGATTTATAGCCGTGAGTGTATGTATGTATATAATTTTATGTTTACACCTGTAACTATTTAATATTATTAATTGAAATTAGAAGTTACTTTAACGGTTTGGTTCTTTTTCCCATTCCTAATAAATTAAACAATAAAATATTAAAATGAGTGCAATCTATGAATTGAATGAATTCTTTTATATTTGCTAATGCTAACCGTACGCACGGTCACTCTCACGCCTACATTGACGCGCATCGTATACAGATAGGTCACTGGCACACTAACGGCGCCGCACGCGCGTATATTGTAAGATCTGAAACACAAGGCGCGCGCGACATAGGTCCATCCCCTAAAGCAGCTCGCCGAGCACTGAACGGGCGGCGGGCGGCGCTCGGGCACGTGTAGGACTGCGAATATCGATGTTTTTAAAATATTTGTTTTATTTAATTTATTAAAAAAGAAAACTAATCGCCAATTATTATTAGAAATACAAATGCGCAAATTATGATGCAAGTTATATGTAAGTAGGTAAAATAAATAAAATATAAAACCATTTTAAAGAGTGTAATTAGAGGTACGTTGGCGATTTTTTTCTATCGAGCGAAAATGTATTAAACATGTTTCGAATCGCCAATTTCACAGCAGAAAAGCCTCAAGATTTTGATGTATTTTTTTCAAAACCATATTGTTATAAACATACGCATTATAATGTTTCAAAAACTCTGTTCGCTGGACTAACGGCACCTTAAAAAAACATTACATAACATAAACGTTCACGCGAATATCCCCGAAGGGGTTGGCAGAGGTACTAATACTTCTGAACATCACGTGACTTTTGTAACCTGGTGTTCAGAGTACCCACGTTTTGCATGGACAGTGTACTCACGTTTGCCCCCTATTAATTAAAAAAACTCATACCCTTAGTCGCCTCTTACGACACCCGTGCGTAGAGAGGGGTAGTGACATTCTAAACCGGCATTACTCGGCATATTATTGATACTATTGGGTACTTTTCCAGTAATTTCCGTAGACAGCTTGATTAGAAGTTGAATAATGGTCCGCGAAGATCGTATTCTCAATAACTTTATAATGAATATGAAAGTTATGATCTGTTGCTTTCTCTTTGATGTTTTAATAATTCGAGTTGTTATGAAGTAAAGGAACTCTTATTTTGTTACTTATGCCATATGTGGTGATAATCTTTTGACATACAGTACATTTCATTGAGCAATTGTACAGTAAAAACATATTTCTGAGATGCGAAACACATATGATCAAAAAAAGTAAATTCAGGTCATGAATATCTTGTTTGGTGATAAAGGACCGGACGGTTTCGGCACTTTTTGTAGTCTTCCTGCTTGAAGATGACTGTTAACGGTGAAAGTCCGCGAGCTTTTTCTTACTGGTTGAGTTACACATGCATAAGATTAAAACTAAAGATTAGTACAGTATTGTTTAAGAGGTGGAAATAGGAATAGTGGTAGGAAACGAGGTTGATCATGAGTTCCAGATTTACTTACTAGTTTACGAAGTATGATTTAGAATACTAACTAGAAAATTAGAGGTTCATAGATACCTATTTATAAATTCTCATAATAAATGATAAAAATCAACGCAGCTGCTATGGTAAAGTGAATTGACTTTGATTAGGTCTACTTAATTGGGGCTTAATGCTAACTTCAAGTTTTATCGAGTTAATTACTTAACTTAAATGTTTCGTATTAAAGGTTTTCGATTGTATGAAATTCGATCCCAGTAAATATATAGTATTACTATTTAAACTCGCACCGGTATCATGAGAACAGGCTGAGTATAAGTGCGCGAAGAAATCGGATAGGGCTATTCTAAGCCGACTGACATCGCGCAGCAAAGTGTGTATTACACGATATGATTTGATGGTGGAGAGTGTAGGGTAGCAAATGATATTGTGATAAGCTAACTTAGATATAGCTTACTACTCTACTCGTTAACTGGTTTCTTCTTTTTTGACCATGTCGTGTAATACCCACTTAAGGCGCCGTTGGTTCAGCGAAAATATCATCTCAGGGGGTGCTGCCCCCGCGGGCGCGGGGAAGCGCTTGCGCGCCGATCGGGCGGCCGTCTCACCGACGCGACGCAGTGCGCGCGTTTTAAAAACATACAGTAGGGTAACTGGGTAAGCAATACAGTTTTTGTCAACTCGACAGTTTTAGCCACTCACAAATATTTTCTATGGTATGGATTCGGACATTTGTTTATTACATTATCTATTTATTTTTTCTAAAATATTTGCGAGTGGCTATAACAGTCAGGGTTACGAAAACTGTATCGCTTACCCAAGGTTATCAAATTCAAAAATTGTTTCTACCATAGCCGTTTACAATATAAAATGTAATGATAGGATAGATTTGTCTACCCCTGTCAGTTTATACGAAATTATTACAGTGTTAATTTCATAATTTTTGCCGTGTCGTGTCGGCTTAGAATAACACTACCCCATTTCTACCCGTGATCGTAAGAGACGACTTAGGGTTTAGAGGATTTTTAAGTGATTTTTGGGCGATGTGGTTGGAGAATCGTCAACGAAATCATTTATTATTACAATCTTTTCCCCAATCAACTTCCAAAAGTGGCTGAGGAATTTCTCATTCCAAAGCTCTGGCTATCCCGTTAAGGGATTCACAGCCGTGAGTATATGTATGTAATTGTCAGTTTACACCTGTAACTAGGTATTTAATATTATTCATTGAAATTAGAAGTTACTTTAACGATTTTGTTCTTTTTCCCACTCCTAATAAATTAAACAATAATAATAAAATATAAAAATGAGTGAAATCTATAATTTGAATGAATTCTTTTATATTTGCTAATGCTAACCGTACGCACAGTCACTCTCACGCCTACATTGACGCGCATCGTATACAGATAGATCATTCGCACACTAACGGCGCCGCACGCGCGTAAATTGTGAGATCTGTAACTCAAGCGCGCGCGACACAGGTCCATCCCCTAAGGCAGCTCGAAGAGCTCTGATCGAGCGGCGGGCGGCGCTCGGGCACGAGTAGGACCGTGATTATCGATGTTTTTAAAATATTTGTTTTATTGAATTTATTAAAAAAGAAAAATAATCGCCAATTATTATTAGAAATACAAATGTACAAATTATGATGTAAGTTATATGAAAGTAGGTAAAATAAATAACATGTAAAACCATTTTAAAGAGTGTAATTAGAGGTATGTTGGCGATTTTTTTCTATCGAGCGAAAATTTATTAATCATGTTTCGAATCGCCAATTTCACTGCCGAAAAGCCTCAAGATTTCGATGTATTTTTTTCAAAACCGTATTATTATAAACATACGCATAATAAAGTTTCAAAAACCCTGTTCGCTAGACTAACGGCACCTTAACTGCACACTACAAAGTGTATCAGTTTTTGCATGAATACGTTGAATACTACAATTACGATTTACAACATACCGCTCTGTCCTCATTCTCTTCATCACTCAAAGATTAGTGACCTTTATTGAAAAAAATATTATTTACGCATATAGGAATCTTTTTTAGAACCCTACAGTAACATTACTCAGTTATAAGCTACTAGTGGTCCGCCCCGGCTTCGCACGGATGATGTTAAATATTTTTTACTGCTTACCCTCTACGATATTTAGCGTGATGATATATAACCTATGTCCTTTTCCTGGTTCTAAGCTACCTCTCCAACAATTTTCAGCCAGATCGGTTCTTCATCGGTGTGGATGGTAATGTTAGTAGAGGACGACCACGGAGAACACACTTGGACCAAATTGAGAGTGTGCTCAAAAAGGCTGGCGTCCGAAGTATGAAGAATAAAAGAGCATGTATGAAAAGATTGATGGATGTTAACGAAGCTAGAGAGATTTGTCAGGATCGTACGAAGTGGCGATCAATAGTCTCTGCCTACCCCAATGGGAACTAATGGCGTGAGTATATGTATGTATGTATGTATGTATCGGTTCATCTGTTTTCGAGTTATAAATAGTGTAACTAACACGACTTTCTTTTATATATATAGATAACTATACCAATGTCAATGATATCAAGAATTTGAGAAAATCAAGACTATACACACATTTATAATAAATCCTCAAACATAGAAGATAAAGTAGACAAGTTATAGCAGGTCTCCAATATTTCTATGTAACCTAATATCGATCCCACTTGCTAGGTTTCCGTGCCGACGTCACGGTACATGCGTTGTCGGGCTCCAATGTAAACCACGTCATTCTAATATTAATATTTAATTAATTACGTTAAGTTATAATTATTTGATATTGCAACAATATTATCTGAATAATAAAAATTACATAATTAGCTCAATAGGTAGAGCCCTGTGTTCCTAAATCCTGATATTTCCGTATATTCTCAAATCGTATTTGTAGTTAATTTATTAATATATATACATATGCTCACGGCTATATTTCCCTAGAAGGGGTACCCGAGCTAAGGAATTATAAATTCCTCAGCCACTTTTGGAAGTTGAGTGGGGAAAAGATGGTAAAAATAAAGGTTTTTGGTGATGGGTCTCCAACCGCATCGCCCAAAAATCCAATAAAAAGCCCCAATACCCTTAGTCGCCTCTTACGACACCCGTGGGTAGAAAGGGGTAGCGACATTCTAAGCCGGCACTACACGGCACTACTTAATTTATTAATGTGCCTCACATGTGCCTTCACTAGGAAGGATAGTGAATGAAAACAGCGTGAGAAAACCAGCATGACCATATAATACATAGTCATGAGACAGTTCAAGCAAAAGTATATATTCTAAACACCAGCCCCCGTAGCATGACGCATGTAAGAGCAAGTATGTCAAGTGAGGAGTGAGATACTGTAACTTTAGAAACGACTCTTTACACGTGTGAAAATAATTATTTTGTTAAGGAGATCAATAAATATATATATAGAATACTAAATATACACCATATTAGTGCTCCACATAACTAGTAATCACCAAGATGTCTTGGAGGCTTTACAAATACCGTTAATTCAATAGGCTCGTGTGGATTAACCCAGTCGTGCGTAACGGGATGATCCTGTATTAAGACTTTATGCATGTTCACCGTTACTGAAGTATTGATTCTGCATTTGTGTCGGCAATCGTATTGAAAAGTGAATATATGAAGCACTAAAGTTCGTCTGATATTGCCTCTCTTTATAACCCAGTATGAGCTGTTATAATCTTTAAACACCGGAATCAAAGATTCTTCAGTCACATTTGGAAATTAAGGAATATCTAATAATAAACCCTCCGACCCTTTATTTGCTTAGTATGTCCCCCACGGGAAACAATAGGGTTGTGCTATTACCGGACACTTCAGGCCAACCAATTCAATCTATCACGTCATCAGCTCCATTACCATATGTTTATATCAGTCTGCAACGCAATTACGCTGTGACGTCACGCCGGGACGGAGGGGTACAAAATGGTACAATTGATACGGCCATGGCATGTACCCTTCGCATTTGCTTGTTAACCTGCAGTATACCGATGCGCATTGACCCGGTTGACTCTTGGATTAATAGGATCGCTAAACAATTAGATGAAATGGACTTCGATTTTTTATAAATTGATTGTTGTGTATTCGCAAATTTTTGGGTGTTAAAGAAGTGTAATGTTTAGGTACTTCATAAATAATTGCATCATATACCTATCACTTATATCTCCCAATACAATAAAGTAAACTGAATTTGCACTGTACCGAGGTCAAAACTGTACATTGAAGAAAAATTTAAAAACCGGTGGAATATGTTGAATTTTCGATACTGAAGCCAAATTTGCGCTTTTTGAAAAAAATGTCTGTTTGTCTGTCTGTCTGTATGTTCGGTCATCACGTTAATTCTACCAGACGGATCTTGATCAAAGTTGGTGTGAATGTAGCTTATACACCTGGCCAACATATAGGATATCATTTATCCCGACTTTCGCAAGGGTTCCTACAAGAACATAAAAAAACTTTTATATGGCTCCCCATATATACACGATTCATTTTTTCATCGAACGACTTTATCAGACTCTTTATTAATAGTCTTTTTGGAAAAATAAGGGTTTCATCCATTTTCATTTCATTTAATTGTTTGTCAATAGTATGACTACTAGATGTATAGCTTATCAAAATTTTGAAGTTGATTCGTTGTGTAGCGATGTACCGTTCGGCTTATACTAATCGAACGGAAGACCCAGGTTCGAATCTCAGGCATGGCAATCTTTTTGCGATTTTTTTTTTGCTTCACTATTCCTTCTCTTTCACATTCAACTATGCGAATGTGTACAAATAAAGATAATTGAAAGTAAATTGTATAAATTTTGCGTATTCATTTGGTAGGTTTGAGAATATGTTTATAACTTTTTTATTAACTATTTTTAAACTAATATTCTGATAGATGTATTGTGCTAAACTTACGCATAAATCAATATTCTGTTTAAGCCTCAGAATGCATAGTTAGTAAATAATAGCACATATCTCAATTTAAATTTAGTACCGCCATCTATTGACCGATGACTGATTGGCTGCAATCTCTCACATATCACCAACAGTCAGTGTAGGGGGCAGCACCGGGTCGCCAAACTGCTATCCATACTTACTAAAGATATTCTCATAGATCATAGAAACTTGGTACAAAATGGTTTGTTTCATGATCCTTATGAACAATTAAAAAGGTTTTTTGGAACTCACCCCCTAAGGGATTGAAATATAGTATACAGATTTTTTATCTATAAATATACTGTATCTAGAAGTTTGAAACTTGATGCGATTGACTGATATAACCACTACGAAAAGCAATATATGAAATTTATCCATCAATCAATCATGAGTATATACTAACGGCTATAAATCAAAAAAAAGGGTAGCCACAGCTTCAGAGATAGTAATTCTTTATCCACTTTTGGAAGTTGAATAGGGAAAAGGTAGTCAACTGGGTCTCCAACTGCATCGCCCAATAATCACTTAAAAAGTCTCAATGTTCTTTATATCTATTAAAACGCCCACGGGAATATTAATATAAAAAACAGAAGTTAAGATAGTGTTTTGGTATTTTGGATGTAAACCGGATGCAAAAAATGTAGTCCACGCGGACGTAGTCGCGGGCAAAAAGCTAGTATTCAATAAAAGTTTTTTAACCGAATTTTAAAATTGGTTAATTAATTTCATGTAAGGTAAAGTTTACTGCATCGATAATAAATGAAAACATAAAGCATACTTATAAATAAAAGATGTTATTAAAGGAAAGAAAAATTTCGACACTGGCGGGGTTCGAACCCGCGACCTTCGGGTATACGCCCCCGGATGTAATAACATCTTTTATTTATGAGTAATAATCCCCACATGAGGAATTCATGTCAAAAAACATTAAATTATATAAAGCATACTTTTTATACGAGGGCGGGTCAATAAGTCCGTGACTTTTTGAATTTCTTACCTCTTTACTGAAACAGCAACACTGCTCCTGTGAACAGGCATCTGTTTGTTGACTCCTGTCTAAATTTTAACTTGCTGCGTCAGTTAGTTTGTGTTTGACAGCTATTTTTATCAGACTACTCACAAATTTGAGGAGAAAATGGAAAAAAGTGAATTTTGTGTGCTTATTAAGTATTATTTCTTGCGAAAAAAAATCATTACCGAGACCAAGGCTAAGCTTGATCAATACTCGTGGACGCCCAGTTGAGGTCTCTACACCCGAAACAATAGAAAAAATTCACGATACAGTGTTGGCCGACCGAAGATTGAAAGTGCGTGAGATTGTGGAAGCCGTAGAGATCTCGCATGGCTCAGTGGTTTCAATTTTAGATGATCACTTGGGCATGAGAAAGCTTTCCGCAAGATGGGTGCCACGTTTGCTCACAGTCGACCACAAAAGCAATCGTGTAACAACTTCACAGGAAGGTTTGGCGTTGTTTAATCGCAATGTGTAGGAGTTTTTGCGCCGTTTTGTAAGCGTGGAAGTAACATGGATCCATCACAACACACCAGAGAGCAAACAACAGTCAAAACAGTGGGTTTCTAAGGGCGAATCGGCGCCAAAGAAGGCCACGGTGGGTTTGTCAGCCAATAAAGTTTTGGCGACTGTTTTTTGGGATGCACGCGGGATAATCCACATTGACTACCTACAAAAGGGAAGAACAATCAATGGGGATTATTATGCCAACTTATTGGACCGATTCAATGACGATTTGAAAAAAAACCGACCTCATTTGGCCAAGAAAAAAGTTCTTTTCCACCAAGACAATGCAAGGGTGCACACATGTGCAGTTGCCATGGCAAAAATCCGTGAATTGGGCTATGAATTGATCCCTCATCCGCCCTATTCTCCAGATTTGGCTCCGAGCGACTACTACTTGTTCCCAAACCTGAAGAAATGGCTAGGTGGAAAAAGATTTGACTCCAATGATGAAGTCATCTCGCAAACAAAGGCCTATTTTGAGGACCTCGACAAATCAATTTTTTTTTGGAAGGGATAAAAAAATTGGAGAAGCGTTGGACAAAGTGTATAGAGCTCAAGGGAGACTACGTTAAAAAATAAAATATTTTTTTTTATCAAAAAATCTGTGTTTTATTCCAAAAGTCACCGACTTATTGACCCGCCCTCGTATGTTATTAAAAGAATAAAACATTATATTGGCATATTTGTAAGTATGACAAAAATTACGGCTATATTTGTATGAATAAATTAGAATATATTTACAATCATTATTTATACCGGCTGACTAAGACTTAAAGTTAAAGAGCAAGAAAGATGAGTTGAGTTATCTAATCGCTCCGTTCCACTGTACATCACCGTTTGATAAACATCTTTCGAACCAATACTAGATATTTAATGTTGTATTATTATTTTTTTCATCCCACTCAGGTGTACTAAATAAAAACAACTACTTGTATTACCCAATACATTATAACAGCGGTTACATAAATCTGTTAGCGCGGAAGTGAGACCGTTCCATGTCGTCGGTCAACAGACTTATTGTTTTGCGATACCTATCTAGATTTGGTCGTGATTTGTAATAGAGCAAGAGTTAGTAAGAGCAAGTAGCTAAGAGTAACAAGAGCTTGCAAGAGAGCAAGACTGGATAAGACGACTATAGCATAACTAACCATTGAAAATTAGTCAAGTAAAGTGAAAAAGAATTAGGGTGTATTATATATCCTTTAAATAGTGGCGAAGCAATACCATAAAATAACATAACTATTTTCTGTCATGGATTTATAAACATAAACATAACATAAACATAAACGTTCACGCCGAATATCCCCGGAGGGGTTGGCAGAGGTACTAATACTTCTGAACATCACGTGACTTTGTCACCTGGTGTTCAGAGTACCCACGTTTTGCATGGACAGTGTACTCACGTGATAGGGGGCAGGCCTATCGCCGTTTTGTACGAATACACTGTCACATGACTAAGTACAACTCAGCCATGTGGGTTTCCTCACGATGTTTTCCCTCACCGTTAACAACCATGATAAATTAACCACACATATGTCTTAAGAAAAGACAAATTGGTGTAGGCCCGATCCAGGATTTGAACACTAGTCGTTTGCACGATAACCGAGTGTTCTACCCACTGGGCTATCACGGTTGCTTTGTGGTTTGCTTTGCTCTATGGATTTATAGAACGGTGAAATGTAAGAAACGATTAAGCGTTTAAGAAGTTACATATACATACATACATACATATACTCACGGCTCCTAAGAAGTTGTATATACCATCACTAGTTAACCCTTGGGACACTATTTCTTAATTAAAATATTTATGGCTTTTTTGTTACAGATATTTTGTGGTTTATTTTTCCGGAAAACTAATAAGATATAATTTAGATAGATTTTCTACCTTTCAGTCATTTTAGAGCTGTTTACGTTACACACATGACATGCAATTGCAGTAATACACTTTTCAATTATATTTTTTGTACATGCTATGTGGAGGTTTCATGCTGTTGATGTGAGTAACTCTTCATAATTAAATAGTCTCGTTTGTGTAGTGTAAAAATATCTTACAGTTTACACTAAGAACGTTTAACAAATATATTTGTCATTCAGAAGTTGTACAATACTAATAATTTTAGTTAAATTTTTGACCCATCACCAATAAACTTTATTTTACAATCTTTTTCTCACTGAAGTTCCTGAGGATTTTCATATACTAAAGCCCTGGCTACCCCTTCTAGGGATTTATAGCCGTGAGTATATGTATGTATGTTCGTGCAATGGTTAAAAATATTAAAATTATTTCATAAGTGAATATTAAATATGTCTAATTCTAAGTAAAAAAATAGGAGCATTAGGTACTATGCTCCTATTATACTATTTAAAAAAGATCATATATAGCGTTTTAATTAAATAAATTTCATAATAGACCTATAATTTTACAAGAAAATTTAGCATTACACATCCCACCTATTGACTAGTTAAAATCACTAAGCCTAATGATGAAACCATTAATAATTTCATTACATACTAGTCTAAATTGTATTTTACGATAAGATGAAAATAAGCTAGCTCAAATTATAGGCTTATTACAACTGTCATACATTTACATATTGAAGCAACGATTCTGTTAAACTTTCATTTAAATTGTGCTCTTACAATGTTGAACCAAATTATTTTAGTACCGGTTCCAAGACCGTTGCTCTTAGCTTTGATAAGACCTGCAGTTTATATCTGGATTTATTAGATATTATAAATAACATATCTTACACGCTGGCTGTTATAGAAAAATTGGTAGGCGGTTCGAGTGGTAATAAGGTTGAATGCAAATAAGGCCACGTTGTGTCTTCACGGCTCACATATGTTCCACCCAACCGAAGGGCTTGAGCCTGCCCTTAACAGAGTGATAAAACTTAGAAAAAAAACATTATAGCTCTGTAGAAAAAAACTCGTCATTGCACCAAATAAATATTTGCAAAAATACAGCTTTACAAAACAAACTTACTATGTGCGGTCTTATCTCTGAAAATATAATTAAATTGTATACACGTTAGCTATTGATTTAAAGTTCAAAAAAATATATTTGATTACAACTAGCTAGCAACCGGTGTTAGCTTTTACCCAAAAATGCATTATATGTGTTCTGTTATTTACATAGGAAGAAAATTACTATGGATCCGCCTCGGCCTGGGGCTGGTAAGAGTAGCAAGCCTTTTTCTTACCTTAGTACAGAGCCTTTGAAACCTTTCGGCAAATTGATTCCAATATTTGTCTTAATGTAAAAGATACAACAACTTACTTCCCAATAAGACTTATTACTTATTTGGCACAAGTATTGAGTGGATGTCATTTCATACAATTCCTACTATAACTCACTAGTCTAAATCCTTATATGTATAGTAAAAAGTGTTTATATTCCGAACAGTTAAGTTCTTATCGCGAATAGTAAAAAGAAAACATACACGTTTCTATACAAAACGAGGCGCTAAAAATACAAGAATGATTTAGTGCTTGTATACTTCATTAGAACAAACTCTGCAAAAATGTATATGACTCTCTAAAGAAATATGACGTATCATCTCACCATCCTAATTGCTATATTCTCTTCACTGTGTGTGATTCACTCTAGTGGGGGCGTCAGTATTCAAACCTGTTTGTTGGTGCTTAATGTTGGTCAAATCGTGACCGCAAATCTGGGGACAAAGGCCTTGGCAATGAAATCTTTCATACAGTTCTGTCATTTTAACGTATTTAAACCTATAATTTTTAATGCGCACTGATTACTTTTGCTTCTCTATTTTGAACCCGATTGGTTATGCCTTTACCGGGTTACGTATAACAATATTTCTGTTTGAATCCGACAGCCTTCCAATCTATTTCATGCATGACCGCTTCTTTCGGAAGATTAATATTGCCGCTTTTGGCAATTGCTTACGAAATTCAAAAATTGAACTCTGTAACTAAAGATACGGCTTCATGTATTGACCAAACAACGAAAGAACTTTCTAGATATCGCGGCGATCCGATCGAAGATACATTAGGGTATACATTAGGTTTTACGTCATTCGGTGGTAGAACAAAAGAGTATTGCAATTTCATTAATGATAATTGAGATTACAGTGACGAATATAGACAGGTGTTGTTATTAACACGTATATGACGGTAGCAGTGGATGCGGTTGCAGTGAGTAGCAGCGATATAGTGTGGTCGGAGTGGCAGCGCCCGCCTCGTCGCATTCACTCATTGAGGCAAACGACGGGCGACCGCGGCCGGTTAGCCTGCTTGTTCACCAAGCTGCCAGTACGCCAGCCGCTATCTTGTTCACCAAACGTTCGTACCATGCTCACTCTACCGCGATATACAACTACAACAGTTTTTTCTTTCGTGTTTACTTTTTAACTCGTGTTTTATGTGGACGTTCAACTTAAAAAGTGTGTCAGTTACGTTGTGCGATATTTGGAGTTCCATTTGAATCTAGGTAAGCGATTTGGATATTATATTCGATCCGAAAACAAAAGAATTCGCTAGGTGACTTCGATGATTTCTGATAAGATAAGGCGAAGTAACAGACTGATAAGAATTATTATTTTCAGGTGAGCTGTACCTTTCGGATATTTGCTTTTGTTCTGTTAGATTAAATTTGAAGTTAGATTGGTTAAAGTTAGATTTTCCGCTTGGTGAAATAAAATGTTCCGCACTGAAACATTTGTAGATGTCACGTGAAAGAGACGAGGCCGCGTCATAGTTGTCTGAGAGGAGGCTTTGCGAGGAAACTGAACGTCAATCGTGATAGTTATCCTCTGCTCGGCTCCACATTATTTACTGCATTTGTCGAATAGCGCCGCGTGACTCACGCCTCGAGGTCACAATTTGCAACAATTTTTACACAGATGTTTTCTCGAATTCAGTTTTATAAATTATGTAGCAGTTAGACTTTCAACGAAACTTTCTCTAAAATAAACATATTTATTTGATATATCATGATCAAGCAATCCATGGTTAGCCCAAAAAGGAATTAAGTTACTTTAATTATTGCAACCTATGAGATACTAACTCGAAGGTATATTTAATTCTAAAATCAAAATGTAAAGAACTTCCCACAGAGCAAGTAGCCAAAATAATCAAAATTAGGTTATTTAAAAAAATATTGAAGGACAAATGTACCTAATCGTACTTAAAAATATGGTACAACAGCAAAAGATACGCGGTAGCATAATGAAATAGAAACCTATTGATCTAAGACGCCGCTCCCTTCTAAAGTTACCAGGTCAACCCTATGTATGCTAAAGTATATCTATTGTTGGTATCCCCGCACCGTGTCGTCGCATACGAGTACTACCATTTCTTAATGTCGACAGGTCATCGACCTGGTTTGTGGAAGCCTCCAAACGTGCACTTACTTAAATGGATTATAACCTTTTCATTGCCAAAAATGGGACACCTCTTTGTTGGCGTCTTTAGCTAGTCGACTTGTCTCTAGTTGTGGTAATCTAAGAAATTTGTTGTTGGTTTAACATTCAGTTAAAGATTTCTTAACATAAACCCATCGTGACATTGCTGTGATAAGAAGAAGGTATTAATAAATATTAAATAGCTAGAAACAGCTTCATGGCTTCTCAACGATGTCTATAAGTTCCTAGAAACAATGACTTTTAAAAAGGTTTTTATGTTCTAAATTGTACTTTAAAAATGTATCAACAGATATAAAATCATGTGAAAATACAAATTAGCATAATCATGCAATATCTTACAAGATAATTACAAAATACACGAAACTTATTGCAATTAGGCCAGTGTTCTATTGTTCAGCGTTTGAAAGTTTTCGCAATGCAATTTATTTAGAGCATTAATGTTAGCCTTAATGCCAACCGTATCCACTGCAATTGCTGCTCTTTTTGACGAGAAATAAGACAACTTTATAGGGAAATGTACTGTCTAGGGATAACAAACGATTACATGCCATGCTAGCGATGCTAATTGTTTAATATTAAATTACAAATGATTACCGAAATATTATTGTACTTGATCCATAAAAAATCGAAAACGCAACGGAAAACAGGGCATTATTCGTAAAATTCCCTGCATCGAACAAGTTGAGATAATTGTGTTTAATGTACCCGAATGTTAATAATGGGAAACAATTATCGAACTAAACTAGAATCTAGATACAATAAAATCAAAACTATGGTAATCACCGGCATCCGCTTTTAACACGTGATTATATTACCCGTCGTTGGTATGGTTTCACTTTAATCATAATATATGATTGTACATTTACAATTGCTGTAATGTGCTGCGCTGGATCGTGTAATCTTCGCAGAAAAGATTTCCTTTCTGATGTCAATATACATATATACATATTGACATCAGAAGGCATTTTACGTTTCAGTTTTGATATTGTTGGTATTACCCATCACGTTTTGCTATTTGCATCATTTCACACAGTAGTTACTAGTTACCCTACGAGATCAGAAAATCTGGTTTACTAGGTACTTACCTTTTAAAATTACAGAGCAACGTATATCCGGTCTCTCATCTCAGTCCAACGCGCAGTTGTAAATATTTATGGGCAAAAATTATAGTAAGTATAATAATGAGCTGTATCTTAAACGTTTAGCTAATGTTTAGGTTCATAAGACTGGCATCATTTGACTAAGTCTATCCGATGTAATTCATATACAGTAAAACCCGCTTAAGACGATTTCTCAGGGACCCCACCATAAACGCGTCTTAAGCGGGAAAGGCAAAATAAAACGAACGTACGACATATTATGTACTTTTTTCATAATATTTGAAATTATGTACATTCAATACATTATTTAAAATAATCACTTATTTCGGTTTGTCAGAATTTCAACTTAATTAAACTGTTGCAGTGCGCCTTCACTTTCATCCAAAGTCAAGACGCACAAAGTGTCTTAAATCTAGCTGATAATGCCTTAGGCGCTTTCTCGCATATTATGGGGCCACTTATGGGCAGATTTAAAGCTCGTGCTTGATAAAGCCATTCTACCAAAACTATTTCCAATTTATCAAACTTTCCTACCGTTTGCTTTTTACTCTGCACACCTCCCAATCTTTATGTTTCTTTAATTTCTTTTCTATTCTTTAAAATGGTAGGTAACGTAGAAATAGGTATTGATGCTCAGCAGCTAACTGAGTTTTATTCGTTGTTTGTGACTTTTCATCGCAAACTCTCAATACATATTTTACTATACTTACTATACCTTTTTTTTTAAGTGACACTGCCTTTCGCGTAATTGTAGTCATATTGTAACGAATAAATGATGCACTATTGCAAAACAATCAAAGGGTACGCGCGACAAGTCAAGAAATGACGATCAGGAAGGCGTATTAAACGGGAAGACAAATCGTATTAAGCGTGATCGTATTAAACGGGTTTTACTGTACTTCAAATGTTGTTATATGTTAAAAATTATAAAACCAATCTTGTATGCCTCGTTTGAAAATGACGTAAACCGTGCACATCATGAAATCATGAATAATCATGATTAATGAAGTTTTTCATTGTGTTTGCATAATTTGGATCAAGTCATTTCTTTTGTGCGTTAGCCGCTGAAGCGCGTAATGTTAGTTTCTTTATGTCTGAAGTTTGTTTATGAATTCAAATTGCTTTTCTCATGTCATCTACGAGAAGTTGAAGGTAGAAGAGAAAGTTTGTCTGCATAGATATAAGCAAAAGTCCTCATGAAATTGCAATTAAGTTCAATGTTCCGTTATTTCTCAATAAGCGTTTAGTTCAGGCTCAACTAAGTTTCGTAGTGTGGTAACTAGTGTATGAAGCGTTTTATACAACTCCATTTCAATCCTTTCGCTTATAAAAGAGTAAAAGATGTTTTGTACAATATATATTTTAAAAGTAGCAAGGCATCACTTAAGTGGTAAAGTGGTAGTCTTTTGCACAGTAATAATATTGTTTTTCTCCTTGGTTATTGTCATTATACTTATTGCTAGTACTTATAGACAACTCTTTCAATGGTTTATGTAATATAGTATAATTGTGAACTGAGAATGCCGTTAATATACATAGGCAAGTCAATAAGTCAAAAAAACACTTTACACCATAGTGACCGAAGATCTCAAGATCAATTACAAACTATTATTGTACATCAATAATGGAATATTTTGTTCGCAAAAAGTTACAGCTAGAATAAGCATATAAGGCTTTGTTATTCTACTATCGCTCCAAAAGCTACACAGCTTTAGAATTGCACTTCCCCATTTCTTCCCTATGCTTTTGGGGTTTTTTAATCCATTTTTGGGCGATGCTGTTAATGACCCACCACCAATACAACAACCTTTATTGTACCATCTTTTCCCCACTGAACTTCCAAAAGTGACTGACGAATTTCTAATGGGAATGCTAGAGTTGCTATTGATGATCCGGAGAAGTAGCAATCTGTCGATATTCGATGGATAAGCACTTAACTCTATGATTGTAATAGCATTTTATTCGAACACCGTTTCTTAAATTTCAATCTGTTACTGGTCTATCACCGTGACTGTACCTACGAAAGAAGTGCAGTTACGAAATAGGCTGCTGTACTGTTCAATCGAAAACTGTTCCTTGATTAGATCTTGCAACTAGTAATCTGTTAAGTTGTAAAGGTTTATAAACGCAATTGAATCAGAATCTGAGGCGCCGGCACTTCGCACTAGTTGCGTTGATAACGCTTTTTTTTTACTTTCACCGTTTAGCGAAATTGCCTTTGACCGTTAGTTCTCTTGGTTTTTCTACTACCTTGATTTAGTTCCGCAATCATCAAGTTTGTAGACTATTATTAGGACATTTTAATGACTTGTGGTATGAATTACCAGGCCCAGTTAAGAACTCGAGCCCATTTGGATGGGTGATATGGATGCGGTAATATTTCCTCTGAAGTCTCAATATTGTCTTATGGCATGTTAACTTAAAAATAGTGTCAGTACGTAGTACTCTTCATATTTGTATGTCATTTCAGTATGCATCTCTTATTCAAAATCAATTCATTTAATTAAAAATGTTATAATGTAGCAGTTTTAGTTCTATCTTTATAAGATGATTATGATTTCTCGAAAGTTGCTTGAGTTGAGCTGTATTGTACTTCCCCTTGATTGTACTTATACGAGTATGGTGCTATACAAAGCATTTGAGTTCATATAAGATCTTAGAGTTAATTAGAGCTGACAATTACTTGGTTTCGGATGATATAACTAAAAACAATATTGGTACTGACTTATTTAATATTACTGGAAAGATTTCTCAGGAGTTGATATTATACCTACTGTTTAAAACCAGCAGAATCTAGATATACCCAATTATACTGTAAAGAAATTTCGTACATTCAATTCAAACTACAAGTCACGTTCTTATCATTTCATGATCAGAAAAAGTCCAGGTCGTTACTTAGCTTTCATTTTCTTGTTTGACTACTAAAACTAACTAGACTAGTTACTCAAAAGACACTTAGTCTAAATAAAAGAAAGTATATTCACGAAGTCTTTATCTTGCTTGTGGTATGTTTTTTCCCTCAAAAATGTACCGAGGAAGTAAAAAACATCTAAGTTGTGTAGCTCGATATCATCATCGCCTTGTCGAAATCCATCAGTATTATATAAATCCACCAAACCGTAACCGTAGTTCACGGTGTGTTACAGTTTTTTATATATTGTAATTGTTACATAATTTGGTACGAAAGTGATACGGCATGGTTTGTCTTGAAAGTGAGTTAATGTCATTCAGTTTTCCGTTTTTGCGGAATCACGGCTAATGATTTCAATTTTGAGCTCTTTTTATGTGTGTGTCAATGAAACTAGGTCGTATTACGGTATGCTTATGCGAAGTAATTGTTATTATGTCATTTAATTGTTTCATTAAAATGTATGTTATAATAACATGGACTCAATAGATTTCTTGATATTAAACTACTGTGTGACTAAAATAAAAGTGTCCATAAAATACAATATCTATTACCTACTCGAAATGGTCCTATTAAGTTGTTTTGTTAAATTTGTAATGCATTGGGCCTTCCTATAGAAATGCTATCAATCTGATAACTTATTGATTTGCCAAAATAAGTCTTCGATGTGTACCCGTCTGAGCGGAAATTGCACTTTATGTGGATTGATTTGTTGAGTAATTTTTAATTACGATAACAAACCTATTATTACCATCTTAATATAGATAACAGTATATTTAGTTATGATTTCATTTTTCGTTGTCGATGTCCCTGCGATATGATTACAGTTTTGCCACCAGGGTCATGTATGTGACTGTACAACAATCACCAATATTAAGTACACACCTTAAATATATCGTATGAATAGATGCAAGTTTCTGTGGAAATATGCACTGCTTTGTCACCTATTTCATTAATTTTCTAAATTTTATAAATTTTTTCCTATACTAGAATGGCCAACTGATAGTTAATTTTTATATGAACCATACTTTCCTCATTCTCTTTCTGTTTTAAGCCATGTGTTTATCACCTGCAGAAACCTGATCTATCAATACTAGGTACTTCTCACTTCTGACTATGTTTTATATTTGACAATTTTAAAACAATCTTGTAGCTTACTTTAATGGCATGAAATACGGGATCAATATAATATTTTGAAACCACAGTCTTTTAAACAATAATTCAGATGCTCTTATTTCATTATTTTAAATATAATACTCGTAAAAATCTCTTTATTGCACATTACAGTTACAGCGTTTTACAGATATTATGCTCTTGAGAAAAGTGCAATTGACGCTCTCACTTAAAAAAATATACATGCACACACTAACGCCATTACTTCCTTTTGAGGTGTACAGAGAAAACTCTTCCTAAACATTCATCATACTTTTCACCCATACCCAGTTTACCTTCCTATTTCGCCTCAATCTAAAACCCAAATTCTAACTCCAAACAACTTATTTCCAGGCACCATGGCTGTGGACAAGCAGCTGGTGTGGGCCCGGGACCCCAACGAGGGGTTCCTGCTGGCCCGCATCCAGGAGCTCATGGGTGAGGAAGCTGACGTGTTTCCAGTCGACAATAAATACCCCAAGAAGGTATGCAGCTTCGAAGATATATTCCCTGCTGGAGACCCCGCTAAGGATGTTGATGATAATTGTAAGTTGATTGGAATATAGTTTGTTTATAGCATATGGTTTTGTGACGTAAATCTCAAGAGGTGTTTTGAAAATTGTGTAGTGTTGTGTGATATTTTATCTGGAGTTCCCTTTAGGGTAGGGAGTTTCTTCAAGATGTTTAACCTACCCAAGCGATGTGGGTTACCTGGCCTAAGTCAAAGCATCGTTAGCTGTATATCTATGATCACTCCATCAAAGATATATCATGTATTTATAATTTTACTGAGTTCATTGGTGGTTCATCACAACCCATATATTTTATCTCTATTCATAAATTAGAGCCTACTAGAAAATGTTATATGTTCAAAGCCGAAAATGTTAATGGTCAAAGCCTACCATGCTGGCCTAGTACGTGTTCGCAGACTTTGATGACTATTTCTGCGAGAGTACTTCATACTAATTATTGTCGTTTATAATTAATCTCACTCTAGGGACTGCATCACTTAGCTTTGAATGAGTCACAAAAGAATACGAGCATAAGTATATTACACTCATTTGTTCGATTTAGGTACACACAATTAGCATCAACAAGATGAAATATTTCCAATTGTTAAACTTTTTTTTTGAGCAAAAGAACATTTATAACCGCATTTATCATAATAATTATCAGTACTATATTTAAGGCAAATATTTAACACGGCAACTGAAATCCTTTTTAGGCAACTTTCTATTAGGTCACAAAAAAACTAACTTTGCAGTGATTAAATATCTTAGCAACTATTAAACTATACAAGCAACAAAATGCTGGGATCAAAAAACTAAAAAAACGGCTGCTACTGTAAGGTATCAAATATATCAAGCGGGATCAGTGTAAAACTGATTAAGGTATTATAAAACCTAATGTGGCGACTAATTTTTCCGAGGGGATATCATACATTCTTCACTGGCAACTATTGGATTTCATTATAAAAATACACATCTGGCAGCGATTTTTAGGTAGCTTTAAAACTGAAAATGGGTATTATAATAATGTATTTGGATATCAGAATATTGCTTGCAGATTCGTAAATTCTTGAAAAGGCGACAAATGCGCTCGCTCGCTTTTCTATTTTTGTGACTATAATATTAAGTAAATTACATATTATGTGTATTGAAGTAAAAATAAAATAAATAAGGTTAGGCTAAAAGTTGCTTCACCCAGCCTAATGGGCAGATGCAATTAAGTTAGGGAAGGAAAACATAGAGGGGAAGGGGGGGCGAAGCCCCCCGCAATAAAAAACAATTAATCACCACAAACGTATTTGTGCTAGGTTAGGTTAGGGTTAGCTTGTGTCCCTTAGAGCGGAAATAGGCACCCCACGAAGCGGGGTGACGTCGACACGCTGATAGGTTAGGTTAAGTTGTGTAGGAGTAGGTTCACTTAAAGAGGAAAGGTTAATAAAATAGACCAAAAAAAGTTTTATAGCACGTCGCAATTTGGTTAATTTAGATCCCTACAAATGTAGCCAAAAGTATTTATTTAAGACCTTGGTCAAGTTTATAGACAACCCCATTTTAGAATTTATGAAAGCCAATTTTTACTTTTTTATCCGCCAATAATTTGTCGCCTTAGAAGAAATTCGATTGCCACAAAAGAAAATCACTGCCAGATAAAATTTAAATAAAACCTCAAAAGTCATTAAAAAGCCGCCGCTTTCTAGTTAAGATGCTACCTCTAATTAGTCGCCAAAGTAGATTATTTACTATACATTTTCAGTTTTTTTACGACCCGGAATGGCATCAATTTGTCGCCGCGTTAAATACATGCCTATATTTAATACCACTGAGACAATTTGAAAATCTTAAAGAAATTAACTAAATAGCAAGCTGATTCATAAAATTAGTAATCCAACAAGAAAAAAACCTTAACCTTACTTCTTTTCAGAAAAGAACTCTATTGTACTAACTTATATTCTCATGATGCTTATTTTCATATATTTATTACAATTTTTTGCAACATATTTTCGTCACAAATAATTGCTTGTTTCATTGTGTGTCGCGTGGGAGAAGTTATGACACGAATCGCCATGAGAACTTATGGAATGACACACTCGTGGGCAGCAATGTTAAATGCACTTGCGATTGCTTTGTTTCAGATAATTACTCTTGAGTTTATTGCGGTTTTATCGATAATAAATGGTCTACATGACAGAACAATCTTTGGATAAGCACTCTTTCTAAAATGACGATGTTTTTATCTTTGATGCAATATGATCACCTCATATATGTTTTTTCCCTAACGATGCTGCAAGGCTGGAAGTATTGCTATGAGATACAATTTAATTGCCATTACAATAGATTAGTCCAAAATAAGTTTGTAAAATAAAATTAGATACATAAAAATGAAATATGTGTACTATGGCAATTGCCACTGATATGTATAGAATTGGATAACCCAGTTTTTCTTGATTCGCGGGCGCGGGGAAGCGATCGAGCGGCCGTCTCTCCCCGACGCGACGCCGCGTGCGCGCGTTTTAAAAACATACAGTAGGGTAAGCAATACAGTTATTGTCAACTCGACAGTTTTAGCCACTCGCAAATATTTTCTATGGTATGGGTTCGGACATTTGTTTATGATTATTTACATTTTCTTTCTAAAATAGGTATTACGAGTGGTTATAATTATAACAGTCAGGGTGACGAAAACTGTATCGCTTAGGTTATCAATTTCAAAAATAGTTTCTACCATGGCCGTTTACAATATAAAATGTAATGATACGATAGATTTGTCTACCCCTGTCAGTTTATACAAAATTATTACAGTGATAATTTCATAACTTTTGCCGTGTCGTGTCGGCTTAGAATAACACTACCCCATTTCTTCCCGTGATCGTAAGAGGCGACTAAGGGTATAGGGGCTTTTTAAGTGATTTTTGGGCGATGTGGTTGGAGAACCGTCACCGAAATCATATATTATTACCGTCTTTTCCCAAATCAACTTCCAAAAGTGGCTGAGGAATTTCTCATTCCAAAGCTCTGGCTATCCCGTTAAGGGATTTATAGCCGTGAGTATATGTATGTATATAATTTTCAGTTTACACCTGTAACTAGTTAATATTATTAATTGAAATTAGAAGTTACTTTAACGGTTTTGTTCTTTTTCCCATTCCTAATAAATTAAACAATAAAATATAAAAATTAGTGCAATCTATGAATTGAATTAATTCTTTTATATTTGCTAATGCTAACCGTACGCACAGTCACTGTCACGCCTACATTGACGCGCATCGTATACATATAGGTCACTCGCACACTAACGGCGCCGCACGCGCGTAAATTGTAAGATCTGTAACACAAGGCGCACGCGACATAGGTCCATCCCCTAAAGCAGCTCGCCGAGCACTGAGCGGGCGGCGGGCGGCGCTCGGGCACGAGTAGGACTGCGAATATCGATGTTTTTAAAATATTTGTTTTATTGAATTTATTAAAAAAGAAAACTAATCGCCAATTATTATTAGAAATACAAATGCTCAAATTATGATGCAAGTTATATGTAAGTAGGTAAAATAAATAAAATATAAAACCATTTTAAAGAGTGTAATTAGAGGTATGTTGGCGATTTTTTTCTATCGAGCGAAAATGTATTAAACATGTTTCGAATCGCCAATTTAACAGCAGAAAAGCCTCAAGATTTTGATGTATTTTTTTCAAAACCATATTGTTATAAACATACGCATTATAATGTTTCAAAAACTCTGTGCGCTGGACTAACGGCACCTTAAAGCATAAAAAGAAATCGAGAATTAAATTCTATTCTCCAGTAATCGTTCACCCAACATGTACAACAAACTTATGGAAATTATATTTATACTTTTCAGGTGAACTGATGTTCCTAAATGAGGCAACATTACTAAATAACATCGTCACAAGATACAAAAAGGACAAAATTTATGTAAGTAATCCTTAGAATTAACAATATTTTCGCCGAGGAATCTGTTGAAAGGTACGGTGTGAAAAGGTATTGAAAGATAGAAAAGGAGATGGGATGGTTTTGGGCACATGGAGATGCACAAAGAGAATGAATGTAAGAAAATAGGTAAAAGCGATATGTAGAGCGAATGTGGATGGTAATGTCGATAGAGGACGACCTCGGTGGCTACATTAGATCAAATGGAGGAAATTTATATAAAAACAGGCGTCAGCAATGTAAGTCTGTAATCGTAAATTCATCTGCCACTTTATCTATTTATAAATACTGGGTAATGTAATTACGATGTGAAGTGATGCTTCTTTCTTATTTTCGACAACATCTTCGACAGAATCTAATAAAGTAATTCTAACATAATAATAATTAATAAAACCTATAAAAAGTATTATTCAAAGGTTTAAGCTTAAAGGTCAGCTGTGTAGTTCCGGCTTAGAATAGCACTACCCCATTTCTTCTGGTGGGTGTACGTAAGGGGCGACTAACGGTGTTGGGGCTCTTAAAGGATTTTTGGGCGATGCGGTTGGAGACCCATCACCAAAAACCTTTATTTCACCATCTTTTCCCCACGAAACTTCCAAAAGTGGCTGAGGAATTTCTATTTCCCTAGCTCTGGCTACCCCTTCATGGGATTTATAGCCGTGAGTATGTGTATGTCAAAGGTTTAAACTCAACCTTCACACCGTAAATCCCCGAAAGGTGTAGCAGAAATACTAATACTTTTGAAAATCCCGTTTTATTATGTAACCAAACGAAGTATAATTTAAACGTTGTATCTAACATTGTTAAAATATGATTCACAGACATATGTAGCCAACATACTGCTGGCCGTCAATCCGTACAAAGAAATCAGAGATATGTACGCTTCGGAAACAATTAAGAAGTACCAAGGAAAATCTCTTGGGGAGTTACCTCCGCATGTTTTCGCTATTGGTATGTATAATTATTTAATATGTAACTATTTCTTGTCATTTAGACTATATTCGAAAATGTTTAAAAAGTCGGTGTCTGAAAAGGCCCGAATGGCTGTGCATGATGCTGTCCTCGTTCCTACGCTTATGTATGGCAGTGAATGTTGGGTGTGGCAGAAGAAGCATGAAAGTAGAGTGAATGCAGTAGAAATGAGATCCCTCAGAAAAGTGTGTAATGTAAGGTTATGTGATCGTTTGAGGAATGATGTGATTCGTGAAAGGTGTGGTGTAAAAGATGATATTGTAAGAAAGATAGAAAAAGGAATGTTGAGATGGTTTGGGCACATAGAGAGGATGGATGACAGTAAATTGGTGAAAGAGATATATAGAGCCAATGTGGAAGGTAATGTTAGTAGAGGACGACCTCGGAGGACATATTTGGATCAAATAGAAGATGTGCTCAAAAAGGCAGGTGTCCGCAGTATGAAGAATAAAAGAGCATGTATGAAAAGATTAATGGATGTAAACGAAGCCAGAGAGGTTTGCCAGGATCGTACAAAGTGGCGATCGATAGTCTCTGCCTACCCCAATGGGAACTAACGGCGTGAGAATATGTATGTATGTTTAAAAAGTAATGTAATAAAATCTATTCATTTTTTTTAAACTGCCCTGGGTGCGAAGAATATATGTTATGTGATAAAGGTATTTCTTTTTAGTTGAACTTGGATTAAAGACCAATCTTCCCAACTGTCCTTATAGCTTTTACATCAAAAAAGGGTTGGCAGAGAGGTATCTTTCGGAATCATCATTCACTTAGTAAATTAGAAGTTTTGAGTGAAAACATCTTGATACAATGGGTTTTTAGTCAATGATTTCTAACATAACCGTCCATTAATCCCACCTATAGAGTCTAGTCTAATATAAGAACAGTTAAAGCCATCTCTGCTGTTTGAAACCCAGGTCATTTAAGTTTTGGGCCAGGACGATTATGTATCAAAATTAATATTTAACCTGAGAAGGGTTCTCATGAGCCTTATAGCCTACAAACAGTCATCTAACCATAGAATTAGTATTCATATTTTCTGCTTCATATGTATAAAAAAACTTTATCACAATTTCAGCTGACAAATCGTTCCGCGACATGAAATCACTGAAACAGTCGCAGTCAATTATTGTGTCGGGTGAATCAGGAGCCGGTAAAACCGAGTCAACTAAATATATACTCAAGTATTTGTGTGATTTGTGGGCTAAAGGCGCCGGGCCTGTGGAGCAAAAGATTTTGGATGGTGAGTCCTTATATTTCGTTCATTCTAATATTATAAAGATAAAATAGAAATAGAATAGCAACCTCTAGTTTAATTGGAGTTACATACATACATACATATACTCACGGCTATAAATCCCTTGAAGGGTTAGCCAGAGCTATGGCATTAAAAAATTCCTTAGCCACTTTTGGAAGTTGCGTGGGGAAAAGATCGTAAAATAAAGGTTGTTGGTGATGGGTCTCCAACCGCATCGCCCAAAAATCCCTTAAAAAGCCCCAATACCGTTAGTCGCCTCTTGACCACCGGAAGGAATGGGGTGGTGCTATTCTAAACTGACACTACACAGCAAAGCCATGTAACATTTAATTGGAGTTCTATAACATAAACATAAACGTTCACGCCGAATATCCCCTAAGCCTGGCAGAGGTACTAATACTTCTGAACATCACGTAAATTTGTCACCTGGTGTTCAGAGTACCTACGTTTTGCATGTACAGTGTACTCACGTGATAGGGGAAAGGCCTATCGCCGTTTTGTACGAATATACTGTCACATGACTAAGTACAACTCAGTCATGTGGGTTTCCTCACGATGTTTTCCCTCACCGTTAACAACCATGATAAATTAGCCTCACATATGTCTTTAGAAAAGACAAATTGGTGTAGGCCCGACCCGGAATTTGAACACTAGTCGCTTGCACGTTAACCGGTGTTCTACCCATTGAGCTATCACATCGTATTTAGTTGGAGTTCTCTCTTAAATTTTTACATATACACAATAAATTAGTTATAAAATAAAGACAAACCAAAAAATATCATGCACTTCCTTTGCCACGCCACCTGAACAGCGAATTTATGATTTACGTACTTACTTATACTTACACCCGTTGTTTCCATTGAGATAGGCAGGGACTATTGATTGCCACTTGGTAAGACATGCATTACAATAACCAAGGTCGCCTTAAAAGTCTATGATAGAATCTAAATTATCCTAATATAATAAAAAACCACCGACTATACACTACTTAGCAATTTGGTATGCAAAGTTTTTTTTTTTGTATTTATTTAATATTTTTATTCGATACTAAACACGAAAATAAAAGACTATTTTGAATGTTTTTCATTTAAAATGACTAATTGTAAAGTTATGATTTTTTAAAGATTGTTGAATTTATGTTCTTATTGACGTCATCGATCGAAAGAATCATGTAGCGACATGCAAATGAAGTGAAATGTTTAGTAAAATTTTTGCTGCGTGCAAAACATTTCACGAATTTGTAATCTCAAATGAAATTATTACGATATTACACTAAACAAACCTATGATTTTCGATATTTTATCAATAAACTGCAAAAACTAATGTCTTTGAAACGACATTGAAGGTCAAACACTGTAACAGTTTTTTGATAAAATAACTGTCATCTTAACTTTTTTTTATTTAATTTCAAGAATATATTGTTTAAAAAGGTAATTTCTCGAAATGGTTTCGAAATCAGCATCAGTTTTGTAAAACTTTGCATACCGAATTTATCTCTGCTGTGCTCTCATATACTTTTGTCACCGGATTTCCCCAATCGTATGTTCCATGTTCTTTAAATAATTAAACTATTCACCACTAATATAGCAATTAAAATTCCCAGCAAATCCAATCCTCGAAGCGTTCGGTAACGCCAAAACAACTCGGAACAACAACAGTTCTCGTTTCGGCAAATTCATGGAGGTCCATTTCAGTAACAAATGGCAAGTGGTGGGCGGCCATATATCACATTATCTTCTAGAAAAGTCTAGAATATGCACGCAAAGTAGTGAAGAGAGAAACTATCATGTGTTTTATTTGCTTTGTGCTGGGGCTCCTCAAGAATTAAGGGCTGCTTTGAAAATTACTAAGCCTGACGATTATCAAGTAAGTTTTAGAGTCGGATGACTTGCAATCATGTTTTAGTTAATATTTTATGAAATAAAGTGAAGGATAGAGGACACAAACAATCAATGGACATTATTGCAAATATTTGAAAATATTTTATCCACAATCAAGTGCATAATAAGTTGAATTGTAAAGTTCTCGAAAATCATTAAATAATCATTTCTTATTATTGTTTGAACATTCCTGAGTTTAATTGCAAGTCCTTTGATTTCTTGGAAGACGTGAAATGTGGTAGAAAATCGTATTATTTTCGTATGGTTCGATCCCAGCTCATTCAATACTTTCTTTACAGTATCTCAAAAATGGCTGCACACAATACTTCACTTCAGCAGCTTCAGAGAAAAAGATTGGAGCCAATCAAAAGAGCAAACAGCAACAAGCAAAAGGTGGACTTAGAGACCCTATATTGGATGACGTTGAAGATTTTCAGAGGTTGCATCAGGTATATATTATTGTTAATGCCAGCTGCTATCCAGTTTTAATTTAACAAAGCTATCCGTTGTTTTCGTTTTAACCTCTCCCGACCTATTTCCAGCAATTAAATTAGTTGCTAGAATAACACAGACTTGCAGATATTCGCGAGCGTCTTACAACTCCCAGAGGACTAGATACGCTATCTTGTCTATAGTAATTTAACTTATCACATTCATTAGCATACTTCAACCAGCAATGAATACTTAAATAAAAGATGTTATTAAGGGCGTCCCCCGAAAAAGTAAGAACCTTGAAACGGCATTTGGGCTTGCCCCCTGCCGTCTCCTCACCTTTAATCAAACTCGTAAAATAAGCCATCTAGTGGCCTCACTAGTAACTATTATAACCATAAATTAAGCGCCATCTACGGAAATAGTCTCGTACTACGTTGTAGAATCGCTACGTGCGTATTGATATTACAATTATGTCTCGCTTGGATGAATATAATTATTGAAATTAAAATAACTTCACAAAACTATTTTTATGACACCTTCGGAATATAGGAGGGGAATATGTCGAGAAGAAAACTCGTGATAGTGGGTTTCAGGTGACACCAAGTAATCGGGGATTATGTTATTCTTAGCCGACACAACAAAGTGTTCGTGGATGGCAGTAGAAATAACGTAACGTGCTATTATCGCAACGTCCAAAAATCACACTTGAATAAAAAATCGGCATAAATTATAAAACAGGAGAAAGCATTAAGTAAATACTACCACTCGCCTCTTATGTACACCCACCGGAAGAAATGGGGTAGTGCTATTCTAAGCCGACACTACACAGCAATAATATATAATTCATAACGTGTTCCGAGTCACGCTACAAGGAATAAACATGTATTCGCCCTAGGGGTCAGCAGGACCAATGTAGGTAAGAGGGCTCCTTTGTGCAGGATGTGCGATACATATAATATTTATTTCACGGATGTAGACTTATTCTGCTTTTACAGCGCTGCAAGAAAATGTTCTTACTTATTTTAAAAAGTCTTTAATGTGTGTGTATGTTATTAAGAATGTTGTGTATTTACTTCTGTCTATTTATGTTCGTTGTGGTTGTTATCATTTTTCATATTTTATTTCTGTTTTTCTGTATTGATAACTTTTTTGTATTGATTGTTTTTGTTATCTATCTGTGAGAAAAGTTGAGGAGATACCAAAATTAATTTACTTATGTTCTATATGTTGTTATTCTATATTCTTTTTGCTTTTTCTGTTTTTTCTCCTTAATAAATAAATAAATAAATAATAATAATTCAAAAATATATACTTGGTTATAGTTTCTTGTTAGAAGGAGACTATAAATATGCGTCTTTTGTATTTGTTTATTTACTTAATTAGAGGTTTGCTTTTTAAGGGATTTTTGGGCAATGCGGTTGGAGACCCATCACCAACAACCTTTTATTCTACCATCTTTTTCTTACTCAACTTCCAAAAGTGGCTGAGGATTTTTTAATTTCTCAGCTCTGGCTACCCCTTTTAGGGATTTATAGCCGTGAGTATGTATGTTGTTCAAAAGATTTTTGTTTAATTGGAAATTTTTGATTTTCTGCACATGTTTATTTCCTTTGTTTAATTTTCCGACGTTATTATAAGGTAAACAATACTTTTAATCTTACTAAAAAAAGATGTAAAAACATCACATAAATTGAAAGCAAAAAGATAATAATTGTTTCAGCTGGATTTACAGAACATTAGGATAAAACGAGCGTATTCACAAAACAGAATTATTCGCAGTATTTTTAATCATGCATTTATCATCATAACCGAAACAAAATAATTTTACGAGGAAAGAAATAAACAAAAAGCATGTCCCGGATAGAAGATTTGAACTCACGCCCATATCAACAGCGCATGGCCCCTAATGCGTTGGAC
Organism: Bedellia somnulentella; assembly: GCA_963576735.1. NCBI lineage: Eukaryota > Metazoa > Arthropoda > Insecta > Lepidoptera > Bedelliidae > Bedellia > Bedellia somnulentella. Next base: position 11,570,653 of record OY755177.1, on the reverse strand, counting down.
CATTTCGTACTATCGAAACAGGGTGAAATTAACGATAATATTACGATTGCTATCAAACTTAATGTAATAATGTAAAGCAAAACAAGCGACTATGTTGCGCACAACCAAAATAAATTATCTAAAAAGCGCGGGAAGCGGCAAGCAGCTCTATTACAGAAAAATTCGACACAAGCTCTGCGCATGAAGGCTAACAGCCATCTGCCGCCCCGTTCTCCGCACAGGGACCCGCTCCAGATTGACATTGAAATTTAGGGAAAATGCTTTATAACTCCATAATTAGAATGAAAAGACTAAAAATTATTCATACAGATGATAGACTACTCAGTTGTCTACGCAAATATTACGTAATCGATAACATATATGCAGTATTCTGACAGCAATATCAGACTTTACGATAAAAAAGCCCCCCACAAATTATTTTTTTTCTTAGTCGATTATTATTGAAAACGAATGAGAACCGTCATTATTGAAGAAAAGATATTGAACTTGAACATATATTTTATTTAGAGTGTGATTGTTTCATTGAGCAGATTTCATTGAGTTTAAAAACTACCAAAATCAGTGAAATTTTCGAGGGAGGCCCTTAAAGGAAAGAAAAATTTCGACACTGGCGGGGTTCGAACCCGCGACCTTCGGGTATACGCCCCCGAAATTTTTCTTTCCTTTAATAACATCTTTTATTTATGAGTAATAATCCCCACATGAGGAATTCATGTCAAAAAACATTAAATTAATGAATACTTAATCTTGACAATGGAGTATTTTCGTACCTTAACCCGTATAGCTACTGCTCCAGCCATCAAACTAATAGTTTCCATTAGCAGACCAAGCACAGCACATCATTCTTGCCGAGACCCGATACTTCTGTACACATTGCAAGGCTATTAAAGTGTAATATATGATGGCCCGTGAACTGCCCTGCAAAATTTAAATTAAACAATCTAACTTAAACCAGATACAAACAAACTCATTATGCTTAAATACTACCCTGCAAAGACGAACCTACTTCTTCTACGTCCTACTTCTCAAGATTAGAATAATAATTTCCACCTCTCTAATAAAAACTCCACACTTCACGCATTACAACTTAACCATAAACTCTAATCCATAAACGAAAATTCATTTACAAAAGAATACCCTTCACAAAATAATATCACAAAATCGTTTTTCAGGCTCTTTCCCGAGTTGGTCTATCAGATTCCGAGAAAAACTCAGTATTCTCGATAGTAGCGGCGGTTTTACATCTCGGAAACATAGAGTTTGAAGAAGATGATGCTGCTAGAGGCGGTTGCAAAGTACGTCCCACTTCTGAAACGACACTCAATATAGCTGCTTCATTATTGGGTGTCGATAGTGGGGAGTTGAGAATGTCGCTTGTGTCGAGATTGATGCAGAGCTCTAGAGGAGGAATGAAGGGTACTGCTATCATGTAAGTTTATTAACTTTGTAATATGTGTTTTTAAATGTATATCTTAGGTTAACCTCCTCGCGATTATTGATATTTGGTTGATTACTACTATAATATAGAAAATCTATGTGTGAATGTTAAAATGTTTTTATGAGCGTTGTTTCTTTTAAAATGTTGTTAAAAAAATGTATCTCATGAAGTGATATATTTATAAAAAAATCCGCAAAGACTCCACTCATATTACATAGTTATAATATTAATAATGTTTATAAGAAAAAGGTATCAGGCAATGTTACTTAGTTCATTAATAACAAAATTTATATCAACCTATCTCTGCACCGAAACTAATTTGATTTGATGGATTTGAAAGAACGCATAGTTTCGGACAACTGCATTTCTATTAGAGCCTTCTACTTCACCCAAAAATATCATATGTTTTTTTTTTTATTTTAGGGTTCCCCTAAAAACCTACGAAGCGAACAACGCCCGCGACGCTCTCGCCAAAGCAGTGTACAGTCGCCTATTTGATTACATAGTACATCGGATCAACACTAGTATTCCATTCCAAGCTTCTAGTTACTACATTGGAGTACTCGATATTGCTGGGTTTGGTAAGAAATGTTGTTATTATATGTCTTTAGTTGAGTGCAGTATTAATTAGGCTTCAAAGAACGCACACGCCAAAGCAGTGTACAGCCGGCTTTTCGACTACATAGTACATCGGATCAACACTAGATTTCCATTCCAAGCTTCTAGTTACGACATTGAAGTACTCGATATCGCTGGGTTTGGTAAGAAATATTGTTATTATATGTGTCTCTAATTAAGTGTAGTATTAATTAGACTTTAGAGAATCTTTACAATAGTTTGCTTATACAGGTAAATAGTCGTTTGAACCATTGTTTGTAATACAAGTCCAAAATAACACAATTTAGCTCCATGTTACATTAGTAAAAGTCTTTCATAGATATTTTGCTTATAATGAAATGCTAATAGTATCACCACTATATAAATCTCATTCTTCTTCAAAGCAAAGGCAATTCTAGAAAGAGATAAAAGACCAAACATTTGGCGAATGGCTGTGCATGATGCTGTTCTTGTTCCTACGCTTATGTCTGGAAGCGAATGTTGGGTGTAGCAGAAGAAGCATGAGAGCAGAGTGAATGCAGTAGAGATGAGGTCCCTCAGAAAAATTTGTAATGTTAGATTGTATGACCGAGTGAGAAATAGTGTTATTCGTGAAAAGTGTGGTATGAAAGATGATATTGTACGAAAGATAGAAAAAGGAATGTTGAGATGGTTTGGGCACATAGAGAGGATGGATGATAGAAAATTGGTAAAAGGGATCTATAGAGCTAGTGTGGATGGGAATGTTAGTAGAGGACGACCACGGAGAACACACATGGACCAAATTGAGAGTGTGCTCAAAAAGGCTGGCGTCCGAAGTATGAAGAATAAAAGAGCATGTATGAAAAGATTGATGGATGTAAACGAAGCTAGAGAGGTTTGTCAGGATCGTACGAAGTGGCGATCGATAGTCTCTGCCTACCCCAATGGGAATTAATGGCGTGAGTATATGTATGTACCAAACATTTATCTCTACCCTTTCCTTTATTTCAGAATATTTCCAAATGAACAGTTTCGAGCAATTCTGCATAAACTACTGCAATGAGAAGCTACAACAGTTCTTCAATGAGCGCATTTTGAAGAACGAGCAAGAATTGTACAAGAGAGAGGGACTCAATGTACCTGAGATTAGATTCGTTGATAACCAGGATTGTATTGGTGAGAATGCACCTTTGTATATTTTTGTTTTTGTTCCTAGGTATTTTAAGGCAATTATTGGTTGAGCTATATTTAATAATTTAATCATATGTTTGTTCTTCGTGTTTTAAAATGTCATAGTTGAAACTCTAGAAAAACTATAAAAAATTTAATATTTTTTTTTTATATAAACACAAAAACAGATAATTCCTGGTGTTGTCTGTTAGGGTCCTAATGAAACGTTAAATAAAAGTGGACTGTCTAACAATAAGCGCTAGTTTAATATCGTCTAGATACATCATAAGTTAAATTACAAATAATGAATATAACATAATTCATAAAACGTTTTTTACGTCTTCGTAACCAATTACCAAGCTGTTTTGTTATTAAATAATAATAAAATCAAATGCCTATAGTTCGTGGTTGATGTGAAGACAAATAAATAGTCTTACTAAATCCACATATATATTACAGTCCACACTGATACACAACAAACACAAAAGTTAGAAGGATAGTAAGAAAACAAGAAATAGAATTACAACAGAGTAATATAACCACGACACTCGAAAATGACGGTAATCGAAACAAGTAGTGATAGACAAAGAAATACACAACTACCCGGCGCTTGCACATTATTCTAGAGAAATACTAGCGTCGTCGCTCGCATACTACGCGCTTCACCCGACTTTGGTCATAAATATATTTAAATTAATAATTATTTAATTTTTATTAAGAAATGTGTTTATTTCAATTTGTAAGTGAATAACTACATATGTGAATAAAATATTATAAACAAATAAAGGTGTGCGAATTTAAGTTGGAATATATAAATATAATAAATATTAAATAATGCACCTACAACTAACTAACTTAACGTAACGTAACTTAATGCGATTAAATTCATTTTCAGATTTGATCGAAAGCAAGAACCACGGTATATTCCATTTGCTGGACGAAGAATCAAAACTGCCCAAACCTGAGTTTGGACATTTCACTCACACCGTGCACAAACAACTTGGCAGCAATAATTCTAGGTACAGTGTTTATCATCCAACTATCCTACCATTAACACCATTACCTATAGTTACCACCATAATTTCAACTTTACCTACCTACAAATTGAAGTGAAATACAATGAATTTTTTATCATACCTCTGCCTTATTAAGTGTTAAATATAGAACGGTCTTGAATTTAATTTACTTAGTAATATCTATGGTACATACATACATATACTCACGCCATTAGTTCGCATTGTGGAAGGTAGAGACTATCTATCGCCATTTTGTACGATCCTGGCAAACCTCTCGGGCTTCATTAACATTCATTGGTCTTATTATCTTGTTGTCGTTTCCACTTATTGTTATTAGCTATAAGATCTGATTGTTTTGTTTTGTTTTCATATGTGATTTGTGGTAACGAATAAGTGTTTTTCATTTCATTTATCGTACATTTCTGTAATTTGTTAAGATTCGTGTTTATATTAGTATCGAATGATTAAGATAAAAGACAAATTGATGACTCGATACTATTGAACTATACTTACCATCACCATTTATTTACTAACTGACCTTTTTGAAGTGATAAGGCCGTTAAATATACTTACATTCTAGAACATAACAACTTCACTTAATTTAAGTATAATGTACAATCAAGAGTTATCTACTAAATTCACTACCTTACTTTACATAATAAATATACTCACGACCATAAATTCCAAAAAGGGGTAGCCAAATAAGATGGTAGAAATAAAGCATCTTTGGTAATGGGTCTCAAACCATATCGCCCTAAAACAACCTAAAAAGCCCCATACTCTTAGTCGCCTTTTACGACACCCGGGAGTAGAAAGGGATGGTGACATTCTAAGCCGGCACTACACGGCAAATCTTTATTTTACAGCCTTTCTTTAATAACTCCAATAATTTTCAGATTGCAGTTACCTCGCACTTCTCGTCTCAAAGCGCACCGTACTTTGCGAGACGATGAAGGATTTCTACTGAGACATTTTGCTGGGGCCGTTTGTTATAATACTGTGAGTACAAATTTATTTAACAAATTCAGCTTAACACTGATCTAGTATATTAATGGATATCAAATTAATGTTTCAATTTGGGAAAGGCATATTTCAGATATTGTTACATATATCGTTTACTTTTATGTTTCAATCGATCTTTATTTGAAATTTTATGAGAAAATATATTTGTATAGTGTGTGTTTGAATAAACTCACATTTAAAGGAGAATATCGAAAATTCGTTCGTGATTTTAATAGTAGGTACTCACATTTTGTTTGGATTGTCAATTCGTATGGTTCGTGGGGCAGAACTACACCGATATTTGTATAATCAATAAGAAAAAAAATATGGATGGATTAACAAACTTTCTAGAAAATTAATATAGCTTCAATCGGTGAACAGATACTCAGATTACGTATTGAATATTAATTTTAATTTCAGCCATATTAGAGGAGAGCTCCCTAAAGAACATATCACCTTTAAATTACCTGAACAATAAATATGTTAATTCATTAATTTCAGAACCAATTCATCGAAAAAAACAACGATGCCCTTCACGCGTCTCTCGAATTCCTAGTCCAGGAGTCGAACAATGGTTTAGTACAACAGTTGTTCCAAGCCACTGACAACAACAACGCGAAAGGGAAACTCAACTTTATATCTGTGGGCGCTAAGTTCCAATCTCAATTGGCGCAGCTTATGGATAAGTTGAAGCAGAATGTAAGTTTGTTTTATGCATTTTATTTATTATTTTCTAAATTAAATAGGTCTATGTTCTTATTATTTGTTTGGAATTTAGTTTTAATTTAATTCAATAGTTCAGCTGACGTTCACAAACCTGTAATTATTAATAATTCAAGACCTGATCATCGATTCGATTCGACCTCAACATGATCACGATTTGCTAAAATAATAATAATAATATAATAATAATAATAATGGCGTAGGGATGTGACGACCCCACCGCCCATTGTTGGAATGGCAGGATGACATGTCTACCTGCTTGCCATTCCAGCAATGCAAATAGTCAGCGCTTGAGTTTGTAGATGTTGACCGTGTCTACAAACTGGTCTCAGCGCAAAATAGAGCAATAACGGTCTCCCCGGGGCAAGTGAGCGAAAACCCGGGTGAATCTTCGCTCATCGTAAAATGGATAGTAATAGCAACGATGAGCGTATAGGGCCGCTCCCCAGGGGTTATCGCTGGGGCGCGTCTGGAGCTGGGGCTGGACGTGGCAGCATGCGGTCCCCCAGCCGCGGCAGACCGGCCCGACCACCTGGCCGGTCTGCTCGACCACCTCAGCCACCAGATGGCTTGGCAACGGTTGGGACTGGGGCAACTCAGTCCCAGCAATCGGTGCCCGCCGCTGGTGGAACAAGGCGCCGCATGGCATGGACGGTTGAAATGAATAGGAATGCCATGCGGGCCTATATTAGGGCCTCGGGTTCAAGAACTGGACGGACGGGTTATCGGGCAGCAATGTACCGCGAATTTCTGCGGCTGGAGCCCAATTTGACCGTCACAGAACAAAACCTGGCGGATCGAGTTCGGTACATACAGCGCTCAGAACTTTTTAGCACTACCGAACTCGAACAATTGAGACGCGAGGCTGTTCCCCCGCTAGACGAAGAGCCACCTTTGCAGGTTCTCCCTCCAGTCCCTGAACGGGAAGTACGGAGGGAGCCAATTGCTAACCTGCCGGATGTGGGTGGTGCGGAAAGCGATTGGGGAACAGTCTCCCTGGATTTGGATTTGGTGAGGAGCGCACTCGAAGAGACGATCCTGGAATATCGCCAAGTGCCTCTCGAAAGGAGGCCAAGGCTGCCCCGAGTTCCTCTCAGCATCAAGGTTCGGGATGTCGTTGAGGCCGTTAATAACATGCTGCCCTCATTTTTAGAGTGCAGCATGGACCTTTGGGATACGGATTCAATTCTCTTTGGCGCCGCAATGACAGTTTGTCAATTTGTCGGCGTCAGGATGCCGCCAACAAGAGTTGGTGGCTCCCGTCAGGCTGGCAGTACTAGTCCCAGGACTAGAACTAGACCAGCCTGGATGAGGCGGATTGAAAGCCGTATCACAAGGGCCAGGGTCCTCATCGGCAAACTGACCAGCTTCAGATCAGGCAACAATAGGCCGAGGGTGGTGCGCTTCGTCAGGGGGGCATTCCCTGGTGAGAATGTCTTTGACAACTCACCGGAGTTTGCCTGTAGACTGGTGGAGCGCATCGATGATCTGAAGCAGAAGATCGCTGCTTGGGGTAAGCGAATTAGGCGATATTCTGGAAGGGTAAAGAGGTACCAACAGAATCGTCTCTTCATGAGTGACCAGAAGAAGTTCTACAGAACTTTGGAGCGTCCCGACGTGGGTACGACAGGTCAGCGACCGGAAAAAGCCGATGTGGTTGCCTTTTGGCGTGGGCTTTGGTCGCTGCCTGTTGATCACGAAGAGGGCCGATGGTTCGAGGCGGTCGAGGGAGCGTGCGAGCCCATAGCGCCCATGAACCCCGTCAATATATCTGAGGAGGATGTGGTGGCTGCGATCCGTAAGGCTCCGAACTGGAAAAGTCCAGGGCCGGACGGATTGCACCATTACTGGTTGAAGGGGTTCACGCGCTGTCACGCTACTCTCGCCCGTCAGTTCCAAAGCGCCCTCGAGAGTGGGACGCTCCCGAACTTCTTAACTACTGGGGTCACTCATTTAGCTCCAAAGAGCGATGCTACCGCGGATCCATCACAATACCGCCCCATTACTTGTCTTTGTACAATTTACAAGACCTTGACATCCGTTCTGAGCTCCAAGATTACTCAACACATTGTTGATAACAATGTGATATCTGGAGCTCAGAACGGATGTAGGGGCGGTAGTCGCGGTAGCAAGGAGCTGCTCCTCATCGACGCGGTCGTAGGCCAACTGGTCAAACGCAACCGTCGGAACTTCTCCGCTGGCTGGATAGACTACAGGAAGGCGTTCGATTCGGTACCTCATACATGGCTCATGAGGGTCCTCGAGCTGTACAAAATTGATAGTACAGTTCGACACTTCCTCGGGCAGTGTATGGGGTGCTGGAGAACGATCCTGAGTTTAGACGATCAGCGGATGACGGACGCGGATGACCAAATTGATATAAGGCGAGGGATTTTCCAGGGCGATTGCCTGAGTCCAGTTTGGTTTTGCTTGGCCCTGAATCCTCTAAGCACACTCTTGGAGAATTCGGGGACAGGCTTTCAGTTTCGGAGAGGCGGACCACGCTTGCCTCATCTCCTTTACATGGATGACCTGAAGCTTTACGCCCCCACGGCTGACAGATTGGCGGAGCTACTGACGATCACTAACGATTTCAGTGGTTCCGTCAAGATGGAGCTCGGGGTCGATAAGTGTGCGGTCATCCATGTTGAGAAGGGGCATGTCGTGCACTCTGATGGTGTCGATGTCGGCACCAATCATTTGAGGGCACTCTCCGAGGCTGAAACATACCGGTATCTGGGCATGTCACAAACCATCGGTGTGAAGGTGGCAGACGTGAAACAGGGTGTTTGCGAGGAGTTTTATGAACGCCTGAAAAGTGTGCTTAATAGCTACTTGTCAGGCGTTAATAAGATCCGAGCCATTAACTCCTGGGTCATGCCTGTACTGATGTACACATTTGGCGTGCTCAGATGGACTCAGACCGAACTCGACGCTCTGGACAGACGAGTCCGCACGACGATGACCTCTCATCGAATGCATCATCCGAGGTCGTCGGTTATGAGATTGTATATCCCGCGGAAGTGTGGTGGTCGAGGCCTCTTGAGTGCCAAAACCATGCACAACCGCGAGGTATGCAACCTCAGAAACTATTTTTTGACGATGACGGATGATAGTATTCGGGGAGAGGTGGTCGCTAGTGATAAAGGACTGACTCCCTTATCGTTGGCCTCACAGGATTGGCGAACCCCGGAGGTACTTAGCACCTCTGATCGGGAGTCCGTATGGAAAGAGAAGGAGCTGCACGGGAGGTTTTACAAGGTACTTCACGAACCTTTCGTGGACCGTAAAGCCTCCCTGCATTGGCTGCGTTTCGGGGACCTCTTTGGGGAAACCGAAGGTTTTGTCTGTGCAATACAAGACCAGGTTATCAAGACGCGGAACTATCGGAAATACATCCTAAAGGACGGTACCACAGACATCTGTCGAGCATGTGGCCGTCCCGGAGAGTCGCTTAGGCATGTTATTTCCGGTTGTTCGGCTCTTGCTAACACTGAGTACTTGCACAGACACAACCAAGCAGCCAAAATCCTGCATCAGGAGCTCGCTCTGAAATACGGACTCTTGCAACAGAGGCTGCCGTATTACAAGTATCTGCCGGAGCCAATCCTAGAAAACGACCGTGCCAAAATCTATTGGGACCGATCCGTTATCACGGACAGGACTATTCTAGCGAATAAGCCTGATATCGTGGTATGGGATCGGTCGCAGTCGAGGGTGTTTCTAGTGGATGTCACTATCCCTCATGACGAGGGTCTCGTGAAAGCCGACACCGAGAAGCGTCGGAAATATCTCGATCTGGCTCACGAGATCACCGACATGTGGGGTGTGACTTCGACAGAAATAATCCCAATTGTTTTGTCCGCGAACGGGTTAATTCCAACCAGCCTCGCGACCAACTTGAGGCGGTTGGATTTCTGTGGCGTGTCGGTTCCAGCACAGATGCAGAAAGCGGTGCTGCTCGATACGGCTCGGATCGTCCGTCGGTTCTTGAACCTGACTCCCTGACCCCGACCGACTGTGCTCTTGTCGGGGAGTACCGCCTCTCCCATTTAAAATTTATATTTTCTTTTTCGGCCATGGGAGAGGCGAGAAGCTAAAAGTGTTCCCGAAATAATAATAACGTTTTTTCAGCCAAAAAGTTACAATAAAAGCTTACATCTAGAATTACATAGTGAAATATATGAATATAAAACTATGATCTTTACAAGTAAGACTTATTACATATAACAGCTTTTAATTAATTTATTTTTTTGAGTCACTGTTCCCTAAACTAGGAGGGTATCCTGTATCTTAAGGAACAGTTATTTACAATATTACATAAACAATGTTATATCGTTGTATGGATAAGTTGTGAGTATTTTCTATTCCAGATATTTTAGTAAAGCTTTGTTTCTAAATTCCTTTTTGTTGTTTACTTATTGAATTTGATTATATATATATTATAAAAAAACCGTTATAAAATATTACCTAAACTCAAAGTGCACGACGCCATATATCTCCAAAGGAGTGAGAGGTACTTATACTTCTAAACCTAATGTGCCAGTTAATTCATCTGATAGGGGACGGCCTATGGCCGCTTTGTACGTTTTCACTGTCACATGAGTAAATACAACTCGTCGGCTATAATCATGATACTTGCCCTCATCGTTAACAACCTTAAAAAAGATAACTTAACATAATCATTATATTTTAAATTCTTCTCTCCACAGGGCACAAACTTCGTGCGCTGCATAAAACCAAACTCGCGCATGATAGGGTCAGAAATCGAAGGCTCGTTAGTGCTAACCCAATTAGAATGCAGTGGAACCATCGCAGTACTGGAACTTATGGAACACGGATATCCTTCAAGAGCACCTTTCAATGATCTACATTCTATGTACAAAGGATTCTTGCCTCCGAAACTGCAGACTTTGCCGGCGAAGACTTTTTGTGAGGTGAGAAATTTCTAATGTTACAACTATCGCAGTATTAGAACTGAGGGATTATGTATATCCTTCAAGAGCAGCTTTCAATACCTACATTCTATGTATAAGGGATTCTAGCCTTCGAAACTGTAGGGTTTGCCGGCAACTTTTTCCTGTTAAGTAAGACTATTGTTGTGATATTTTTTAGAGATTAATTGTTTCAAATGTGTGTTTGAAAGGGAATAAGATTTGTAGATGGAATTTAAGATTATTATGTATAGCACTTATGGGTGTGTTCTTACATGCCTTATAGCTTTAAATTTACATTTCATATGTAGAAAAATGAAGATTTATGTACCCTACAAGAGCCTAATTCATATAATAGAACATAAAAGGATGTCGCAAAGAATCTCCATTAGAATAAATAGGGATATCCATAACCGTTTTTTGTATATTAATATACAGATATACCATTATTGATCAAAATACTATTAATGATCTTTCCAGGCAGTCCTCCACAGTTTCCACCTATCGGACAAAGACTACAAATTCGGAGTGACCCGAGTTTTCTTTCGACCGGGAAAATATTCAGAATTCGATACCATTATGAAGTCTGACCCTGATAACTTGAAAGCGATCGTGGATTCTGTATTGGCTTGGCTTGTCAAGTCTAGATGGAGGAAGTCTATATTTGCGGCGCTTTCTATTATTAAATGTAAGTTGGTTTGTTGTTTTTTGAAGTTTTACCCACCCACTTTTAGAAGTTGAGAGGAGAAATGACGATGGAATCCAGACTCGATCATAATGAGTTCGCAACCACCGTTAACAACCATGATAAGTTTACCACACATATGGATATTAACCCTCATCGTCTGCACGTCAAGCGGTGTTCTGCTCACTAACTCACCCACTATTACTATGTTACTGCCATTTTTCATGTATTTTTAATAAATATGTAGTTACCTTTGTCTCAATATCATCATATTAATTTACAGTGAAAAACAAAATCCTATACCGTCGCGAATGCCTAGTAACCATTCAGAAGGCAGTGCGAGGCCATTTAGTTCGCAAACAACATCGTCCCAGATACCGCGGTATTGTCAAAATACGAGGGTTAGAAAATAACCTCAAACAAATGGAACAAGTTACTACACAACTTAAGAAGGATAAAGAGAATGCGCAGAGGAATATCGATAATTTGAGGAATTCTATACTGGCTGCGTGTTCTACTATCAAGGTATGTTTTAGTTGTGTGTTATAATAGTGTTGATGAGAATTAGTTGCTTTAGAAGATTTACTACACAGTAATGAAGTCAATATTATTACTAAAAAGCAAGTATAAATATATATAATCGTTCCAAACTGTATTAGACTTATCTCTTTTATTTTGTTAAACTATCCAGATAATAATTGCGAGTTCTGAATACCATTTGGAAATATTGGGTGTTACTTTGTTGTACGCAAGTTTATTACACTTATTTTATTGCATATAGTCTTTATTTAACACTGTATTCTGACATATAGATGCGACTATTCATATTATTATTTGATCTAAGTACGGACGGAAAAGCGTCTACGCAACTTTCCTAAAACTGATTTCGTTTAAAGTGTGGATATATACTCTATTCACTAGTCTAATAATATTACAGAAAAATCCAAAAATAACTGCTCCTGAAATCGACCAGCTATTCACCAAGTTATCGAAGGATGTCGAGCTACAAATGGGTGTTCTACAAAAGGCTATGGTTGACCAAAAGAATAGGTAAGAAGTTGCAGATGTTTGTTATCTCTATATACATATATTAGAATAGATGTTAAATGGTAAAGTTAGTAGCTGTGTATCGGCTTAGAATAGCACTAAGCCATTGCATCCTCTGGTGGTCTTAAGAAGAGACTTTATTATGTTGTTTAGTATAGTTTCTTATAAAACGTGGGTACTCTGAACACTAGGTGACAATGTCACGTGATGTTCAGAAGTATTAGTACCTCTGCCAAGTTTGAGTTTGAGAGATTTTAACAAGTACAAAAACAAATCAGGAATACGAGTCTAAATAGAACGAAACTGGATAGCAATACAGCCCCATGTCAGCGTATGTCACGATAGAAGTAAAATACTGACAGAATTTTTAAAAATAATCTGTAAGTATTTTATACATACATACATACATATACTCACGGCTATAAATCCCTAGAAGGGGTAGCCAGAGCTAAGGAATTAGAAATTCCTCAGCCACTTTTGGAAAGTTGAGTGAGGAAAAGATGGTCAAACAAAGGTTTTTGGTGATGGGTCTCCAACCGCATCGCCCAAAAATCCCTTAAAAGCCCCAATACCGTTAGTCGCCTCTTACGTACACCCACCGGAGGAAATGGGGTAGTGCTATTCCAAGCCGGCACTACACTATTTTACACCTATCGCGTGAAACTGGGTAACGCTATTTGGGACCGATACTACAAGGGCATAAAATTAAAATTATCATTTAGTCTAAAACCATAAATACTAATAATATACAATCTGAACCCAATCATACAATTCCAGAGAAGAACAAGAGCGTCTCCGTAAGTTAGAAGCAGAGATGCGAGCGGCTGAAGAAGCTAAACGTAAGGAAGAAGAGAGAATCAAACAAGAAGAGGAGAATAGGAGGCTGTGAGTGTTTTTTACTTACTGTTTACTTTTAATTATATGGAAATATAAATTGACTTCAAAATAATACTTAACATTTAGTCATAGTTATTGATTCCAATAACTAATAGCCATAAATTCCCAAGATAATTTTGGAAGTTGAGTGGAGAAAAGATTGTAAAGTAAAGGTTGTTAGTCATAGGTCTCCAACAGCATCGCTCAAAAATCATTTAAAAATGCCTAATACCCTAAATTGCCTCTTTCTAAATTGGTTAATGCTATTTTAAGAACACTGCTCCTTCCTGGTAATTACATTTTCTCATTCATCTTATATCTATAAAGGACTTGTCATTGATTAGTAACCAATGAATTATAAACGTTAAAACAGCAAAACTGAAATGGAAGCCAGACGTAAGGCGGAAGAGGCAGAACAATTAAGAGCTCAGGAACAAGACAGGATCGCCGCAATGAAACTTCAACAGCAATTGGAACAGGCGACTAAGGATGATCAGGAGTTGAGGGAACGGTAAGATTGTGTTGTATTTTTAGGATAGGTTTTTTATAGCGGGTATATACGACACGGTAGCAAGCAAGTGATCGTGTAGTGTCATAAGCAAACTTAGATTTATTAAGCTTAGCACACTATATGCTCACTTGCAACCGTTCTCATTCTGCCATGTCAGGTAATACCCTCTAAGTATTTTGATTTGATACTTGCATTATAGTTGTTTTTGTAAATGAACTTAGATAAGGATACTTTCGTTATAGGCGTTGCATAACCTAACATATTTTATATTCACTGCTATAAAACCTAGAAAAAGGGTTGCCAGAGCTTAAGAATTAAAAATACTACACCGCCTTTGGATCCGAAATTATGGTGGGGAATGATTCTCCAACCACATCGCTGAAAAAAAACTCTTAAAAAAAAGAAAAACAAAAACTTCAAATTAAAAACTAAACAGAAAAATTAAATATTATTATTTTTCATTTAAAAAAGAACCGCCTTCAAAAATCCAACTGAAAAGTATAAAATAATTTTTATTTATTTTATTATGTACAACTCTATTCAACTTCTTCTTTTTGAAGTCGGTGCCAAACCAATTTTCATGACAAAGAAGAACGAATATTAGTGGCCCGCCCAAGTTGAGTGAGTTCTCCACCCCATCAGCGTATGTCATTGTCATCCTTATAAACCTTCCTTGTTAATCAATTAATAAAAAAATTCGCATTAAAATTCATTTCGTAGTTTTACAGATTAAAGTATACATAAGGATGTCCCTATATCCCAGACAGGGAGAGAGAAAGCGACTTTGTTTTATACTATGTAGTGATTTAGATTCTCGATCGTCTTTTTACAAAGTGTTAGAAGTATTGGTTGTGCCAACTCGGTGCATGCATGTCTCTGTCGAATTGTTAATTCCGTTAGTTTGAAATCTGATAATCTTACATAACCTAACCTAACGTTAGTTTACTATCTCGCTATCTATCTAAAATTATAATTTACTAGTATTTACAGTTTTACGGTGACATGTATATTATGATAATTTCTCTGCGGAGTGCGACGCATGCACACCAGGCTAAGCACCGCTCACTGTCCCCCAATTCCATCCTTTATAAAGCGACGACGTTGCGAGCGGATGAAATTTCTTGATTTTTTAAACGCGATTGTGTTAACTACTGTTGTTGAGGCACTATCGATTGATTTATTATTCGTATGGTTTTCTCTATGTAGCAATTTTCATTTTGGATTTGTCTGTTTGGCACCGACTTCAAAAAGAAGAAGTTGAATAGAGTTGTACATAATAAAATAAATAAAAATTATTTTATACTTTTCAGTTGGATTTTTGAAGGCGGTTCTTTTTTAAATGAAAAATAATAATATTTAATTTTTCTGTTTAGTTTTTAATTTGAAGTTTTTGTTTTTCTTTTTTATTTTATACTTTTTAGTGATAAGTTCTTAAATCACTCTGAGTTTTTTAGTGAATTAGTGATAGTTTTTTAGAGATAAGTTTTACTGTCCGTTTATTTTATAGTTTTTTTAACAGGTAGTTATAATATTTGTTATTATGACTTTAGCTTACTTGTTACTATTTTGTTTACCTGCGGGTCTAGATAGAAAATCAAAGGATGCTTTAAGGAAAATCGCGTAAGGGAGAACAAAATACCCATCGAAAAAAAACAAAGACTTCAGCAGAGCAAGCACGAGCCGTATTTAAACTAGTTATCGCGTGGGATAAAGCAGCCATCTTTTACGCACTTACTTAGTATCGTATACTGCCATCTCATTCTAACCGTTATCGTGTCGATAACTCGTGCTTGCCCTTCAGAATGAGAGAGATCGTCAGCGTGCTGCTCTTGCTGCCGAAACAGATGAGCAAAGAGAAGTTCACCTATCACAAATGCAAAGAAACACTTTTATATATATGTAGCGTTGAGTCGTGTAAAATCCCTTGATGAGATGGCTTTAAGTGATATAGATTCAAAGAAATTACTTAACCATCCCCATGACGAAAGAGCCTTGATTGAAATGACCAGGATGAAAAACATGATGTTGCAATATATATTTTTTTCTTCAATATAATTAAGAGTAATTTATTCATGTTTTTATATACTTTTTTGTTTAATAATTTAGTAACTCTGTTTATTACTAATAAAAAAACTTTATTAACATATATTGATAAATCTCTGTCTAGTATTGATAACTTTACATACATACTTATATTTCAAACTAAGAAACCTCCTTTTTTTCGAGTCGGGTAAAGAACTTAAACCCTCTCCTGAATGTAATAACATAAACTGATAACTCTTTGTCTAATAATTACTAAGAACCTTCAAACTTACATACATACTTATAGGTGAAACTCAGAAACTCCTTTTTTGAGACGGTTAGATCACTAAAACCTTGTCCTGAAAGTAACAAGTAGTTTTCTGAAAATCTCATCCAAATAGCTTAAGCAAAACGCGAGATAATCGCCGACCAACATACATACATGCAGGTCAAACACAGAACCTCCTTTTTTTTAGAGTCGGTTAAATCACTTAACCCATCTTTCCAAATGTACCGGATACTTTTCTGAAAACCGCATCCAAATAGCTTAAGCCAAACGTGAGATAATCGCGGACCAACAGACATACATACAGGTCAAACACAGAACCTCCTTTCTTTTTTTGGTCGGTTAAGGCACTAAAACCTTCTCCTAAATGTAACGAATACTTTTCTGAAAACCGCATCCAAATAGCTTAAGCCAAACTCGAGATAATCGCGGACCAACAGACATACATACAGGTCAAACACAGAACCTCCTTCCTTTTTTTGGTCGGTTAAGGTACTAAAACCTTCTCCTAAATGTAACGAATACTGTTCTGAAAACCGCATCCAAATAGCTTAAGCCAAACTCGAGATAATCGCGGACAATTATACATACATACATACATACATACATACATACATACAAACAATCGAACTGAGAACCTCCTTTTTTGAAGTCGGTTAAAAAGCCCCAAAACCGTAAGTCTCTTTAAATGGCACTCGTATATTCTAAGCCGACATTACACAACAAAATTATTTTAGTCAACGTTAATTATTTTAACATAAACATAACATAACACAAACGTTCACGCCGTTTATCCCAGAAGGGGTGGCAGATATACCAATACTGCTGAACATCACGTGACAGCGCCACCTAATGTCCAAAGTAGGTACAGGTACCCACGTTTTGCTTAGACAGTGTACTCACGTGATAGGGGGCAGGCCTATTGCCTTTTTTGTACGTATACACAGTCACATGGCTAAGTACAATTCGGCCATGTGGGTTTCCTCACGATGTTTTCCCTCACCGTTATCAACCATGATAAATTAACCACACATATGACCCGGGATTTGAACTCACGCCTGTCTGTTTACGGGCGGGTGTTCTACCCTTTGGACTATCATGTCATTAACTATATTAAATGATCCTTATTTTATTGTACAGTTTAGAGCAAGAGCGTCGAGACCACGAAATGGCGGTAAGATTAGCGAAGGAAACCAACGGCCATGTGGAAGGCTCGCCGCCGCAGTTACGCAGGTAATAAATATTTTATATCTAATGTATAGTAGCAAATAAACTTTTAAAAAATCGATAGTATACTACAAAAAGCATTATAGGGTTCCTTTTTACCTTTCTGGGACGAAACCCTTCAAATTGCTACACGATATATGCTATACGTAAGCAATTGGACTTTGACAGCGAAAATCGTTTTTACTGTTTGGTAATCATTTCGTAGAATAAATATGTTATGTTATACTAGTAGAAACGTCATTTTGTTTTAAGATGTTGACTGTCAGCTTGTTTTTATTATCTTTCCCGAAGGCTTTAAATGTTACCAGTTTATTGTTTATGCTAATAAGCTGTTTTTTTTAATTATGTTTCATAGGTAAATATAAGTGCTATATAAGTTTCGCTCTCTTCCTGTATAAAGCTTGAAAACACGATGCGAACTTGGTAATAAGTTTATTTAGTAATTCTTTATAATGTTTGCACAGTTTTCCGGACACACTGAATGGAGAGAATAAGTTAAACAGGTACAGAATAGAGGAATGGCCCTTTTTGCACGTTTGAACTATCTAACTATTTCTAACACTGTATGCTCACTGCTTTTACTTTCTTATATGGAACGGGTTTTATTTGTAGTTGATAATGCAAGTCAGATTTGTGATTTCGGTCTTCTTTGGTGATTTTCGTTGACCAACTTATGAACTTGGCTTTAATATAATAACCACTTTTTCGTGCATTAGTGAATATTGTGTTATTCTTAGTTTTATGTCTAATGAAAAGTTTTGTTGATATCACTTTTATACTAAAGATGTCGACTTGATATTTTAAATAAACAGATATTTCAGTTATAATATTCACTCATGTATCTAGGCGATGTATGTGCACATACACTATAACTTTAACAGTATGTGTGTTTTATTATTTGTAACTAATATAAACAAACTAATTGTATGAAATCTGATTGTTTTTAAAACCAATAACCTTTGTTTTGTTTAATATTTATGTTGTAGTAAAATAAATCAAGCTTTTTAAAACCAAAAATGTTAAAAAAAATATATTGATCATCAGTTGAAACAATTGTAAAACCACAATTTCATTTGCACGCGTATGTTTACAATCTAGAAGTACCATTTTACTGAAAAGATAACACATACTTTATCGACTACCACGAAAAGTGCAAAGCAACTTATGTAAAATCTAATTTACTACAAAAAGCTAGCGTTCTTTATAGATCCTTACAAAGTGCCTTGGTTAGTTGCAGCTATCCAAGTCTTAATAAATAAGATCTCACGCGGTCGTCGTTACATATTTAAAGGCACCGTTCTGAAACTAGTTTATGTTCACATCACAACATAAACATAGCATAATACTAGTCAAATCAAAATAACACAAATTATCTGTATAAGTAGCAACTACTAAATCCATTGTTATACAAAATCTCACAATTGTATCATAATAGGTCAGAGCGAGTGAGAATGCAGCAAGCGATGCAAGGCAAACAGAAACATGATTTGTCTAAGTGGAAATATTCCGAACTACGCGACACCATCAATACATCTTGTGATATCGAACTATTGGAGGTATGAACTGAAATATGATTTACTATAATGTAATGTGACGACATGCTTTTATTCCCTTGACAAACTTGATAGCTCAGTGCATCTAATGCAGAAAGGCGTTGGTTCAATTTGATGAGATATTTTGAACAAAAAAATCAACTCATGACATTAGTTCCAATGGAAGTTGACAGAGACTATGAAAAAAACATAAAAATACGGCATAATTCTTGAGTTTGAGTGTAAGAAACATACATCCATTAGCTCCCATTAGAGTTGGTAAAGTTTGCCACTTTGTATATCTTTCTTTCTTTTTTTCTATTTAAAAAAATGATAATGTTTTCTTTCCTTTATTTATTAATCTTGCTAGCTATCCATCCTTACATAAGTTTAAATAACAAAACTCCTTAATTTAGAACACTTCATTTTTTATTCAAAATCTTCGCTTTTGGTTGTCCTCAAATCTTATTACCATCAAAAACCGAATTAAATTATTTACTGAATTTCTACTTATTTTATATGCCCAAGTAATAATTTATAATTTCAGGCTTGCAGACATGAGTTCCACAGGCGTCTGAAGGTGTACCACGCCTGGAAAGCAAAGAACGCTAGGAAATCTACTATGGGAGATCAAGAGAGGGCGCCTCAGTCTATTATGGATGCTGGTAAGAATTTGGACATATTTACAAGCAAGGAATGTCCATGACGCTTAAAAATATGCTCCACCTTACATATTTCAAAAGCTCAAAGTATTAATTATTGTCCACAACAGCGCATTTGTAATAAAAAAAACTGCCAGAAAGAACGTAAGATTTCTATTCGGTGCAAAGCAGCAGCACATATGTATATTAAAATAAGAACAATCAAAACAATGAATACAAATTTTCGCCCCAATCACCTAATTACTTAAGTTACCATCACTTTGTGCTAGGATAAAAAGTTTTAGAGCGGCATCGTTATATTTGTGGGGCGATTGTGGAAGACAACAGCCACCATGGTTCGAATTGCTTTATCACCACGCCTTGAACGACATAATATGAAACACTAATGTCCATTGTGTGTTGAAGCCGCTGGGTTTGAATCGGTTGACTAGATGAAATTACCTTGGTTCCATGAGAGAAAGGTTAATTTGTGACAAGCAATTTTAAGTATCAAACTCTCAAAAACTCAAACGTTCACGCCGTATATTCCCGAAGGGGTTGCCAGAGGTACTAATACGTCTGAACATCACGTGACATTGTCACCGGTTGAGCAGAGAACCCACATTTTGCTTGGACAGTGTATTCACGTGATAGGGGAAAGGCCTATCTCCGTTTGATACGAATACACTGCCACATGACTAAGTACAACTTAGCCATGTGGGTTTCCTCAACATTAACAACCATGATAAATTAACCACAGTCTTTAGATAAGACAAATTGCTGTAGGCCCGACCCGGAATTTGAACTCACGTCTGTCTGGAATCTTGGACTATCACGGCTGAATAACTAGGACTATTAAACTATTCAATACTAACCTCCCATTTCCAGCAAAAACCCCTCGCTTACCCCAAAAAGGCGAGATCCTAGGCGCTCGCCACCGTTATTTCCGCATTCCCTTTGTGCGTCCATCATTAGACGCGAACAACTCTGACAAGCGCGGCTGGTGGTACGCGCACTTCGACGGACAATACGTCGCCAGACAGATGGAACTGCATCCCGATAAGACACCCGTTTTGTTGCATTCTGGTGAGTACGTTTGTGTTTGTTTGTTGTAATACACTTACCTATACTATGTTAGGATAGGTTAGTGTGGGTGAGACGAACGGAAGTTGAGAGGGAGTAAGCTGGTGATTGTGTTACGAAAAGTGATATTGCGCGAAATTAACAGAAGTAAGCTAGTGAATTCGTTACGAAAAGCATGATTGTTCGAGATGAAGCTTCAGATATTCTTAATTCGGAATTCCTTAGTCACTTTTGGAAGTTCAGAGGGGAAAATATTGTTAAATTAAGGATTTTTGTTGAGGTCAATATCTCTTAAAACTGTCATAAGCCTAAGTCACCTTTTACGAATGACACGGAAATACATGGGCTAGTGCTATTTTTAAGCAGACACTTCTCACACTAATTCCATAAAACCACAAATCTTATTTAAAAACCCTTTATTTATTTACAGGAGTTGACGACATGCAAATGTGCGAGCTCAGTTTGGACGAAACTGGACTCACTCGCAAGAGGGGCGCAGAAATATTAGAGCACGAGTTCGAAAGGGAATGGACTAAAAACGGGGGACAGCCGTACTTGCCTCCCGAACTTAGGAAACGCTAGGTAATAAAATAATCTAATAGCAAAATATAGATTATAATACCTGCAAACCTAAAGTTAAAAAAACTTGAGAGAAAGCGAAAATGTACAAGTTGCACAAATTTATTTCATTTATGTGTTGTGTATGCCGTGTAGTGCCGGCTTAGAATGTCACTACCCCATTCTACCCACGGGTGTCGTAAAAGGCGACTAAGGATATGGGGCTTTTCTAAAGTGGTTTTTGGGCGATGCGGTTGGAGACCCATCACCAACGATACTTTATACCATCTTGTCCCCTATCAACTTTCATATGAGGCCGTGAGTATACGAGGGGCATGCCAAAAGAAACTAGATACTCAAAAATAATAAAACTTATTCTTTATTACAAGTATCGATCTTTTCAAAGTATTCACCCTGAGCACGTATTCACTTTTTCATACGTCTGAACCAATTGGAAAATACCTGTGACCACTCTTCTTTAAATACCTCAGAAATCTCGAAATCATAGGCAACCAGCGCATCTTCTTTGCTTTCAAACCTCTTCCCCTTTAGTTTTTCTTTGATTTTTGGAAACAAGTAAAAATCATAAGGCGCTAGGTCAGGGGAATATGGCGGGTGAGGGAGAATTGACACATTTTTCGAGTTGAAAAAGTCTAATGAGAATGAATGTGCGACGGAAGTATGTGGATTGAGTAAAAGAACAAATAGACCACCAACAAGTTGGTGGGATAAAGATGTGAAAGAGGCAGTTGGAGATAAGAAGAAAGCTTGGTTAGATTTACTAGCGATTAAAGCTAGTAAACGAATGGATGCGAGAGTAACAGATGATGTAGTGAAGAATAGTGAAGATGAATATAAGAGAGTTAAGAATGAGGTTAAGAAGAAAATAGAAAAGAAAAAGCGTGATCTGATAGAATGGTGTGAGAGGAAACTCTCCGATAATTTCCGGAATAACCAAAAGTTGTTCTGGAAATATATCCGGAAAGAAAAGGGAGTTTCCCAAAACACGAGAGTGAATGTTGTGAGAGATGAACAGGGTGAATTGGCGACGGATGAAAGTAGCATAAGACGAGTATGGAAGAACTATTTTGAGGGACTCTTTGAAAAAGAGGATACATCCATTTCTTCGCCAATCGGCAGTAATGTTGATTGGCACGACGTTATGGGTGACTTTAGTGACAGTGAGATCAGTATGGAAGAAATAATGAAAGCAATGAAAAGTATGAAACTAGGGAAAGCGGCAGGGTATGACAGGATAAACACTGAAATGCTGAGGGCTGGTAAAGGGGTGGTGGCTTCCTGGTTGTACTTCCTATTCCAAAAATGCTGGTCGAGTGGCAAAGTGCCACAAGATTGGTGCAAAGCGGTAATTGTGCCTTTATATAAAGGAAAGGGGTCACACCAGGAGGCTAGAAACTACCGTGGAATTAGCCTACTCAGCATTGTCGGTAAATTGTATGCAAAGGTTTTGATTGAAAGAGTGATGAATGAAACGGAAGATAAAATTTGGGATGTGCAAGCAGGATTTAGAAAGGGAATGGGATGTATGGACCAAATCTTCTCTTTAAGGAGCATCACCGAAAAGTTCTTAGCTAAGAACCGAAAGGTGTATTGCTCCTTCATTGATTTAGAGAAGGCGTATGATAGGGTGGTAAGAAAGTGTTTATGGGAGGTGTTATCCAAGTTCGGTTTGGGGAGTCGACTTATACGTGCACTGGTATCACTCTATGAGGATTCCAGTGCATGTGTGAGAGTAAACGGGGAAAATACTGACTGGTTCGGGATCTCTCGGGGTGTCCGACAGGGTTGTGTAGCTTCCCCGTGGCTCTTCAATTTGTTCATGGATGACTGTTTAACAGAGTTGCGTGAAAGTGATTATGGATTGAGAATGGGTGGATTCATCATTAAATGCCTCTTATATGCCGACGATCAAGTGCTACTTGCATCATCGGTGGAAGAGCTGCAAGAGATGATGAATATTGCATGTGCGTCTTTTGAGAAAAAGGGAATGAGGGTGAATGTGGATAAAACAATAACTATGGTTTTTGAGAGAGAGGTGAATATGACCGAATGCGTGATTGAGATTAATGGTAAGAAAGTGGAACAAGTGAAAGAGTTTGTATATTTGGGAAGTTTGTTTACTAGGGATGGAAAGTGTGATGAAGATATCGAGAGAAGAGTGAAAAAGGGTAATGCGGTAAATGGAGCACTGGATAGTCTAATGTCTAGTCAGTCGGTGTCTGCAAAGGCCCGAATGGCTGTGCATGATGCTGTCCTCGTTCCTACGCTTATGTATGGCAGTGAATGTTGGGTGTGGCAGAAGAAGCATGAAAGTAGAGTGAATGCAGTAGAAATGAGATCCCTCAGAAAAGTGTGTAATGTAAGGTTATGTGATCGTGTGAGGAATGATGTGATTCGTGAAAGGTGTGGTGTAAAAGATGATATTGTAAGAAATATAGAAAAAGGAATGTTGAGATGGTTTGGGCACATAGAGAGGATGGATGACAGTAAATTGGTGAAAGAGATATATAGAGCCAATGTGGAAGGTAATGTTAGTAGAGGACGACCTCGGAGGACACATTTGGATCAAATAGAACATGTGCTCATTACTGTTGGAGCACAAACTGTCACATACCATTCGGAGTTCACCGTTGTTTCATTCTCTAGCACAATAGTAGCAATATGACCCGTTTTGCAGAAAAAACGAGGCAACCATTTGTTTCTGTGTGCTTCGTGCACGGCGACATTTCGTTGGAGTTGGCTCGTCTTCAAAGCACCATACAGTCGACTGTCGCTTTGATTCGGGATCATAGTTATATTGCCATGTTTCGTCACCAGTCAGTATATCATATACGTTTTTTTTCTCGCCTTCTACCATTGAATTTATCTGTCATGAATAGGCACCAACCCACCCGACGGTCTTCAATATAATAAACTTTGCTCTACTTCAATATAATAAACTGCTCATCGGTAAGTTTGTGCGGCAACCATTTCGAACAACGTTTACGGAGAGGAAGGTGGTCGTGAATTATGGTTTGCATTGCTGCTGATCCAATTCCTAGTTCTCGCTCTAGCTCTACATATGTAATTCGTCGGTTTTCGCGAATAAGTTTTTCGACTGCACGAACGTTTTCTTGCGTGAGCGCGGTTGGCGGCCGTCCTGTCTTCGCTTCATCTTCGAGACATCCCCGTCCTCTTTTAAATTCAGTAAACCAATTGAATACTATTGCTCGGGAACAAGCAGACTCACCAAAAGTAGAAGCCAAAAGTTCAAAACATTCTTGAGACTTTAAACCTTTTTTAAGTCATAATAAATCATAGCGCGAAAATCACGTCGATTGAACTCAATTGTTGCAAGTGAATTCCCGCCAGATTCTCGGAAAAATGATGCTCATTCAAATAAAAAATAAATAAAAGAAGTGTGTTCTATATTCAAATAGTCAAAAAAAAACCAGCCTATAAGATGGTGTATAGCTTGCCAGTGTCAATTAAATGAGAAAAGAGTATCTAACTTCTATTGGCACGTATGAATGTATGTGTATGTAATGTGTAAAATGTATTACTATTTTAGATCAACGTGTACTGAAGTCTAACAATGCTAAATAGGCAGTTTATTAATTTTCACTAATCGGAGAAGCTATAAACCGCAAGACGATTTAGTTAGCAAGGTGCTCAGATATTTTCGAAGACTAGTACACATACCAACTGGTCTAGCTATTTCAATAGTTTACTCAATAGGCCAGCGTGGTGAACTTAAGCCTAATCACCTTATTTAGATTAAACCCAGACACTCGTTGAAAACCGTGTATTGTCGGCTTAGAATAGCACTACCCCGTTTCTACCGATAGGTGTACGTAAGAGGCGGCTGGAGACCCATCACCAACAACCTTTACTTTACCATCCTTTCCCCACTCAATTTTCCAAATGTGGCTGAGGAATTTCTAATTCCGTAGCTCTGGCTACCCCTTCTAGGAATTTATAGCCGTGAGTATATGTATGTATGTACTCGTTAAACATGTTTGTGATGATGACGAGACTGTGTGACGAGAATAATAATACTTAATAAATTGTTAAATGTGGAAATATTTGTAAAGACAGGGTTTCCGGCAATGTATGCCAAAAAATCACATTAAAAACCAATATGTACATTGACAACATTCTATGTATATTTTTCTATGCTTTTTCAATTTGTTCATATATTTATTTTATTTTTTTCAGGTTGGTAGATGACAAGTAGGTAATCAGATGCTGTCAGAAGATTAGTTTCATTCTTTTAAGTTTTGCTTTTGTATAGATTTTCAGTGTTTTTTAGAGATTCTCTGGGAAGCATAGAGAAGAGATATTAGCAATCAGTGCGACACAACTTATTTACTTTAGCAATATTACATAATATCAAAGTTTTATTATTATATTCCTAACTGTGTGCCTTAAAGTTCTCCTAATCAGATTTTTGTGCAATAATGGCACATACGACATAGTATAAAAAATCAAATGTAGTATAAAAAAAAGTACTAGTAGAAGACGACTTAAAAAATACTAGCAATAAAACATAAATACTTGTTTCAAAAGCATGAAGTTTATTATATTGATGATTTGGAATAAGACTAAATAAAATCCTTTTTTTATACATCATGTACATATTTGTACTATAACATTTTACTAAGCAGAGTTGAAAACAGATATATTTACGATTTATTTTTAACTGTGATGAAATGTATTATGTACCTAATTTATTGATTGAAAAGTGATTTAACTGTAAAAAACAGTTTAATTTACATTCCGTTTGAGTATTAAGACAGTATTTGTAACAATGCATTCCTCTTTAACATAATATGAAAACTAAGTACAATGAATTAAACACGAATTTTGATTAGTCTCAGTGCCTTACAATGTGACACTAGTAGAATTATTATGAAAACGGTTTGTAATTTGCTTTGCCAAATAAATGAGGTAAGAAATAATGATGACTTTTATTCATCCTCCATCTTATTTAATAACCTACCTAACTATTCCCATGGCTATAAATCCTAAAAAGTGGTGGACAGACTTAAAGTAATTAGTCATGGGCTGCTTACACCAACTTCAACAACACAACAAAACACGGCAAAAAACCTGAAATTATTTGAGTATAAAATGTTTAATTTCCCGGACACTTCTGAAAATAATTTTTTGCATCAGAAATAATAGTATAAGATCCGTTTGCTAAATCTCTACGTTCATAACGTATTGAGTCAAACACACATTTTAACATAAGTTTATGAATAGGAAAATACACTGACAAGACGCAGCCAGGCAAAAGTGGCCGCAAGTAATTTTAATTTAATTAATGTTTATTATTTTTTTAAGACAAATTTCGCTCACTTGTTATCGAAATATAATAACATCTGCATCATAGCAATGTATATAAAGAATATAAAAATCCATATGTGCCGTTGCGAATTCGGCCGCAACTACCTCGCAGCCAGGTGTAAGTAGATTATGTTTTGGTGTGTTTTATACGTTCATAAGTTACACGCATATTTATTATATGAAATTAAAGCTATTTTTTCCTAATATGATAATAAATAGCTGCCTGTGAAAAAGGGCCGCAAATTAGGGTTGCCATCTGTTAAAAACGCGATATATCCAAATATATTTCACAAACTATGCTATTGTTTCTGTTTATATTTTATGACTTATATAATAACTATTACGTTACGTTTTTAATTACTCACTAAATATAAGTTAAAAAAAATCAGCATATTTAAAAAAGTCAAGACAGTCGTTGTCATAAAAAACTCGAATGGCTGTGCATAATGCTGTTCTGGATCCCACGTTGATGTATGGTAGTGAATGTTGGGCATGGCAGAAGAAGTATGAAAGTAGAGTTAATGCAGTGAAAATGAGGTCCCTCAGAAGTATACTTCTGATTACATATATGTAATGTAAGGTTGTATGATGAGTGAAAAAAGAATGTTAAAGTGGTTTGGGCACTTAGAGAGGATGGATGAAAATAAAGTAGCGAAAGAGATATATAGAGCCAATGTGGTTGGGATTGTTAGAAGAGGACGGCCTCGTAAAACGTTTCTAGATCAAATAGAAAACGTTCTTATAAAGGCGGTTGTCCGAAGTGAGAAGAGTAAAAGAGCATGTATGAGAAGAATAAATAATGTAAGGGAAGCAAGAGAAGTTTATCAAGATGGTACTAAGTGGTGATCAATAGTCTCTGCCTAACCCAATGGGAATAATGAGCGTGAGTATAAGTAAGTATTTAAAGATATAAATATAGTTATTATATAAGTCATAAAATATAAACAGAAACAATAGCATAGTTTGTGAAATATATTTGGATATATCGCGTTTTTAACAGATGGCAACCCTAAATTGCGGCCACTTTTTCACAGGCAGCTATGTATTATCATATTAGGAAAAAAATAGCTTTAATTTCTTATAAGAAATATGCGTTTAACTTATGAACGTACAAAACACACCAAAACATAACCTACTTAGACTTACACCTGTACTAGTAGCATGAGGCTTATGAGAGCGCGTATGTCACATGAGAAGTGAGAAACTGACAGATTGCTCATACAAAATCAGTCAATAAGTCAGTATCTCACTTCTCAAATGATATACTAGCACTCACACGCCTCATGCTACGGGGGCTGGCTGCGAGGTAGTTGCGGCCGAATTTGCAACGGCACATATGGATTTTTATATTCTTTATATACATTGCTATAATGGGGATGTTATTATATTTCGATAACAAGTGAACGAAATTTGTCTTCGAAAAATAAAAAACATTAATTAAATTAAAATTACTTGCGGCCACTTTTGCCTGGCTGCGTCTTGTCAGTGTATTCTCCTATTCATAAACTTATGTTAAAATGTGTGTTTGACTCAATACGTTATGAACGTAGAGATTTAGCAGCGGGATCTAATACTATAAGAACATACACACATATACTCATGGCTATATTTCCCTAGAAGGGGTAATCAGAGCTAAGGAATTATAAATTCCTCAGCCACTTTTGGAAGTTGAGTGGGGAAAAGATGGTATAAATAAATAAAGGTTTTTGGTGATGGGTCTCCAACCGCATCGCCCAAAAATCCAATAAAAAGCCCCAATACCCTTAGTCGCCTCTTACGACACCCATCGGTAGAAAGGTACTATAAGAACATCGCAATATTTTTTTGAATGTTTGTTGTTGATATCGACTATTTCGTCGAGTCTTTTTAAATGCGGGTTATTGTAGATGCATTTCTAATTACCGACAACCGTGATAGCTCAGTGGTTAGAACACCGCTTATCGTGCAGATGATAAGAGACCAAATCCCGGGTCAAGTCTACACCAATTTGTCTTATCGACTGACATAAAAAAATGAGGTACTCAATTTGATTGTATGTTATTTTATTTTTGTATGTATGTAACATGATTACTCCGTCAAAGGTCATATTAAAAAAAATGCAAATTTGTCTACTTTCATTTTCATGAGGTGTGATAGCGTAGGTATTTAAATATTATCCAGAAAATATAAAAATTGGCTGTGTAGTGCCGGCTTAGAATAGCACTACCCCATTTCTTCCGGTGGGTGTACGTAAGAGGCGACTAACGGTATTGGGGCTTTTAAGGGATTTTTGGGCGATGCGATGGAGACCCATCACCAAAAACCTTTGTTTTACCATCTTTTCCCCACTCATCTTTCCAAAAGTGGCTGAGAAATTTCTAATTCCTTAGCTCTGGCTACCCCTTCTAAGGATTTATAGCCGTGAGTATATGTATGTATGTAAAATATAAAAATAACAAATAGCTGTGTACTCGGTTGCATTTTGTTCAGAATATATTATAGTGTAATATATAAGTCATGTGTGGTTAATTTGTCATGGTTGTTAACGGTGAGGGAAAACATCGTGAGGAAACCCACATGGTTGTACTTAGTCATGTGACAGTGTATTCGTACAAAACGGCGTTAGGCGAGAGTGAGTACAAAATAGGCTATTTGACTAAGTTTTGAAAACTATCTTACGGTGTTAATTTGTTTATAAGGAGCCCTAAAAAATATTTTTCTGTCTTCAGTTTAGCTATTTTATTAAAAAATCGAAAAAGAAAATGCAATATTCAAATGTGCCGCGAAAACGCGACTTTAAGTAATATGGCGGCTGTAGCACAAGTGACGTCAATTCCGCATTAAACACCAATGAGCGAAGCGATACACAGTCAGTTTATGCGCAATCTACGTCATTATAGAAATAGCCAATCACGGTCGTTTTTTAGTCACGTAACAGTTGCATCAAAAATACTTATTTTCGAAGACGGATTTTAGTGAAATAATGCAATATTTTTGTCTCGCATTATTACATATTGCTCCAAAAAATAAATATTAAGACTAATGAAATAAAAGAAATGTTTATTTTTATTACAGTCAAACAGCCTATTATTACAGTCCAAGCAAAATGTGGGGTACTCTAAACACCATGTGACAATGGGTGATGTTCAGAAGTATTAGTAACTCTGCCAACACCTTCGGCGATAAACGGCGTGAACAATAGAATTTTCTAGTTACTGATACTCTTTAGGTCTGCTTCACTGCTTTTCTCTGCTGACACCTCTAGCATAAGGGTTTCGGCATAAGTTTTTGTAGACGTTCATATCGAAATATGGTAGCATAAAGGGCAGTAACAAGACGTACGATAACTTATATTCTCTACAAGACCATTCACAAATTTTACTTACACTCACGCCGTTGTTCCTATTGGGGTAGGTAGAATATCCATTGCCACTTTGTACGCCGCTGAAAAATCCCTCTCGGTTATGTCACATTCTTCTCATACATGCTCTTTCATTGTTTTCAATTCGGACTTTCGCATTCGTCAGAACTTTTTCGATTTGGTTTTCAAACGTCTTACGTGGCCGTCCTCTTTTAACAACACCATCCATATTGGCATTATAAATCTCTTTAGCCACTTCACTTTCATCCATCCTCTTTATGTGCCTAAACCACCTTGACATTCCTTTCTCTATCATGCGAAATACGCCATCTATCACACCTCACCGTTAACGAATCACACTATTTAGAAAGAGAATTGGATGTATGAATCATGTCTTCTCCTTAAGGTCCATCACAGAGAAGTTCTTAGCAAAGAACCAAAAAGTGGAAATGAGATCCTCTGAAGTACTTGTAATGTAATGTTGTGCAATAGAGTGTGAAAATAGTGTGATTCAGAAATATTGCTTTATTAAATGAATTAAATTATATTATATTAGATCCTCGATTTTAAGAGGCAAGAGTTCAACTTGAAATAAACTAATCAATTGAGAGCACTGGTAATAAAGTAGCACTGGTAATAAAGTTTAAGGTGATCCGGTTTGAATATAATTCCATTACATGGTTTGTAAACCTTGAACCGAGTCCCAACAATAGTGATGTAAAGAAGCTGAAGTATATCTACCATACCAGCATTACCATAAGAGACCCAATTCATAAAAAGTTATACAGCCATGCAAGCGTTGTCAACAATATGGACATACAAGAAACAACAGTATGCGTCCCTATCGATGTGTCAGGTGTGCAGAAAATCATAATACTACAGAATGCCCCAAAAAGGAAAGAAACACACCAGCTACATGCGCCCCTCTGCCTTCAAGATCACCCGGCTAACTACAAGGGCTGTAAAGTATTCCTGCAAATACTAAAGCGTAAAACTACAGTGAAACCACACCAAAAAATACCAATAAACCGTATGATACCCAGGCTCCAAAAATACCAGCTAGTACCTACAACATTCCAGCTCCGAGTAAGAACGAGAAACCACATCGCACCTACGCAACAATAGCAGTCAATAAAGACGAACAAAACGCCCCAATAAATTTAGAAGAAATTCTCTCCAAACAAGCTGAAAAGCTAGACAAACTACTAGACCAGATGGGCTCGTTGATGAGTCTTCTGACCACGCTAGTTACAAAATTGATCCATTAATGGCATCTCTCATAATAGCAACTTGGAACGCAAATGGATTATCAAACAGTCAGCTACGAGTAGAAGGTGATGTTTTGATGAAAATGCACCATTTGGATGTATTATTAATATCTGAATCCCACATGCAGGTACTGCTATTATAGTAAGGAACAACATTAAGCATCAATTGCTTCCTGAATATCGAACAACTGAAATACAAGCTACATCCATTGCGATTGAAGATCGATGGGGGCAGCTTACAGTGTCATCTATATATTATATTGCCCACCAAAGAAAAATCGACAACCAGACCTCTCGGACACAGACTTTGACCAGTTCTTCCGGTCGCTGGGGAACAGATATATAGACAGAGACGTTTATGTTATATGTTTATGTATCGTTCTCTTTTTCGACTAGAAAGTCTCTTAACTTGGCTGCAGCTTTGTTAAAAGCCTTTTTGTGATCTGAATGTCTGCTGGTGTGCCATTGCCTGCAATTGAATTGCAAAAGCACTTACTGGGGTTCAAGACTTACACTAACAAGGGGAAAAAACCTGAAAGAAAGTTTGAACAGAAATAAATTAAGTGTTCTAACAACCTGCCAACATACTTATTAGCCTACTGACCCTAATAAACTGCCAGATCTTCTAGACTTTTTCGTATATAAAGGCATATCAACCTACTACCTTGAAGTTGAAGGACGCTACGATAGCTCTTCGGATCATACACCAGTAATTGCTACTATATGCACATCTGTTATACAGAAAGCAAAATGTCCACACTTATGCAATTACAAAACAGATTGGGATTCGTATCGTCAATATCTAAAAGATTATACCAACTACAACATCTCCCTAAAAACCGAAGAGGATATTGAAACTGCAGCTAACTATCTGACTAACATCATACAAAAGTCAGCTTGGCTAAAAACTTCAGCCACTAGAGAGAGACACATAAAAAATGAGAGTCGGTACAACATACCTCAAGAAGTGAGAACAAAGGTATTGGAAAAAGACGACTCCGAAGGCAATGGCACACCAGCAGACATTCAGATCACAAAAAGGCTTTTAACAAAGCTGCAGCCAAGTTAAGAGACTTTCTAGTCGAAATAGAGAACGATACATAAACATAAACATATAACATAAACGTTCACGCCGAATATCCCCGAAGGGGTTGGCAGAGGTACTAATACTTCTGAACATCACGTGACTTTGTCACCTGGTGTTCAGAGTACCCACGTTTTGCATGGACAGTGTACTCACTGAACGATACATAAAAACATAACATAAACGTTCACGCCGTTTATCCCCGAAGGGGTTGGCAGAGGTACCAATACTTCTGAACTCACATGGCAAGCGCCATCTAGTTTCCAGAGTAGGTACCCACGTTTTGCTTAGACAGTGTACTCACGTGATAGGGGGCAGGCCTATCGCCGTTTTGTACGAATACACCGATCGATACACTCCAACAAAAATTAGAGTCTTTAAACCCAATGTGCGATAATGAATATTCTCTATGGAAAACCGTTAAATCCACACTAAAGCCCCAACTTGTTCAGTACCGAGGACCACACAGAGAGAGCTGAAGCTTACGCGGCGTTTCTGAAAAATGTGTTTAAACCTAATGAGGACCTCGGATCAGACACTGAAGATGAAGAAGTCAGCAACTATCTGGCAAGTGATCTACAACTCAGTCCTTCTATGACAGCCTGTACCTCTTCTGAGGTACGTAGGAATATCCAGAATCTACAATTAAAGAAGGCGCCAGGTTTTGAACTGATAACCGCTGAAGTATTATGAGAAATGGCAAAAAAAGTTATAACCCTCGTAACTATTATTTTCAACAGCATATAACAATGGTACTCAAGGCAGGCAAACCCCCACATCTTACGTCTTCCTACCGACCAATCAGTCTACTGCCAGACCTCTCAAAAGTCTTCGATAAGGAACTCTCTGTGCGGTAAAAAACTTGTATGGCAGAGAAGAAACTAATCCCAAAACATGAATTCGGATTCAGAAGCAACCATTCGACAATGGAACAAGTACACAGAGTTTGTGAAAAAGTGAGAAATGCCCTGGAAAAAAAGCTTTATTGCTGTGGTGTATTTCTGGATGTGCATCAGGCGTTTGATAAAGTTTGGCATAATGGCCTACTATATAAACTCAAGAAGACCCTACTACTACTGAAATCATACATTGAACATAGGTCATTTTATGTTAAAATAAACGATTCTACCGCAAGGATCAGTCCTAGGGCCGACATTGTATATTGTTTACACCAAAGAAAGAAAGAAAGAAAGAAAACATTTATTCATTGCTACATACAAAGAAAAGCACAGTTACACTCACATACATTAAGAAACACTTAACAATCAACATAAAGAAAGTAAACGTAAATTTCATAAAAAATAATATAAATATTACAAAGACAAAGGAAAAGAAGATCAACAATAGAATACAGCACATTAAACACAGATATACATTTGAAATGTCATCAAATACATATATAATGTCTATAAAAATATATAATAAACTACCAGATAGCTATAAAAATATTACAAACGAACAGGCATTTATAAAAAAACTAAAAACTCTATTATTACAAAAAGCTTACTATAAGGTTGAAGAATTTTTGGATGAATATCTGTTTTAAAATAAATCCTACAACCCTTTCACATTTCCATCTCTTCATCCTTCTATTACCTGCCTACCTCAATAAACATTCCTGTCTGCATAGTTTAAAATCTTCGTTACCAATATTATAATTTATCATAAGTAAACCTATAAGTTAGCATCTTAAAGATCTCATTTAGACACTAAGAAAAATATATTATTAAGCTAAGAAAGAAGATTACTAAATTGATTTATTATTATTATTCATTATTCTAGTCTCTTAAAATGTTCTTATTATCATTAAGTTTTCTTTTAAATTCTGTACTGTAAACTGTATGTTAATTTTAAGATAGTTATAAGATATTGCAGTGCCCTAACAGGGTTCTTTGTCGGAACTTAATTAATATTTGTAACATCTTAATCTACCACAATGAAGCAATAAAGATTTGAAGTTTGAAGTTTGAAATAATATTGCTTGTACTTAAATGAGATATCCATCAAAAGTTTCTCGTACTTAAATGCCTGCGTAGCAATGAACTGGTGACTGCCTCAGCATTATTGTTGTGAGTGAAACCTCACAACACTGGTTTTCAGTCAGCACCTTTGAAGGGTGTTACGGATTTAAATTTATAAAAATATTTTTTGAAATAATAATACAAAAAGAATAAAACAAAATTAACACTTATTAAAAACTTACTTATTTATATACCACTTGTATTTGCAATATATATAAACAGTATCATTAATGAAATGCATAATTAGCATATGTCAAATATATATAAATATATAAAAAACAGAAATAGACATATTAAATATTTATATAATGAAACTGGAGAGATTTTCCAGGAACGTACAAAGTGGCGCTCAATAGTCTAGCTATCCCAATGGGAACTAAAGGTGTGAAAATGTGTATGTATGTATCAATATATGTATGTATGAAAAAAAAAATGCATTTATTTACAAGAAACATGAGTAGAATGGTTGACAAATAAATTATATACGTGCTTTACATGTTCTGCCAAAGACCGGCGTGTAAATATTAAGTTGTAATATGGTTTTACATTTATATGACACATATAAAAAATATTTAACAATTGAATTTGAAATTATTGTATTAAAAAGACGAAACAAACAAACATTCAATTCACATGCTTTGTCAATAAGTATAAATAATAAAAAGAGGATATTATTAATAAAATGTCATGTGCCTATATTTTTTTAAATGTCACAATTATTTAAGAAGTCATTCACTTTATAAAAACAATTTTCAATCAGATAATTAAATAGTCTATTTTTAAATCCTCTCAGCGTCATATTTTTCATGTCATCACTTAGTGCATTATACAATTTTATTGCCATGTTGTAACAATTTCTTTCACTAATTGCCAAGCATTTCCGATTGGGGTATTCCAATTGTACATTGTGGTTGCCACGTTGAGGTCTGTTAGTTGGAACTTTTAGTTTAAATAGTGAAAGATTATTTTTTACAAATATTAAAGTCTCGTAAATATACAAGCAAGGCGTTGGAAGTATTTTGAGTCTTTTGAATAAGGGGACGCAGGAATCTAGCATATCTGCATTACAAATAACTCGCACGCATTTTTTTTGTATTTTGAAAACCTTATCTGCTTCAACTGAATTTCCCCAAAGTATTATTCCATAACGTATTAGAGACGAAACGTAACCGTGGTAACATGTTAAGGTAGCTTTTTGTGAAATGATGTAATTTATTCTATACAGTACGTATACATACTTATCAAGTCTATTACATAACTCATTAATATGTGTTTTCCAATTGCAAAATGAATCAAGATGGAAACCAAGAAATTTAGCACTTTGTACTTCGTTTATATCATTTCCATTGTGTTGTATATTTAAATTTAGAGCTTGTCTCTTATACGTACGAAATTGAATGTATTGAGTTTTTGTTAGATTAACATGAAGGTTGTTTCTATAAAGCCATTTTATGATATTACCTAATGAATCGTTAATATCTTTCTCAAAACTATTGAGATTAACACAATTTATAAGAACTGTTGTGTCATCAGCATATAATATGCATCTGTTGTTTGTGCTATTAGGCAGATCATTGATATATATCAGAAACAATAGTGGTCCGAGTATACTGCCTTGTGGCACTCCATATTTAACTGGGTTATTATCCGAATTGTAACTATTTTGATAATGCCCTTCTACTTTACTAATTGTTACACTTTGTTGCCGACTTTGTAGGTAACTTTCGATCCAATCATATGCTTTTCCCCGAATACCATAAATATCAAGTTTGATCATTAATGTTGGATGAAATACATACTCAAAAGCTTTTGTCATGTCTAGTAATAACCCTACTACTGGTATTTTTTTATCTAAATTTTCGGTTACATATTTAATTAAATGAAAACAGGCTGTAGATGTGGATGTCCTCTTACGAAATCCAAACTGGTTTGGTACTAAAATTGAGTTCTTTATTAAAAAGCTGTCTAGTTTGTCATTCATCGCTTTTTCAAAAACCTTTGATAATATTGGTATTAGTGATATAGGCCTATAGTTTCGCAAGTTATTTTTATCGCCGGATTTATGAACAGGTTTGATAATAGTTTGCTTGAGACGGTCAGGGAATTTACCTTCCAGAAACGAGCTGTTGACAAGATACCTAAGAGGTGTTGCTAACTGTTTAGCACAAATTTTAATTAAAAAGGTTGGAATGTTATCATAGCCTGTAGATGAGGTATTTTTCATATTTTTAATAATTTTATATATGTCTTGAGGGTCGGTGGGAGTTAAGAAAATTGTATTAAGATTACGAGAAATATTAATATTTTTATAAATGTCTTTAGTGCTAGCGTCACATGGATTTGTCAAATATGTAAAATAATTATTAAATGTTTTTGCTATGTCAGTAGGGCTACTTATTAATTTACCGTTGTATTCAATTTCTTTAATGTCATTACTTTTATTGTAGTCATATTCAGAATTCTTTTTAATTAAGTCCCATGAAGCCTTACCTTTATTCTTTGCCTTTTGTAAGTATTTCATATTGCTGATTTGTTGAGCCTATCCTAGCCTATTGAGTTGAATACCTATCAGTTTTTTTAGAACCTTATTGTATTTTATATAATTATAATGATTTATTTTTTTATTCGACGGCTCTTGTATGTATTTCAAGTGTAGTTGTCTCTTTTTAATACAGCTTCGTTTAATTCCTTTGGATAACCATTTGTTTTTTATCGCCTTTTGTATAATTTGGACTGTTTTCAACGGGAAACATAATTCAAAGAAAAGTTTAATTAAGTCGTGAAATTCGTTAAAAGCTTCGTTAAAACTACTTTTTTCATATACATCACTAAAACTTAAGGACGTCTTACATTGAACGAATTTTTCAATGTTCTCCTCCGAATAATCTCTTATTCTTTTGAATAACCAATTAAGTTTTCTGGTCGTACATTTTCTGTTGAAGGGTACATGTAACAGTTTGCGCTGTTTCATGGTCCGACAAAGATAAAAGATGAATTTCCGCCGATGTATTCGGAATATTACTAACAATCAGATCAATGCACGATTTTTTCCTAGTAGGGCGAGTAATATGGTTAATAAGGTTAAAATTATTTAGCAAGGATATTAGTTCTCTAGCACAAACACTCTCTTTTAACATGTCGACATTCCAGTCTCCACATAAGATTATGTTCTTTGATTTATTTCGGTTAAGTTTGCAAAGTATTAAATTAATTTTACTAAAAAATATTGAGATAGTCGAATTCGGTATGCAAAGTTTTTTTTGGTATTTATTAAATATTTTTATTCGATAGTAAATACGAAAATAAAAGACTAATTTGAATATTTTCCATTTAAAATGAGTAATTGTAAAGTTAAGATTTTTTAAAGATTGTTCAACTTTTGTACTTTATGACGTCATCGATTGATAAAATCACGTAGCGACATGCAAATGAAGCGAAATGTTTTATAAAAATGTTGCTGATTGCAAAACATAATACGAATTTGTGATGTCAATGTCAAATGAAATTATTACGATATTATACTTATCAAACCTATGATTTTCGATATTTTATTAATAAACTGCAAAACCGTATGTCTTTGAAACAACATTGAAGGTCAAACACTGTTACAGTTTTTTGATAAAATAACAGTCATCTTAGCTTCAATTGATATAATTTCAAGAAAATATTGTTTATAACCATAATATCTCGAGATGGTTTTGGAATCAGCATCACTTTAGTAAAACTTTGCATACCGAATTAGGTGTGCGGTAAATGCATATCAGTATGGTTTTATAGTCTAATAATTCTACAGAGCAACATTCAAAGTGTTTCTCAACTGATTCCTCATTAATCCACTGAATTGTTTTGTAATTGATATTGTTTTTCATTAGTATACAGGTCCCTCCTCTTTTTTCATTTCTTCTACAAAACGCACTCGCTAAAGTGTAGTTATTCATACATAGATTCGGCAAAGAGCCATGTTTGATGAAAGTTTCGCTAAAGCAAATAATATCTATATACGTGTTTAGTTTTATTTCCAATTCTAATAACGAAGCTATGATAAGATCAGTTTTGTTCAACAATCCTGCAATATTTTGATGAAATAAAGTTAAATTATGCGTTTGAGTTTCGAAAAAAAATATCATTTTCAGATTCGTAGTTAACTAAAACTTTGTTATCGTTTTTTTTCGCAAATTTTATATTT
Source organism: Bedellia somnulentella (assembly GCA_963576735.1). Taxonomy (NCBI): domain Eukaryota; kingdom Metazoa; phylum Arthropoda; class Insecta; order Lepidoptera; family Bedelliidae; genus Bedellia; species Bedellia somnulentella. The sequence continues at coordinate 11,532,075 of OY755177.1, read as the reverse complement.
TCATTACTGTTAACTTTTTTATTTCTCACAATCAGATCGGTTTTTATTTTTTCTTTGAGGTCTTTAAGTACATATTCAAACCCTCCTAATGTAAGCCTTCCAGTTTTTTTTGAGTACATCGAAGCATCTAAATTATAATTTGAGTTAAATGTGTACGCATATTCATAAGAAGTATTGTCCAAGTATAAAAGATTATTGAACAATTCTATTCTACAATTATATAATTGGCTAAATTTTGTATACATATAAAAAGGTAGGCATATAATAAAGTTTGTTACCTGGTTTTGACAAAGTTTTTCCCTAATACTACTTACGATATCTATGTAATTATTGGTGGTTTCAAAATCTGTTTCACCCAATAATAAGATAAGAAAGTCATTTTCACTCAAATATTTATATTACACTGAATGCTATCGAGTAAATTTTGAATTTTTCCTCCGGGAGTCGAGTAGTGCATTATATCATAATCCTTGGTGAATATTTTATCCAGAACTTGGTATGTGTACTTTTCTGTGTTATAGTTGCTAAGGAAATAAATTTTTCTTCTTTTAAAAAGGGCATCATTCCCATTCAAACTGTATGATGTCGTTTCCTCCTTTTTATTCATGTTTCGGCTGGATAAGTTAGAAGGAGAGGGTGTCGTCGTAGAAATATTTTTTCTGTTTTGTGGCAGCTCTTTATCATTTTTGTTTGAATCATATCTGATGGAATGTCTCGGTGTTGAGGCTTTAACTGTACTTTTTTTAGTGTTTTTTTCGGGTGTCCGTTTTGGAGTAGGACAGTCGTCTTTGTTTTTTTTTGCAAATTTTAGCATATCCAAATTTCTTGTAAGTCCAGCAATATTTTGTTTTAATTGCTTGTTTTCAATATTTAATAAATTTATTTCTTCCTGAGCAAAGTTTAATTGTAATGTTAGATCCTTTACTTTTCCTTGGAGGTTTTTTAATTCGCTATTTTCATCATCTGTTAATGCTGAGAAGCTTTCGGATGAATCGTCCATTTTAATACTGACAGACTCATTTCGGGCCGTCTCAGATACTGCACGTTGGCGTCGGAAAGTTATGTGAATGTATATACCTTAATGTTTATAATTTTGCACGACAGGCGGGATAAAAAAAATTATATATAATTATAATGTTAAATACTATGTACGGGTAGCCGCTGGAATGAATGGATTTTGCTCAGCTAGCAGATACTTCTTAAGCTTTCTCTTAAAAATACACTTGCTAGTCGCATTTTGGATGGGTGGGGGAAGGTCATTCCAGCATTTAGACGCCGCAAACCTGAAACTGCCTCGAAACGCCGCTGTCCGGTGCATCGGTAAAATTGGCCTGATTTTAAAATGGTGATCTCTGTTAGACCATTGCAATTTATGATATAAATAACTAGGACTCTCATTGTATACCACACCGAACAGCAGCGTCGCAAGATGTAGTTGCCTACGTGCCTGCATTTTCAATAGTCTGGCGTCGTCCAAATACGGGGTGACATGAGACCGCGGAGGGATGGGAAAACAAAAACGTGCACATGCGTTTTGCACACGCTGTATCACTTTCTGCGTCCGTCCAAGAATACAGCTACCAAAGACAACGTCACAGTAGTTTAACCTCGATAATATCAATGATTCACAAAGGTGAACACGCAAATCCACACTTAGGTAATCACGAATATTATAAAGGACTTTGAGACGATAAAAACAATTACCTGATAACTGATAAGATGTGGTTTTCGAACCGTAGTTCCCCATCCATCAGCAAACCAAGGTTTCTTGCTTCTTCGACTCTTTCTATGGGTTGCCCACTGATAACTATACTATTGTCTGGAAGAGATTCCAATGTATTACGTATCTGATTCTTTGATCCAAGCACCATGTACTTGGACTTGCTAGGATTCAGGACTAGACAGTTCCTTTCCGACCAGGCCACAATTCGTTCAACCTCAGCATTAAGAATTTTGGCCGCATCTAAGGCTTTATCAGGTGGCGTCGAGATATACAATTGTAAATCATGTTCCTCACACCAGTGATGTTCCTGTGTCAGAAACAGTGATGACTACAACATTTGCAGATGATAATGCTGTACTTGCTTCAAGTGATAGCTCAGAGCAACCATCAGCGACTTTGCAAGTACATCTTAACAAGATACATGATTGGATGAAGAGTTGGAGGATCAAGGCTAGGGCCGCTAGATCCATACATATCTAACTAACTAAGAAGGAAAGATTATCCGGGGATCAAATTTGGAAATGAGCTTACCACATAACAAGGCTTTCACCTTGACCGGAGGCAAACCTGGAAAAAATACATCCAGAAAAAAACGTGATGAGCTGAACTAACGTTTTAGGTTACTCCAATGGCTGCTCGGTCCGCAGTCAAGACTGTCTCTGAACAATTAACTACTTATTTATCAATCCAGACTAAAACCCGTTTGGACATATGGTATACAGTTGTGGGGTACGACAAAAAACACCAATTGAAATACTGCAAAGAATCCAAAATAACGCACTGAGGACCATAGCAAGAGCTCCCTGGTTTACAAAAACAGATGAAATACATAATTACCTAGAAATTCCTACGTGAAAGAGGAAGTCAAGAGTCAGTAAAGAAAAGTAAGCCTACAGATACAGGATAACTAATCATAAAAATGACTTGACGCGGTCACTAACACAGCCAGAAATGACCCGACGCCTAAAACGAATCCACATCTGGGACAATAATACATACATACATATACTCACGGCTATAAATCCCTAGACGGTAGCCAGAGCTAAGGAATTAGAAATGCCTCAGCCACTTTTGAAAGTTGCGTGGGGAAAAGATGGTAAAATAAAGGTTGTTGGTGATGGGTCTCTCCCCCAATACCGTTAGTCGCCTCTTACGTACACCCACCGGTAGAAATGGGGTAGTGCTATTCTAAGCCGACACTACACAGCAACAATATAGTTATATATAGGGACAATAATATAGTTAAATAAAATATAATAATAATGAAGGACAGCCTTTCAATGGAGAGGCCAATCCAAAAAGTCACTCTACCGTTATAAGGAACTACTTATAGTCCAACGACTGATTGCATGTTAGAAAAAATGAAATAACAAAAAAAAATGAGAGTAGCAGAGTTTGTTTTCCAACCATTCTTTCAAGCAAGGTAATACATGAGATATGAAAGGCTTGATAGATATCTTGAGAATAGGGACAGTATATAGAAATATTTAACTCATATTAATAGAACCAGTTACGAATCTGACTATCAACCAGCAAAAAATTGTGTGGCTCAAAGCAGTGTACTGAGTACACTATTATTTTTACTCTTACATATAAGATCATAATATGAGGAGACTATACATAAAACCAAAACCATTGTTTCTTGAAAGAGAGGGAAATGTGACAGAATGCGCTATTGTAATTAATGGTAAGAAAGTGGAACAAGTGATTTAGCGAGAAACAATATTATAAAAAAATGTGCAGAGAGAGTAAAGCATGACATTGTAAAAAAAAGTATTGTTAAGATGGATGGTTTAATAAGAGGATAGATGACAATAAATTGGTAAAAGTATCTATAGAGCCAATGTGGAAGGGAAAGACCATGGAGGATACATTTGAATAGAGTGTGCTTAAGAATCAATCTAGACTGCAGAGAAAACATCACTATGCAGTATGATAATCAAAACATAAAAAAAAGATTATCAGAGGAGTATAGGACAGTTATGACTACATGTATTAAATTATCAAACAACAATAATTTTGGTTTACTGGAAGCATAATGTCCAAGAATAACTCCTGCCAAGAAAAAAAACACAGCGTTTGAATTCACATAATAACTTTATGTACAAATAAAAAACTTGATTTATCTACACTAACTTAACTATAGCTTATTTTCTAAAAACTTGTTTAGCTGCTGAATGGCCAGTTCTCTGAAGAAGATCTACCAGTTTCAAGTTCAAATCTAGCATTGTTTCAGTGTTTGATTTCATATTTTTGATATTTCTCTTGAAATTTTTAACATGTTCAAGATATAATGTGAGACTGTTATTCAATGTTTTTATTGAATCTAATTCAAGTAACAGATCATTTATTGTTTCTGCAGTTACAACCTGAAACAATAAATTAAACATTGTTATAGCTATATACACTAACATATACCTTACTGACAGGAAATTATTTTTAATGATGAATAACAAATTTAAAACTATCAATGTTGATGTTAAAACAGCTTAAGTTAAATACATGGTGATAGTAAATAAAATAAAGGATTGTTGGTAATGATTCTCCAGCCCCATCATCCAACAATCACTTTAAAAGCCCTAAAGCCCTAATTAGTCTCTTAGGATACCCACAGGTAGAAATGGGTTAAGTGCTATTCCAAGCCAGCAAAGCACTTTAGCAACTCAATTACACTTTTATCATAAAGGGTAGCTTGAATGTCAATGTTAACTATATCTCAGCCATTTTTGGCAATTATAATGAAGGAGGTTTGATGGTAATATATAGGTTTTCTGGGATACATATAAACAACAAGATAGATCCATACACTTACATACATACATACATATACTCACAGCTATGAATCACTTAATGGGGTAGCCAGAGCTTTGGAATGAGAAATTCCTCAGCCACTTTTGGAAGTTGATTGGGGAAAAGATGGTATTAATAAATAAATGTTTTTGGTGACGGGTCTCCAACCACATTGCCCAAAAATCACTTAAGAAGCCCCTATACCCTTAGTCGCCTCTTACAATCAATCACGGGTAGAAATGGGGTAGTGTTTTTTTAAGCCGACACTACACAGCAATTGCTGCACTTAGCACACATTATTAAAAATTTGAAATTCTATTCTTAGCGGACACCTCAATAAAAAGAAAATAATACAACTTTTTCTGTTATGAAGGGCTGGCAAAGAAAATATTAAATCAATTTATTTATTCAATGAGTAACCAAAACTTCAGAATCAACAAATTTGGGAAAGACAGTAAGATAGAGGATTGTTGGATTTGGGTCTACAAATGCCCAAAAGTTAACTCAAAAGCTTCAGTATCTTTTAAATTAATATGTAATAAAATTAAATTAATTACATACCTCACGACGAGAAGAAACGCTTGATCGGGACATAGCTTACTGAAATTAAATTTAATATGAACGGTCAGTAAAAAAATCATCAATGTTTTTCGAAATAAATAATGTTTATTATTATAGTTAATACTTAAGTGACCCAGTTCAATACCTCTCTGTTTTATCTTACCTACCATTGATCGATCAATGAGTCTTACGACCACAAACTATTTAAGAATAAGACAACGAGTACTCAAAGTTTATACTTACTTAGGAATGAGATTCGATAAAAGATTTAATTTTAAATTTGTAGTTACGTAATTAAAAAACACACATCTATCAAACATAAATCATTACAATGCTTAAATATTGTCGAATTGACAAAAATTATTAAATATTTTGAATTAAAAAGTTGTTTAAAATCCAAACCAAAAAAAACAGCTTTTTGATTTTCGTTTAAATACTCCGACTCTGGACATTTTTTTTTAATGCCGAATCCGAATCGAGTTAACATTCATTATTCAAGTGGGGATCCAATCCAATGATGGGTTTTATGTTGTCAAATCATGATACCAAGATGGCGGACAAACTAAATCATATTTGTTTTGATGAGTAATTTATTCAAATATTTAAATACACTTTTATACAATAACATAACATACTAGCATTATTTCTAACTTATCACAGTATAGTATAAATAATATTAACGGAAACTTATAAAAAAATAACATTCACATAATAATAATAAAAAAAACATTATTATATTTAAAAATAACGAACTACTACTAACCGTTAAATAGTAACTAAATATCTAAAACAATAAACTTTAATAAATAAGTTATCTATTAACAGACTCATGCGCAAAAGCACCCATGATGCCCGCCGCATTGCCCCACTGGATTGCCACCGAGAGTCTTTGACTCAAGAAAGCACCAGCACGAGCATCATGGCCATGTTCGCGGAGCCTCCTGCCAATGTCCCTTATGAAGGTAATGGCCTCGGAACCCCAAACACCAGATGTCACGAACGCCACCGGCACGAACAAGTAATTAGCTTTAAGGGGCTCGTACATCGCGTGCTTAAGCCTTGAAGCCGACTCTGCAGCAGCACCTGCTTGTCTGATGGTCGAGGGCAGATGTGATGGAGCAAAAGTGCTGACACACGTTGCATCCCAGATTAAGCACCTTCCTCTCTCCCACGGAACCAAAGTGAGCCCATCCGGCCGCTTACCATCCGTCCGGCTCAAACCCGGTGGTTCCACCACACACGGAATATTGGCCGATATTTGATGAGTCAATTTAATTCCTTAGTTCGTTATTTAGCATGAATTCGTCAATGAGAGGTTTTCTTTTTGAGATATAAAAAAACAAAATACAGATCCACAATCTTTTCTTGGCCGGTAAGGGCTGTCGCTGTCATCGATATTAGTATTGCCAGCAAATAAAAAACAACCATTATAAGGGAAATAACTTTACATCATACAGGCTAATTTATTTATGAATTGAAATGTCTTAATAAAACAATTTATATAATATTCATTTAATTAATAACTAGTTGCTGTGTAGTGTCGGCTTAAAATAGCACAACCCCATTTCTGCCGGTGGGTGTACGTAAGAGGCGACTAACGGTATTGGGGCTTTTAATAGGTTTTTGGGCGAAGCGGTTGGAGACCCATTAACAATAACCTTTATTTTACCATCTTTACCCCACTCAACTTTCCGAAAGTGGCTGAGGAGTTTCTAGTTCCTTAGCTCGGGCTACCCCTTCTAGGGATTTACAGCCTTGAGTATATGTATGTATGTATGTAATAGCTTTTATTGTAAGTAAACAAGTTCGTTTTAATGTAAGCTAATTATATTTATTTATTTTTGCCCTTGTCTGGTATGTCTACCCGAATGACTGTGTATCCTAAATTTGATGATCTTACCTCCCAAATGTTGTCTGGAAGCTTTTAGCGATAACACTGCCAATTGTACTTTTCTGCAAGCTGTTTCATTATTTTATACTCAAGGATTTGTTATTTGTGACACTCAGAGTTAATAAGTGGGTAACTACTTAAAATCATTTTTTTAATCCTGTAAATTAGAGGCTTACCTTGTCGTGTACTGTCTTTTACATTTCATATTCACACATAGATCCCCCAAAAAGGTGGCACAGAAAAAATAATTCTAAACATCAGATATCGTTTGGGTCATTCATTTTGCTGGGTCAGTGAATTTATGGGCACTTTTTTATTGCTGTTAACAACCTTGTTACATATAACATAACATAAACGTTTACGCCGAATACCCCCGAAGGGATTTGGCAGAGGTACTAATACTTCTGAACATCACGTGACTTTGTCACCTGGTGTTCAGAGTACCCACGCTTTGCATGAACAGTATACTCACGTGATAGGGGGCAGGAATATCGCCGTTTTCCACGAATACACTGTCACACGACTAAGTACAACTCAGCCATGTGGGTTTCCTCACCGTTAACAACCGTGATAAATTAACCACACATATGACTTTAGAAAAGACAAATTGGTGTAGGCCCGATTCGGGATTTGAAGACTAGTGAGTCGCTTGCACCTTAACCGGTGTTCTACCCATTAAGCTATCACGTCGTATTTGCCTTGTATTTTTATATATATGTCAGACAGTTATGACTTAAGAAATGACACATTGGTACATCCCCGCATTAGGATTAGAACCCACGCATCAGTGTATACGAAGTGAAATCTTATTCAGGAGCATTTCCCAACTTCCCGTAACCCGCACCGCATGACTATCGATGCGCGCACAACTTTTCGGACGGTGTTAGCCTACTTAGATAAAATTTAACAATATAAATAATAATTTTCATGAATTTTTATATTGAATACTGGAAATAAAAGCGTTTATCAATAAGCAAAGATACATCATAAAAATAATTGTTTTTGAAAAAAAGTTTCCACTACAAAAAAATATTAATGACAGTGATAATTTATTATATACGTAGGTCACCCTATAATTTTTATTTAGTTAAGAACTAACTGACAATGACAGACCGAAATTTCAAAATGGCGACAGTAGTACCAGAGTCGCCGCCGGCCAAGTTATGATTGTGGATCTGTAGTTTCCTAGAGCTCTGTAGATGGCGTTGATGTAACTACGTTACTTACTTAATTTTTTTTTTCGTGGCCTGAATCGTGTTACCACAATAATTTCGCCAGTGTCAGCTTTAAAAACATGTGTCACATCACCATAGAGTAACTTTTTGGCGAGTAAAAACAACAAAAAGAATGTTAAATATAAATACCGTCTTTGTTTATTTACTTTTAAGCTATCTTGGCTTAAACTGATATTTATTTAGACTTTCAAATCAGAACGTTTTAATGTACGTTCCGTTTTACGATATCATTACATCCAAGTGTGAAAACCGGTGTGACGTTCCGTTCCTACCAGTAACATAGCAAGTCTGGCGCCATCTATCCTGAGAACAGGGAAGAAGAAAAAAAGAAAAAAAGGAAAACCCCTCATCTTTGACTATGAACACTATAGACAGAGTCATAATGCAACGGGAGAGTACCTCTTTTAGATAGCAATATTTTTCCCTGTAATGTTGCGATCACTAGAAAACAATTACCCCAAAATAGTATAATCACCATTCTAAAAGCTACTTTTTAATTTAAAATTGATTACGTCAATTTATTGTTACGTCGTTCTATTTATTGTAAAGGTTTACTGTTTACTATATTATTTCCTGCAATCATATAATTATACATACTTGCTCCTAGTATTATACAATCTTTTTTGTTTAATTTTACCATTTATACTGATGTTTAATACACCGTGAAATCTAAAGCATTTTACTAACTATCAGGGATGAATCTTCCCATGATTACGAATAAATTTTTGTACGGGACTAACTTTGTTACTGGACAAAAAAAAACAGCTGTTCCATAAGTGCAAGTTATGTAAATATCATACGGGTCATCATGGGTATAGTGGGGTCTATGTTTGTATTTTGAAAAATAAAAGACAGCACTATTTTGTACATGAGTTTTATTGCATTATTTACTATTGACCTTTAAACAAAATCAGTTTCGTGTGAAAATTTCGAATTCATTCGTCTATTTCAGTCACATTTTTCAAAAGATGATGTATTCGTACATCTAAGTATTTTATATTTGGTTGATTTCCAATTGCATCTTCCAGTGGCCGCAATCAATTTTTCTCGTAGATTCGGGTCTTTAGGAAAACTGTAATGAATAAGAAGAAATTAAATAAATATAACAAATTTATTACTTACTAATTCCGTAGATAACAATTGGAAATCATTCAGCGTCGCTATAGCGCGACGAAATTCATAATATACTCACTCATTAACATCAGTTTACTAATTTGAAAATTTTACCCTAACGACAGGGTAGGATGAAAAACGTGAATTATGGGAACACTGAGATACTGCATATTTTTAGGTTATGCTATTAAAAAATTGCTCAAAATAACTAAAGAAAATGCTAGTAATCTAGTTCAACGTAATTAACATTTGAATCACTTTTTTTCTGATCGCGCAATGTATTTATTATGTATTTATCTGTAGAAAAACATTAAAAAACTCACTCACTTCAGAAAGTCAATCCTTCGATGTGTTTTTCGCTGCGGCTTCCGCAGCCAAGCACGCTACACCCAACCATACCTCACTAAATAATAAGTTTGACTAATGGAGTCTCTTTTATCACAATAACAATATACAAATGAATAAAATCTTTCTCAAAATCAAAAGAAAACCAAAATCGCTCACAAGTCGACGCTTTGTTTGTCAAGCTTTAAAAGCGTGACATCAACAAAACGGGTTACGCGATAGAGATGACAATAAAGATTTTGTGTCTCTTTTTAACACATAAGAACTTAAATAAGGGCTTCTCTTTTTAAAATGGATGACGTAACATCGCTCTATCTATAGTGTTCATAATCAAAGCCCCTCATTATATTTTGATATGTCGACTTTGCAGAATAGTCTTGTCATGCAAGTGAAACGTCAAAAAATATTCAAAACGAGATTGGAATAGCTCCTAAGTGAAATGGCAAACACACTTGGATTCTGTCTTTTCGGATCAATGTAAAGGCGGCATTACAATAATGTGAGGTGAATGAAAGTTAAAGTGCCAGATAAATTGATTAGTTTATTTCTTAGACTCATTTATTTATTTGTCTACTTATGCCTTAGAGCAGTTAAGGGCTAAATGTTCTAAGACTAATTTTTGCATATTCTTTTCACTGGACAGTGGCGAAGTCACTTTGTCATATTCGTTTCGATTGCCATCATAAATAAATTAATAGTTTAAAAAACACTAAAAAACACGCTTTTATAAGTGCACTTAAAAGTCAAAAATAAATTACGGGTCGTTCAAGTTGTCTCTATTTCTGGGCTGGGCTGAAGTGTAAACTATGTGCTTTTAATTATAATATTTGATTGTAAAAGCGTGGGGCGCTGGAAAAGGACAGATTCTTTGTTTACCTTGCTAAGAAATCAAGTTAAGCGATGTTTCGGGAAGCAGGTTACAGAGATCGGCACTCTAACTAGATTTGCAGCACCACTAGTTGGAGGCTCTATATTAAACAGTCTGTTTAAAGTACTAGTCAACAGTGGCAAAATGTAGAGTTCTTGTTCAAGAACGTTATTGCTGCTCCAGCGCCCCACGCTTTTACAATCAAATATTATAATTAAAAGCACATAGTTTACACTTCAGCCCAGAAATAGAGACAACTTGAACGACCCGTAATTTATTTTTGACTTTTAAGTGCACTTATAAAAGCGTGTTTTTTAGTGTTTTTTAAACTATTAATTTATTTTATGCTTTTTAGTCTTTGCTAATGGCATATTTTAAACATTTATTTCAAATAGACGAATGAGCCCGCATCCTCTCCATCTCCGCCAGTGCGTCTGTATAGCATGGTGTCTTATCTGTCAGCTTAGAACAATCTAACTCTTCAATCTGGAGACCACTAAGTGATTTTACTCGACTTAGCGCCACATATGCCTGTCCATCCGCAAAAGTACGGGACCCTAAGTACACCACGGCGTGGTCTACCGTACAGCCTTGCATCTTGTGCACGGTAGATGCCCAACTTAAAATCACTGGGAGCATGCGCCTCTCCACCGTACCGTAGCTGTACTTGGCCGGGAATTGGATGCCTATAGGCTGAATTAGGTGCTTGCCGTCGTTACCAAAATTAACTTTGATGGACGGGATGTCGGTTTCATACATTTGGTCGCGTCTAAAGTTCCAGTTCAAATCTTCCGGCTCCATCATCAGATCAGTTCGATAGTACCATATTATTGTATTCAGACCTTGAAACCTAATCGTGGTCAAAGTTCATTTCGTGGTCAAAGTTAATTACAAGACCTTTCTAACAAGTCCAAATACGGCTATAATACGATCATCCATCATTAAGTTCCAGTTAATATCTTCCGGCTCCATCATCAGATGAGCTCGACAGTACCATATTATTGTATTCAGACCTTGAAACCTAATCGTGGTCAAAGTTCATTTCGTGGTCAAAGTTCATAACAAGACCTTTCTAACAAGTCCAAATACGGCTATAATACGATCATCCATCATTAAGTTCCAGTTAATATCTTCCGGCTCCATCATCAGATGAGCTCGACAGTACGATATTATTGTATTCAGACCTTGAAACCTAATCGTGGTCAAGGTTCATTACAAGACCTTTCTAACAAGTCCAAACACGGCTATGATACGATATTTCATCATGGAATGCTAGTGCCTATCTTCCGGCTTCATCATCAGACCTTGAAACCTAATCATGGTCAACGTTCATTACAAGACCTTTTTAACAAGTCCAAACACGGCTATAATACGATCATCCATCATGAAGTTCCAGTTCATATCTTCCGGCTCCATCATCAGATCAGCTCGACAGTACCATATTATTGTATTGTCATCGAAATCACATACAACTGCCAATTTTCATAACGCTATGACCTTTAGAAGATGGTTAAATTAGTTTTCTTAGATTTGATTACATAGTTACATACATACAGGTCGACCTAATAAAAGCGTGTTAAAAATGAATAATTCTGTTGGTTGTTTTGTTTTGTTTATTTCAGGGAACAGTCCATATATTGTCTGTGGAACAGTCATGCCGATTCTGCAGCCAAGATTACTTGTGATTCTGGAATTGATACCAATAAAATTTATTCTCATGCATGACCTAGTAGCCCAATCATCAGAATTCCTTAAAAATTCTTGGTCTGAAAATTGGAAACATTCTATTCAGTTTAAAGGAAAATTTTACGCGGGTATTCAACCGGAAATTCTACCTCTACCGTATGTAGAATGAGACTAGGGCATTGTTGTTCTCCAGTTTTTCTCAAAATTAAAGATAATTCGTTATGTGAATGTGGCCTTGAGGAAGGAACTTTGGATCATTTATTTTTTAACTGTTCAAAATTAACGACGACATCACTTTATGATATTCTCCCGTCTTTTATTCCTAAGCCTACTAATATGATAAATTTGTTATCTCTTGTTCATACTGACTTTGTGAAAACTTTAAGTTATTTTATATCTTCTAATGGAATTAAATTATAATATCATAAATCAAATTCGTAAAAACTTATTGTCTATTTTAATTTCTATTTAATTTTTAAAAATATATATATTTTTGTATCTTGAGTTTGGACTTCTGAAGTTCTGTCAGTGACCAGGTCTGAGCGCCGTAGGTTAGGATAGGCAGGATACACATGTCGATGAGCTTGCGCTTGAGTGTTAGCGGGAGGCTACCCTTCATTAGCTCCTTCATTGACCAGTAGCTCTTCCAGGCGTTAGAAATCCGTCTTTCGATCTCTTTATCCTGCCTGTTTTCGAAGGAAGCTATCTGGCCCAGGTAAATGTACTCATCAACAAACTGTATCTCCTGCCCATCTACCTCGACCCTACGTTTTCTGCTGTTGGTCATGGCCTTGGTCTTTGACCAATTCATCTTCAGTCCAACTTCAAGGCTTGCGTCACTGAGTTCCTGTAACATATGCTGGAGCTCGGGTGCAGATGGGGCAAACAGGACGATATCATCGGCGAAGCGAAGGTTTGTGAGTCTTCTGCCACCAACTTTAATGCCTCTGTCGGCCCATGGGGCCGCCAGCCTCTTAAACACCTCTTCTAGGGTGCAGGTGAATAGTTTCGGAGATAGCGGGTCTCCTTGTTTGACTCCTCTCTCTATTGGAAATGAGGGGCCTGCTGAATGTAATTTAATATTGGCTGTACTGTTTCGGTATATTGTTTCTAGAATGCTAATATAAGTGGGGTCGATGCTTTGGTTATGTAGTGCCGAAAAAATGGATGAATGGATAATGCTATCGAACGCTTTGGAATAGTCAACAAAAGCCAGATAGAGGGTCTTATTAAATTCGTTACTTTTCTCAATAATTTGGTTTAGTGTTTGAAGGTGATCTGTAGTGGAAAAGCCGGTACGAAATCCAGCTTGTTCTGGGGGCTGGTGAGAGTCAAGCTGCCCAGCAATTCGGTTCTCTATTATTTTAATAAAAACTTTGTAGATGTGGGATATGAGGCTAATAGGTCGATAATTTCCAATGTCACTTTTAGCGCCTTTTTGTGCGGAACAATATTGGAATGGCACAATTTTGGAGGGAGTTTTCCTGTCGAAATTATTGTATTGCAAATATTTGTGATGTGTGGTAGTAAAACTGGTCTTCCATATTTTAGGGCTTCAGTCGTTATTCCATCTTCACCTGGGCTTTTGTTGTATTTCATGTTTTTGAGAACGAGATTGACTTCGGTGGCTGTTATGAGGGGGATGGAATCGGGGCAAGTGTGTTGTAAGTTTTGGTCTGTTTTTAAAATATTTGAATAAAGTGTTTTATAAAAGTTTGTGCAAATTTCGATAATTTTGTCTCTATTTCCTTGTTGTTTTCCATTCTCGTCTGTCAACCTCGTGATCCAGGTTTTACCTTTGGAGAGTCCTTGTTTGGCAACTCGGAGTGAGGTGTTATTCTGTATCGCTGTTTGCACCAAATTAGTATTAAATGTTCTTAGGTATTTTCTGATATTACGCTTAACTTTTCTATCAAAAATGTAATATTCTCTGGAGCCTTTTTCTATAGATTCTCTTTCGTCTATCAGTATTTTGGTGGATGCACTTAATTTGTATTTGCAGGGTTCAGATTGTTTGATTTTGCTGCTTGCATATTTAATAGCGTTTTGAAGGTTTTTTAGCTGTGAATCTACATCATCTAAGTCTAAGTTGAGATTTGAAAATTGGTTTGATAGTTCTAAATTAAAAGCATCAGCATTAAAAGCGAGGTTATTGCGGCTATGTTTTCTAATTTGTTTAATAAATATTTTTTTGCGGGCAATTTTTGTGTTAAGGCATATCCTTGCACGAAGAGCCCTATGATCAGAGCTGCATTTAAATTGATTTAAAACAGTTATATCTTTTACTATAGATTGATCGGAAGTAAGCACATAATCTATCTCGTTCTTTGTTTTTCCGTCGAAAGAGCGCCAGGTCCAGCGACGTTGAGGTTTTTTAAGGAAAAAAGAGTTGCTTATTTTGAGGCTCTGTCCAAAGGCGAACTGGATCAACCGAGTACCACGTGCGTTACGGCTTCCCAGCCCGTGTGGTCCAAGTACGTCTTCGTTATCCAGGTCTTGCCTTACGCCGACTTTTGCGTTGAAATCGCCGAGGACTATGTTCCAAGTGCCTCGGTGTTCATCGCATGCCTTGTTTACAAGATCATAGAATTCCTCTACCTCTTCGTCGTTGTCGTTCCGTGATGTTGGAGCGTAGCATTGGATCACTGTTAGGGTTTGCGTCTGCGTCACTCGAAATTTAAGAACAGCGACTCTATCCGAATAGCTGATGAATTCAATGATGTTATCCTTCCACTTCTTAGCCACCAGAAACCCTACTCCATACAACCCGCTGGTGACTCCGAAGTGAAAGAATATTCCATTGTCTCTCTCTACAGTCTCTTCTCCTAGTCGTCTAGTTTCTGCAAGACCAACAATATCCCACTTAATGTCTTTTAGCGCGTTGTCTAACTCAATGAGTTTGGCGTCTTCCATCAAAGTGCGGACATTGAAGGTTAGAATGTTTAAGATTTCGGTGTCCATTTTAGAATTTGCCATGGTCGTCTGACGGGAGGATCTCGCCCGGGGATTCTTAGCACCCCTGCCTCCGTGACTAGGCCGGCTACCGTCAAAGCCAGCGTCATCGCTAGAGGCGCCGGGAACTTGGGGCCAGGGTTGTGTGTGTTCACTCATGGTTGGGAGGTTTGGACCATAAGCCCACCACGCTGGTCCAGTGCGGGTTGGTGGGTTGTTTGCCAGAGCCTCGTCCGTTAGTCAGCAGAGTGTAACACGTGCAGGTGAGGTTGACTTGGGGTCCTAAAGATGTTGTTGGACCCCCTTCCACTCAAGGTTTGCCAGCGAGCAATGGAGCGCAGCATTCTCAGTGTTCGCAGGTCTGACCGCGTAAGGAACACCACACTGCGCTCCTTAACTGGCATTGCTGATGTGGGTGCACAAACCGCCAAGCTAAAGTGGAACTGGGCCGGTCACATAAGTCGTATGCACCCAGACAGATGGGCGAAGATCGCCACAGACTGGGTGCCACAAGACGGTTACCGGCGTAGGGGCAGGCCTCGGCGGAGATGGCGGGACGATCTAGATAAGTTTTTGCCGGGGTGGCCGGAGGTGGCACAGAGCCGGGACGTGTGGACTCAACAGGGGGAGGCCTTTGCCCAGCAGTGGGACACTATAGTAAAGGCTACATAAAAAAAAAATACATTTGTATCTATCAATCTCTTTCTGACTGTAAGATATTTAAAAAACAGTAATAATTAAATTTCGTTTTTATCGGACTTGTTTCAAAAAGTAAGCTGTTTCTATTTCACTCTGACGCTGGCAGAATGTATAAATTATATACGAGGGCCAATGAACAAGATAATAATAATAATTGTTTTGTTGTGTATGTGTTGTGATTTGAGTTGAGGTTTTAGAGCAAACCTACACAGCAATAGAAAAAATGATTATTTCAAATATATGTAAAGTTCACCCAAGCTAAATAATATACTATACGATAATAGCTAATCTTTTAGTTACTGATAAATTCTGGTTTGGCACTTTTTTTAGGTTATATTCTTACAAAGTTTAACTTAATGCATATTAATTTCCTTCTACAATCATGAATCCTATGACGTAAGTCTAACTTTAAAGTAACAATAAAGCGCAATACACACTGAGCCCGCCGGGCCGCTGACATACGTCGGCCGTCTAGTTTTCTTACATAAGTTAGATATAATTCTTTCAACACAGGCCGCCGGATAAAGTCGGTGGACCGGCGAGCTTAGTGTACATTGCGCTGAATATTTGTTATATATAATAAAAAGATATATTTTTTTGTATACCTTTTTTTCAGAAATGTTAAAAATGTTCTCAAGCTCAGCGAAAGGGAGCTTTCAGGAAGCTCTAAAAGCTCTTGGCATGACCAGTACAAAGATAGTGCATGGATCTTCATTGGTGGATTACCATTTGATCTTACAGAAGGTGACATCATTTGTGTATTTTCTCAGTAAGTATGTGTTCTATTCCTTAAAAGATAACTGTGATTTTAGTGTTAATTATCTAATTAAAGTAGCACTGTGATTGCAATTAGTATGGAGAGTAGACTGGTGTCATAAATGCTATAACCTTAGATAGTAGGTGTGCGTCCTAGCGCAGCTTTACTTTGTAAAGCAGGGCAGTCATCAACCCTATGTCATATGATTGTTTATTAATTTAAAAGGTGACATCATTTGTGTATTTTCTCAGTAAGTATGTGTTCTATTCCTTAAAAGATAACTGTGATTTTAGTGTTAATTATCTAATTAAAGTAGCACTGTGATTGCAATTAGTATGGAGAGTAGACTGGTGTCATAAATGCTATAACCTTAGATAGTAGGTGTGCGTCCTAGCGCAGCTTTACTTTGTAAAGCAGGGCAGTCATCAACCCTATGTCATATGATTGTTTATTAATTTAAAATTTGAAAACAATAGAGTCACCACATCACATTCACATCATTTTTATATATTGAATGATTTTTTTAGATCAAAACTTTATGAAAATTAATGGAAACTTTTTAAATTGATGGACCATTAATGTAGTAATTGCATTACATGTATGTAAATTAGTATTATATTATTAGTAATTAGTATGCATACTAAGTTTGTCCTTTGTGGCCGTCCTCTACTAACATTGCCTTCCACATTAGCTCTATAGATACCTTTTACCAATATTCCATCACCCATCCTCTCTAGGCGCCTAAAGCATCTCAACATTCCTTTTTCTATGTTTCTTACAATATCATATTTGACACTGCATTTCACGAATCACATCATTCCTCACATGATCACATAACCTTACAGTACAAATTTTTCTGAAGGACCACATTTCTACTAAAAAATAACCGTGATAGCCCAGTGGGTAGAACACTCGGTTATCATGCAAACGACTAGTGTTCAAATCCTGGTTCGGGCCTACACCAATTTGTCTTTTCTAAAGACATATGCGTGGTTAATTTATCATGGTTGTTAACGGTGAGGGAAAACATCGTGAGGAAACCCACATGGCTGAGTTGTACTTAGTCATGTGACAGTGTATTCGTACAAAACGGCAATAGGCCTGCCCCCTATCACGTGAGTACACTGTCCATGCAAAATGTGAGTACTCTGAACACCAGGTGACAAAGTCACGTGATGTTCAGAAGTATTAGTACCTCTGCCAACCCCTTCGGGGATATTCGGCGTGAACGTTTATGTTTTATGTTTACATTTCTACTGCATTCACTCTGCTTTCATGCTTCTTCTGCCAAACCCAACATTCACTGCCATACATAATTAAATAGAAATACAACTAGATTTATTGCTATTAATTCATTCAGTCATCTCAATTATAAAAACTATCTTTTAAAATTTTTAGTACATACTTACACCCAATTTCTGAATTGAGTATTCAAGCTGAGAACAACTTAAGTATTGTTTTGTCTCATTCAGTTGTTAAGATTTCAATGCGACAGAACAATCACACTGGTCAACAAAAATTTGTAACAAGAAAGGTGCTTACTAATATTGAATTACCTACCCACCCTCATATAAAAACTATATTTACTTTGATTCCATCAGGTCTTGTTTTCGTGTTACAGCCACTATATTATACATACTTTATACCACTATGTACCACTGGGCGAGGCTTGTAATATAAAAGTATCTTGTGAAACTATTAAATCTATCTATTATTTTATCTTGGAAAAGATTCAACATAACGAACACAACTGGAAAGTTTGTGGAGATTTGAAGGTAATTGCCCTAATATTAGGATTACAACTAGAATACACAAAATACTGTTGGTGTGTTTGTGAGCGGGACAACAGAGACCGAAAAAATCATTATGTTAAGAAAGACTGGCCTAAACGGAAATTCCTTACCCCAGGACAAACAAATATAAAAAAATCCCCCTTTAGTGCAGCCGAATAATATATTTACACATAAAACTCTCATGATTTTTTTTGTTAAAGCTATGATTAAGGCTTGTGATGGTTTTTTATACTTAAAAGAAAAAATCTCTAAACTGAGCGAAACAAAGATTAAATAAGGTGTATTTATTGGTCTTCAAATCAGGCAATAAATGAAAGATGACATATTTTTAAAAATAACTAAGCGATTTGGAAAAATCTGCTTGGGAATCTTTTATGAAAGTGACTCAAAATTTTCTCAGAAGCCACCGATCGAATGACTATGAAAGTATTGTTGAGGAACTTTTGTCTACGTATAAGGTTTTAGGGTGTAATATGCCATTAAAAATACATATTCTACATTTACATTTAGACTTCTTTCTTGAAAATCTGGGCGCCGTTAGTGATGAACACGGTGAAAGATTCCACCAAGATATTTCTACTATAGAAAAAAATATATCAAGGCAAGTGCAAGCACGTATGCTGGCGGATTATTGTTGGATATTACAACGAGACGTCCCTGAAGCAAAATATAGAAGAAAATCTTACGGTTATCACGATTTTATTATTGCAATATAGAGGAATATCTTCACTTGGTCAATAAATATTGAAATTATCTAAAATGTTTAAAAATCGAATTACAAAAAAAATATTCGTATTTGGATCATTTTGATTTTATTTCTATTATCCTTATCCTTGTTCGAAACATAACTAGACAAAAGTTTTCATGTTACAAACAAAAACTGTTTTTTTGTTGACCAGTGTCATTAGCCCTCCACAGCTGGAGAAAAGACTCTCCCAAAGATCTCCATAGTTACTCACCCATCAGCATTCCTCTGCTTTCACTGCATCATCAGTCCACCTTGCATTGTATTGCCTACCTACACTGCAGTCTGGAAATAGCCACTAGAATCTTTGCCCCATGTACTTTCAGTTCTGCGATCATTGTGCCCTGCCTATTGCCAAATTCATAAATAATACAATACACATATGGCATTGCTGTGTAGTGCCGGCTTAGAATAGCACTACCCCATTTCTTCCGGTGGGTGTACGTAAGAGGCAACTAACGGTATCGGGGCTTTTAAAGGATTTTTGGGCAATGCGGTTGGAGACCCATCACCAAAAACCTTTATTTCACCATCTTTTCCCCACGCAACTTCCAAAAGTGGCTGAGGAATTTTTAATTCCCTAGCTCTGGCTACCCCTTCATGGGATTTATAGCCGTGAGTATATGTTATGTTATGTTACATATGGCATTGAGTTTCTTACCTTGAGAGTTATTCTCATGAGTGGTTCATATAAAGGATAAATAGATGTGGACTATCTTTCATAAATCTTATCTTACCATTGTGTTACGTAAAGTCCATCCTTACACCCCTTAAACGAGAGACAATATGTGTTGCTGCTAGGATAAATAAATGAAAAATAAACATAGTTTAATAAACTAAAAAACACACTTTTGATGCTCTTTTAAATGAAAAGGGCATTGTATTTAACGCGGCGACAAATTAATACCATTCCGGGTCGTAAAAAAACTGAAAATAGATAGTAAATAGTCTACTTTGGCGACTAATTAGAGGAGACATCTTAAGTAGAAAGTGGCGGCTTTTTAACGAGTTTTGAGGTTTTATTTAATTTTTATCTGGCAGTGATTTTCTTTTGTGGCCATTGAATTTTTTCTAAGGCGACAAATTATGGACGGATTAAAAAGTTAAAATAGGCTTTCATAAAATCTAAAATGGGGTTGTCTATAAACATGACCAAGGACTGAAATAAATACTAACAAGATCTTAAAAAAATACTTTTGGCTACATTTGTAGGGATCTAAATTAACCAAATTATGACATGCTATAAAACTATTCTTGGTCTATTTTATTAACCTTCTCTCTTTTAAATGAACCTACAGCTACACAACTTAACCTAACCTAACAGCGTGTGTCGACGTCACTCCGCTTCGCGGGGTGCCTATTTCCACTCTAAGGGACACAAGCTAACCCTAACCTAACCTAGCACAAATACAATTGTGGTGATTAATTGTTTTTAAATGCGGGGGACTTCGCCCCCCGAGCCCCCCTCTGTTTTCCTTCTCTAACTTAATTGCATCTGCCCATAAGGCTGGATGAAGCCACTTTTAACCTAACCTAATTTGTTTTATTTTTATTAATTTTTACTTCAAAACACAAAATATGTAATTAACTTAATATTATAGTCACAAAAACAAAAAAAGCCAGCTGGCGCATTTGCCGCCTTTTCATGAATTTACGAATCTGCAAACAATATTCTAATATCCAAATATATTATTATAATACCCATTTTCAGTTTTAAAGCTACCTAAAAATCGCTGCCATGTGTGTATTTTTATAATGAAATCCAATAGTTGCCAGTGAAGAATGTATGATATCCCCTCGGCAAAATTAGTCGCCACATTAAGCGGCCAGTACACAATGGCCAGTGATGGGCCACGATCCGCAATGCACAAATGTAGGCCACGATCACTTGGTGTTCACACAATGGCCCATTGCTCATTACTGCCTGGCAATCCACTTGCGATGGACGTCGAAGTAATTATGGCTGCAGCTATTTATTTATTATTATGTATGTAATTTATTTTATTTATGGCGCTATTAATGTTATTTTTACGTCATATGGTGATTAGATTATAAATATATTTTGCAATAAAATATTCCAAAAAAGTATAAGTATCTACGAGCGGCTACGCCACGATTCCTTTGAAGTGTGCCCGAAAAACCGACAATTTCGCCATTGCGCGCCACGATCGACAATTGTCCGCCATCATGCACCATTGCCCCCTGTACACAGTGGCGGTGGCGTGCAGTGGGCCATCGCCGGCCATTGTGTACTGGGCACTTTAGGTTTTATAATACCTTAACCAGTTTTACACTGATTCCGCTTGATATATTTGATACCATACAGTAGCAGCCGTTTTTTTAGATTTTCGATCCTAGCATTTTGTTGCTTGTATAGTTTAATAGTTGCTAAGATATTTAATCACTGCAAAGTTAGTTTTTTTATGACTTAACAGAAACTTGCCTAAAAACGATTTCAGTTGCCGTGTTAAATATTTGCCAATGAAAAGTAATGCCTAATATAAGCTGAAAACGGTAATAAACGAAAAATACTAGTAATAAATAAAAGAAAGAAAAATTTCGTAATAAGCGGAACTTAAAAAGTGTAAAAGAAACAAAGGAATGAAGAATTTCGCACTAGTAGCCACTTGACATTATAGCTGAATTGTCAGAGCAACGGGGGCGTATACCCGGAGGTCGCGGGTTCGATCCCCCCCTAGTGCCGAAATTTTTCTTTCCTTTATTTATCCTTGTGGGAACAGCAAAGATATACTGGCCAGTACACCCTGCTGTGTACCAACTTAGATTTTGTATTTTATGTTTAGCGAGAGAAACATTTTCTTACCGCGATGTACGATTTTTTATGACGCTGCTAGTGTGCGAGTGAGTTCGCCGTCTAGCGGTCGCCACAGTACTCCCCTCCTAGTCGATAGACGATATCGAAGAGCTAGGAGGTACCTGTTACCAATAGTAGAGAGGGACTAGTGTGCGAGCGAGTTCGCCGTCTAGTAGTAGAGTGCAGTGTGAGCAGTGAGGCAGAGTAGCGTGCCAGTAGATGCTCGGTAGGGTGAGTCGAGTAGTTTGGTAAGGTAAGCGAGGAGTAGAAGTTGTGGGTAGATTGAGAAATGTAGTAGAAAGATTCGTCATGTTATTGTCGGGGTCACCACTGTGGGAACAGCAAAGATATACTGGCCAGTACACCCTGCTGTGTACCAACTTAGAATTTGTATTTTATGTTTAGCTAGAGAAACATTTTGATACCGCGATGTACGATTTTTTATGACGCTGCTAGTGTGCGAGTGAGTTCGCCGTCTAGCGGTCGCCACATCCTTTATTTATTAATAATAATCCCCACATGAGGTTTTCATGAACAAAAACTAGTTAAAAAATACTAGTTTTATTGTGAAAAACCATGGGTTCCTTGATAGACAAAAAATATGGCGCAGAGCGCTCACCAAGACTTGCCTTTTATGAGATACTTGAATAGCGTCTAAATGAAGAAGATATTTTGAGTTTTATTAATGTAGAAATAAGGGTCTTTCTATGACGAATCCAATGGTGTAAAAAAAAACAAAAACTCAAAAATCGACATACTTGGTTTTAGCTTAGAGCAGCCGAGGTAGTGTGTTATTTTATTTCCCTTATGCATAATGACACCATATAATAAGCGTTTTTTTTTTATTATTGCAGGTATGGAGAAGTAGTAAACCTAAACTTAGTACGTGACAAAGACACAGGAAAATCCCGAGGATTTGCATTTCTGTGCTACGAAGATCAGCGTTCAACTATATTAGCAGTGGATAACCTAAATAGTATCAAGGTAACTTACAAATATTTTCATGATATTGAGACAGTAGGTAATCTTATCTTATCTTTGCCGTGTAGTGTCGGCTTAGAATAGCACTACCCCATTTCTTCCGGTGGGTGTACGTAAGAGGCGACTAACGGTATTGGGGCTTTTAAGGGATTTATGGGCGATGCGGTTGGAGACCCATCACCAACAACCTTTACTTTACCATCATTTCCCCACAAAACTTTCCAAAAGTGGCTGAGGAATTTTTAATTCCTTAGTTCTGGCTACCCCTTTTATGGATTTAAAGCCGTGAGTATATGTATGTATGTATGATGTAATCTTATCATGATTTACTGATAAATTGATCACAACTCGGTGCAAAAATTTTAATATGAAAAATAAATTATTAGCGCACTGTGTTTAATTTTTCATCAGTCATAAAGGTTTTCTGGAACAGCGGTAAATGATATGACACCCATACCACTATTCAAAAACATACATACACTCTCGAACTTAGTCTCAATTTATCAATCTTTTCATTCATGCTTTTTTATTTTGTTCTCTACACTTCTTAAGATAGATAGACAGATAGATAAAATCTTTATTCATGTTATCATAACAATCACATAGGTACATACATTACAAGTAATATAAAAACAGAGTAAACATTTTCTAAAAAAATAATTAAAAAGTAACGAACAAAGTAAAAATGTGCAAGGTATGTGTGCCATGTTAAGCACATTCTCTATTTTATCTAAACTCTCAAAATCATATGATCTGTCAAATGTTTTAACTGTATAGTTTTCCATTCCAACACTGAGGTTAACCAATCTACCTACTCTCCTATATATCAAGGCTATAAAGCCTAAAAGACGTAGCTGGAACACACTTGTGGTATTGAAAAAGATTGCACATCAAGAATGGTCGGTGATTGCGCAAATGTTTAATGGGGGTTTAATTGTATTGAGTTTGTTTTAAGTGTATGTATGATTCAAAATGTATGTGTATAGTATAAGTAGGTATACTTTATCATGGTTATAGTACCTAGTTTGTTAGTTACAAGATGACATTGTGCACATTTCCGTAGGTGAGATGTTAAAGCACTTTGGCAATTTTGTGCCACTAACGTATCACCTGCATGAACAATAACAAAAAAAGCATTTAAATAAGATTAATAGCTATTAAGGAAGGAAGTAAAATACATATGTAAGTAATGATTTCTTTAGCAGAAAAGTTACAAAATTTAATAAGGCATGTATTTAACGCGGCGGGCGACAAATTGATGCCATTTCGGGTCGTATAAAAACTGAAAATGGATAATAAATAATCTACTTTGGCGACTAATTAGAGATAGCATCTTAACTAGAAAGCGGCGGCTTTTTAATGAGTTTTGAGGTTTTATTAAAATTTTATCTGGCAGTGATTTTCTTTTGTGGCAAGTGAATTTCTTCTAAGGCGACAAATTATTGGCGGATAAAAAAGTTAAAATAGGCTTTCATAAATTCTAAAATGGGGTTGTCTATAAACACGACCAAGGTCTGAAACAAATACAAACAAGATCTTAAAAACATACTTTTGGCTACATTTGTAGGGATCTAAATTAATCAAATTCGGTATGCATAGTTTTTTTTTGGTATTTATTAAATATTTTTATTCGATAGAAAACACGAAAATAAAAAAACTAATTTGAATATGTTTAATTTAAAATGAGTAATTGCAAAGTTATGATTTTTTAAAGATTGTTCAACTTTTGTACTTAATGACGTCATCGATTGAAAATATCACGTAGCGACATGCATATGCAGCGAAATGTTTAGTAAAAATTTTGCTAATTGCAAAATATTTCAAGAATTTGTGATCCCAAATAAAATTATTACGATATTGTACTAAACAAAACTATGATTTTCGATGTTTTATTAATAAACTGCAAGAACGAATGTCTTTGACATAACGCTGAAGGTCAAATACTGTTACAGTTTTTTGCTAAAATAACGGTCATCTTAGCTCTGTTTGATTTAATTTCAAGAAAATATGTTTTAAAAACATAATATCTCGAAATGGTTTCGTAATCAGCACCTCTTTTGTAAAACTTTGCATACCGAATTGTGACATGCTATAAAACTATTCTTGGTGTATTTTATTAACATTCCCTCTTTTAAATGAACCTACACCTACACAACTTAACCTTACTTAACAGCGGGTCGACGTTACCCCGCTTCGCGGGGTTCCTCTTTCCTCTCTAAGGGACACAAGCTAACCCTAACCTAACCTAACCTAGCACAAATACAATTGTGGTGATTATTATTTTTTTATGCGGGGGGCTTCGCCCCCCCTTCCTCCCTCTGTTTTCTTTCCCTAACTTAATTGCATCTGCCCATTAGGCTGGGTGAAGCAACTTTTAACCTAACCCAATTTATTTTATTTTTATTAATTTTTACTTCAATACACATAATATGTAATTTACTTTATATAAAAGTCACAAAAATAAAAAAGCGAGCGAGCGCATTTGCCGCCTTTTCGAGAATTTACGAATCTGCAAACAATATTCTAATATCCAAATACATTATTATTATACTCATTTTCAGTTTTAAAGGTACCTAAAAATCGCTGCCAGATGTGTATTTTTATAATAAAAACCAAAAGTTGCCAGTGAAGAATGTATGATATCCCCTCGGAAAAATTTGTCGCCACATTAGGTTTTATAATACCTGAACACTGATCCCGCTTGATATATTTGATACCTTACAGTAGCAGCCGTATTTTTAGTTTTTTGATCCTAGGATTTTGTTGCTTGTATAGTTTGATAGTTGCTAAGATATTTAATCACTGCAAAGTTAGTTTTTTTGTGACTTAATAGTAAGTTGCCTAAAAAGGATTTCAGTTGCCGTGTTAAATATTTGCCATTTAATAATAACATTCCCTTACATACGTATACTCACTGCTATAAATCCTTAGAAAGTTTAGCGAGTTTTTGGTAGATGAGTGAGGAAATGATTGTAAAATAAAGGTTGCTGTCGCTGTGTAATGTCGGCTTATAATAGCACAACCTTATTTTTCCCATGGGTGTACGTAGGAGGCGACTTAGGGTTTACTAAGTGATTTTTGAGCGATACGGTAGGAGACCCATCGCTAACAACCAACAATTTAATAACTCCTTTTATACTAAGTTTTTATTAAATGGTAGCGGAGCGTTATACATGAACATATACTTTAAACGTTTTTAACTTATAACTTAAAATGTATTGTAGGAATTACGCAAACCCTAATAGTTAGTTTTCCGGAGTTGTATTAACTCGGCAAAAGATGACGCTAACCAAGTTAAGGTGTAAAGAAATAAGCCAATACAAATTTTTCACGCGAGTGGTCACTTGATACCTTAGCTCTAGCTTAGTCTCAACTCTCAATTAATCAATTCTTTCATTCATGCTCTTTTATTCTTAACACTTCTTCTTAAGCAAATTCTCTATTTAATCTAAAGATCTAAACGTTGATATTGAAAAAAAATGATACTCAGACATACTCGTAATATCTGTGATATGTTCTCCATATACTTCCAGATATTAGGTCGAACGCTCCGCGTAGACCACTGCGAGCAATACAAGGCGCCGAACGCAGATATGTCCAAAGTTGACGAGGTGACGGCGACTGTCAGAAACGAAGGGTGCGCGCCTGCTCCCGTTGTCGTGAAAACAGAACAGGTTGTTAAACAGGTGAGGAATGTTAAGTTAGATTTATTCAATCACGCCTCAAACTTTTGATTTATGGTGTAAGAAAGTATGGTTTAAGAAGCAAGTGCGATATTGTCAGTAGAAAAAACAGCCTGGGATGACACATCAAACAGAGATTGTGTTTAATAGGTCGGTGTCCGCGTGAAGAACAATAATGTATGAAAATATTCATGAATGTAACTGAAGCTTGAGAGGTTTCCAAGGATTGTTCTAAGTGAGTATATGTATGTATGTTGCCTTAATGTATAATATCTTGAGTCTTAATCGCTTTATTTTTGACAGGAAATTGAAAAGAAACCAAAAAAGCGGAAAAAGGAGAAGAAAGACAAAAAACGTAAGAAGAAAAAGAGGCGAAGGAGTTCAGATTCCAGTTCTAGTTCTAGTGATGATTAGTGTAAGATGGCGACTAGAAAAACTAGTAAATAACATTTTCGACCGAATGGTGGTTTTTTTAAAACTATAATATAAAATTTACTTAAGTATGTTTTTCTTATTTTTCTCTTTGGTTTCAGCATTAAAAATGTTACACTGTTATAAATGAAAGGTTGTACGATGGGGCTATTAGTAAATTTTCTGACAAATGCTTAGCTTATTTGTAAGGAAAAGAGAAAAACAAAGTTGCTCTAATCGAGTTGGTCACATAAATAACACCATGTAAATTAATCTCAGCAGAGCAGTATCGGTTGAGAAAAGTACTAATCCATTCCTTAGTGTGGATGTCGTAAGAGCCAATATATATGGGTATTGGGGCCTTTTAAGTAATTGATAGTCGCTGTGACTGAAGACCCGTCACCTACCGATCTTTAATTTAAAATATTTTTTCCACCGCCCAGAAGTGGCTGAGGATTTATAATAAATAATTATTTCAAAAGGCCTGTTGGGTACACTGTCCAAGCAAACGTGGGTAATTTGAGCATCATGTGACATTGTCAATGTCATGAGGTTTTTTTTTTATATAGCCTAATTTGTTTCGCACTACTGGGCAAAGGCCTCACAATTATGCCCCACACATCTCTGTCCGAGGCTGTGCATAACACCCTGGATCGAACATGTCCAGGTCGTCCCTCCATCTCTTCTAGTGTTGCAACAGAACTCTGCTTCCGCTTCCGCAACTGCAGAAGTTCCGCATGTTTTCTCACTTCTGTTTCTGCTTCTGGTTCCGCAAACTTTATAACAGAACTCTTAACGGAAGCGCAGAGAGAGCGATGAGGCAGGAGCGGTGCAGTAGACGCTTGGCGACACGGCGCGGGTGGTTGCGGGGGCCGCGCGAGGACGAATGATGATGACAAATTTTGAGAAACTGTTCTATAATATTTGGAAATATTTCTGCCGAAAATTTAGGTTTAGTACTTAAAAAATAATTTTTGATTCATAAATTTAAAATTTGCACCAAAACGCGTGAAAGTGTCATGGCGTCGCTTGCTTACGTCACTATAGAGTACAAGGAACATTTGGTCTATGTAAACATTATCTAATTCATATTTAATTTAGACATTTCACTAATTTTTACATTAAAAAATGACTTCAAAAGCACATAGGTGGTGTTCCGTCCCTCTGGGTACTCATACATCCATAAAAACTAATGAGAAGTTATATATTTTCGTTCCTTTCGATAAGAAATTAAGAAAAAAGTGGCTTTACACAGCTTTATTTTTGTGAAGATCACTTTGACGACACTATTTCCTTTTTATTTTGTAGAATTTTGGTGCTAAATTCATTATAATTTTATAGGAAGAAGTAAACATTGATATACAAACTTTTTGGAGGATATGATTCTCTTACTCACTGTTACTTACTGTTATCAAATCCTTAATGTATGAGCTATTAAAAAGGCATATTATTTAATATTCAGTTACCAAATTCTAAATATGTAAATATTTAAGTGCAAAAAGAAATATTTAACATAAACATAACCTCAAATTATAATATTGAATGTTATACTGAAATATGTGCAATAGCTATTTATTTTTATGGTTTTAATAAAATAAATAGGTTTTAATAGATTAACTGTATAATACACAATACTTACATGGATGTTTTAACATTTCTAAATTCTGCTGAACAGAAATCTTTGTTTGATGCCAGAAACGTTCCTAGTATTATCAAGTCGATTCTTGCGCTGGAAGCCTTGTAAATCTTTATGGATGTTATGGAAATAACTGAATTTAGCGCAATCAATTTACAAAAAAGAAATTGAAGTTAATAACGGCGTTTTGAATTAAAAAAGCGAACGAGCGCGTATTATCTCAAGTAATTCAAATGTAAACAAAGAGAAAGAACTCTAACGTGACGTCATGCGCTCTGATTGGCGTTCAACATTTCATGGCGGATTGCCGTATTTAGCGATTTTATTTTATCGATTATAATATTCATCTTGCTTTTAATCATGAAAAGAATCAGAGTCTTAGTAAGGGAATTTTGTAATAATATACACACAAATTATTTCAATGAAATTTACTTGTTGTCATCATGCCTATTGTACACGAGCGTCGTGCGTCCAGGCGCGCGTGCTACCGATAATTGCCGACTCCTTTCCGCGTACTTTCCTTGACTAATGAAGTATAAATTAAATAAAGAAAAATATGTAAAATTATTCTTTTTTGGCATAGTGTTAACGCTTCCGTTAAGATTTACTTTTGACGTCTGTTTCCGTTTCTGCTTCCGTTATGCCAGTTCCGTTGCATCTCTACTCTTCCTAGGCCTTCCCCTACGCCGGTGTCCATCTGTAGGCACCAATTCAGTGGCTAATTTTAAGTATCTTAAAAATACATCGTACCACGTTTTAAAAAACACCCAGCGCCATCTCTTGTATTCCTCGAGAACTAAATATTACCTTGTTTTAAACGACACACAGCGCAAGCATACAATATTTTTGTTATCCCTCGGGAATATCATTTTTCCGGGATAAAAGTACTCTATTATTTAATCTGGACTTCTAACTATATGTCTGCGAAGTTTCAAAGCAATCGGTTCAGTAGTTGCGGCGTGAAAGCGGCACAAATAAACAAACAAACAAACTCACTTTCCGATTTATAATATTAGTATGGATAATCCCCACATGAGGTTTTCATGAACATAAACATTCAAATTACATTTAAATAAAACCCAAGCGTGGTGGTATTTGAACCCACAACCACCGTACTGAAGCTGGTCACATACCAACTAGGCCACGGACATCGTCAGTAAAATAACGGATGGACCATAACTCTCTAGCCACTTCACCCAACAAATACTTACGAGATGCAAACACCCTTAGTAGTCTCGTACTAAATCCACGGGAATAAATGTACTACGACAACACTACACAAGTATAAAAAAGTGGTTTAAATAATAAGCAGTAATTAGTCTTATTTCTTTATTGTCAGAGACAGTGCACTTAATATGACTAAAGAGTGATAACATCAAAAATATTATAATATTCGAAACGTAACATAAAATATATTACTTTGATACATTTTAAGCATTGACTAGTTCATTATTATTTCTTAAAACTCTAAATATGAGATCATTTATAATACGTTTTAATTTGATTAAACCAAATATTATTTAAGTTTCGATTAACATGCACTATTGTATATTTTTCATCTTTATAATCCAAATTCAATGTAACATAATATAATGGAATGAAATAAATAATACTACAGCTTTGGCTTTGACGTTTGATAATATACAAGTAAAGTAAATAAAAGTATTTGTTATTGAATAAACTCTATCAAACTTCATACTAATCATTTCACAAGAGAAAATTACGAATCATAATAACTCAGTCATAACATCCTTTATCTTTAATCAGAAACTAATCCAAAATATTCGTTATGCTACTAATAACATCACTTTCAGTATAGGCTATCAAACCTCCTGTATTGCAATACAGCTGAGTATCAATGTTCAAAGGATCATTGTATGTGATAGGTTCCCGTGTCATGAAATCTACAATATCTCCACCTTTAGCTCTCAATATGGCGTGCGGGGCACACGTGTCCCAACGGAATGTGGTGCCTTGGGAAACTATGTAGGCTGCTGCTTCACCTATAAATGAGCAAAAGAAAGTTAGGTTAGTTTCAGAGTACAAAATGAGACTGCGAAAACTGAAATGAAGACAAGTGATATCTTAAAGATTTTTGGCATGATCTGGAAAAGTTCCTCTTCTCATATTAAAACAAAGATATTATAAACATAGTTGCCGATTAAAATAGCCTAGCTTAGGGTTGCCATTCTCAATGACAAAATTTCACACTTTGAAATCCAAGATTTAAAGGTGGAAATACCAGCACCAGCACATTTCAGTTATAAGCCAGTATCAGCGGGCAGGTGCATTGCATTTTTATCAAATAGCACCTGGCGTAAGCATTTCTTAACGTCAAATATATTGACGGAAACAAGCTTAAATATGGTAAAGTATACATTATTAATCTTAAACTTTTTCCACTTATTTATTTCTAGTAATATAATTTAAAATTTACCCAGTGCAACTTTTAAAAGTTTGTGCCCAGCTCCAGGCACCGACTTTACTTCCCATCCCAAGTTAGAAAACTTTCCGATAATGTCTGGTTTCTCAGCGCTGCTCATCATTACGACATTGCGGCTGACGTCTGTTATCATATCACTGCCGCCCCATTTGTGACAATCTTTGTAACTGAAACCCCATATTATGCGACCCTTGTTCCTGAAATAAAGCAAAGGACAAATAAGTAAAAATCATGTTTTAATTTTGATGTGCCATTAAGAGTTTTCTATTCTATTCTAATATTCTTTACATTATTCAGTCATTTAATTCTAACTCATCATCATCATACAAAAAGAAACGAAACTCAAACGTTCATGCCGAATATCCTCGAAGGGGTTGGCAGAGGTACTAATGTTTCTGAACATCACATGACATTGTCACCTGGTGTTCAGAGTACCCACGTTTTGCTTGGACAGTGTACTAACGTGATAGGAGCACGCCTATCACCATTTTGTATGAATACACTGTCACCTGACTTAGTACAACTGAGATTTGTGGTTTTTCTCACGATGTTCTCCCTCACCGTTAACAACCATGATAAATTAACCAAACATATGTCTTTAGAAAAGACAAATTGGTGTAGGCCCAACTTGAGGTTAGAACTGAGCTATCACGTCGTGAAAAGAAACAGGTGTGTTTGAAATTTTCAAGTGTTAAGGAGATGGATCCTTATATCTATCCGTATAGGTAACAATGAAATCAGGAGCAAAGTTGCTGGCAGAAGTTTTTAGTCAGGTTTCTTTTCGGCTTTGATAATTAATGGCTTCTATTATGGAATTAAATGGATATTCCCTACTAATAAATAAAGGAAAGAAAAAATTCGACCCTGGCGGGGAAATTTGCTACAATAAACTATGAAAAAAGACATATTTCAGAGTTGCTTACTCATTAAAAAAAGGCTGATTTATTACTCCAAGAATTGGTTCTCCCGTAGATTTAAGATAAACGCCAATTAGCACAGTAACACATGAAAGACCTCGACCAGGTTTTGCTTCACCCTGTACACCTGATATAAATTCTGCTGTACCATCTGAAAGCATAAAATTATAAAAGGATGAGAATCCTGTGATTGACTCAAATATTAGAGCTGTCTTTTATTGTATCTTCATGAGTTTTATAATATAGCTTTTAGAACACAAATTTAAATAGTGTTGAAATAATGTTAATAGAACTTAATGTAAAGGGTCTCTTTGTATATTTTGGATATTATGAAAAAATATAAAAGTATTAATCTCTTTTTATGTCCAAACAATCATAAGATTTCTTGATTTGCTGCTGAAATTTCCTATAAGATCCCCAACTAATGTACCTATTGCCAAGAGCATAAATATAAAATAATATTTATTTAAAGAACAGCCTATTAACTACATGCTCATTAAAGATGATTACTCAAATTATTTTATACAATGTTGTCCTTTATAAGAATGTTTTCCATCTGGTTAGAAACATTTTACAAGGCCATCCTCTACTAACAATACCATTCCCATTGACTTTATTTACCTCTTTTGTAACTTTATTATCATCCACTCTTTCAATGTGCCAAAACCACCCTAACATTTCTTTTTTTATCTTGCATACATCATCTTTCACATCTACTCATTCACAAATCACATAATTTCTCACTCCATCACACATTCTCATATTACATATACTTCTAATGGATCTCACAGAAGGGAAGAAATAGTAAAGCAGAAAGGACTCAACCCACACTTGCCAATATTAAGCTAAATATTCCAATGTATTGCTGAGGGTTGAATCTTTGAAGTAGTGAAGTGAGTTCTCTCTGCTTAACTATGTCCAAGTAAGATTCAGAATATAAAATTAGAAGGTACTTAAAGTAAGAGGCGACTAAGGGTATAAGGGCTTTTCAAGTGATTTTTGGGCGATGTGGTTGGAGACCCGTCACCAAAAACATTTATTATTACCATCTTTTCCCCACTCAACTTCCAAAAGTGGCTGAGGAATTTCTCATTCCAAAACTCTGGCTACCCCGTTTAGGGAATTATAGCCGTGAGTATATATGTATGTAAGGTACTTAAAATACTTTTACACACATCACACATCCTAATTTATACAGCTCTTACAAAATATATTTTTCATGTATCTCTACATGAATTTAAATAATTATTGTTTTACCAATAGGGTCAATCCAAACACCAAGTTCATCTGAATTGATGCAAGGAATATCCTTAGGAAGTTTGTCACATAATGAGAGATTTGGTTCACGGTGAGCAGCTTCAGCCAACCGTTTAGCAGTATTTTCGGGAACAACACGTTGTAAATTTTCTGCAGTTATTGCACTGTTTTGCTCTAAACATATTTTAACGCCATTTATTTCGGAGCATTCCTCTCCTCGTACATGTTCCGAAAGGCTGGGATAACGAGAACCAATTTCGAATTTAGCACTTTCTTGGGCTAAAACATCTGCTATAGTTTTAAAGTCATGATCAAAGCGGGCATTCGCTTCGCTTTCACATTTTTCGGCGATTAACAAGCCTCCTTCATCCAAACCTCTTTCGCAGCAAGCCCGTGCAACATTTGCAGCCCTTTCTGAAGCATTTATCAAAGCAATTAAAAGGTCAGACATAGGTACTTTGGTTTTGGCTTTGTAAGAAACTGTAAATACGCTAATTAATATAATTATTGTAAATGCGCCAAAAGATAAAGCAAAGCAAGTGCAAATCAAATAAAAAAACAGAGAATTCAATACACACAGCTGTTTTTGATTACAGATCATTTGTCATAATGACAATATCGATTGACAATGACAACTCTATAAATATAGCGTTTAATTTTCCATTAAACAGCATTTTAATAGTGGAATATAGTTTTTCTAATACTTAACAACTTTGCTTACTTGTAACATTTTTTTTACATTAAACGATTTTTTTTCGGTTCACATGAAAATATAAATTTTAATTAGTGTAAATAGTAATTTTATTTTGATGTGATTAAACTTCTTATAAATCTATCAAGGTAAAATTTGATTGAAAACTATGAAATAATAGTTATTGTATGGTTAACACACGGATTTATTTTTTTGTTAGACCAGATGCCAGCAAACTATTTAACATATATATTCATATGATCGAAATTGAAAATGGGTTTTAATGTATAATTTAACACCGACTCAAAGACGATGTCACCTTCTAACACTCTCATTGCATCGAATATTACACATATCTCTCATAAGAAAGATTTAATTTGCAGTTGGTAAAAGTATTTGGAAGAACAGTTCAATTAAATGCAATAACAAACATTCTTAAATTTAACACATACAACAAAATTTCAACTATGTCTCACTAGTTCTTTAAAGTACTTACGGGATACTTGACACTAAACTAAGGTGTCATTGGTTATTATACATTGGTATGGAGGTGTATTAGATAGAACGAATAGGATGTATAATTAGAATGTTTTATGTTCATGAAACCTCATGTGGGGATTATTTCTGATAAATAAAGAAAAGAAAAATTTCAACACCAGCGGGGATAGAACCCACGGCCTCCGGGTATACGCCCCCGTCGTCGCTCTGCCATTTGAGCTATAGTGTCAACGGCTTCTAGTGTGAAATTATTATTTTCTTTGTTTCTTTTACACTTTTTAAGTGTTACGTTTTTAAGCGTTTACCCGGAGGTCGTGGGTTCGGTGCTGAAAATTTTCTTTCCTTTAAATAGAAATAAAATAAAAAATAAATATTAGAAATAATGGGATGTCCATGCAAACAATCCAGTCAGGTTCAATATCACACTTCCTTTTAACAAAGCCATAAGTCATCGTTCCAGGTAAAATCTCCAATCAAATTACAAAGTATTGCCAAAGTCCGTAAAAGAATTGCCAAGTTGTCATAATGATCAATAGCACATACAGATCCACAATCTTTTCTTGGCCGGCGGCGACTACCTACCTACCTAGTCGCCGCCGGCCAAGAAAAGATTGTGGATCTGTAGAAGACAACCGTTTACATGACAAACAAGTGACGAATACTTTGACTATAAACACTATAGACAGAGTCATAATACAACGGGAGCGTACCTCTTTTAGAAAGCAATATTTTTCCCTGTAATGTTGCGATCACTAGAAAACAATTACCCCAAAATACTATAATCACCATAATAAAAGCTACTTTTTAATTTAAAATTGATTACGTCAATTTATTGTTTAATTAAAGGTTTACTGTTTACTATATTATTTCCTGCAATCATATAATTATACATACTTGCTCCTAGTATTATACAATCTTTTTTGTTTAATTTTACCACTTATACTGATGTTTAATACACCGTGAAATCTGAAGCATTGTACTAACTTTCAGGGATGAATCTTCCCATGATTACGAATAAATTTTTGTACGGGACTAACCTTGTTACTGGACAAAAAAAACAGCTGTTCCTTAAGTGCAAGTAATGTAAATATCATACGGGTCAGGGGTATAGTGGGGTCTATGTTTGTATTTTGAAAAATAAAAGACCGCGCTATTTTATACATGAGTTTTATTGCATTATTTACTATTGACCTTTAAACAAAACAAGTTTCGTGTGAAAATTTCGAATTCTTTCGTCTATTTCAGTTACATTTTTCAAAAGATGATGTATTCGTACATCTAAGTATTTTAAAGCTATAGCCTTTATTAATAGCACAAGGTGGTTTTCGAAGGTGGCTCTGATGTGGTCGTTTAATGTCGGAAATATTCTTTTACCTAAATTCTTTTTCAAAACAACTGCGACCATTTGAGCCAAAGCTTTGTCTTTGGACAAAAACGAGTAGCCTTTCAATTTTATAGTATGCCTCAAAACTTTGATTGGTTTCCAATTGCATCTCCAGTGGCCGCAATCCATTTTTCTCGTAGATTCGGGTCTTTAGGAAAACTGTAATGAATACGAAGAAATTAAATAAATATAACAAATTTATTTCTTACTAATTCCGTACATAACAATTGGAAATCATTCAGCGTCGCTATAACGCGACAAAATACATAACTCATTAATATCAGTTTACTAATTTAAAAATTTTACCCTAACAACAGGGTAGGATGAAAACGTGAATTATGGCAACACTGAGATACTGCATATTTTTAGGTTATGCTATTAAAAAATTGCTTAAAATAACTAAAGAAAATGCTAGTAATCTAGTTCAACGTAATTAACATTTGAATCACTTATTTTCTGACCGCGCAATACAGAAAAACATTAAAAAACTCACTCACTTGTGGAAAGTCAATCCTTCGATGTGTTTTTCGCTGCGGCTTCCGCAGCCAAGCACGCTACACCCAACAATACCTCACTAAATAATAACTTAACTAATGGAGTCTCTTTTGCCACAATAACAATATACAAATGAATAAAATCTTTCTCAAAATCAAAAGAAAACCAAAATCGCTCACAAGTCGACGCTTTGTTTGTCACAATTTAAAAGTGTGACATCAACAAAACGGGTTACGCGATAGAGATGACAATAAAGATTTGTGTCTCTTTTTAACATATAAGAACTTAAATAAGGGCTTCTCTTTTTAAAATGAATGACGTAACATCCCTCTGTCTATAGTGTTTATAGTCAAAGGTAAAGACAATTATTTTCGTTCATATTTGATGCCAAAACCTATGCAGGCCGTTATCGTGTCCGTGAGAGGTCCTGCCTTTGTTGACGTTTATGCTATGACGTTTGTCAATGACTGCCAATCTAGTGCTTCTATACATGGTTTCTGCCGCAAGAATATAAAACTATAAGTATCATTTACACAAGTAATTTAAAACAATGTTTATGTCAATATGTCATATTCTTTGAAAAAGTTCTTAATCGTGGTCATAATAAGAGAAATTGACTCACGGGCAACAGCTAGTGTATTTATATTTTTTTGTTTAAAATAAAATACTTTACGGTATTATAGATATTATTCACTACGATTTATATAAATATATTGAATCTTTTATTATCGATTCATCAATCGGTAATCGATTACTGTCATTCCTTCAATATCATTCAATGTCAAATACCCATCCTAAATATTTGCATTAGAAAAAATAACAAATAACCTCAATGTTTTTCATACATGCATACATAGATACATATACTCACGCCATTAATTCCCATTGGGGTAGGCAGAGACTATCGATCGCCACTTCGTACGATCCTGACAAACCTCTCTAGCTTCGTTTACATCCATCAATCTTTTCATACATGCTCTTTTATTCTTCATACTTCGGACGCCAGCCTTTTTGTACACACTCTCAAAAAGGCTCTGTTTTTCATCTAATCTTATTTTTTGGAGTTTCGCAAGATTTAGCTCCAATTACTACTTAAGTTTTGTTTAATAAGTGGAAGACTGTCTTTTCTATTGATGTAAAATTTAAGTGACGTTGTAGTACTTGCTTGATTAAATTAAATCCATGATTTTATATCCGGCAATGGTTTGTTTACAATCATTTCGAATCTAATTGATATAGACTGTAACATACAGATCAGATAGATAGACAGACAGACAAATCGACAGACATGGCCAAACTACACTTATTGTGATTCTTCATTATCAGCTATATCTATTAGAGAAAAAGGAATGTTAGATGACTTGGGCACTAATAGGGGATGTATCTCTTAATTAAATAGTTTGTGGAGGGGATGGATGAAAGTTAATGTGGTGATAACTATATAACAACCAATGTGGATGTTAATATAAGTAGAGTGCGACTACCGAATAAAGAAACAAAAAAGCTTTATTTTGCAAACATAAAATGATAAGTAATAACAATAAAGTAAAATTTGTACTGTACTGATTCGTGAAAAGTGCGGTGTGAAAGATGATATTGTAGAAAAAATATTGTTTAACAAGCTACCTAAATCTTAAAATTTTCTTAGTGGGTCGGTGCCAGCCAGCCTGCGTGATGATTGATAATTATAAGTGTGTATTTCGCACTTCATATACATGTACAATGTAGGGTACCTTGTAGTTGTTGGGTAAATTGATTTTTGTACGTATTACCATTTAAAACGTTAGGCGATAGATATATATTGTTTAGATTGTAATAACCAGAGATAGATAGTAGGGTAAATTTACTTTTGTTTGACTGGCACCGACTCAAAAATTAATTTAAGAGAATTTTAATATTTAGGTAGGTTGAACTGACGCGTGTGGAATAAAGAAATTGCTAAGGTATTAATCACAGTACTCATATTCAATTATTTCGTACTTTTTGGTACTAGATTGTTTATTTTCGGTCGTTTTTCCAACTTTAACCGTGATAGCCCAGTGGGTAGAACACTCGGTTATCGTGCAAACGACTAGTGTTCAAATCCTGGGTCGGGCCTACACCAATTTGTCTTTTCTAAAGACATATGTGTGGTTAATTTATCATGGTTGTTAACGGTGAGGGAAAACATCGTCAGGAAACCTGCCCCTATCACGTGAGTACACTGTCCATGCAAAACGTGGGTACTCTGAACACCAGGTGACAAAGTCACGTGATGTTCAGAAGTGTTAGTACCTCTACCAACCCCTTCGGGGATATTCGGCGTGAACGTTTATGTTTATATGTTATTTTTATGTTTTTCCAACTATGAAGTCGGTTTTCTTTTTGCTAAAAATTATTTTATTTTTCGAATTTTAGAGATGGGTAGACCTGGCGAAGATGCCTCTCGGATAAGGAAGCGACGGTTACTATATTATTCTTCGTATTTCCGGTTTCTATTACTGTACGATATTAAATAGGCTTAACCATATGTAACTTTACATTGTTCTTGAAATCCCTCGAAAGGCGATGGTCTACAATTCTACATCTCAAGAAAGACTCAAAAGCTCACGCCGAATATCCCCGAAGGGGTTAGCAGAGGTAGTAATACTTTTGAAATTCACGTGACATTGTCACCTGTTGTTCAGAGTACCCACGATTTGCTTGGACAGTGTTCTGACGTTATACAGGGCAGGCCTATCGGCGTTTTGAACAAATACACTGTCACATGATTGTGAGATTCGACAGTCCCCTCGATTTCCTGGGATGCTATCATCAGATCCTGGTCTCATGGTAGTTTCTCGATAACAATAACATAACAAAAGAAATGTTTAGTGAACCTGTACTTCTCTTCATAAAAGCTACGAAGAGGAGTATAAATCTATATAGAATGTTGAAAGAACTGTTTCCTAACTCCTAGTGATTGAGGACCCACACCTTGCATGATCAGCTCAGCAGCATAATATATATGATTTTCAGAAGCAAATGCCAATATCAGTTCAGAAAATATGTAAAACGCGGTACATTTGCCTATAAAAGTTGAGGTTTACCCTCGATTTCTCCAGGATCCCATCATCAGGCCGATTGTGCCTCACTGTAAACTGTATGATAATTTATTTTGTAAATTTGTGTTTGATGTACAATAAAGAGTTATTCTATTCTATTCTATCAGACCCTGATATCCTCATCATGGTACCAATCCGGGAGTATCTTCTTTCGAATAAAAAAGTAATAATCAAAATCGGTTCACAAATGGCGAAGTAATCGGAGAACAAACATAAAAAAAAACGGTCGAATTGAGAACACTCCTTTTTTTGAAGTCAGTTGAAACGGAATGTAGAGAGGATGGATGATAGTAATAGTATGAATTGTTGAAAGAGATCTTTAGAGCCAATCTGCAAAGTAATGTAGTAGAGGCTCAAAAAGGGAGGTGTCCGAAGTATGAAGAATGAAAAGAGCACGTATGAAAATATTATTATAGTAGGGGAGGCCTGGATGCTAAATTTGCCGTTGCTCGAGCATCGGAGAAACCCATTAGATTTGATAGTTTAAGTTCCAAAATTAAAAAAAAGTATATTATATGTTTTTATTTAAGTGGGAGGGAGAGCGTGTAAACATTTATAAAAATGTAAAAAAAAAGTTGTAGAGAAATAATCGGGCGCGTCAGACATTAACAGTATACATGCGATTTATATTTCTGAAAACCATTATATATTAATCTGATGATTAATGTAAGGGATTTCGTTATTCTGTCCATTTTAAAGGAAAGGAGGATGGGCTTTTTGGTCCCCACGTTGAATGTCTCTGAATCAAGTCGAATCATATATCATTCTAAAGCTATGTTAGTGTAGAAAAAAGAAGACTATAGGAGCAATCTAGTTAGAGCTGCCGATTTTGATGTGCAGTTTTTTGAAAATCTTGATTTCGTTAAATATGTGAAATTATGATAATCCATGTTTCTGGTGTAACTTAGTAATTATTTTATGCTTAAAACATCTCAATGCTGAAGCGACAATGTAAAAACTTTCATAGTTTGCAATAAATTATCTATACCAATATTATATAGAGGAAAGGTTTGATTTTTTGTTTGTTTGTTTGAATTGAATAGGCTCCAAAACTACTGGACGGATTTGAAAAATTCTTTCACTGTTTTGATGCCTCACTATTCCCGAGTGACATAGGCTATATTTCATTTTCAAAAAAATTAGGAATCCTTACGTAAACTTCAAAAATGTAATCCAAGGTGTTAAAAAAATACCAAAAAAAAATCCTTACATCGCGTGCGCTGCGAAAAATATTGACAATAGAATAAAATTATGTACTACAATTTTATTGAACAAATCATTATCTAAAAAAAATGCCGCGACAGCATGTCTCTAACTATTATAGTTATCTCACAACAAGCGTCTGTATATAAAATTATTTAAAAATTAAATTAAAATCCTGCTTTAGAAAAGGCTCTTTATTTGTACCTATCTAATCCTTATAAGAAAACGTGTTTCAGACTACTTCAATACCCTTATATTACTTTTTGAATTATTCGATTCGAACATTCCATTCGAAAGTTATCTCGAATTAAAAAAATAGATAAAACTCCGCTCGGTTAGCTATGCATAGTAAGTTGTTGCAGGCGTCACGAAGGGGTACGGGAGGGGGGTCAAGATCACGAAATAAAATAACTCAGTCGCGTGGTCGGCTCCCTACGTAGCGGTCGTGAGCGAAATCAATTAAATTGAACCTGTATATTTTGTCGCTTATTAATTCGTTTAGGAGGTAACTAAACCCGTCCAAAAAGTTATATCTAGACATTTATATATATTGTAGGTACATTTAGTTATCCTAATAAATAAGTGATTTCCGAGACTATTATCTATCACTGGCCCAGCAGCCGGTCAATTAGCTCATATACCGAGGATACCGATGATCCCAACTGATCTGCCAATTCCATTTAAACGGCTACAATTTCCGGTTAAAACATCTTTTGCTTTAACAATTAATAAGAGTCCCAAGGCCAAACCTTCAAATTAGTAGGGATTGACCTGCGAAAGAATTGTTTTACTCACGGTCAACGTGTACGTTGGCCTGTCGCGGGTGGGAGCCCCTGAACATCAATTTATTTTGGTGCCACAAAATAAAACAACGTCAAATATT
Organism: Bedellia somnulentella; assembly: GCA_963576735.1. Classification (NCBI taxonomy): domain Eukaryota; kingdom Metazoa; phylum Arthropoda; class Insecta; order Lepidoptera; family Bedelliidae; genus Bedellia; species Bedellia somnulentella. The sequence goes on along the minus strand of OY755177.1, from coordinate 11,490,537 downwards.
GCTTACAGGGAAGCTCTTACTCTATTAATTGAATGGCTTTTGATGTAATTACTCATTATGAAAAATAACAAAAAAAAATATATATCTACATATAAATACAAAAAAATATAATATAACTTAAAATTACATGATAGTCCAGTGGGTAGAACACCCGCCCGAAAACAGAAGGGCGTGAGTTCCAATCCTGGGACGGGCCTACACCAATTTGTCTTTTCTAAAGTCATATGTGTGGTTAATTTATCATGGTTGCTAACGGTGAGGGAAAACATCGTGAGGAAACCCACATGGCTGAGTTGTACTTAGTCATGTGACAGTGTATTCGTTCAAAACGGCGATAGGCCTGCCCCCTATCACGTGAGTACACTGTCTAAGCAAAACGTGGGTACCTTCTCTGGAAACTAGATGGCGCTTGCCATGTGAGTTCAGGAGTATTGGTACCTCTGCCAACCCCTTCGGGGATAAACGGCGTTAACGTTTATGTTTATGTTATGTATAACTTAAAACTTAAAAAGAAATATTAAAATAATAATACATGTAATGAAATAAAAAACAGAATGTTAATGATAATTTATGCCCGAGCGAAGCCGGGACGGGCTGCTAGTCATAAATAAATCGAAAATGTATCAAAAACATAACGAACAGACTTGTCAAAAAAAACTTTTAAAGTTATCTTTCTCAAAAACGGCAGCAATTTAAGACAAGCGCTTTAGTTATTTTTATTGTACAAAAAATAACCTTTCCAACGACGTATCACTCATCCTGATTGGTGCTGGGAACAGGTGCCATACATTTGTGCCCATCCTCCTTTAACAACAATGTTCAGACTTAACGCCTGCACACATATTACGCCAAAACACCATCGCGGGAACATTGCCATCACCCGCATCAAGCGCTTGAAGATTCTTCACCATCTAATTTCTTAACGTCACGCCCAAATCGTCAGATTATCCTGCTATACACTCTTCTAAATGTAATTAACCAACCTTTACTTAATCTGACGCGCTCGTGTTTTTCGGAGGATTGTTTTTTTTTACTAATCTGACGGATTTCCCTCAGCATACCCCGCTATACGAAGGGTTCATACTCGGTAGACATACATTAAAGGTTACAAGGATTCTCCATAGATAATAATCTGATATGCTCGAGTCCCTTCAAAAATCCCCGCTTCGCCTCCCCTACCATTAGAAGCTAGAGAGTTTTTTCAGGATCGTACAAAGTAGCGATCGATAGTCTTTGCCTACCCCAATGTATATAAAGTAAGGTAACTAACGTAGTAGTTTCAATGTGGATCTCCTACAAGACAGTTATCTTAAAACACGGTTGATGAGTTTATTCCAATCGTTCAATTTAGAAAATTTATTCTTGGAACCGACTAGAATCAAAACATGCTTAGATAATGTATTTACTAATGCAGATTTTTCAAGTAAAAGTGTTATAAATAAACTAAAGTCTGATCACAGCGGCCTTTTTGTTAGCTTTCCTCTAGAGATACCAGAGCCAAAAATTGTTATTAAAAAAAGGCATATTACTGCTAGTAAAGTAGAAAAATATATAAATATAATAAGCTCTAAGTTGCCTACATGTACAATTAATAAAAACTCAAATACTAGCTATGATATCTTTTATAATGTTCTGATAAATGAGTTTAATGAAATTTTTAATGTAAGAAATGTAATTATTACCAGTAAATTTAAGTTTTGTGAGTGGGCAACACCAAGTATTTATAGATCAAGAGAAAAACTCTTCGATTTATATGATCAAAAAGCTTATAGTAATAATAATGAATTGAGTGAATATGTAAAAAAATACTCAAAAATATTTAATAAAGTATGTAAAGAGGCTAAAGCCAGATACCTAAGCCGACGTATCCGAACATCCGATAATAAAGTTAAAACAGTGTGGAATATTATCAACACCCAAACAGGCCGAGGTAAACCATGTGATCAGGAGTTCTGTGTTCGATCTGATAAAGGTCTGACTACCTCTAATGAGGAAATCGCTTGTATTTTTGAAAAATATTTTACTGACATACCATCAAAAACAACTGAATATTTAAACACATCGGTCATAAAAGCTCAACACTTGTTACAACAAAATGTTGATAGGTGCGAAACTTTGTTTTGTTTTAAAGATGTCAGCCCTACAGATATCGAAAAATGTTTTAAATCATTTAAACTAAAAAGTTCTGAAGACATTTGGGGTATGTCAGTGAAAGTTTGCCATAATTTTATTGTAACTTTGGCTCCATATTTAGCAGATATATTTAATGAATGTATAAGAAATAAAATCTTTCCAAATCTCATGAAGCATAGTAAAATTGTACCACTTCTTAAATCCGGAGGAGATAAAATTAGTCCTGATGGTTATAGACCCATATCAATTCTGCCAGTTTTAAGTAAAATATTCGAAAAACTAATGTTCAATCAAATGCTTTTGCATTTCGCTTCAAACAAATTGTTTCATCCAAAATAATTTGGCTTTACGAAGGGCCGCTCTACCACCGATGCAAGCGTTGCCTTAATGAAACACATTTTTGATTCGTGGGAACGCAAAAATGATGCTATTGGTTTGTTTTGCGATCTTACGAAGGCATTTGATTGTGCAGATCATGAAATCCTTTTTATTAAATTAGAACATTATGGCATACAAGGTGACGCACTTAAATTAATAAAGTCTTACTTTTCGGATCGGATACAGAAAGTGCAAATCAATAATGCAATATCACCTGGAACTCATGTAAAAATGGGTGTTCCGCAGGGTTCTATTTTGGGCCCATTTTTATTTTTAGTTTATATTAATGATTTGCCGTTCATGGTCGAGAAAATGTCCGAGATAGTGTTATTTTCTGATGATACTTCTTTAGTATTTGACGTTGAAAGAAATAATCAGAATATTGACGAGGTGAATAACACGGTTTCACAGATTCAAACATGGTTTGCTTCCAATAATCTTGTACTGAATGGTAAAAAAACCAAATGCATTAAATTTGTATTACCTAATGTTAGGTGCGTTGATAACGAAATAATTTTAAATAATGAAAAGTTAGTATTTTCGGATAACACAGTTTTCTTAGGGATAACTCTGGACTCCAAGCTCCAATGGGGACCCCACATTAGCTCACTAGCTGGCAGGCTAAGTAGTGCTGCATATGCCGTTAGGAAAATAAGACATTTGACAGATGTACAGACAGCTCGATTAGTTTATTACAGCTATTTTCATAGTGTAATGTCTTACGGTATTTTACTCTGGGGCAGAGCAGCTGATGTTGGTTCCATATTTATTCTCCAAAAGAGAGCAATAAGAGCTATATACAATTTGAGATCCCGAGATTCCCTGAGGGAATTGTTTAAAACAATAAATATAATGACACTGCCATGTCAATATATTTATGAAAATATTATGTATGTAAGAAAGAATCAGGCCTCTTTTGTGAAAAATTGTGACAGACATATTCGAAACCTGAGAGACAACAATAAAATATCAGTACCAAAATACAGATTGTCAAAAGTAAATACATCTTTCATGGGGTTATGCGTAAAAATGTATAATAAAATACCTGAGGACATTTTAAATTTAACAGAAACAAAATTCAAAGCAGCAGTTAAAAGAAATCTTAGTTCGAAAGCCTATTACAACGTCAATGATTACATTAATGATGAAGTGGCTTGGTGTCATCAGGGCTCTGTGCAGGATGTTTCCGGGCTAACACCAAAATTGTAATGGACGTTAAAAAAAGATGTGTGTTGACGAGTTTCTTACGGGTTCTTCTCTCAACAAAACACCTTCCGAATCCGAAGTAAACTTAGTATTAAGTTAAAATTTGACGTTCAAAAAACAAAGATTTATCTTTTTATTTTGAAATAAATGATTATTTTATTATTATTTTTTTATTAGTGGTAGTAGTAGTAAGGCGTGAGTAAAATTGTGTATATAGCAAAATAAAACATGTTACAACATTAAATAACATTTTTTCTATATATATATATATATATATATATATATATATATATATATATATTCTTCTGAACATCAGGTGACAAAGTCACGTGATGTTCAGAAGTATTAGTACCTCATCCAACCCCTTCAGGGATATTCGGCGTGAACGTTTATGTTTATGTTTTTCTATATAAATTTACTTTTTTACATTGAGAGTACACATTTGGATAAAAAAGAAGGTGATTAATCTTAACAGGGCACACAATTCATGAATGGAAACGAAGTAAGTTTTTCTAGGATCGAACAAAACGGCAATCGATATAATCAGCGGACTCTACCTATCCCTATTGCCGCCAATATGGCATGAGTTTATATATGTATATTGTCGCTTTATTTATTGTTTAAGGGCGTCCCCCGAAAAGATGTGAACCTTGAAACGGCATTTGGGCTTCCCCCTGCCGTTTCCTCACCTTTAATCAAACTCGTAAAATAAGCCATCTAGTGACTCACTATCACTAGTAACTATTATAAATAACCATAAATTAAGCGCCATCTACGGAAATAGTCTCGTACTACGTTGTAGAATCGCTACGTGCGTATTGATATTACAATTATGTCTCGCTTGGATGAATATATTTAATGAAATTAAAATAACCAAAACAAAAAATTTAATTTCACAAAACTATTTTTTATGACACCTTCGGAATATAGGAGGGGAATATGTCGAGAAGAAAACTCGTGATAGTGGGTTTCAGGTGACACCAAGTAAAAGGGGATTATGTTATTCTTAGCCGACGTCCACGTCAATTATCGCAACGTCCAAAAATCACACTTGAATAAAAAATCGGCATAAATTATAAAACAGGAGAAAGCATTTAGTAAATACTATCACTCGCCTCTTATGTACACCCACCGGAAGAAATGGGGTAGTGCTATTCTAAGCCGACACTACACAGCAATAATATATAATTCATAATAATAATTCAAAAATATATACTTGGTTATAGTTTCTTGTTAGAAGGAGACTATAAATATGCGTCTTTTGTATTTGTTTATTTACTTGATTAGAGGTTTGCTTTTTAAGGGATTTTTGGGCAATGCGGTTGGAGACCCATAACGAACAACCTTTTATTCTACCATCTTTTTCTTACTCAACTTCCAAAAGTGGCTGAGGATTTTTTAATTTCTCAGCTCTGGCTACCCCTTTTAGGGATTTATAGCCGTGAGTATGTATGTTGTTCAAAAGTTTTTTGTTTAATTGGAAATTTTCGATTTTCTGCACATGTTTATTTCCTTTATTTAATTTTCCGACGTTATTATAAGGTAAACAATATTTTTAATCTTACTAAAAATAGACGTAAAAATTTTCACATAAATTTAAAGCAAAAAGATAATAATTGTTTCAGCTGGATTTACAGAACATTAGGATAAAACGAGCGTATTCACAAAACAGAATTATTCGCAGTATTTTTAATCATGCATTTATCATCATAACCGAAACAAAATTATTTTACGTGGAAAGAAATAAACAAAAGCATATTCCGGACAGAAGATTTGAACTCACGCCCATACCAACAGCGCATGGCCTCTAATGCGTTGGACCATTTCGTTCTCACAGAAGAGGGTGAAATTAACGATAATATTACGATTGTTATCAAACTTATAATGTAAAGCAAAACAAGCGACTATGTTACGCACAACCAAAATAAATTATCTAAAAAGCGACACAAGCTCTGCGCATGAAGGCTAACAGCCATCTGCCGCCCCGTTCTCCGCACAGGGACCCGCTGAAGATTGAAATTGAAATTTAGGGAAAATGCTTTATAACTCCATAATTAGGATGAAAAGTCTAAAAATTATTCATACAGATGATAGATTACTCAGTTGTCTACGCAAATATTACGTAATCGATAACATATATGCAGTATTCTGACAGCAATATCAGACTTTACGATAAAAAAGCCCCCCACAAATTATTTGTTTTCTTAGTCGATTATTATCGAAAACGAAATATGAACCGTCATTATTGAAGAAAAGATATTGAACTTGAACATATATTTTATTTAGAGTGTGATTGTTTCATTGAGCGGATTTCATTGAGTTTGAAAACTACCAAAATTAGTGAAATTTTCGAGGGAGGCCCTTAAGGAATTTTAGTATTGTGTTGTAAAAACTCACAAATTTTTTGCTTAGTCAGTGCTTCTTCGATTTTTAAAGTCGTCAAATTGGAAGGGCAAGTTATTTTATCGTCAGTATTATTTTTGTTTCCTGTTTGTTTTTTTTTATATTTGTGTTATTAATTTTGTTTTTTAAATATATACATTTGTTTGTTTTTTATTTTGCTGTACTTTTAAGTGCTTTTTGAAAGAGCCAAAAAATATCTATTATCGTGTAAGACTAAAAAGTCATTTTCCTGTCGTATATGGTCTTAATTACGGTGATAATAACCACTACCTTAGTAAGGGTTAGTATATGAAATGGAGCTTAAAATAGCTAAATAGAGAGTGTAGTTTGATGGTAGATCCCGGTATCGTAAAATAATATTTAATAGCCCCTTAGAGGTAGCCACATATCCTTCAAACTTTTTTCTAGCTATCACGGTTTATTAGATAAAGCCTCGTGACAGACAGGCTAACAATCAGCGAAGGCTTAGTTATGGGATTCCTTTTGTACCTTTCGGTACGGAACTCTAAAAAAGAATTCTCCGTCCACTCAAAATAATAAGTCTATTTACGAGCTAAAATAACAGTTAAATTAGCAGGTATTTAGTTGATAACATAAACATAATTTAAATCTTTTTGTTCATGAAAACCTCATGTGGGGATTATTAATAATAAATAAAGAATAAATAAAGGAAAGAAAAATTTCGACACAGGCGGGGATCGAACCCGCGACCTCGATCGTCGACCCGCGGTCGCGGGTTCGATCCCCGCCTGTGTCGAAATTTTTCTTTCCTTTATTTATTCTTTATTTATTAGTAATAATCCCCACATGAGGTTTTCATGAACAAAAAGATTTAAATTATGTGATAGTTAGGCGTTTTCAACATTTGCATTCTATCTGAAAAGGTAGACAAGTGGCCTTCCGAATTAGTAAAAATTCGGCGGTAGGAAACGCAAACACTACTTTAACGTGTAAAAGAAATAAAGGATAGAAGAATTTCGCACTGGCAGCCAACTGACACAATAGCTCAGTTGGCAGAGCGTCCGGGGCGTTTACCCGAGGTCGCGGGTTCGATCCCCGCCTGTGTCGAAATTTTTCTATCCTTTATTTATTCTTTATTTATTAGTAATAATCCCCACATGAGGTTTTCATGAACAAAAAGATTTAAATTATGTGATAGTTAGGCGTTTTCAACATTTGCATTCTATCTGAAAAGGTAGACAAGTGGCCTTCCGAATTAGTAAAAATTCGGAGGTAGGAAACGCAAACACTACTTTAACGTGTAAAAGAAATAAAGGATAGAAGAATTTCGCACTGGCAGCCAACTGACACGGTAGCTCAGTTGGCAGAGCGTCCGGGGCGTTTACCCGAGGTCGCGGGTTCGATCCCCGCCTGTGTCGAAATTTTTCTTTCCTTTATTTATTCTTTATTTATTAGTGATAACATAAACAGTTTAGTTCGACCATTATCAAGGAATTAATGAGCTCATTTAAATAACAGTAAAACTAAAGGTTAGTTTAAGATAATAATATACGAGTATTGTCTGTGGTTCAGGTTTTGTGTAGTTTATCTATCGAGTTAAATAAAATTCTGTATAGCTGAATTATAAAAGATACCCATCCCTTAGACTATAAAGTCTTCGATTGTGGATATCATCTGTTGGCCATAGGGTTCTTTATATATGTATATTATATAGACGATAGAATATTCTAATTACAGCTTTGTTGAACGGTACTGGGTTAACTAACATTCTCCTATGTTTCGTGACTTTGCAAATGCTAATTCGTTGATATCTATGATTGATAAGTTTGTGATTTGTGCCTTACTATTTAAGTTAGACACTAATTTATTAAAATTATTTAATAAGAGTTCCATTGAATTAAATTGCTAAAACACACATGCATATACTCACGGCCATATTAATCCCAGACAGGGGTAGCCAGAGCTTTAGAGTTAGAAACTCCTCAGCCACATTTGGAATTGGAAGTTGATATGGGACAGGTTGGTAGAAATAAAGTATTGTTGGTGATGGGTCTCCAACCGCATCGCCCAAAAACTACCTTAAAAGACTCATACCCTTAGTCGCCTCTTACGACTCCCGTGGGTAGAAAGGGGTAGTGACATTCTAATCCGGCATTACACGCCAAAAATTGTCACCGAGTAAGATATATTTTTTAGTCATATGTTTTCTTTTTATTGTTGTGTTATCCAGTTTGTTAACCTAATAAAAATACTACTTCCAGTTAAAACATGTCAGCCACTATTTTGGGCTTAAAATAAGATTGCATCACATTTACCTCCGCCAGTTGGCCTTCTCTCTCCTTAACTTACTTTTAGATCGAAAATAGTGATAATTATAAAATTAGTATTACAACCTCTTATCACCATCGCGCTAGAAACAGCTGTTGTAAAATAAGCATTTTTTTCTAACCAACGTAGAAGCAAAACAAAAGGCTTAGTCAGAGCATCAAATCCATAAATGAGTCCATCACTGGAAAGCTATGATGGTTCCCATACTATGTGATAAGGGTTTTAAAGCTGACACTACACGGCTAGTATTATAACACCTAATTATTATGTTACAAAGTTTGTATACTGTCTATCATTCTTTTATCAGTTTAGACGGCAATTTTTGAAGTTAGCAGAAAGATTTAAGCAGATTAATCATATCATGTCAAGGTTACCTGACAATGTGACAATATTCGATTAATATTTCGGGGTCATGATACGAGCAACCTCTTATTCAGCTGTTATAATCTAGACAGTAGATGTTTTAAGGTTACTACGCCACGACAATGGTTCACGTCTCAAACGTCCTTGTCCGTTGTTTTAATGAACTATGACTCAAAAATGTGTGACAGTGTATGCACGTTCTTGCAGAAAAAAACTGTATCATGCACTGTTTGAGGATAATGCTGTCAAAGCATTGTTATAACCTGGTTCAATGGAGGAAATGTGTGTTTCTTTAAATATAATATAGTGTTCAAAAATTTACATATTATTACCTGACCTAGCCTACACGATTCGAGTATGGATGTGAACTGAAACGCAACTAGTAGGTCGAACTTTAGGTCTAGCTAGAGCATTTAGAGTCAGGGAGAAATTATTTCGCCAAGTTTCTAGATTAGGATAACTGGTTAGAAGACGGCGAGTACCTCACACGGCACGGCTTCAGTTTATTATTCATTGTTTTGCTGGTGTATTTGTATTCGTAGTACTTTAGGTGCAAGTGCAGTAAAAAAATACATTTAATTTATTTATACGACATATTTTAAACTAAACGTATATTATTAAACTGCCTACCTATACTCACAGCTTTAAATAAAAAAAATGGGACTGTCAGAGTTTCATATTTAAATTATTTAATAGTAATGATTATTGACATTATTTTATAAGAACTAATTTTATATCAAGTGTTGCAATATAGGAAGTATTTGTGGTTTAGGCTTGCAATATTTTTTCCAATGAATCATCAACAAACAGCTTGTTTATACAATTCAGTTTTTAAATCGTGCAAATGGTGATGATGTAAAACATCGATAGCTCATTCATTTTCCCATGATTAGTAAACAATAGCAGCATAATTTTAATTGTAATTCCAGAACCAATGTGCTTGTAGATGCAGTAAATGCATGCGGCCTTTGTACTTACCTAGGTAATTTGCTGGATATACTTAACTACCTAATTGAGCGTGGAATCAAATTAACCTGTGTGAAGTTGGCAGCCAAAACTGGCAGCCATTATAATACGACCAAATTAAGAAGTAAAATACTTTTTGGTTCCATTTACCAGAATAACATGTAAATCCACAGTTTTCACTAGTTATTATGTTATATGTATCGATACTCATCCGGACATACATCCATATCCATCTGTAGACAGTGCCAAAGCCTGCAGATAAAATGAAATTAAGCATGGGAGCCGCTCCAGAAAAATCCTCACCTCTCCTAAACCAAGACCCGTAACACTTTGTGGTTACATTCATTGTAAAGCTTATAACATAAGCTATCAAATGATGGTATTACAGTATCCCGCTTTGCCGTCAAAGAAAAGAAAATTCGACGGAGAAGATGACAGCGTATACAACTGTAAGAAATACGGCGGCCGCTCCAGAAAAATCCTCACTTCTCCTAAACCAAGACCCGTAACACTTTGTGATTACATTCATTGTAAAGCTTATTACATAAGCTATCAAATGATGGTATAACAGTATCCCGCTTTGCCGTCAGAGTAAGGAATATTCGACGGAGAAGATGACAGCGTATACAACTGTAAGAAATATGGCGGCCGCTCCAGATAAACCCTCACTTCTCCTAAACCAAGACCCGTAACACTTTGAAATTACATTCATTGTAAAGCCTCTTACATAAGCTATCAAATGATGGTATCACAGTATCCCGCTTTGCCGTCAGAGTAAAGAATATTCGACGGAGAAGATGACAGCGTATACAACTGTAAGAAATATAGCGGCCGCTCCAGAAAAATCGTCACTTCTCCTAAACCAAGACCCGTAACACTTTGTGATTACACTCTTTGTGAAGCTTATTACATAAGCTATCAAATGATAGTATAACAGTATCCCGCTTTGCCGTCAGAGTAAGGAATATTCGACGGCGAAGATGACAGCGTATAAAACTGTAAGAAATACGGCGGCCGCTCCAGAAAAATCCTCACTTCTCCTAAACCAAGACCCGTAACACTTTGTGATTACATTCATTGTAAAGCTTATTACATAAGCTATCAAATGATGGTATAACAGTATCCCGCTTTGCCGTCACAGTAAGGAATATTCGACGGAGAAGATGACAGCGTATACAACTGTAAGAAATATGGCGGCCGCTCCAGAAAAACCCTCACTTCTCCTAAACCAAGACCCGTAACACTTTGAAATTACATTCATTGTAAAGCTTATTACATAAGCTATCAAATGATGGTATCACAGTATCCCGCTTTGCCGTCAGAGTAAAGAATATTCGACGGAGAAGATGACAGCGTATACAACTGTAAGAAATATGGCGGCCGCTCCAGAAAAATCATCACCTCTCCTAAACCAAAACCCGTAACACTTTGTGATTACATTCGTTGTGAGACTTATTACATAAACTATCAAATGATGGTATAACAGTATCCCGCTTTGCCGTCAGAGTAAGGAATATTCGACGGCGAAGATGACAGCGTATAAAACTGTAAGAAATACGGCGGCCGCTCCAGAAAAATCCTCACTTCTCCTAAACCAAGACCCGTAACACTTTGTGATTACATTCATTGTAAAGCTTATTACATAAGCTATCAAATGATGGTATAACAGTATCCCGCTTTGCCGTCAGAGTAAGGAATATTCGACGGAGAAGATGACAGCGTATACAACTGTAAGAAATATGGCGGCCGCTCCAGATAAACCCTCACTTCTCCTAAACCAAGACCCGTAACACTTTGAAATTACATTCATTGTAAAGCTTATTACATAAGCTATCAAATAATGGTATCGCAGTATCCCGCTTTGCCGTCAGAGTAAAGAATATTCGACGGAGAAGATGACAGCGTATACAACTGTAAGAAATATGGCGGCCGCTCCAGAAAAACCCTCACTTCTCCTAAACCAAGACCCGTAACACTTTGAAATTACATTCATTGTAAAGCTTATTACATAAGCTATCAAATGATGGTATCACAGTATCCCGCTTTGCCGTCAGAGTAAAGAAAATTCGACGTAGAAGATGACAGCGTATAAAACTGTAAGAAATACGGCGGCCGCTCCAGAAAAATCCTCACTTCTCCTAAACCAAGACCCGTAACACTTTGTGGTTACATTCATTGTAAAGCTTATTACATAAGCTATCAAATGATGGTATAACAGTATCCCGCTTTGCCGTCAGAGTAAGGAATATTCGACGGAGAAGATGACAGCGTATACAACTGTAAGAAATATGGCGGCCGCTCCAGATAAACCCTCACTTCTCCTAAACCAAGACCCGTAACACTTTGAAATTACATTCATTGTAAAGCTTATTACATAAGCTATCAAATGATGGTATCGCAGTATCCCGCTTTGCCGTCAGAGTAAAGAATATTCGACGGAGAAGATGACAGCGTATACAACTGTAAGAAATATGGCGGCCGCTCCAGAAAAACCCTCACTTCTCCTAAACCAAGACCCGTAACACTTTGAAATTACATTCATTGTAAAGCTTATTACATAAGCTATCAAATGATGGTATCACAGTATCCCGCTTTGCCGTCAGAGTAAAGAAAATTCGACGTAGAAGATGACAGCGTATAAAACTGTAAGAAATACGGCGGCCGCTCCAGAAAAATCCTCACTTCTCCTAAACCAAGACCCGTAACACTTTGTGATTACATTCATTGTAAAGCTTATTACATAAGCTATCAAATGATGGTATAACAGTATCCCGCTTTGCCGTCAGAGTAAGGAATATTCGACGGAGAAGATGACAGCGTATACAAGTATAAGAAATATAGCGGCTGCTCCAGAAAAATCGTCACCTCTCCTAAACCAAGACCCGTAACACTTTGTGGTTACATTCGTTGTAAAGCTAATTACATAAGCTATCAAATGATGGTATAACAGTATCCCGCTTTGCCGTCAGAGTAAATAATATTCGACGGAGAAGATGACAGCGTATACAACTGTAAGAAATATAGCGGCCGCTCCAGAAAAATCGTCACTTCTCCTAAACCAAGACCCGTAACACTTTGTGATTACACTCTTTGTGAAGCTTATTACATAAGCTATCAAATGATGGTATAACAGTATCCCGCTTTGCCGTCAGAGTAAGGAATATTCGACGGAGAAGATGACAGCGTATACAACTGTAAGAAATATGGCGGCCGCTCCAGAAAAATCCTCACTTCTCCTAAACCAAGACCCGTAACACTTTGGAATTACATTCATTGTAAAGTTTATTACATAAGCTATCAAATAATGGTATCACAGTATCCCGCTTTGCCGTCAGAGTAAGGAATATTCGACGGAGAAGATGACAGCGTATACAAGTATAAGAAATATAGCGGCCGCTCCAGAAAAATCGTCACCACTCCTAAACCAAGACCCGTAACACTTTGTGATTACATTCTTTGTAAAGCTTATTACAAAGGCT